>JAWHQI010000311.1:1200000-1800000 GCA_033032865.1 Dactylorhiza incarnata | reverse complement strand
AGAATGCAAATTCGATCTAGAGCTGCGAGCAAAGATCTGCGCTGGCACTGGAGAATGAAAATTCGATCCAGGTTGTGTTGGCTTTTCCATTTGAGGGGACCGCCGGAGAATGAAAATTCAATCTGGGGGCTACGGATGGAGGCTTGCACTAGAGCTGGAGAATGAAGATTCGGTCCAGGTTGTGCCGCCTATTTTCGACTGAGAGGACTGCGTTGGCGCTGGCGAATGAAAATTCGACCAGGTTGCGTAGCCTCTTCCGGCGGGAGGATACTAGGTCACCTTGCCCCCCGGTGATTGATCTTTCGGCGGCGCTGATGGCTTTTCCTGCCATGATGCCAAGTCACGAGTATCGTTGGGCTGGTGATACTATCTTTTAGATCTTCTTGGAATGCGGGGAACTCCTTCCCACAGACGGCGCCAAACTGTTGCGGGCCGCTCAACGTTCTTTCAGATCGGGCGAATCGAACCGTCTTAGCCCGAGAGTGAACCGAGCGCGCAAACAGCCACAGAGAGAACGAACAGGTGGCAAGAGGACGTTTTTACCGTGGAAAACCCGGAAAGGGTGAAAAACCACGTGGTCGGATCAGCGCCGACCAAATTTCACTATGTGGTGGAGCGTTACAAGTAATGGTGCGAGAATCGGGGGCGACAGGCCGCGCGGTGCCGCGCACCTAACGCCGCGCGGCACCGCGCGGCGACATAGCGCGCGGCACCGCGTGCCCGGCACCGCGCGGTGCCGCGCACCTAACGCCGCGCAGTACCGCACGGCGGCACCGCGCGGCACCGCGCGGTATCGTGCGGCGGCACCGTGCGCGGCACCACGCGCCCGGCATCGCGCGGTGCCGCGCGCCTAATGCCGCGCGGTCCCGCCCGGCACCGCGCGTGGCCGGGCGGTGGGCGCGGTGCCGGTCGGCCTCCCTCGCCGCCGGGCGCACTCTCCCTCGCCGCCGCGCCCGGCATCGCGCGGTGCCGCGCGGCCTGTCGCCCCCGATTCTCGTACCATTACTTGTAACGCTCCACCACATAGTGAAATTTGGTCGGCGCTGATCCGACCACGTGGTTTTTCACCCTTTCCGGGTTTTCCATGGTAAAAACGTCCTCTTGCCACATGTTCGTTCTCTCTGTGACTGTTTGCGCGCTCGGTTCACTCTCGGGATAAGACGGTTCGATTCGCCCGGTCTGAAAGAACGTTGAGCGACCCGCAACAATATTATTTTAATTAATACACAAAACGATTATATAAAAGTAGATTGACATTATACATTGATATTTTCGCAGAAAACGAGCTGCTTTAGATCATCTTCTCTGATTGCGTCAAAGAGATCGTGGCGTACGACCTAGAATTCAAGACAAGAAAATTAATATAAGGATTGATCCATGATTATAATAAAGATATGCTGAACAAATATATATATATATATATACGAGCATCTTCGCACGGACTACGCCCGTGCTCGATGCTCTCGGGCGGCCTTCGGCCGCATCCAGGCGGGCTTCGCCCGCCTACGCACGGGCTTCGCCCGTGCTTGGAGCTTCGGGCGACCTTCGGCCGCATAGAACGGGCGAGTTTGGGCTCCCTGTGCACTGTCAATTTACCGCGCGGCCGAGAGAGGGCGAGTTTGGGCTGAGGTACGGTCACTGCTGGTGTACTGTCGCAAAAGGAAATAAATAATAGGGAACTCAATATTACCAAATATACATATATACTTATTATGAATAACATGTAGTGCTAAAATTTCCAAATATGATTATGTAGATGGCCAAAAAAGAGAGGAACACATATTTATATACTGAATGCTTCATGATGTATGAAACATTACAAAAGAAGATAATGCAATTGCAGCAAAAAATTGTTTTTTAAACCAACCTACTTGGAAATATAAATGCAAAAGTTAGAGGCAAGAAGTTCTTACAATGCTTTTAATTTGAGGAGTCATAGATTTGCATTCATGGGCCATCTTAATTTCGTTGATAGAGAATGAACCAACAATGATAATACACCAAATTAGATCAGGAAATTTCTTATTAAGTAAAACTTATGAAAAAATTAGCGGGAATCTATCAACAAAAGCAAACAGGCTGGAGTAAAAGGAATGAAAATGAAAACAATAATGATATTTCTTAAGATGCCTCCAACATGGTTTAAGTGCCAAAAACTATACAAAAAATAACACTTCTTACTTCATGAATATCTATAATTTATAATTTCACTTATGGAGTAAACTTTAAATATAATGCATCATCAAGAAACATGAGTTATAAGCTCAGGCATTTTTAGCTCCTACAGAACATGAACAAAAAAAGAAATATAATGGTGGAACTTCTTATGGCTGAGGGTATAGGATTCAAATTAACGATGGCTGGAGGGCTTAGATGAAACACAAAGAAAAGAGCATTATATTCATAAATGCACATTTCAAATGGCAATCTCTTGCACTGTTCCGTGGACAGTCGGTTCACTCCCGGCAATTCTAGCAATGCTCCCGTCAACGGAGCAAGCTCCACCAGTTCCAATGTGTAATTATAAAATATCAAAAAACAAATGAAACTTCAATAGGCAAGGTTAGTGTCCTTGGCAGCTTCGAGCAGGTACCCATCATTCAATTTTGTCACAGCCAACACAGAATTCCCAAACACTGAAACAGAACTTCTAGATTCCTGATGTTCTTCTGAGATGAGCAGATAGCTTTGATCATTTTGGTGCTCATGCATCAAGAACTCTTCAATGACATTAAGAACTAAAGGAAGATCAAATAACGTTCTGCCCCATTCAGGAGCAGGAATTAATATATCATACACTGATACTTCCTCCAACTGCTGTCCTGGACTCCTGATCAACTCTTTCACACAATATTCGCTGCAATCCAGCAATGCTGCATCTTCAAGTACTTTCAGCAGGAAATAGCACGAAACTGAGTCTCTCTTGATAGGTAGCAACCATACAATGTTTTCCAGCAACTCTAACTTTAGATACTACTTCATTATCAAACTTTAGTTAAACAGAGAGGGTAGAGAGCCAAAGCTGAAGAGGAAGTAATCATGCAATTGTAATCTCCAGTAAGTTCATCCTAGCATGAATAAAACACAATCACCAGCAGCAAATGAGTAAGAATCGGACATTACAAAAAGGATAGATTTATAATTCGGATCTTACAGTTCATCCAGGCTTTCCTGGTTTATAGCTGTATCATCAGCACTGACGCAACCTGTTTACTCCTCACATCGGCCTTAACGATAACGAAAATGAAATTGAAAATGAAATAAAAAATATATAACTCCTCAGTGATGCTAACAAAATAGAAGGAATGCATTGCATTAATAAGTGAACCAAATTAATTAATGAAGTTCTCCCGGCCAAGTGGAGCAGCCGAGCAGGTCTTCTTCTGCCTCATAAATATTTGTTTAAAATTTTGAATTAAGCTTTGAATGAACTGTGCAACAATTGCTGATTATAAAATATTGAAAAACATTAGTACAATTATTTATATATCCTATGATTATAATTTTGCCAAAAGAACAAATATTTTGTATACAGGAAGGCGATGAGGATGAGTAATAAAAGCTGGAATGGGAAGTATAAAAGAGTCGAAGAAGCATAAATATAGAAGAGCCAGTCAGTTCATTATATAATCCATGGACTAAGCTTGATACACCCAAACAAAACTGCATAATTTGTGGTGTCTAATTCTAAAAAAATATCATAAAAAAGAAGCATACGTTGGAAAAATGGCTATGTCGTAATAAAATTTGGAAAGAAGGCTGTCGTTGAAGTTCTTCACCGACGATTTATGTGTTCTGGAGAGCAGAGGTGGAGGAGAAAATATAAAATTAATCGCAGAAATCACAAAAATGAAATCAAAATATGAAATAAAAAAGTATCAATCGAGCCGGCGAGGGAATGAACGCGGGCGAGCTGTAAGAAGTAACAAAAAGCAAAAACTAAATGGAAAACCTACTGACGCTCCGGCGAGGGAATGAAGTACAGCAACCAGAGGAGTGAGACCCTCGCTGGCGAACTGGAGGAAAGGAAGCAGAGAGCGCGGAATGAAGAGAAGCGAACCTTTGGGGCAATGAGTTGATGAGGGAGATGAGATGTAGTGTCTTGTGGTCTGTGCGAATAATAAATGTAGAACCTAAGAGGTACTGTCTCCATTTAGAGACAACTAAGGTTATAGCTAAAAGTTCGCGGCCATAGGTAGAAAGTCTTCGTTCTCGTTCGATCAACTTTTTACTGTAAAAAGCTAGCGTATGTGCATTCTGTATCAGGACTGCGCCTAGTCCAAATCCATATGCATCTGTTTCGATAATAAAAGGTAATTTAAAATCATGGAACTGTAAGATAGGGGGAGAGGAGAGTAAATTTTTAAGTGTGTCAAAAGTTGTTGCGGACTCGGTAGTCCAAGTAAATTTTGTTTGTGCTAGTGAGTCTGTTGGCGGTGCAGCAATACTTGCAAAATTTAGAATATAGCGCCGGTAATATCCGGCGAGTCCGAGGAAGGCCCGCAGTTGGTTGGCAGTTGTTGGGAGTGGCCATGTTTGAATCACATGTATTTTATCGGGATTTGGAAGTAGTCCGGTAGGTGAAATGGTATGACCCAGAGAGTCGATGTGGGTCACAGCAAAGGCACATTTGCTCATTTTAACAAATAATTTATTGGACCGTAAAACTGAAAAAATAATGGGCAAATGTGATAGATGTGTTTCTAAAGTTGGACTATAGACCAGTATATAGTCAAAAAAAAAATCACAACAAATTTCCTTTAATATTTTGAAAAAATTGAGTTCATCAGTGCCTGCAAGGTTGCTGGGGCAAGTCAAGCTTTGAATTAATCTGTGCGTCGTGCAATTCGTCAATCAACTCATCGATGGTAGGCATCGCGAAGGAATCTTTAATGGTGAGGGTGTTGAGAGCCCAATAAGCTGGAGGCCAGACCTAGAAAAAAAATCAGAGGGTTTTAATGAGGTATTTGATAGAGATGTGGCATGTTCTAGTTCTTAAAAAAAATTCTGAAGCATAGGACGTACTTGTTGGTAGGAGCCATAGGAGCAGCCAACCTTGTAGGCGCCATAATGTTGCATGCTAAACAAACAAACCAGTGTGACCACTGCCACCACTACAACCACATCTATTGCATCAAATTTGTAAATGAAACAAAGAGTTCAGTCACGCACAACACAAATTTTAGTGCCAAACATGCATAGGGAAGTAAACTTTAGATTTTTTTTAAGAGTTGTTTCTATAGGAATGCTACTGTATTGCAATTGTATTGCAAATGTATTGCAGTTGTTTCACCAAAAAATGTCTGTCATGGATTGCAATTGTAATAAATCTCTAAAATTGAATATTACGAATAAATAATAAGAGAAGTAAGGGAAAAACAAAGTGGATTGATGAATTAAGAGTACACTAATGAGATAAAATGAATTGGACTCCAACAAATATTAAAATTGATATACTTACTTGTGTGATGGGAGACAGAAATGAAAACCACCACTGAAAGAACGACCTGCCACACCATTGTCCCAAGTAGGCAATCCATAGCCAGATTGACAACCTTTGTACATATTAGGAAACCCAATTCCACCAGCTGGCTTGCAATCGCCTCTGCCTTGGCCAGTAAGAGGGCCAAAGGAAGGTGGGCAAGCTTGACCGAGAGCAAGTAAACTCTCACGACCTTTACCGCTTTTCTGGTTCTTTGGAGTTCATTTTAATCCCCGTTCTTCAGTCTGCTTTACACACATGCAGATATCTTAGAAATGCACACTGATCTCAAAGTGAGGAAATTGTGGGGTGAAATGGGTGTCGATGTCTGGAATGCTGAGATCTAGAAGAAGAAATTAACTGAATTTTCATATATTGTGATAGAATTTGAACAGTTGAGTTATTGAACCTCAAACTCATTTAGTATCTCCTTGTAAATCTCGGCATTCCAAAAATCAACACCCATTTCACCCCAGAATTTTCTCACTTTGAGATCAGTGTGCATTTCTAAGATATCTGCATGTGTGTAAAGCAGACCGAAGAACAGAGATTAAAAGGAACTCCAAAGAAACAGAGATGGGGTAAACGTCGTGACAGTAGCTCGATGATATAAAAATTACCTGAAATGGTTCAGTAGATCTCAAGTTATTTGAGGAAGAATAGAGGGGCAAAGCACATGAGCAAAACAGTCAATAGAACATGAGCTGCAAATATGGGGAACACCATGTTTCTCTTTTACCTCAATGGGTGTTAAAATACATGAATCGTTATCCCATATGCAACATCAAGATCAAAACATGGTGTTCCCGTTCAATTCTATGCAGCAAATCTGAAAGTCCAACAAACTAACAACTGATGACAATTTTATTGCAATGTATATTTGATTTATCGCTGAATCGCAAGATTACACTAAAAGCATTATTGAAATGAAATTCTAATGAAAACATCATGCCAAAAGCGACATGACATCAAGGCGGGCTTCGACCAACTCAGCACGGGCTTCGCCAGTGGTTGATCCCTCGAGTGGTGTTCGGACGCATCTAAGCGGGCTTCGCATGCCTCAGCACGGGAATCATTTGTGGTTGATCCCTAGACTGGCCTTTGGCCAACGCCAATGCCTGACCAATATGTGCCACTTTAAACCTGAGCAAATAGTGAGAAGTAACAACCTAAATATATAGAACACAGAACTCCTGATTTGTGTTATGTAGTTCATTGTGAACTGAGCAATTGACGCATTTTTCAAAACATTTCATATAACGGTGAATTTCAATAAATATACAGTAGAATGAGCAGAAATAACAAAGTTATATTTATTTATTTACTTACCACATACGGTTACAAAACAGTAAGCCATCAGCTATGTATAATACAAAATTCGCATTCGCAGTTCGGGTACTGAGTTTTGTGTTGCTCCCAAGACTCTTCAATTTCAATGAAAATCTTTAACCATAAGTTGGCGAGATGCATTGCAGAAGATATCTGCGTTGTACCTGGCGTTGGTTGTGCTGTCTAACAGAAAACGTATGCACTATAAATTAGTTATACGAAAATGACTATGCATAAGCAAATTTTTTTAGTGATATATCAAGTGAGACAAAATTCATATATGAAATAAGTTTTATTTTGGGAATTAAAGTAATAAAAGCCGTCAAAAAAATTGCATATTTTTATGAAATCATTACCTGTGATGACCTGTTTGTTGTCGGGACAGTTTTGGTAGTTATGCCGTGGTAATCATGGGAGGGCGAAATCAGCAATGTAGGCGTATGAGAACACTGCAATAATACGCAAATTTATTTATTTTGCATGTTTATGTAATCTTTGCATAATGTGTAAATGATTTAACGTATTATTTGAATACTTACGAACGCGTCGGAGTTCGTGGTAATAACACGGTCAGCTTGGGGCTTTGTTTTAACATTTCGAGGTCTTGGAAACCACTGAAATAAGTCCCATATTTATTTTACTTTTTATTAATGAATGCTAACAGTTGCATATGTTAGATGTGAATTCTGATAGTTTTAAATAATTTTCAATGAGTACGCAAAGTATTATTTTTTAGAGTTGTAAGAGTGTGATAATGCGTTTTGTCGTTGTTTGTACACCTAATATTTCATAGACATATTTGAGCATACCTTGGCAAGATCTTCTGGAGTGATCTTTTGTGGTGCCTTCTGTTGTGTTGCCTAAAACAAATATCCAATATGAAATAGTCATTACGATAGTGTCATGCGTGACGAAACTATCATGAAACACTTGATATAATACATAAATATAAAGCGTTAATGAAATAGAGTACTCACCAATGTTTTGCCTTTTAGTTGAGTTTTCTTTGCGTTAGTGGCGCAATTGTCATGGGATGACATATTCAAATTGGTAGACGTTTGTAACAACTGATGTAATACACACTGTTAGTGGGATACTTTTTGTTGTTAGTATGAACATAAGTCTGCAAAGATTTGTTTTCATAACAAAATCATGATATGTTTTTAATGTACAAATATGATATAAATATTACGTGTAGCATCGAACAAAACCAAATCAGTAGAGGCAAAAAAGAAAAATTCTTCTGTCAATTAAAACTTTGTTTCATCAAAGGAGAAGCTTAGATTTGGAAGCAGGAAGTATAGAACATTTTGAAAGTACTTAGTTGCAACAACAAAGACGTTGATTTAATAGTTTTACGCATATAATCACACGGCAGCTTGGTTGACAGGTATCTAATAACGTTATAGTAAATGCATCGGTGAGATGTTGTATGTTTTTGTTTGTATGTGGAATATGTAAGTTTATATGTATGTGTAAGTGTGCATTGTTGTGTGTGTGTTTGTGTATATTTGAGTGTTTGTTTGTGTGCATGTATTTGTTTTTGTTGGACTTTATATGTATTTGTGTGTTTCGTGTATGAATGATTGTTGACTTTGGTGCTCTTTGTGGGTGTGTTTGTGTTTCTGTGTGAGTGTGCATATGTGTCTGTGTGTCTTTGTGTATATGTACGTGTTAGTTTGTGTGAGTATTTGTTTCGAGTTTGGTTGTTTGTGCTGGTGTTTTTGTGTACAACTATAAAAAAATACATTTTGTCTGATGTGTTACTATGTATCTGTAGATGTGTTTTTCGTAGACGTGCTGTAAACACAGTTGTTTGCTGTATATTCTGTGCTGATCATGGTTCGTGCGACTGTCATGTACGTAGAGAAAATCATTAGTCTGACGTTGTATTGTTAGGCAGTATGCAAGTGAAAATACATAGAGAGCGGAAGTAAAGTGTGTACTTGGACGATGACTTTGGCAAGTAGGTCCTTGAAGACTAACAATTTTTGTGCATGTGCCTTTATGAACAACAACAAAGATATAAGGAGGAGAACTCCACAAAACAATATGTACAGCTGTGCAAGGATGTACAGAGGAGTAGAACCAAGCAGAAGTAACGTGGGGTAAAAGGAAAAATTTATTACATGTGCACACATGAAGTAAACATAGCAAAACGAAAATGTAATGTATATTAACGCTGCACTTGAGCGCATATGAAAATACGCTCGTAAGATTTTGTTGAAGCAGTGAAAATGTGAACATGCGTCGGTCAGTGGCCTCGGGAGACCCTGCATTTGTCAGACACGCAAGGGGAAATATCAGCAAGCTATAAGATGTGTTCTGAGTATATGTTAATTGTAGCAGAGTATGTATGTTTCAGTTGGCGGTACCTTCTAATCATGTCGAACACAAAATTCCATTCTTCACGCGCAGTGCAGCCTAGTGGCAGTCGCGGTATAGTAAGCGTGAATCCTTCTATTTCTGTACGCGGACCAGTAGACCATCTTGCTGTAGTATCTATGCATATTTCGTTGTAGTAGTCGTAGGTCATGTCGACGTTGGCAGCAGGAGTGCACTGTGTGTCATTTCCATCTGAGGTAGCTGATGAGCAGATCATACGTATGAGGATGTTGAATATGTACAAACAATATGTAACATTTAAGGTAGTGTTGAACTCAGTCGAAAGCATGAAATAGAAAGGCTTACAGTAAAACGGGGAACTCCCATTTGGCAGTGGTGATGTCGTAGGTTCAACGTGGTTTGCCATGTAATTGTGGGGAATGAGCTGCACTGTAATGCAGTACGTGAACCTGCGAAGAGGTGAGGTAGTGTGAGCGAGGGCAAGCAAACATAGGCATATCAGTAATATGTGAATGAAAGAGTGTACCACGATCGTAGGGCATAAGTATTTATGAGAGTTGCAGAAAGGCGGAAAAGAGGGAATGATGTTCACCTGTTGTGGTGGAGTTTTAGGTCGGGCTGACGGAGACGCTTGCGATGACATGGGCAAAGCAGTGGTAAGCGGAGGAGTCATTCAAGAGAGATAAACACGCCACTTTGAATGGGGGACACGGCTGCTGCAGAGGGTTAAACAGGTACAGGCGGCAGTGGCGAGCGCGTAAACTTTGAGTGAAACAGAGTATTATTTCCAGCAAGGTTGAGAGGCTTCTTCTATGGGTAGCAGTTGTTCAGGGCTGAGCCCGAGATGGGGCACAAAAATGGGGGACCGCGAGCGGGGGGAGCGTCATCGCGTCGGGACAATGGAGAGGCGAGGGTACTATCGCGTGGGGCACGGGAGTACTTATGCACTGTCAATTGTCTGAGCGTCGTACAGCGGCCGAGTTATGCGAAGTACAAATGCAGTGCGTATATTAAGGAGGCGTACAAAGGAAATCTCAGTGAGGCGCATTTGAACATAAAATAGAGTATATCATATTACTAAGGGTGACATCTTATGTACAGAGACGTTGTTTGCAGAGAAACGTACGACAACAAAAGAACAGTACAGTAGAAATAGGTAAAAACAAAATGACGTTGTACAGAGTACTATGGCTGAACATCAAACAACGCAAGATGACGGGCAGTTAGCTTATTCCCGTCAATGGTATAGCTGTCCATTAGCTCAGCGGCGGCCATCATTGTTAACCTATCTGCGAACATCACCTCTCCAGAACCAAGTGGAGCCCCAGCTGCGGTGACGTCGATCTGTATGAAAAAATTGAGGATAACAATGAGTCAGATAGCGAGGCGGTGTAGACATTGTATGTAGTGAGGATGAGTGATGGGGCTTACAGCGGCGTGAAGGAAGCCTGGAAGAGAGCCGAACGTGGAGTTCAAAGCAGCCGTGGTGGTAGCAACGCTAAGTCCACTGAGCAGTACGGAGAAGTAGTAGTACTCACACATTTCTGGTGGGACATCGTGTTTGCACGCAACCTTATCGCGTTTTGCGAGCGTCATCTCTGACAAAGACGAAGCAGTTGACATCGAGGTTGTTCAGAAAGTACAGAGACAGCAAAGTGGAGGGCGATGCAAACGGCAGGCGCACAAATGAATGTTGGCGTAAGGGAAAGGAGAGAACGGATAGACAATGTTGTTTATGTACAGGGCGCTGATGAGGGGGCGTCCGAAGATAGCATTGTAGCTGCTCGGAGCGTCAACGATGACGAACCGGCAGTTCCTGGGGACCCCTCCCAACGTCACTTGGAGACCTACGCCTCCCTCGACCTCCTTCCGCTCCCCCGAGAAACCAAACAGTTGTCCGTCGGAGGCCTGCACTCTCTTCTTCTCTACCTCCATTGCGTCGAAAGCTTTTTTGAAGATCACATTCACCGAGCTCCCGTTGTCCACCAGGATCCGAGAGACCGTGAAGTTTTCTATTGCCGTCTGGATCACCAGGGCGTCGCAGAATGGATCCTCGTAATCTGTCATATCTTCTGAGGAGAAGGTGAGCTTCTCAGAGGGGGGTGGGGTCTGGGAAGTCGACGCGACGTCCCTTCGGAACATGGCCTGGAAGCTTCTCTTGCGAGAGGCCTCTATCCCAACCCCACCGTGAATCACCCCGATTCCCCCCTGGTTCCTGTATCTGCCCTATCCTCACACCGGTCCTCTTCTGCCTCTGGGAGCACTTCCTCAATTCTGGCTTGCTGCCGCCTTGGCTGTCCTCTTCCCCTCATCTCCAAGAACTCTGGGCAGGTGGCGATCGCATGACCTTCTTCCTGATGAAAGTCACAGTAAGGCAACGCCACCCTGTCCTCTCTTCTAGCTCTTCCTCTTCCTCCTCTACCTCTTCTCCCTCGGCCTACCGCCATGGCTTGCTCCCTCGGGGGGTGAGGGGGTCTGGGACCCTGCCTCCACCCCTGATTCACTCCTCCTGCCTCCCTTCCTTGGTACCTTTCATCCTGACCTCGCGCCGGTCCTTCCTGGTTCCTCCAGCCCAACCTGTTGTTGGGCTCTTGGTTCCTCCAAACCCGAGGTGGTCTTTCGAACCCCTGGCCCCTGGGCTCCTCTCGCCTTCTTCCCTCTGGCTGCCTCGCCTCGGGCTCACTCATCTTCGCCAACCTTTTGAAGAATTCGGGGTTGGCTGCCTCCCCTTCAATCTCCTCTGCGGCTCTCTCCATCAACTCCTCGAAGGATACGGGAGGTCTTCTCTTAAGGTCCATCTTGAAGAACCCCTCTCGCAGCCCTACGATGAATGCCATCTGGAGGGTGAATCCCGGCACCTCCTGCACTAGGTGTATCTCCTCCTGGAACCTGTCCACGTACTTGGCCAGGGATTCCCCATCCCTCTGTCTGATCTTGAAGAGAGCCTCCGCATCTTTCTTCCTCTTTTTTGACGTCGAGAAACGTAGTCGGAAGCTTCGACGCAGATCATCGAACGCGTAGATGGAACCTGTGGGAAGCTGGTGGAACCAGTCCCTTGCTTTCTCCTTCAGGTGGTCGCGAAGAGTCGGCATTGAAAAGAATCCTACATGGGAAGGATTGAAGTCATGTCCTCGAACAACTGCAGGTGCACAACTGGATCCTCCTTGCCGGTGTAGTAGGACATCTCTGGCCCACGAAACCCTTCTGGCACTGGGGCCGAGAGGATCATCTCGCAAAAGGGGCTCCCTTCCCCTGCTCGGCGAGTGGTCCTCTCGCGCGGGACCAACTCACACACCTCAGCACTCGCCGGACTGCTGAACAGCTGCCGTCCGGGGAGATCTCGCGCACTTCCTTCTGCTGGCACCTCCTTCACCGGCCGCTGCCCCGGTGCGTTCTCGCCGATCTGCAAAGGCGGGACCACTGGGACCGCCGGGGTCTCGCACTCGCTCCTTGCCGCGAGAACCGTCTGCAGAACCTCTCGCTTGAACTTCTCAAACATCTCCAACCACTCCCCTGCCGCGGGTGGCTGCGAGTGACCTGAGTCAGAACCATTTCCTCCATCTCCCGTCATCGAAACTAGCTTGGGATTTTCTTTTACCGGCTACGGTCCACGCTCACCGCACCAAAAATGTTGAAACCAGCAACTGGTCTCTTGAGTTCGGACCCACTGAGGGTGTAGCCGATACTTATTTCTCCCTCACTAGACTCTCTTGACGGTGGATGCTGGAAACGGAATAGACCCAAGGCTGAAGCGAGGAGGTCCCGCCACACACCCGGAAGATCTTAGAGAGCTTCCCCTCCCAAACCAAAGCTCAACCGGGCACCTTGGAGGGCACTGTCTGCCAACCAAAACTAGCCTAGAGGAGAGGATTCCCTAAAATCGGATCTCCTCCAAGGTGCCCTTAAGGGTCTATTTATAGATTTTTCTAGGCTGGTCTGCAAATAACATGAATCCGCCTTTTAGTTTTACTAACAGCACCCCAAATTTGTCTGCTAACAGCCTAACTCCGCTGTTCCGAAGGACTATTTGCAGCCCACCAGGGGTATTAGGGTCTTTTTCCCCTCACAGCCCTTTGGGCGAGTGGTCCGTGAGGGCACCATTCGCTGGGCACCCGCCTGGCTGGGCGAATGCCCACGCTTCTGGGCGAGTGGTCCGTGAGGGCACCACTCGCCTAGCGCCTTCTCTCCTACAACTTACCACCACCAACCCAGGGGCATTTTTACCTTCCTTGGCCTGGGCGAGTGACCCGGCGAATGATCTGGACGACCCAGGTTTCGCCAGTTGGCTGGGGGGGGGCCACTCGGCGAATACGGGTTGTACACTGATTATGATGAAACATTTGCCCCAGTCGCGCGGCTGACAACCATACGTCTCCATCTTGCCTTTGCCGCTCAGAAAAACCTTCCTATTTTCCATCTCGATGTGAAATCAGCATTCCTTAACGACGAACTCACCGAACAAGTGTATGTTTGTCAGCCACCTAATTTTGAAACTAAGGGAAAAGAAGACAAAGTTTACAAGCTTCACAAAGCCCTATATGGCTTGAAACAAGTCCCTCGTGCGTGGAATCATAACATTGACTCCTTTCTCTCTGAAGGTTTTTCTCGTAGCCCCATTGAACCAACCCTATATATAAAAAGAACTGAATCAGGAAACATTTTCTTAAGCTTCTTGTACGTTGACGATTGATGGCGCAAATCTTAGCACACCGCTATAGGCGGTAGCAAGACTGCGGTACGAAACGGCAGTGTACCGATCGTTCAAGTAATATAAAACGAGGAGTAATCCCCGAATATCGAATCTCTCAAGGAACACAGTAAGGTGGAGTTAACGTTCGAGGAAGGACTTGGGATTGAAGTCCTAAGGGTCGGATGGAATGCGGAAACGGGGTGATTTGGCTTTTGGAAAATAAAAGAAAACAACTACAACTACTCATATGCAATGCCGCTATGCAGTGCTTCGCTTGGCGGGATGGAGACTAGGCAGGCCTTGAGCGCGCTGCGTCGCAAGGGCGGATGGACGAGTAGGCAAGCGGAGTCGAACTGTGCAGGCCTTGAGCGCACTGCTTCGTTGGGCGAATGGATTACACGGGCCGCTATGCCACGCTTCGCTAGGCGGATGGAAGAGTAGGCAAGCGGATGGAATGGTTCGCACCGGCGGAGTCGGAATGGATTACACGGGCCGCTATGCCACGCCTCGTTAGGCGGATGGAAGAGTAGGCATACGGATGAGGGTCGCAAGCACCTCGCCGACAAGCACGCCACTAGCAATTGCTAGTGCGGCACACGAACGTGACGGCGGGATGGAGGATGGATGGTGGCGCACCTCATAAACACAAATGAATAATAAAATCTCAAATAAATGAAATAGACATTACATAACAAGATTCATTGTGCACATCATCAAAATATAGAAGAATCTAACCTAAACAATCATCAACATAAAGAAGGAAAAAGAGAGTAAAGGAGTCGACCACATCCGAAGCCTTGCCGGAGATTCACGGTTGGAATCGTTGGGTTGTCAATCCGCGTCCAAGCTCGGTCTTCAACTGCGTCCGAGGTAGAGGAGGGCTGTCACTTCCTCCCAATGGCTCGTCTTCTTCGTGTCACGATCCAATCTACTCCGATACACGATCTCCTTGCTTGATGTTGGCGATCTTTGGGCTAGAAACCTCTCCTTGGAGCTCAAGGATGATGGAGGAGGCCTAGGGGGCGGAGAACCAGCGAGAGGGGCGAAAACGGCGGACTGGCGGAAGAAAATGCGGAGATCCCGACCTAAATCGCAAGCAGGAATATTTATAGGCGCTGGAATAAACAGTGCGCACGGTCATTGGCGCACGACCAGTGGTCGTGCGCGCTGGAATCCTGTGATCGTGCGCCTGCCTGGGCGGAGCCTGCAATGTAAGAAATTTATAAAATAAAATGTTCGCACGACCAATGAAGCTTCCCTCGGTCAAAGAACACATGTCGAATAATATGAAGCTTCCTTTGGCCACCTTCCTAGAAGCTTCTTCAAGAGCACATGTTGATTTCATAGTCAACGACGGCTACCCTTTTTCACACTTGGCATGAAACACATGCTTGAAAAGCATGGTCAAAAGGTGGCTAGCCTCTTTCACACTTAGGAGAAAATTATCTCATCAGTGCAGACCTTAGCCCAAGTGGGATTAATTATTATTATCGTTAAGAGGCTTACAATTTTCATTAACATCCGCATATGATTTTGTCTTGTCATAAACTCTCTCCTGAATAGCATCTCCTTCATATCCTTAATTACTCATCTTGTCAAGTTCAAGCCAACAATTGCTTACTTTGAATGTATCACAACAATGCCAAGGCTATACAAGTCTGCATTCAATCTTCTGTCAACTGTAGATATTATTAAGAAGTGTAAGACACTTAGGTCAATGAAAGTGTTTAGCAATGAGTATTTTCATGTGATCATAAATAACTAGTCAGATAACACTCCTTCAAAGTATCAGTCATTTTAATCATAACCTAAAGGGAGGTATGCTGCTTTGTTGTGTCGATTGTGCACATCAATGCATACAATGATTCAATTTAGTATCAACTATAAATTTGGTGTAAACCAGAATAATCTTTCTTAATAGTAACGTTTCTCTACATGGGATCGCATAACACTTCCAATAAAACAAAGAGGAAAAGCCGAGGGGGTCGAACAGAGGTGAACGTATTCAGATTTATTAATGGGATTGTACCTAAGAGAGTCTAGTAGCCTCGTGACAGTATCAACAAAATTACATTCATACGTTGTTCAAGAGGTATGAAATTTTCTTAGTCCAAAATCTAAAGTGTCAACCTGGGTAAGTTTACTGAATCACATTTTGGTTTACAACTGTTGAAATGACCCAGATGTTTTTATGTTTAAGCAGTCAAACTTTTGAAGATTTTGTGTAGCTTCCCACATTCTTTAATCTTGTAGTCTAAAATTGTGTATATTCTATGTCTTTATTGCTCTTTTGGTCCACGACAACTTCCATTTAATTGGTTCATTCCAAACCAAGCAACGTCGAATGTTAGAGCAGAAGTTATTTCCTTGACTACTACTATCTCAAGCAATCGATTTGTGCTCGGAGCGAAGTAGGCATCGACGAGGCTTTTCGCACGCCATCAACAATTCGCAATATCGAAGTGGTTAATGGAAGAACATGGGTATGCACAACGCAGATGTCTCCCTTTACCCACTCCAAGATTACAAATTTATGGCGACGTTAAGCGAATAACCCTTACATCACAAACAGAGTTAGCAATAAGCATAAGTGGTGAGAGTAAAACATAGCGAAAGTCTAAGGCACCCAAAAAATAATCATATAAAAGCAGAATAGGAATGAATCGACAGACGGTAAGCCACGATAAGTACGTACTAGCATGCGGCTCCACGGTCCAACACAATAATCTATAATAATATTTGGGGGCTCACAAGTATATACTAAAAACCAAGTAATAAATGCATTAGAATAAAGCTACAACACTAAGTGCTTATCTTATTCCATGAGCTACTATATTTCAAATTCAGTGTTTATCGAGTTGTAGTAGGTAACTTCATTCCACATCAATAAATGTTATCTTGTTAATTACTTAATTTCATTACAACTACTCATCATGAACTACAAATAGGCTTCCTAATTGGAAGCGTTTATTCATCCTTATTGAAATAGAAACTTCGAATTAGGATCATGCTATAATATTCATCTCTTTTAATCAAATTTTATGCTATTTATTTTCGGTAATTTTAACCACTAGTTTGACTTTCACAATCAGAAAGCCACAATATGACTTTCTAGCTTATCCCATGACTTTCCATACTCCCAAAATATTTAAGCTACTCCACATGCTAGCTAGACTATAAATATATGAAATAGTTGATATGACAAATGAAAGCATATATATTTCTACTTTCATCATTGTGCCTGAGTTTTGCAACCTTCTTTCTCTAATAATGAAATAGTGGAACGAGTATTAGAGTAGCTTTCGATCGGTAATGAACCTCCAAGTAAGGCGCGAAATCATCTCTGGAAAAGATTGTTTAATACATTTTCATAGTCATTTTTTCATAATGTTTTTTTTTTTGAATTCAGGTGAGACTTTACGACCTGTGCAGCGTAGTCAAAGACGATGATCTAGAGGAGCTCATTGACTGCACCAATATCAAGGTATAACATCATGTCTTATTCATAGTGATAAAAAATGAAAATTATTTTAATGCTCCATAATTGATTCCTCTATTTGAAACAATTGCATGCAATGGGATTGAGGTGTTATTATTGGTTTGTATCGCAAAAACATAAAAATGAAAATTATTTTAATACTCCCTGTGCGCGCGCCCTTTGCATGCGCACGCTTCCTGCGCGTGCGCGGCAGCAAGCACGCTACCTCGAGCACGTGCATCCCGCCGTCGTCGTCTCTCCGGCTAACCTGACCGGGCTGCCCGAGTTGCCCCCCCAGGGGGCATGGTCATCATATACCTTAAAATGGCAATCCGGGTGACCAGAAACATGAGTTCTTATTCGCCCGTTCAATGACCAAGAGGGCGCAATTACCTGTACGCCCCCCTAAGAAACTATAAATGGGGTCCTAGGCTTTCATTTACAAGGCCACGTATGGAGGAAAAAGGAGAGAAGAGAGCTCTAAGATTTTCTGACGAAGACTTGGTTCACTACTTATTCTCCCGCTCAACACGCTCTCCACTTGGGACAATACTGTTCTCAGAATGTGCTTTTTGCGCATTCTACCAACAAAAAGTGTTGACGGCGCAAGACCGTCAACACACTTGTAAGGCCCTTCCTCTCCTCCTTGACCGGCCTTTATTGCCTTCTTGTTCTATTGGCTTGAAATTTTCTTTAATTTCTTTATTGGAGTCACTGCTTCGATTTTCAACGATCACTATGGTTTATTTTGAGTTTTTGTTGGATATTGTTATGTGCAAATCTATTTTGGATATGTGCAATTTATTTCATTAATTGGTAATTATAAAAAAAAAACTATCTAAAAATACCCCTAGAGATTGATAGTGCAAACCAAACACATGCCTGCACGGAGCCTCCCGTGCACCGTCTCTTGAGTTTGTGTGTGTACATGAGTGTGATAGTGCTCAGGGCCGCCCGTGCGGCTAATGACAGTACCCCGGCGTGATGACACTCCCGCCATTCACAATTCCCGAGCGCACTATTGCAGTCCCAAGGGCATCGTTAGGGAGAGATTTTTATTTAATTAAATAAAAAATATAGATAGGAGGCCAGGGATAATAAAATGGATGGCTAGGATTGTTTTGATGTCCACACCATTACACCATAAGGGGATATCTTTATATATATTAGTGTGTGTACTATATATATACATATAGGAAAAATTTTCCGGAGCAAACCGGTTTGCTCCCTAATAGGGAGCAAACCGGTCCGATCTCCCTCGAAAATGCATCAAAATGAACATATAATATATGAAAATTGACTGGCTCGATGAGACCTACAACTTTCATGTTAACCACTTTTTCTAATTTTAAATGTATGAGATGGATTTTCGACCCGAAAAAATCTGGGCGTCCTTAGTCCCGTTTTTTGCCCAGATTTTTTCGGGTCGAAAATCCGTCTCATACATTCAAAATTAGAAAAAGTGCTTAACATGAAAGTTGTAGGTCTCATCGAGCCAGTCAATTTTCATATATTATATGTTCATTTTGATGCATTTTCGAGGAAGATCGGACCGATTTGCTCCGGAAAATCACTCATACATATAGAATACAAAAATTGATAGGAATTGATAGGAGATGGTACATACATCATTTCAAAAAAATAACAAAACACAACCATACGCTCACTTTAATAAAATGTAAAAGATGTAATAAAAAAAAAGGTAAAATCGGAAAGCTTAAGGTTAAAAAAAAATTGTTTTTTCCTAAATAAAATTTGAAAAGTTTGTTTTATGATTACAATTCTTAACATGTTGCTAATTGTTTTACGCAGGCATGTTATTTACATGATGTAAGCTACACTATGTTGAAACCAAAGCCAAAACCTGTAACTAAGAGGTATGAATTTAAGTGCGTGACTTGTAGCAGATGTCTCCCAGCTGGGCCACTTCTCTATTGCTCCGTTGCCTGCAAGGTTAAATTAATTGATTTAATTATAAATCCCCAAATGTGATAGTCAATATATATTTATTATTGGATGGGTAATTACAGTAATAAATTTTCTGAACATAAAGCAGATGGATGATTTATTCGCGAGGGGAGTTAGCATAAAAAGCATGCTGTTCAATTTTGACGAGGCGAGGCTCAATTGCTTCAATCCTAATAATTTTTTGATGGTTGGAAGTTCTGATGAGAGTTGTGATGCAGAAGTGGATAGTTAACTATGACTAATAGTTTATGCATTAATAATTTGTTGGATGCTTGTAATAGTTTATACATTATAATTAATTATGACTAATAGTTTATACATTATAATTATTTTGTGTGTTTAACCTGTGAATTGAAAATTAGAAGTTTTGGATCACATTTATAGGATATGGTAATATTATGTGTTTGATTATTGGATTTTTGAAAGTTACTACTGTTGAAAGGTAATCAAGACATCAGCCTTAATAATTCAGATCACCTGCAAAGTAACAGCAAAGAAGAGTTAGCCACCGAAAACAACTCCCTAGAAGAAACCTGACTGGCGGCTTTATGCTTCTTGAAAGGAGCATCAGAGGAGTTTTATATCTTTTACCTTTTGTCAAGTTGTATGCTTTTTGTCTTATCTGGTTGTAGCCCATCCTGCACCTATATATAAAGTGTTGCAGATGTAAGGCCTTTTGTTATGAAAAACTCCTTATTTCTTTGTAGCCGTGTAATGTGTGTGATGTACTCCCTTTTCAGTGATCTATGAATGCTTAGTAGTACCGTCTACTTTCCCTAAATTACTTCCTTATTCACTTTTCATCATGGTATCAGAGCCAGGTTGAGTCGGTTGGTTGATCTCGCCGGCGAAGTCCTTGTGAAATCAAATCTCGGCGTGGCTATGTCAAAAAGAGGGGCCGAAAAATACGGATTCCCCGGTGGCTCGTATGGGCTTTGTCTCACAATTTCTATCCTGCGAGGTCGTGCGTGGGAGTTTTCGTCTTGCCGTGGAGGCGTCTTTTGGTGTACAAATTTATGCAATACCGTGACGAGAGGGACCGGGAAAAAAATCGGAATATCCCCGGTGGCTAGTATGAGTTTTGTCCCATTTCGTCTACCCGGCAGCGTCCTCCTACCTCCTTCCAACAAGATCCATAAAAAAAAATATCTAAGGAAGAAAATATTTTTGATTCAGGTATCGGTTTATGGGAGGGTGTTGGATGATAAACCTCACATGGATGAAGAATGGCCATGACCACCACCTAAAGTTGTGTCATCTCATAGGGATGGTTTTATATTAGTTTATTTTATATGAATATGGGCTTGTGTTTGACCCATGCTTTGTAATGATGTGTTTGGCTTCTATATAAAGGTCATTCCTTCCATTGTAACAAGATGACTTTTGAATCAATGTAAACTTCAAGCTCTTTCACGTTTCTTCTCCCTCTCCCCAACTTCATCGGATATTTCATTTCTGTTTTTGTTATTTTCTTCCTAAAATCCAACAACTACACTATCCGTAACTTGTTAGCTGGGTTTCATCCAATTTTTATATAGCCTCGCTTAATTAGAATGGCAAATACTAATAACGGAACCCAACAAATTTTGGGCATATGATTGTTGGAATATAAGTTTCATCGTTGGAAGCTTGCAACCACAAGTTCTTTTCCCTTGCCAAAGAAAACACATTTAATTTCTCTCACATATAATATCTACTGCGACTCTTAAAAACAATGTCCTGGCAATCACACAAAAGTCTTCTTATTTATGTGGTTTGAAGTGCTTCTTCACAACAAGATTTTGAACAACATAACTTAGAGTGAATCCTCCTCTATCTTTATGCAAACTGCAAGATTATTTATTCTAACACACACCCTTAACTGAAGGATCAATGGCATGATTTCTTCCAGGAACGGTTCTTCAGGCTTGGGATTACGCCCAGGGTCATTAGAACAAGTGTTTGTATTATACTAAATTTTTTAGCATTACAAAAGGGTACAAGTAGTTGTCATGATTTTGTGCAACATAAAGATCAAATATATGAGTCTTTAAAAGCCCCCCAAAATATCTTCAAGTGCCTCCATATTGAAGTATTTCGGGTAGACAAAAAATATATATTAAAAAAGATATTATATAAATGAATAAATTATGTTAATTGAAAACAAAATCTTACATTTCATTACTTGTATTTGAGTATGAATTCCCATGAACTTGCCACTTGTGTGTGATACCTTGTCCAAGAGGTGTAGAGTTGTGGTAATGGGCTTCTTTCTCTTATGCATAGTCCCACAAAATAATTACCATTAACACAGACGATGAAAATAATTTTTGGAATGTAAGGAAGCGGTGAATCCAATGGTAGAAACATTATACTTTGAATATTTGAAATGTGAGCCCACCTATATTGTAGCATGCATTTTTTTCAATCAAAGTACCTAAATGGGCAACCACATCGCTTAGTAGTTGTTGTTTTCTTACATTTTGTTTAACCCAACCTTTTTTACATTGCTTCTCACAATAAAATCAACCTCAATCACAACTCAGAAAAATATGTGGTCTAGCTCGTCCACCTTCTAATTTATCCAAACCTTTAACAGTGACTGCAAAACTAAGACTTCTTCAGACATTACGAGCTCACTCAATTAAAGCATCCCGTGATGGAAATTGAATATTTGTTTCAAATTGCCTATCGACATCCGCATTTACATTTGATTCACTATTCACAAAATTGAAATAGAAACAAGTCAACATAATAAATCCTACACGTAATACTGTTCATTCTTAGACTAAAGCATTACACATAATGATACATTTGGGACGCTGAAATTTGAAGAGCAATCTCCATGGAAGCAATTAATTCCAGGGGGGGACTTTAGATTTCAAAAAATTGTAAGGAAATTTCTCAAACATGTTAGGATTCAAAAAATGAAATGAAGCTTAACAGTTAAAAACCCTAAAATCAACAAATAAATCCATCACATAACCTTATAATCTAATGCATATCAAATAATAAGAATTTGGAAAAGGGGTAAAATAGGGACTAACCTAGTTGGCGACGAAAAGAATGGGGGCGACAGCCAAGTCGGCAAGAGGTCTTCCGCACCAACGAAGATATGAGACTGGTTGTAGCAAATACAACTGTAATAATACGTAACAGAGAAATGCCTAGAGTGGCAGGGAGAGAGAGAGAGAGAGAGAGAGAGAGAGAGAGAGAGAGAGAAGAGAGAGAGAGAGAGAGAAACGAAGGTGGCAAAGACAAGAGGAGTTTTTCTCATTAAGACTTCTTCCTTATTACAGGCTACAGTAATACCTATTTATAGTAGTTTAATACATGCTTTACAATAACCACTTCTTAAACTATCCGTTACTAATAAGATATAAACAATCTCTGCTAGACACGTGGTGATGTTTGACTGAATGAACTGGCTGCTTGCGTTCGTCGAACGGCGCTTGTACTTCGTCGAACGGCGTTTGCACTTCGTCGAACGGCGCTTCCACTTCGTCGAACGGCTCTTAACTTCGTCGAACGGCTCTTGACTTCTTCGAACGACGCTTTCCCTTCATCGAACGGTTGATAATTGCTACAATACCGCGGTCCTTTAAAAGCGCTGACCTCAGTGCTTACTTATTTCTTCTGCTTGTCTCCTTCAAACCCTAGCCGAGAAATGGAAAGGATTTGCTCTGCTGCCCTGTGGATCTCCTTTGGTAGAGTGGTATCTGAGGGTAGGAAAATGACGACGGAAGGTCTCGGAAGGAGATGTATTGTGGCTTGTATTTGATTTCTGCAACAGACATGAAGCCGTTGTGAGATTCGCAGTGTTGCTGGTAATTTCTTCCCCTTCTCTTTGTAGGTCTGCGATCTGCTTTTTCCCGTCAGATGTAGAAGCCTTTGTTGGTGATGTCTCTTTGAAAGGTTTTTTGCTGCATTTTTTCTTCTGTAGCCAGGTTGTTTGATTTTGTAGATCTGGAGGTAGTTGTAGGTTTTTGAACTCCCGGAGGCAGCTGTAGTCTTCCCAAGTGCTTTCTTCAGGTTGTAGCCCCTCCCATTGCACTAGTCCTTGTTTGATTTCTTGGCCTTGTCGAATGATTGTTCGAGTGTTGAGTAGAGCTAGAGGCTGATTTAGGGGGTTGTTCTTCCACTGATGTATTGGTAGAGCAGTCACATGTAGCCCTGGTGTCCCGACGTAAGGTTTTAGTAAGGAAATATGGAAAACCGGGTGTATCTTTGCTTCTGGAGGAAGGGCGAGGCGGTATGCTGTCTGCCCGATGATCTCCAGAACTTGGAATGGTCCATAAAATTTGAGATTCAATTTTCCGTTGACTGTTTTGGTAAGGGATAGTTGCCGATATGGATGTAGTTTCAGCAAGACCCAATCTCCTTGCTTAAGCTGCAGGTCCTTCCTCTTTTTATCGGCATATGTCTTCATTCTGTGTTGTGATTTTTCCAGATTGTCCCTTAGTTGCTGTAATATATCTTGTACCTCTTCTGTAATGTTGAGTCCACTGCTTTGTTGTTGGTCCCTTCTGTGCAATAAGACAATAAGCCAGGAGGAGGTCGACCGAACATGACTTGGTAAGGAGTCATGCCGATCGAAGAGTTATATGTTGTATTAAAGTGATATTCCGCTAAGCATAGAAAAAAAGACCATTTTTTTGGGTTTCTATTAGTGAATAGACGTAAATATTGTTCTAGTGATCGATTTACACGTTCAGTTAACCCATCCGTTTGTGGGTGGTATGCTGAACTATATTTCAGTTGTGTGCCCTGCATTTTGAACAATTCTTTCCAAAATTGGCTTAAAAATATGGCATCCCTATCTGAAATAATAGATTCTGGGATACCATGTATCTTAGCAATATTTTCCCAAAATAGGTTTTTTACACATGGACCTGTAAGGGTTTTAATTGGAACAAAATGTGCTGCTTTTGAAAACCTATCTACTACAACCATAATAATTGTAAAATTGTGAGATTGGTAAGTGGGTTATGAAATCCATTGTGAGGTCAGCCCATAGTTTTTCTGGTGTGCTTAATGGTTGAAGTAAGCCATATGGCAGATGGTTATTTGGTTTAGCTTTTTGACATAAGTCACATTCTTTAATATATTGTTGGAGGAGTGCGGCGAATGTTGGTGGTAGTTGTCCTTTTACTGTTTCGGTTTTAGACATATCGGCTGTTAATAAAAAACATGTGGCTAAGGGTTGTAAGGCTAACATTCTAGAAAGTTGTGATGATGAGACTTGGTTATCCTGGTGCATATGGTGTCCATACAATGTTGTGAGTCCTTCTGAATCGGTGTATGACATCGTTAGGTTGGAGTAATCTGTGGTTATTGGTCCCAGTGGCTTTAACCAACGTACTCCCAGAACTATGTCCGACCCCTTGATGTCTAGGACATATAAATGTATCCTGAAACGTTTAGCCTGAATGAGCAACTGAATATCCTTACACAACCCTTTACACGCCACAGAGGAGTCGTTGCCCATGTATACCGGAAATTCTGGAATACTATGAATTGGTAGATCTAAATAGCGCGCTATACATGGGGAGATAAAATTATGTGAGCTGCCGCTGTCGATAAGTATTTTTATTGGTCTTTGAAAATGTATCCTGTGAACCTAAGGAAGTGCTCTGGGGGTGAACTTGACAAGGCATGGTTGCTAACGGCGGATTGAGAAATTTCCTCCTCCGCCTCAGGAAAGACCTCTAAGGGTTCTATAATTTCCTCATCTTCTGTTCCTTGAAAATGACAAAGAACACCTTTCCCACGACATTTATGTCCTGGGTGGAATTTTTCATCACAATTATAGCAAAGGCCCTTCTCGCGCCTTGCAGAATATTTAAAACTAATTTTTAAAATGCTAAAAGTACTTAAGTAAATTTTTATCAACTTTTAGAGAAAGGAATCTTGTATATCGCTTTCCTAGATTTGTTGTGATATTTGCTAAATATACCGATGCATTATATTTGTTTCACTATCTTGCTCGATTAAAAACTAGAAATCATAATCTCTCGATCTATGAATTCCCATAACCTAGATTTCGCTAGTTATCTCTAACTTAGAAAAATGCTAGGTAAATTAAATTGCTCAAATCGCTTTTGCTAATAATTAAGGTGATGAAATCTCTTCCTCTCTCTTTTATTATATCAAAATTATGATGTAAACACACCGCTCCTCTCTCGAATCTCGCGGCGTAGTATAGAAGTAAAGATTTAAATTAGATATTCATGCGACTCATCTCTCGAATCTCGCCGCATAACATTAAGTATTTATCTTAAATCATTCGTGATTCCTCTCTCGAATCTCACCACGAAATGTTGAAGATAAACATGATTCAAATCTCTCGCAATAAATCATAACATTGATAAAGATAGCAAATCAAGAAATCATACGGAAAAATTATAAATTAAACATCACAACAAAAACTAGTTTTCACGACATACAAGATACGAAAAATTAGTTCATGATCCTTGAAATGACAAACAAAATTGAAAAGATCTTACAAGACATTGTTCGGAGTTTAAATTTAAGCGCAGGAATTTGTCCTTTTCGTTGCCAAATCTGCTCAATATGTCGTCTCTTTCTTCTTCTCCAAACCTTCTTTACTTTTTCTCTCTCTAAAAACACTCGTATCTCTCTCCAAAAGTAATCCGTCTCTAGCCTCCTTCAAACTGCCGAAGTCTTTCTTTTTTTATTTGCCACGCTACAGTCCAAAAGGCTGAAAAGAGGCGTCCTTTCAACAGGAATCGCATGCCTCTTTTTTATTATTTCGAAATGTTGTACTTTTGGTTCAGAATATTCAATTTAAACCGTCTTGTTACAACCAGGTTATGACCAAACTGCTCCATTCTTTCCAGCAATATAATTCCAGCTTAAATTTGTCCGTTCTTTCATGGATTTTTCGCACTCCTGCACAAATATGTTGCTCGTTTGCTGATAAACTGTCCACAATTACAGATATGAAATATATTAGTGAATTCATCATTGTATTTCGTATATTTTCTCAATATTTACTAAAATAAGTGAGTTAATAACTTCTTTTTGAGAAGTTATCAGTAGTGCCCTTTGTTCCTCCTGTGTGGCTTGGTGGATTTCCGCCCAACGGTGATCATCTTGGGCTTGTTTCCCTCCAACCATGGAGTTCAGACAAGAGCACCAATGTAGCAAATACAACTGTAATAATACGTAACAGAGGAATGCCTAGAGTGGCATGGAGAGAGAGAGACGAAGGTGGCAAAGACAAGAGGAGTTTTTCTCATTAAGACTTCTTCCTTATTACATACTACAGTAATACCTATTTATAGTAGTTTAATACATGCTTTACAATAACCACTTCTTAAACTAGTCGTTACTAATAAGATATAAACAATCTCTGCTAGACACGTGGTGATGTTTGACTGAATGAATTGGCTGCTTGCGTTCGTCGAACAGCGCTTGTACTTCGTCGAACGGCGTTTGCACTTCGTCGAACGACGCTTGCACTTCGTTGAACGGCTCTTAACTTCGTTGAATGGCTCTTGACTTCTTCGAACGGCGCTTTCCCTTCGTCGAACGGCTGATAATTGCTACACTGGTAGAGGTCTCCGGCGATGATATGAGACTGGAAGAGATCTCCCGCGATGATAAAAGTCTTGAGCTAGAGGCAAATCTGGAAACCTAGCCAACAAAATGCATCCCCGTCGGCGCCATTTCGGTCGTTTTACCATTGCGTCGTAGGTGTTGGTTGTTGAAACTAATAACTTGGTCTCTGTGGAGTTCGGGCCCTCAACAAGTTGGGGGGTGACCTCACACTTACTTCTCCCAAGGGAGAGCTATAGGCTAAGAGGCTAAGGAACTAGAAATGAGACCAAGGGCTTAGCGAGGAGGTCTCACCACACACCCGGAAGATCTTAGAGCGCTTCCCCTCGCAAGCCAATGCTAAGCTTGGGCACCCTTGGAGGCTCTCCTCACCCACTAAAGAGACTTGGGGAGAGAGATAGCCAAAACTGAAGTCCTCCCAAATGGTGCCCCCTTGGTCCTATTTATAGATTTCTAGACTTGGTCTGCCAATAACGACTTTCTTGCCTGCGAGATTACGAAAATGCCCTCAAGTTTGGCATGTAAATAGTCAAATCCCATCATTCCGAGGCGCTAAAACGCAGGCCTCTCCCTCTCCTTGGGGCTGGGGCGAGAGGGGGGCAGGCCGCCCCTCACCATCTCGCCCCTCTGCTGGGGTGGGGGCGAGAGGGGGGCAGGCCGCCCCTCACCATCTCGCCCCTCTGCTGGGGTGGGGGCGAGAGGGAGGCAGGCCGCCCTCATCATCTCGCCCCTCTGCTGGGGTGGGGGCAAGAGGGGGGGGGGGGCAGGCCGACCCTCCTCCTCTCGCCCCCCTGCTGGGGTGGGGGCGAGAGGGGGGCAGGCCGCCCCTCACCATCTCGCCCCTCTGCTGGGGTGGGGGAAAGAGGGTGGCAGGCCGACCCTCCTCCTCTCGCCCCCTGCTGGGGTGGGGGCGAGAGGGGGGCAGGCCGCCCCTCACCATCTCGCCCCTCTGCTGGAGTGGGGGCGAGAGGGGGGCAGGCCGCCCCTTAACATCTCGCCCCTCTGCTGGGGTGGGGGCAAGAGGGGTACAGGCCGACCCTCCTCCTCTCGCCCCCTGCTGGGGTGGGGGCGAGAGGGGGGCAGGCCTCCCCTCACTATCTCGCCCCCTGCTGGGGCGGGGGCGAGACTGCGAGGTCACCTGCCTCGGCTCGCCCCCCTTACGAGGTTGGGCTAGCGGGAGGCCGCCCGCCTCCACCGCTCACCTTCCTCTTACTGGGTACGCCCAGAAAACTCTCCTGCCCCCCTCCCCTTCTTTTCCTGGGGCAGTGCTAAAAACACCCTGGGCCTCGGGGACCTACTTGGCGAATACAGGGTTGTACATTGGTCTCAGCGGAGATGTTGATGGTCTCAGCAGAGATGTTGATGGTCTCAACGGACGTGGTTATGGAAGGGTTTTATTTTAAGAATGATTTTACTTGGGATTTTCAGGGTAAAGAAGAGCACGGGAAATAACAAAGAAAAGGCTAAAGGATTTTTATTTATTGTCTCGTTTTTTAAACCAGGCTAACATACTTGCTTATATAGAGATACAGCAGAAGTTTCAAGAAGAAGGGAAATAAAAGATACAGGTGGGGCATTACATTAATACAACAATAATAATGATTAAAGTTCCAAAGAGCACTGTAGCCGCCCGGTGAGCTCAGTGACTGTGACGCATTAAAAATGTTGGTGCTGATTTCATTTCCAATACCCCCTCTAAATCAGCGCCGCTCCTTACTCTGAGCTTTTCCCTGAGATCGACGAAAGCTGCCCTGACAGCTTCGATGAATTGTCTTCCCGTTCCTTACTCCGAGCTTTTCCTGAGATCGATGAAATGTCTTCCCCTCTAAATCTGGACCTTTCTTCATCATTGATCTGAGTTCGACGAATCTCTCTGGGTTCGACGAATCGACTTCTAAATCTGGACCTTTCTTCATCATTGATCTGAGTTCGACGAATCGATTTCTCGAGCTTTTCCTGAGTTCGACGAAAGCGGCCCTGACTGCTTTGACGAAACTGGACCGATCTTATCTCTGACTTTGACGAAACTTGCTGAGTTCGACGAATTGCCCCCTGGGTTTGACGAATTTACCTCTGGACCTTTCTTTACTCTGTGTCTGACGAATTTTTCTGAGTTCGACGAATCTCCCTCTGGGTTTGACGAATTTAACCCTTGGTTCGACGAATTGGCTTCTGGACCTTTCTTTATTCTGAGTTCGACGAATTTCCCTGAGTTCGACGAATCGCCCTCTGGGTTCGACGAAGTTGCCACTGGACCTTTCTTTACTACATCCCTTGATGTAATGATCTTATTGGTATGGGGTGCTAGGGTTTGTATCTCAGCTGGCTTCAGACTTAGTGTAAAGATGTTACTGCTATTCATATGTGCCTCCACAACTATAGTATTACCCTTAGGTTCTACTATTTCACAGGTCTTGTGCTTAAAATAGACCTTATAGCCCTTCTTTATGAGTGGTCCTACACTTAATAGGTTCTGTGTAAGTGTGGGAACATATTGAACATTGGCTATTAGCTTGGTTGTTCCTTCAGGTGTAATGACAGCAATGGTCCCTTTACCCTGTATTATATATATTTGCTTATATATATAATTAGTATGTAGTATGTACACAAGCATAAATTTCAGAAAAACCATAACTGCAGTAGGGCCAATTGAAAGGATCGAGCATTAAGTTATATGTTTAAATCTATATATATGATACGAATGACTAAAATTGAAGACATCCTTCTCATGTCGCGAAAGCTGATGCCGTTCACTTATCTTGGCGTCCCCATTTTTCAAGGCAAGGCGAGGACTAGATATTTTGACCATTTGGTGGTAAAGGTCCAACTTAGAATCAACGAATGGAGGAATAAACTTCTATCCCAATCCGGTCGTTTGGTTCTTATCAAATCTGTTTTATCTAGTTTTGCGGTTTACTCTATGCTTAGTTGCGGAGTCCCAAGATTCACTCTAAGGGCAATTGACAGATGCATGGCTCGTTTTTTTTGGGCGGGTGCGGATGGAAATAGATTGTACCATTGGAAGAGTTTTAAAGATTTATGTAGGCCGGTTCAGAATGGTGGCCTGGGCATCTATAGAATGCAGGACATTTACAAGGCATACAATTGTAAAAAAATATGGAATTTCTTCAGTAAGGAGTCCCCTCTGAACGAGTTCATTCGGAAAAAATACTATAAGAAGCAAAACAACGGAATTATGGATGTTAGATCAAACGCTCTTGGTCCGTGGGTTAAAAATCTAAGATTCTACGAGTACATGAAGACTTACGTCAAATGGTTGCCGGGGAGGGGTCTGATTAACTTCTGGAGTGATTGCTGGTTGGGAAATAAGCCGCTGATCGATTTGGAGGGGGCTCATCCGGACCGTGTTCGGGACAACACACTGCTGGTTATGGAAGTATTTTCTGGTTCTGGTCTCTCACGCCTCCCTGCATGCAGTGAGACTGTTCGAAGCATGCTTCTTGAATCCAATTTCCACACAAGTTTGGATAGAGACAAGCTGATCTGGACTTTGGATAAGGAGGGGCTATTCTCGGTAAAAAACTTTAATAGATTCATCACTTATGCTAATCAGGAACCATTTGCATTTGACTGGATTTGGGCTCACATGCTTCCCCCAAGATTTGCATTGCTTTGCTGGAAGATAATTTGGAATATCGTTCCGGTTGACCTCAACTTCTCTAAGCTTGGTGTTCAAATTGCATCTAAATGTCGGTGTTGCTTTGCTGATCATAAGGGTGAATCGACCAACCATTTGTTCATTGATAGTGAAATGGCGAGTGCACTTTGGAGACATTATGAAAGTTTTTTTTTCGGAATTGCGCAATTGGGTCGCAATTTTAAATCGAAGCTTAGTTTTTGGAAATATAAGAGCAGGAGGTTCTCAAAGGGCCTGTCCAAACTCATCCTTAGCGTTCCAATCATATGCTCGTGGGTTTTGTGGACTGAACGTTGCAATCGAACCTTTCTCGGTGCTGTGGGTGCGGTCAAAAAGCTGATCCAGGATGTTCATAATCTGATTGGGCAGATTTTCAAAGGTTGTCCTGAGTTTGCGGTTAGGAACGAGGAAGAAAAATGGATTCTGGAATGGTTTGGTCTATCTCCATCGACATCATCCAATCACTGTCGGGTCCTCAGTTGGAAAGGTGGTGTGAATGCGGGCTGGTTTTTGCATACGGACGGAGCAAGAGATCCCAACTCCGGCATGGCTAGCGGAGGGGGCTGTATTCGTAAAACTGATGGGACTTTAATCGTTGGTTATGCTCACTTCTATGGTTCAAAGAGTGTGGAGGAGGCGGAAGGTTTAGCTCTTAGAGATGGTCTAATGCTCTGTCACTCTTTCGGCTTAGACAACGTGCACATTTTGGGGGACTTAAAACTGATAATTGATTGTCTTCAAAAAAAATTATTTCCCCCCTGGAGGCTTTGGGAGTTGGGCAAGGAAATTCTTAAGATAGCTGAGTCGATGAGATTCACTTGTGCTCATATTTATAGGGAAGGGAATCGGGTGGCGGATGCTATGGCTAAATTCTCTTTATTGCATAAGACCAACTGCGGCTTTACGAAGGATTTTATTCCCAATATTTTACACAAAATCATTTTGGAGGAGGCGACAAATCACCTGATAGTCAGAACATCTCTACGAGACATCTTTTCGGTTAATATAGATTTTGGGTAATGTTGTTGTGTTTGGGGCGCGAGGTATATCCCACCTCCTTTGTATCCGTTGTTGCTTTTTCTATTTAAATAAAATTGGTCGTTAGGTTCTAGGTTTTTCTGACCTAGCACCTGGCGTCCTTCCAAAAAAAAAAATATATACATTTATAAATGTATAACTAAACTTATATATATCGTTTATGCAAATATATATAAAAGAAAAAGGATGTAAGTCGGAACCTTCCCAAAACCGGGAAAACCAGAGAACATTAGGGGCTGGGCAGAAAACCATGGGCGGAATGAAAACCATGGGCGGATGAAATGGGAGAAGGAGTTAATCGGAGGGAGGAAAATGGAGGAACTCTGGCATGGGAGAGATCGCGCGCGGAGCTCCGGCAAGACCCGAAGCTCGAACCTCCTCCTGGATGGAATGTCGGGAAGATGCATCGACCATAGAAGGGTGGCCACCTGTACACCAAGTACGAGCTCCGTGGGGGCATGGTATTGGAACTCATTGGCTATATACGCACCGTTTCATCACCTCTTCCGGCAAGCTCGACCGCAAAGGTCCCCTCTTCTCCATCTCCCCTCCTCCTCCTACCTCAATTCTCCCTCCCATGGCAGGAATCTGCCACTTATCTTGTTTCTTTTCCTCGCTTTTTCGATTCGGTGAAGAATGGATCGAGTCGTGCCACTCTGAATTGGTGGGAGATTAAGAAGGCGTTTATATGCGTAGGCATGGAATTTATGGGGGGGCTCTTCACACCATAAGCATCACCCAAGAGGAACCAGTTACTTAATCTTCTTAGCTAAAACAACTCATTAATACTCCTTAAACTTCTGCTTCCTCTTGATGGTGATGAAATAGAATGGCTTAAAAAGAAAAATTTGATATGATAATTTTGTTAAGTACATAACCATGGCTTTCCCTCCCCCATCTGCTTCCACTCCTCAAATTTTTCGGCATATGATTTCATTTCGGATAACTATCTGGGTTGATGATGGGGGAGTACGGAACATGAAAATATTCTGATTTTATTGAGGGAGGATGTTGTCGATTTGTGGTGCCAACATCTCTCTCTCTTTCCCTCTTTCTTTGTCTGTGCAAGTTTTTATGTATATACACACATATTTTTATACATATATATGCACATAAGAAGGGGGCTTCACAGGAAAAGGTGGATGAGCAAAGGCTCTGGTGCAGCCCTTGGATGTTTCATGTGCTCCTACTCTCCCTCTAAGAGTTTTACATATGGTTGATGTGCTAATCTCTCTCTCTCTCTCTCTCTCTCTCCCCTCTCTCTCCCCTTTTCTGTTGGTTTTAAGGTCGTCAATACTTGCTCCTCTAAACTAATAATGAGTAGATTAAAGTCGCATAAGCCCAACAAAATGGGATAAATTGGGAGGCTGATTACTCCTACCCGGGAGGGCTATTATGAGATTTAATTACAACTACTTGCAGTACTGAGCTCAATTCCCCCCTTACCTTGAAATTTTATTACCACTCGTGAGTCGGTTATGCTGATCATAAATTTAAAATAAGTTTTGTTTTTATTTTTAGACGTTTGACATACAACTTGTTGTTAAGTCAAAGTAATCTTTCTGTGCAAGTTCTCATTCATTTCGTGTCAATATCATCATATGAAGTTTAGAAAAAAATGGTTTCCCTGGATCCACGATTTGCCGTATGATGCTTTTAGTTCGCCTGGGATGGTCCCCCCTTGTGATATGATCTTTTGGGCATTATATGGCTCTCCCAGGAAATACTTGGATATCATATATGATTTTGATCTGGTGGCTATGATGAAGCAGTTGAGATCAATTTTTATTAGCTTCACCTCTCCCTATTGCTCTGCTCTTAAAATTTTGATAGCTTGTTTTCTTGTGCACATCGAGGATGAATTGGCGGGGTTGATCTAAATAGACGGAGTTTCCTCCCTTCCTCGACGACAGGGTCTTCCTTACCCATCTCAGCTCCTCCCCCTCCTCTCCTCCTCTTAGGAGTGCTCTATCAAATGGGGGGATGATTGATTAATGTTTTAGGTAAATCTTGAGCTCAGCTGCAGGATCAAGATAATGGTGGACTTGACCTTGAAAATTTTCCACCAAGTATGGCTTGAGATTCTCGGTGTGGATTAATTTCTTAGAGGAGGCATGACACTCTTCCCTCCCTTTACCTTTGTATATCTTGATGGTCGGATGGTTGATCTGAGAGTCTAGTCAAACCAGATTTCTTCTCGTTGTCGTACTCTGTCATGGATACTTAACTTGCATAACCACATATAAATCAAACATGTGTCAAGGAATACTAGTTTGTTGGGTTATACACGAGTTTTTTTTAAGTTCTCTCGCTCTTAGATTTGATCGGATGAAGAGAACCGACCCTTGGAGTCCTAAATTATGAAAGTTTTAATATTTTTACTGGTGTGGGTAGAATTTGAAGTGGAACTTATAATTCTCCTATTAACCCCAACCCAACATGTTGATGTCGATTAAAGCAGAGTGATTGGTAGTCCTCTTCTCCTTCTATTCCAATTTCATTTGGTAACTAGCAGCCTCCGATATCTGATTTCGAGAAGATTTTATATAAACTTTATGTTGGTATTATGTTCTTCCTGCTCATGAAATCCTTCTGGCATCTCCCCTTTTTGACTATACTTCTAAGTGATTAAGGGGTGACCTTAGTACTTATAATTCTTGTTGTCTGGGCTGCTTGCAACTTGAATGGTTGTTAGTTTTGTTTATGGTAAAGAGGAGGACGGGGCTTGCCTTGTCAGCACAGAGACAAACCTATCTTGTTGCTCCTACAAGAAGTATTTGATTTAAAGCTCTTACCATTCGGAGCTGGTTATATGTGGATTGAACTTGGGTTTTTTTGATTCCTACCTTATTTTAGGAATGACCAGAGGTGGAGCCAATAATTCTTCCTACATTCATGATTTAATATTTGTGAGGTTTTGAAACTTACAACATATGGTAAGAGGCTGTGAAGCTCGCCAAGCTGAGCCGAGGATTTTGGTTGCCGGCTCGCAACGGTTCAAGTGTTTTAAATATAACTGTTCATAGTTTCGCTCTCTTACTTTCATGTGTTTACGAGTTTCTGAACTGCGCGACATAGGGCAAGAGGCTGTGAAGCTCGCCAAGCTGAGCCGAGGATTTTGGTTGCCGGCTCGCAACGGTTCAAGTGTTTTAAATATAACTGTTCGTAGTTTCGCTCTCTTACTTTCATGTGTTTACGAGTTTCTGAACTGCGCGACATAGGGCAAGAGGTTGTGAAGCTCGCCAAGCTGAGCCGAGGATTTTGGTTGCCGGCTCGCAACCGTTTAGGTGCTTTAAACATGCATGCTAGCAGAGCAGAGCGCTCGAGCCCAATGTCTTTACTTATTATAGTTTTGTGGTTGTCTATAATTTAGAGTTGACGTGAAGATGGGACATTCCTTCAGAGTCAACCCTAAATCGTGCCGAACTGGCCGCTGCTCTTTGAGCAGAGCGGACAGATCAATGTTTTGGGTTTTATTTCTGTATTGACTGTAATTTGGATTTAATGGGTTGCCTTCGAGAAATAATTCCTATGGGAATGAAATGTTGCCTTCGAGAAAGTAATTTCTACGGGAATAAAATGTTGCCTTCGAGAAATAATTCCTATGGGAATGAAATGTTGCCTTCGAGAAAGTAATTCCTACGGGAATGAAATGTTGCCTTGGAGAAATTATTCCTACGGGAATTAAATGTGCCTTGGGAAAATGTCGGATGGCCGATGAGTTTTACTCTAAGGCAACCCGCACGACGGACGGTCTGGGAGGGCAACCCGTGCAAAACTTATAGAACTACGTGGGTCTGAGACCGTATGCAGGATGATACGGAGTACGTAGGCGGTGGTCGTAGGAAGACCGCCTCGGCCCAATAAGAGTCCAGATATCCCCTCCCTTATAAATGTTATATTATGTCTGTTGGGTTCTGTTCGTGGTTCTAATAACTTATCTTTAGCACAGGAGACAGGTGCGGACGAGTGACAGCACCTGTGTGTGGATGAAGCCACGGAGCAGGCTACGTCAGGTATAAGTTTTGTTAAGCCGCATCCCTTTTGTTGTGCCCCACCTCACGGCATCTGTATATTAACAATGAATCCTTGATGGACAGGTTTTAATGCGACAGAGGTATGAAAATTATTCATACAGGTCTTGAGTTTAAGGTTTCTGTGTACGTCTTCCGCTAAGTGCTATAAGAGCACTCTTTGATGTTGTCTTCCGCTAAGTGCAATAAAGTGCACTCTTTGATGATGTCTTCTGCTAGAATACTGTTTCCCTACTCTGTTGATGTGTAGTGACTTTCGCTTAACAACCACCCCTAGGCGTGACAACGGTGTGTTTAAAGAAGGGGGGGGGGGGGGGGGGGGGGTGGAGAAGCTGGTACCTTCACCCTTCAGGATCGCCTCGATGTAGTGCTAAAAGGGTGGTGTGCGATAAGATCCCCCGGTCGGACCGTCGATTTGGGAGGGGGGGTCTTACAGAAGAAGCCTCAGAAGAATTCTCCGACGCAAAAAACTCCGCCCATCCCGCTCCGCCAACCAGAGGACCAGAAGCTGACCACCATCTCCAAGGAAGAGTTGTTCCTGGTCAAGCAGTAGAAAGAACCACACGAGAAGAAATGCGTGATATGATAGAGGAAGAATACATCCAGGCGGGGCGACGCGCAACTCTCGCCCGCCGTCCCGCACACCACTCCCCACTATCGCCTCAAGTCCTAGCTCATCCAGTTCCAAATGGTTTCAAGCTTCCCAACATCGAAACGTTCGATGGGATGGACGACTCAGTGGAACATGTCAATCATTTCACCACCATCATGAGGATCTACAGCGCCCCCGACCAGCTCCTCTGTCAAGTGTTCCCAGCAACTTTGAAAGGACAAGCGCGCACTTGGTTCCACTCCCTGGGAGATGGGGCCATCAACAACTTCGCAGAAATGGCGCAGCAGTTTGTGGACCAGTTCATTGCCAATTGTAGGATTGTCCGAGATTTCTCCCATCTCTCAGGAATCCGCCAAAATGACGGAGAGACTCTCCAGAATTTTTTTCCGACGCTTCACCTCGGAGGCTCGACAGATCCCGGGGGTCGACCCTGAGCTCTTGCGAGGAGTCTTCCTTGGAGGTCTCTGCCCAAGTGGCTTTTACTCAGCTCTAATGAGAGAAACCGTACCAAGCTATCCTGACCTCATTCAGCGAGTCGAGGCCCAGATAGCAGCAGACGAGGCAATTGAAGCGCACCGCTGACAGTTCGAGGGGAGATCGAAGAGGAAGAAAGAGGAGCCACTGTCGCAGACAGTTCCCAATAAGAAAAACAAGCATTACGACAACCCCAACCGAGACCGAGGATCTCGTCAACATCAGAACTACACTCCCCTGAACACTACCAGGACTAATGTACTGTACGCAATCAAAGACGACCAAACGCTCCGCAAGCCCAGACCCCTCGCTAAAAATGCGGGGGACCAGACAAAATATTGTGAGTTCCATCGTGGACGAGGCCATGACACGGAAATTTGCTCCAAGCTCAAGGATGAAATCGAGTGTCTCGTCAAACATTTAGTAACGAAAATTATTTTGGTCACTAAATACATTCTGTGACGACCATTTTGCAACCACCTAGTGACGAACTAATTTCGGTCACTAAATGTCTTTAGTGACCAACCCGCAATATTTAGTGACCAAAATTTTCGTCACTAAAAGCCAGATTTCTTGTAGTGTATACATGTTGTTAGCTATTGATATATACTGCTAGGTTAGTAATACCCGCTTGTCACCTGCTTTTGATTTACCCTTTGATGTCCTCCGCTTCCTCCTCCCGCACGGTGCCTAGGAGTCGCAAGTGGAGGCGGTGAGGAATATGCTGAGTCTTATAGACTGACGGTCGGTGGACCTCATCATTTTAGGGATGATGTGTCGGAACAGCAGGACCTCGTTCAGGAGACAGGACAGGAGGACGGGATGAAGCAGAGCAGCCACTACACGTCGTCGCAGCAGCTGCTACAGATGCATGAAGACAGTGTTTGATAGCTTCCGCATAGATGTAGAGTGAGAGTGTTGTCGCACAATATTTGAACATGTACTGGGCGTAATGTAACATCCCCAAAACAACTAGACCCCTAAGATACATTTTGTCATGACAAGGTCATGACATTGCTCCAAGAAGACAAAATGGGCCAAGGAGGCCCCATGATTTCCATAAATTAAGAAGAAATGCACATTGGGGTGCAATTAGCAAATTTTGATGGCTTAGCTTAGGGTTGACCAATATACCTCCAACAAGTCAACATAACCTCATCATGACCCCTATGACCATCCAAGGAGGTGAGTAGGCCACTAGGGATCCTTGGGGTCAACCAAATTGGCCAAATTGACCAAAAGTCAACTTTGAGCTATCCTAGGTCAAACCTCCATGAATAAGGGCAATTGAACTCCAAATGATCAAATTGGACCCACCCTCTTATGGCAACCTCCCTAGGGGACCTAATGAACCCAAAAGCCCCATCATAGGGCCATCAATTTGGGGAAAATGGGCCAATTACTAAAAAGCCCCAAATTGACCTATTAATACTAAAAACTTAAATTGAACTTCAATTGACCCATTGTGATCAAATTGATCACCTCTAACACTCTTGGGCCACTTAGGGAGTCTAATGTCCCCACATTGGACCCCTGGTGTAAGCCAATTTTGAGGAAACTGGGCAAATTACCAATTTGCCCCAAATTACCAATTACACCCCTTTGGCTTCTAATTTGCCCCAAATTGGCCAAATTGACCTAGCACAACCCTACCCAAACACTAAGGGAAGTGAGTGAGACATAAGCAAGCCAAGGTGCACATTCAATTTGGAGAATTAAGGCAAAAACACCAAAATACCCAAACTACCCCTATAAGCAAATAAGTGCAATTAAGCCCCTTATGCCCCCACCATGATTGAATTCCTCTTGGAATAGGTCCATAAGGTACAAGGAAGCAATGTGGGTCAGTCACATTGGGTTGGGTGGTCTTGGGTCAAGCCCAAACCCAAAGATCCCCAATTTGGCCTATTGGGTCAAGTGAGCCCAAACTCAAGTTAGGTGGACTTAACCCAACCCCATGACCCAAAATGGCAGCCCACATGATGACCAGCCCCCAAGCCTTCAGAAATTCGAAATTGGGGCTGATTTACCAAGGTTCTTGGAGGTATTAGCTTGGGAAGAGACAAGGAAGAGGGAAATGAGGAATGAATGCCAAATGGCACCCCATTTCCCTTCCCCAAGCCCTCCTCTGGACTGAGGATTTAATTCCATCAGTGTTGGACAGTGAGAGAGGGTCCAGGAGTGGCCAATTCGGGCGGCTAAAGGGGTGGCCGAACCACCATTGAGGGCATCCAGCCATATACCCCCCTTTGCCTCCAATTCACCTCACCATCACTCTCAGAACCCCCAAGGCAGTCAAAATCGACTACTGGAAGTCGTCTTTCGCTGAAGAATCAAGGAATCGAGCCTAAGCCGCCGCCGCCGCCACCAACAATGGTGAACACCTGCCGGAGCCGCTGCCACGCCGCCCTGTAGTACGATTTCTCCTCCCCTCCCTCTGTGCTAGTGATCTAAGGTCCTAGAAAGGGCAGACGAGCTCAATTGAGCCGTCAGCCATGCGCCTTTTCCCTCCCGAACTCCGATCGGGCTTCCTCCAGAGATCGCCGGGAACCTCCACCTCCGGCCACCATTCCACCGCCAATCGACGGCCAACCCCTCAACGGAGGTGGTGGCGGCGGTAGATGGTCGGGGAGGGTGGTGGTTGGCCGGGATCAAGGCAGTTTTCCTCTGGGCCGTCGGCTAGAGGAAGGAGACGAAATCACAGCCGTTGATTTCGTCTCCTTGATCTCTATTAGCAGACCATAATTAATTCTGCCTAGGTTTTTTAATCAGATTGCATGCTGTTTTTGAAGGCCTTAGAGGCCATATTTGCAAAAATGATCAGAGACAACATTTGTAGCCCTATGGGTCTACTTTCTGTAGGATTTGAGATCAAGTGATTTGGAGCAATACTGCTTCTTGTATATCCATTCTACTAAGACTGCTCATTTTTGTCTATTAGCAAACCACATAATCCTGCCTAGATTTTTAATCAGTTTGCATGCTGTTTTTGAAGGCCTTAGAGGCCATATTTGCAAAAATGATCAGAGACAACATTTGTAGCCCTATGGGTCTACCTGTTGTAGGATTTTAGATCAAGTGATTTGGAGCAATACTGCTCCTTGTAGATCCATTCTACTAAGACTGCTCATTATGTCTATTAGCAAACCATAATATTTCTGCCTAGGATTTTAATGTACTTTGCATGCTATTTTTGAAGGCTTTAGAGGCCATACCATGAACAGTTGGCAGAGATAACATTTGTAGACCTATGGGTCTACTTTCTGCAGGAGTTGAGATCAAGTGATTTGGAGCTCTACAGCTCCTTGTAGAGCCATTCTACTAAGACTGCTCATTATGTCTATTAGCAAACCATAATATTTCTGCCTAGGATTTTAATGTACATTGCATGCTATTTTTGAAGGCTTTAGAGGCCATACCATGAAACGTTGGCAGATACAACATTTGTAGCCCTATGGGTCTACTTTCTGTAGGATTTGAGATCAAGTGATTTGGAGCTCTACAGCTCCTTGTAGAGCCATTCTACTAAGACTGCTCATTATGTCTATTAGCAAACCATAATATTTCTGCCTAGGATTTTAATGTACTTTGCATGCTATTTTTGAAGGCTTTAGAGGCCATACCATGAAGAGTTGGCAGAGACAACATTTGTAGCCCTATGGGTCTACTTTCTGTAGGATTTGAGATCAAGTGATTTGGAGCTCTACAGCTCCTTGTAGAGCCATTCTACTAAGACTGCTCATTATGTCTATTAGCAAACCATAATATTTCTGCCTAGGATTTTAATGTACTTTGCATGCTATTTTTGAAGGCTTTAGAGGCCATACTATGAAAAGTTGGCAGAGACAACATTTGTAGCCCTATGGGTCTACTTTCAGTAGGATTTGAGATCAAGTGATTTGGACCTCTACAGCTCCTTGTAGAGCCATTCTACTAAGACTGCTCATTATGTCTATTAGCAAACCATAATATTTCTGCCTAGGATTTTAATGTACTTTGCATGCTATTTTTGAAGGCTTTAGAGGTCATACCATGATAAGTTGGCAGAGACAACATTTGTATCCCTATGGGTCTACTTTCTGTAGGATTTGAGATCAAGTGATTTGGAGCTCTACAGCTCCTTGTAGAGCCATTCTACTAAGACTGCTCATTATGTCTATTAGCAAACCATAATATTTCTGCCTAGGATTTTAATGTACTTTGCATGCTATAATAGTTTTCCCAGAATTTATTGAAGTCTTACATAGCACTTGTAGTGTAAACCCTTATACGCACACCAAATGTAATAAATGATAATTAAGGGCAAATATCACTGGAATAATATGAGACTTAGGATCTGGTGCTTTTAGACTAATATGTTGCTATAATAGTTTTCCCAGAATTTATTGAAGTCTTAACATAGCACTTGTAGTGTAAACCCGTATACGCACACCAAATGTATTAAATGATAATTAAGGGCAAATATCACTTGGAATAATAGGAGACTTAGGATCTGGTGCTTTTAGACTAATATGTTGCTATAATAGTTTTCCCAGAATTTATTGAAGCCTTAACATAGCACTTGTAGTGTAAACCCGTATACGCACACCAAACGTATTAAATGATAATTAAGGGCAAATATCACTTGGAATAATAGGAGACTTAGGATCTGGTGCTTTTAGACTAATATGGTGCTATAATAGTTTTCCCAGAATTTATTGAAGTCTTACATAGCACTTGTAGTGTAAACCCTTATACGCACACCAAATGTAATAAATGATAATTAAGGGTAAATATTACTTGGAATAATATGAGACTTAGGATCTGGTGTTTTTGGACTAATATGGTGCTATAAAGTTTTCCCAGAATTTATTGAAGTCTTAACATAGCACTTGTAGTGTAAACCCTTATACGCACACCAAATGTAATAAACGATGACTAAGGGTAAATATTACTTGGAATAATATGAGACTTAGGTTTTAGTGTTTTTAGACCAGCGTTATGTCATGGTAATTTTCCCTGAGATTATTGAGATCATAATCTAATACTTGATGTGTAAATCTCTATTTGCACACCTCCTATCTTTAATAGAAACTATGACTTAAGATTCCCTGGAGAATTTATGAAATTAGGATTTGAGATCACCACTCATTGCGAACCTATGGTGATAATTGGAACTTGTTTGGATATGATGTGATCAAGATCGCACCATAGGAGTCTAATCTAGATCAACCTTGTTTCGGTCTACGAATAGTGAAACTGATTTACATGAATTAGACCACCACTGACCTTCACACGTAGAACTGTTAACTCTTTAGTAATTATGAAGGCTCAGGTTATTTGGAAGAGCATCTCTAAGGGCATCTTGGGAAATAAGGATTGGGGCGCGTTTAGCAAAGCTATAGGTGTGTGAGTTTACAGTGGTATGAAAAGGAGGTTAGACCTCATCAAGGGCCCCACACACACAACTCATCAGTGTTAAACGATTGTATGGAAGTAAAACTACCCTTTGCCGGGGAGCCATTTTAAGGTAATACTCGAGGGAGAAGTCGAGAAGTATCTAAGGCAAACCCTGGATTAAGGATGACGAAGAATAAGAGTGTGGGTCCAAGTAAGGTGGAGAATGTTATTTGAATGTGAGCAGTTCCTCGGTGAAGAAAGGGGACTCGAGTTTAAAATGTGACGACGGGAGAGTCAGCACCCGGTCACAACTGGAGGTGTTGGAGTTCAAGGAACTCCCCCACTCCTAATTGCCAAGTTTAACTCATCTTAGAGATGTAATGTAATTGGAGAGGAAAATGGGGATCAAGTAAAAAGGGGTAGACACCAACAAGATTAAGTGCCTTGGGAATAGGAAGTTCGGGGTGTCAGCCCGCCACACTTCCTAGTACCGCTGCGAGCCCCTCACAGGGTAACCCTCCGGATGTCCAAGGTTAACCATAAAGCTTCTAAGTTCAACTAAATCATAGACAAGACTAGTTAAGTAGGAGAACTCGGCAAGTTAACTTCCATTCCGAACCGGGACGTTATATATAAGAATGGACTGGGATAGTCCGGCGAGCGGTAGGCTCGGGTTATAAGAATGGACTGGGATAGTCCAGCGAGCAGTAGGCTCGGGTTATAAGAATGGACTGGGATAGTCCGGCGAGCGGTAGGCTCGGGTTATAAGAATGGACTGGGATAGTCCGGCGAGCGGTAGGCTCGGGTTATAAGAATGGAGTGGGATAGTCTAGCGAGCGGTAAGCTCGTAGTTTGTATATAAGACTAGTGTAGTCTAGCGAGCGGTAAGCTCGTAGTGTATATATAAGACTAGTGTAGTCTAGCGAGCGGTAAGCTCGTAGTTTATATATAAGACTAGTGTAGTCTAGCGAGCGGTAAGCTCGTAGTTTATATATAAGACTAGTGTAGTCTAGCGAGCGGTAAGCTCGTAGTTTATATAAGACTAGTGTAGTCTGGCGGGCGGTAAGCTCGTAGTTTGTATATAGACTAGTGAAGTCTAGCGAGCTGTAGACTCTAATTTATAAATGCTGATGTAGATGTGCGAGCTGGAGGCTCGGTTGTAAAAGGCTAACTTATGTTGCTTGTGAATGAGATGTGGTGGGTCTCCGGATCTGTCTTAGTCGTCACACCGACAACTGTTCGTTGACTCGGCAGTGATAGAGGTTTATTAGGGCCAGGTTGTTTTACTACGCGTCCGATGGGACGAATTCCCTAAACCCTGCCTGGCCATTTCAGTTTAGTACGCAGGAGCTCGTGAGTACCGTGTACCGGTATCACAGCGTACGTTTGGGCCTAGGTCTGGTAGTGTGACTTACCCACCTAGGTGAGGAGACGCCCGCTCCTCTGCCACCGTTTGACCACGACGGGAGGTGCCCGAGAGGTTAGCTACCTCCGAAAAGTGGGAACTAAAGGTCTGTACGTACAGAGTCGTGTGCGTGAGTTGCATGTGTATGAAATAATAATACAAACATTGCATCATTGCATTGCACTTCATAGAATAGCATTTCTGCACAAACTGAGACCTCATCGTATAAATTAGTGTGGGCTCTTTTATACGATGAGTTTACTTCTTGCCAGATCCCTTAGCTTATGTGCTATTTTATGTGCATATAAGTTAAGGTTACTTTCGTAGCTGCTCCTTAATTATACCGCTCTTTTACTTATACTGCTCTGTTACTTATACTGCTTCTTACTTTTGTTTATATACATACTCCTGCTTGGGTAGATATGCTTTCATTGTTTGCTTAGTACCTTTATACTTGCTAGTCTCGCCACTGTCACCTGCTTTTGATTTACCCCTTGATGTCCTCCGCTTCCTCCTTCCACACGGTGCCTAGGAGTCGCGGGGGGAGGTGGGGACAAAATTGGCTTAGTCTTTATGACTAACGGTCTGTTGTGACCGTAGGTACACGAGGTGATGGAACCCCAGAGAAGAGGAGACAGGACACAAGGAACTTATGCCGCGCGTTACTTCTACTACAATACAGGTGTTCGAGAGTTGAGAATTGATTAGCTTCCGCATAGATGTAGAGTGAGAAAGTTTATATACTTTGCTTGGATATGTACTGGGCTTAAGCCCCTTTCTCTCTGTTAGTTCATTTCTCATCAAGGACATTGTAAGCATGTATTTTGTATATTTAATGTGATTGTGGACTTGCCTCTTCTAATTGCTTCTATTACTAAGAATTGTGGTTGGCCTGGATGATGTTGATTAGCCGGCAGGATCGGCGTATTGTGGCGGGGACCATTGGGTGTAATGGTCTCGCCGCAAGACGGCGGTTCTGGGCGGTAAGACCCGGTTTAAAAGCAAAAAAAAAAGAGGGTCTTACAAAGTGGTATCAGAGTAGCCAGGTTTCGATCCAAGTAAAAGAAGTCCACAAAACCTAGGGCAACCCCCGCTCGAGTTAGTTTGAGGACAAACTAGCAGCGGAAGCAGTGGTGTGCCCATACGGGAAATCACATAATTTTTGTCCACTTAACGATGAGATTAGGCCAACCCGACTAGTACACCATATTGGCTTGACTTAGCAAGACTTCTCATAAGGTATCCTAGTCCGACATCAACCTCAAGTATATTTTGACCAAGTAGTAGGATACCCCAAGGTGACTAAAAGAAGGAGTTGAAAGTGTGTGTGAGTGTTCAGGGCTTACTCTGTGATATACCCACATCACTTCCTAAGTGATATTAACACTCCTCAACAAACAAATAGGACAATCTTAAGTGGTTTTGGTGTTTGTGAGACTCGTAAGGCCTTACTTGTGTGCTTAGAAGCTGATACTGCACACTCCCACCCTCGGAAAACCATCACAAAGGAAGGATGTCAAATGTGGAATGAGAAGTTCAACGTAGAGAAGACCACTTGATAGGCACACGATCTTTGGGAAAGAGTTACGACAAGTGGCATTTTGAGGGTAGAGAGCCCTACCATATAAAAAAAAACTCAAGGACTGTATACCCATAAGGTTTATGTAAATACGCGAGATGTCCAAATTGTCGGATATAAGGAACTCATCACAAGATTACGGGAGGCTAATCTTGTTTCTTCGTTTATTGGGCCACAAAAATTTTGACTTGGCTTGTTTTAGAAATATAGAAGCCCCTGAAATACAACTCCCTGGGCACCTAGCTTAGTGCAGGGTATATAAGTGAACCCCAGACCCAAATCGGTGCACCCCCACCATCCGACTTATCTAATGATCTGAATTTTTACATTGTACTTGTAAACTTAATACGATACACATGCTACCCAAGAATCAGAATTTTGGGAAATAAAGTTCTATGGATTTGGAAATAAGTACATTGCAGACGATTGCGGTAGACCTAAGAATTGATATGACCAAGGTGGCTTATGATAACATCTGTGTTGTTACACACACTTAGAGTTTTATGGATAAGTATTTCCTTGGTCAATTCTTTGAAATTTTGAAACATGCACTTGTTATCAAGGGATCCTCACCTCTAAAAGAATCAAGGACTTGAAGACCGAGTTCCGTAGGAAATTGGGGTTTGTGAACTCTTGTTGCATTAAGCAGTGTTGAGAATTCCAGGGTCATCTTTTATTTTTCCCTAGATCAGTGTAAAAACCTGGAATATTATAGAAATGAGTTGATAGACTCGTGGTCTCCATTAAACTTCTGAAAATTTTATTATACTTAACTATTGGTTAGTTATCATACCTCCTTCACAAAATAGGTTCTGCACCCTTAACCGCAAAATTAATCTTCTGGAATTATTTAAGGAGGAGAACTATGGGCTTCTGCTCAACACTATCTTGGATCATGTTTAGTCTCTGAAAATTCTGTTAAACCTTTTGGCCCATGATAACTGATACTTGGTGTACAAATTGGAGACCCCATAATTATGAAAAGAAGTAAGAATGAGGCCAAAACAAATATGACTTTATGAAGAGTTGAAATCACTTACAAGACTTGGGGAATGATTCAGAGATCAACTCACGACATATTCACGTTAGTTGATTCGTAGGTGATAGGTCTGGTGCAAATTTGAGCTTGGTTCGCGTTTAACAAAATGAGAACTATAGATTTGACCGTTAATAACACATGATTTGGGGTGAAAATCAGGAATGAGGTTTCAGGACGCTAATGTGACTGGGTGCACTTCAAGAATTAATCTTGGAGGATTTACAACATATGTTTTTACGAGGCTCGGAATTGAGACGACTCACACGAATTTAAGTACCAGAACTGAGCATGTTTACTACTAAGGTATCCTTTTAGTTCAGTAAACGACCATGACATATTTACATTTACTAAATATCATGTCGAATCTTAGAAACATGATTAAACGTCTACATAAAGTATTAAAAGAATGAAGATGTCATGAAAATTAGAGGAATCAATATTGCCCAAGCCATAAACATATCATGATCTTGGAAGACAAGTCTAAATTCTAATTACAAACAACTAATAAATAAGACTACTGGTGTCACGTGTACAATGATTGTGAACCACTGGAGAGTAGTCCCAAAGTGTTAGTAAGGATACGGTAATAAAGATATTGACGGTGAACGTGACAATGTACTCACCGGATCGAGAACTGTATACTTACGAAGACATCATACTATAAATATAAGACTCGATGGATTCTTACACTCGCCTTGTGAGTGTGTGTGACTTTACTTCGACTTATGTCCTCCCTCCACTACGATGTCTTCATCATTGGGAATTGTCTAAGAACCCTCAGGTAAAGGATCTCGAACTCGAATAGGATGAGGTTTAACGAAAGTGAACTTGGGAGAAAACCGAGGATGAGTCAATGAGAATTAGACCTAACAAGTCCCAATGTTAATTGAGAGCCATACTGCACCCAAGCAACTAAATCATCCATGAACTCTAACTCCCGTGGACCTAAACCTAAATTTCGGGGACGAAATTGTTTCTTCGTTTATTGGGATTTGTAACATCCCCAAAACAACTAGACCCCTAAGATGCATTTTGTCATGACAAGGTCATGACATTGCTCCAAGAAGACAAAATGGGCCAAGGAGGCCCCATGATTTCCATAAATTAAGAAGAAATGCACATTGGGGTGCAATTAGCAAATTTGATGGCTTAGCTTAGGGTTGACCAATATACCTCCAACAAGTCAACATAACCTCATCATGACCCCTATGACCATCCAAGGAGGTGAGTAGGCCACTAGGGATCCTTGAGGTCAACCAAATTGGCCAAATTGACCAAAAGTCAACTTTGAGCTATCCTAGGTCAAACCTCCATGAATAAGGGCAATTGAACTCCAAATGATCAAATTGGACCCACCATCTTATGGAAACCTCCCTAGGGGACCTAATGAACCCAAAAGCCCCATCATAGGGCCATCAATTTGGCGAAAATGGGCCAATTACTAAAAAACCCCAAATTGACCTATTAATACTAAAAACTTAAATTGAACTTCAATTGACCCATTATGATCAAATTGATCACCTCTAATACTCTTGGGCCACTTAGGGAGTCTAATGGCCCCACATTGGACCCCTGGTGTAAGCCAATTTTGAGGAAACTGGGCAAATTACCAATTTGCCCCAAATTACCAATTACACCCCTTTGGCTTCTAATTTGCCCCAAATTGGCCAAATTGACCTAGCACAACCCTACCCAAACACTAAGGGAAGTGAGTGAGACATAAGCAAGCCAAGTTGCACATTCAATTTGGAGAATTAAGGCAAAAACACCAAAATACCCAAACTACCCCTATAAGCAAATAAGTGCAATTAAGCCCCTTATGCCCCCACCATGATTGAATTCCTCTTGGAATAGGTCCATAAGGTACAAGGAAGCAATGTGGGTCAGTCACATTGGGTTGGGTGGTCTTGGGTCAAGCCCAAACCCAAAGATCCCCAATTTGGCCTATTGGGTCAAGTGAGCCCAAACTCAAGTTAGGTGGACTTAACCCAACCCCATGACCCAAAATGGCAGCCCACATGATGACCAGCCCCCAAGCCTTCAGAAATTCGAAATTGGGGCTGATTTACCAAGGTTTTTGGAGGTATTAGCTTGGGAAGAGACAAGGAAGAGGGAAATGAGGAATGAATGCCAAATGGCACCCCATTTCCCTTCCCCAAGCCCTCCTCTGGACTGAGGATTTAATTCCATTAGTGTTGGACAGTGAGAGAGGGTCCAGGAGTGGCCAATTCGGGCGGCTAAAGGGGTGGCCGAACCACCATTGAGGGCATCCAGCCATATACCCCCCTTTGCCTCCAATTCACCTCACCATCACTCTCAGAACCCCCAAGGCAGTCAAAATCGACTACTGGAAGTCGTCTTTCGCTGAAGAATCAAGGAATCGAGCCTAAGCCGCCGCCGCCGCCACCAACAATGGTGAACACCTGCCGGAGCCGCTGCCACGCCGCCCTGCAGTACGATTTCACGTCCCCTCCCTCTGTGCTAGTGATCTAAGGTCCTAGAAAGGGCAGACGAGCTCAATTGAGCCGTCAGCCATGCGCCTTTTCCCTCCCGAACTCCGATCGGGCTTCCTCCAGAGATCGTCGGGAACCTCCACCTCCGGCCACCATTCCACCGCCAATCGACGGCCAACCCCTCAGCGGAGGTGGTGGCGGCGGCAGATGGCCGGGGAAGGTGGTGGTTGGCCGGGATCAAGGCAGTTTTCCTCTGGGCCGTCGGCTAGAGGAAGGAGACGAAATCACAGCCGTTGATTTCGTCTCCTTGATCTCTATTAGCAGACCATAATTAATTCTGCCTAGGTTTTTTAATCAGTTTGCATGCTGTTTTTGAAGGCCTTAGAGGCCATATTTGCAAAAATGATCAGAGACAACATTTGTAGCCCTATGGGTCTAATTTCTGTAGGATTTGAGATCAAGTGATTTGGAGCAATACTGCTCCTTGTAGAGCCATTCTACTAAGACTGTTCATTTTTGTCTATTAGCAAACCACATAATCCTGCCTAGATTTTTAATCAGTTTGCATGCTGTTTTTGAAGGCCTTAAAGGCCATATTTGCAAAAATGATCAGAGACAACATTTGTAGCCCTATGGGTCTACCTTCTGTAGGATTTGAGATCAAGTGATTTGGAGAAATACTGCTCCTTGTAGAGCCATTCTACTAAGACTGCTCATTATGTCTATTAGCAAACCATAATATTTCTGCCTAGGATTTTAATGTACTTTGCATGCTATTTTTGAAGGCTTTAGAGGCCATACCATGAACATTTGGCAGAGACAACATTTGTATCCCTATGGGTCTACTTTCTGTAGGATTTGAGATCAAGTGATTTGGAGCTCTACAGCTCCTTGTAGAGCCATTCTACTAAGACTGCTCATTATGTCTATTAGCAAACCATAATATTTCTTCCTAGGATTTTAATGTACTTTGCATGCTATTTTTGAAGGCTTTAGAGGCCCTACCATGAAAGGTTGGCAGATACAACATTTATATCCCTATGGGTCTACTTTCTGTAGGATTTGAGATCAAGTGATTTGGAGCTCTACAGCTCCTTGTAGAGCCATTCTACTAAGACTGCTCATTATGTCTATTAGCAAACCATAATATTTCTGCCTAGGATTTTAATGTACTTTGCATGCTATTTTTGAAGGCTTTAGAGGCCATACCATGAAAGGTTGGCAGAGACAACATTTATATCCCTATGGGTCTACTTTCTGTAGGATTTGAGATCAAGTGATTTGGAGCTCTACAGCTCCTTGTAGAGCCATTCTACTAAGACTGCTCATTATGTCTATTAGCAAACCATAATATTTCTGCCTAGGATTTTAATGTACTTTGCATGCTATTTTTGAAGGCTTTAGAGGCCATACCATGAAAGGTTGGCAGAGACAACATTTATATCCCTATGGGTCTACTTTCTGTAGGATTTGAGATCAAGTGATTTGGAGCTCTACAGCTCCTTGTAGAGCCATTCTACTAAGACTGCTCATTATGTCTATTAGCAAACCATAATATTTCTGCCTAGGATTTTAATGTACTTTGCATGCTATAATAGTTTTCCCAGAATTTATTGAAGTCTTACATAGCACTTGTAGTGCAAACCCTTATACGCACACCAAATGTAATAAATGATAATTAAGGGCAAATATCACTGGAATAATATGAGACTTAGGATCTGGTGCTTTTAGACTAATATGTTGCTATAATAGTTTTCCCAGAATTTATTGAAGTCTTAACATAGCACTTGTAGTGTAAACCCGTATACGCACACCAAATGTATTAAATGATAATTAAGGGAAAATATCACTTGGAATAATAGGAGACTTAGGATCTGGTGCTTTTAGACTAATATGTTGCTATAATAGTTTTCCCAGAATTTATTGAAGTCTTAACATAGCACTTGTAGTGTAAACCCGTATACGCACACCAAACGTATTAAATGATAATTAAGGGCAAATATCACTTGGAATAATAGGAGACTTAGGATCTGGTGCTTTTAGACTAATATGGTGCTATAATAGTTTTCCCAGAATTTATTGAAGTCTTACATAGCACTTGTAGTGTAAACCCTTATACGCACGCCAAATGTAATAAATGATAATTAAGGGTAAATATTACTTGGAATAATATGAGACTTAGGATCTGGTGTTTTTGGACTAATATGGTGCTATAAAAGTTTTCCCAGAATTTATTGAAGTCTTAACATAGCACTTGTAGTGTAAACCCTTATACGCACACCAAATGTAATAAACGATGACTAAGGGTAAATATTACTTGGAATAATATGAGACTTAGGTTTTAGTGTTTTTAGACCAGCGTTATGTCATGGTAATTTTCCCTGAGATTATTGAGATCATAATCTAATACTTGATGTGTAAATCTCTATTTGCACACCTCCTATCTTTAATAGAAACTATGACTTAAGATTCCCTGGAGAATTTATGAAATTAGGATTTGAGATCACCACTCATTGCGAACCTATGGTGATAATTGAAACTCGTTTGGATATGATGTGATCAAGATCGCACCATAGGAGTCTAATCTAGATCAACCTTGTTTCGGTCTGCGAATAGTGAAACTGATTTACATGAATTAGACCACCACTGACCTTCACACGTAGAACTGTTAACTCTTTAGTAATTATGAAGGCTCAGGTTATTTGGAAGAGCATCTCTAAGGGTATCTTGGGAAATAAGGATTGGGGCGCGTTTAGCAAAGCTATAGGTGTGTGAGTTTACAGTGGTATGAAAAGGAGGTTAGACCTCATCAAGGGCCCCACACACACAACTCATCAGTGTTAAACGATTGTATGGAAGTAAAACTACCCTTAGCCGGGGAGCCATTTTAAGGTAATACTCGAGGGAGAAGTCGAGAAGTATCTAAGGCAAACCCTGGATTAAGGATGACGAAGAATAAGAGTGTGGGTCCAAGTAAGGTGGAGAATGTTATTTGAATGTGAGCAGTTCCTCGGTGAAGAAAGGGGACTTGAGTTTAAAATGTGACGACGGGAGAGTCAGCACCCGGTCACAGCTGGAGGTGTTGGAGTTCAAGGAACTCCCCCACTCCTAATTGCCAAGTTTAACTCATCTTAGAGATGTAATGTAATTGGAGAGGAAAATAGGGATCAAGTAAAAAGGGGTAGACACCAACAAGATTAAGTGCCTTGGGAATAGGAAGTTCGGGGTGTCAGCCCGCCACACTTCCTAGTACCGCTGCGAGCCCCTCACAGGGTAACCCTCCGGATGTCCAAGGTTAACCATAAAGCTTCTAAGTTCAACTAAATCATAGACAAGACTAGTTAAGTAGGAGAACTCGGCAAGTTAACTTCCATTCCGAACCGGGACGTTATATATAAGAATGGACTGGGATAGTCCGGCGAGCGGTAGGCTCGGGTTATAAGAATGGACTGGGATAGTCCGGCGAGCGGTAGGCTCGGGTTATAAGAATGGACTGGGATAGTCCGGCGAGCGGTAGGCTCGGGTTATAAGAATGGACTGGGATAGTCCGGCGAGCGGTAGGCTCGGGTTATAAGAATGGACTGGGATAGTCTAGCGAGCGGTAAGCTCGTAGTTTGTATATAAGACTAGTGTAGTCTAGCGAGCGGTAAGCTCGTAGTGTATATATAAGACTAGTGTAGTCTAGCGAGCGGTAAGCTCGTAGTTTATATATAAGACTAGTGTAGTCTAGCGAGCGGTAAGCTCGTAGTTTATATATAAGACTAGTGTAGTCTAGCGAGCGGTAAGCTCGTAGTTTATATAAGACTAGTGTAGTCTGGCGGGCGGTAAGCTCGTAGTTTGTATATAGACTAGTGAAGTCTAGCGAGCTGTAGGCTCTAATTTATAAATGTTGATGTAGATGTGCGAGCTGGAGGCTCGGTTGTAAAAGGCTAACTAATGTTGCTTGTGAATGAGATGTGGTGGGTCTCCGGATCTGTCTTAGTCGTCACACCGACAGCAGTTCGTTGACTCGGCAGTGCTAGAGGTTTATTAGGGCCAGGTTGTTTTACTGCGCGTCCGATGGGACGAATTCCCTAAACCCTGACTGGCCATTTCAGTTTAGTACGCAGGAGCTCGTGAGTACCGGGTACCGGTATCACAGCGTACGTTTGGGCCTAGGTCTGGTAGTGTGACTTACCCACCTAGGTGAGGAGACGCCCGCTCCTCTGCCACCGTTTGACCACGACGGGAGGTGCCCGAGAGGTTAGCTACCTCCGAAAAGTGGGAACTAAAGGTCTGTACGTACAGAGTCGTGTGTGTGAGTTGCATGTGTATGAAATAATAATACAAACATTGCATCATTGCATTGCACTTCATAGCATAGCATTTCTGCACAAACTGAGACCTCATCGTATAAATTAGTGTGGGCTCTTTTATACGATGAGTTTACTTCTTGCCAGATCCCTTAGCTTATGTGCTATTTTATGTGCATATAAGTTAAGGTTACTTTCGTAGCTGCTCCTTAATTATACCGCTCTTTTACTTATACTGCTCTGTTACTTATACTGCATCTTACTTTTGTTTATATACATACTCCTGCTTGGGTAGATATGCTTTCATTATTTGTTTATTACCTTTATACTTGCTAGTCTCGCCACTGTCACCTGCTTTTGATTTACCCCTTGATGTCCTCCGCTTCCTCCTTCCACACGGTGCCTAGGAGTCGCGGGGGGAGGCGGGGACAAAATCGGCTTAGTCTTTATGACTAACGGTCTGTTGTGACCGTAGGTACACGAGGTGATGGAACCCCAGAGAAGAGGAGACAGGACACAAGGAACTTATGCCGCGCGTTACTTCTACTACAATACAGGTGTTCGAGAGTTGAGAATTGATTAGCTTCCGCATAGATGTAGAGTGAGAAAGTTTATATACTTTGCTTGGATATGTACTGGGCTTAAGCCCCTTTCTCTCTGTTAGTTCATTTCTCATCAATGACATTGTAAGCATGTATTTTGTATATTTAATGTGATTGTGGACTTGCCTCTTCTAATTGCTTCTATTACTAAGAATTGTGGTTGGCCTGGATGATGTTGATTAGCCGGCAGGATCGGCGTATTGTGGCGGGGACCATTGGGTGTAATGGTCTCGCCGCAAGACGGCGGTTCTGGGCGGTAAGACCCGGTTTAAAAGCAAAAAAAAAGGGTCTTACACGTAAACTCTTATTCTTTTAGTTCTTTCTCATCGTGGACATTGTAATAATGTATTACGATAAATATATAATGTAATTTTGTGGACTTGTTTCATTTAATACTTTAATTACTGTGATTATGGTTGGCCTGGATGATGATGAATAGCCGGCAGGATCGGCGTCTTGTGGCGGCGACCATTGGGTGTAATTGTGTCGCCGCAAGACGGCGGTTCTGGGCGGTAAGACCCGGGAAAGAAGCAAAAAAAGGGGTCTTACACAACATATGCCGGAAGGGTTGGCAATAGTAGTTAGTATCCCTAACTAGATATTCTCCAAGTATAAACATAATTAACAATATTTTTTATAATAAGGTGATCAATAAATTAAAAGTTTAAATAAACTCGGCAAGTAAAAACATAATTGTGCTTATAAATGAACTAAGTAATTGTATCTATTGTTGAAGGATGAATGAGTTTAGATCCAAATGTTATTGTTTAGATGAATGAACATGAATTAACATTGTTTGCATATTTATTATATATTAATGTATCAATAGTTAAGTAGCAAATATTAATATTACATTAAAATAATTTCATTGATACTAAAACTTTAGTATCTCATTCTACCATTTCATATCTCATAAACCATAAAATAAATATGCATCTATTCTTGATATTTTAAGTGACAACTATATTAAACTAAATTGAGTTTTCATAAGACTAAATATTTATTCATGAATGATTATATATTTAGTGTGATAAAGATTGATTTATTATTTTTTATAATTAATTAAAGATTTGAGTTGTAATTTTTAATTATTTTTTGAATTTGTGAGCAAACATGATAATTTTAAACACAATATATGATAAAAAGAAAAATCATAATACTGACTTAAAGGAGGATCTTCTATTTTACATAGTATATATGCATTAATTAGAGGCAGGAGCAGGTTGCTTATAAAGCCTTCTCCCACCTTTGTCTCCTCTGGTCATTGTCAAATTAGAGAGGGAGAGAAAGCTTGCTAGAGATAATTAAAGAGAGAAGTTTAATTAAGGAGATAAGATAGTTAACTGTTAAAAAGAGAAATGAAAATAGATGGAATAATTCCAGACTGGCTTAGAGAATTGTTAGAAATAACAACATTCTTCGAGAAATGTGAGACGCATAAGGACTTGAAGAGAAATATAAAGAATCTATACTGCATTCTTTGTTGTGCCAGCGTGTGCGCTCGTTGTGCAACCACTCATAGATATCACCCATATTTACAGGTCGCTTCTTTGGTCACATGCATTTTCATGTCTCACTTTTTTCTTTCCCAACTCTTCATTCTTGTCACAAGATTTTTTATAGTCGATCCCCCCTCTTTTATTTTGTGTATCTTTTAAGATAACAAATACTTTACTCAACAACGAAGATTTTCGTAGTTTTTATTCGGTTTTAATCGTTTGGATTGAGTTTTATAGAATTTCTGTGATATTTTAGGGCTAAAATGTTGATTTTTTATTCTTTAGTACCGTCAATTATATGGTTAAATATGAGCAATGTTATAAGCAGTCCTATAATTGCTAAACACAGTGTATTGATATTCGTAGTCCAAAGAATTTAAGTGTTTTAGGACTGCAATTAACTATTTTAAGAATTTTTAGGACTGCGAATAGCCATCGTTGGACTGCTTATAACATTGCCCCTAAACATGCTAGGCCAAATAAAAAGTGATATCTGTAAATACCTAAATTATATATTAAGGCAATTGTTAACCGCACCGCACTTTTGGCTATCCGCAACTATTTGATATCCGCAAACCATTGTTTTTCAAAATGGCTATCCGCAAACATAATTGTTATCCGCAAACCAAATTCTTTAACAAAAAAATTTTTAAATTACTTTTTTGCAATATCACCACAAATACTTTGATATAAATAAACTTCCCAAAACACCATTAAAATATAATTAATTGTCCATGTTTTAGAGTCCATAAAAATAAAGTTAACATTCAAAACAAGTCATGACTATATCTAAAATTATCATTGCTTCACGCCATTCTTTTACCCTGCAAATATGAAAAAAAAATATTAATAGATTTTACATTACAATTTGAAATAATTTTAAAGTAAAAAGCCTTAAACCTATAAGAAATTGGTGGAATACACTTAAATAATTGAACGGATTGTGCTATTAAATTGGTGGAATACATTCAAGCTTTGGATAAAATTGCACATGGTGCTTGATTGCACTATACTGATTTGTTGACAAATGACTATGCTAACACAGATGAGGAGGTTTCTCATTATACATCAAAACTAAATATAGGCCAGCAACAGTAATCAGTGTTATAAAAGTAGACAATTATATATCTCAGCATAAAAATTGATATGAGTGACAATGCCAAACAAGATTCGGAAAACCTGAGAATGCCAAACAAGATGAAGAGGTTTCTCATTATACTCAGTAGACAATTCATATGAGTGAGAATGCCAAACATAACTGCAAAAACCAAAGAAGAACCCTAAACCTGAACCAGCGTTCACCCGAAGAAGAGAAGTGCAATGGAGTGCGGGATACCTGCAGGGCGTCGGAGCGTCCTCCTGGGAGTCGGCGTTCCTCCTTAGTGTCGGCGGCGTTCCATGAACCTGAACCTCCGTCGACATTCCCCCTTGGCGGCGGCGGCGTTCCTCCTGGGCGGCGTTCCTCCTGGGCGTCGGCGGCGTTCCTCCGGGGCGGCGTTCCTCCTGGGCGTCGGCGTCGGCGGCGTTCCTGCGAGAAGGGGGCGGGTTCGGAGCGAGGGCGAGAAAGGGGGGCGGGGTCGGCTCGAGTGCGAGAAGGAAGAGAGAGTGAGTGCGGTTAGGGTTTTTACAGAACCCTAAAACAAATGTTTAATTGGGTGCGGATAGCCAAAAGTGGAGTGCGGTTAACAATTGCCTATATTAATTGGAAATTGGAATCATCATTTTTTTTTTATAAAATTGCATAGCTTGACATTGGAATCAGGAGTGGGCTGAAATGATTTTATCTATATATATTTTAATCTCTGCAAAAGATTGTTTAATACATATTTATAATCATTAATTTTATTTCATAATGTTTTTTGAATTCAGGTGAGACGTTACAAGCAGTGTGACGTAATCAGAGAAGATGATCTACAGCAGCTCATTGACTGCGCCAACATCAAGGTATAATATCATGTCTTATTTTATATGAAATTTGTTATTTTATATTAATCAAAATAAAATGTAAATAATTTTAATACTCCGTAAATTATTCCAATATTTGATACAATTGCATACAATGTACATGATTGATGTTTTATTATTAGTTTGTATTAGTACGGAATATAATTAGTTCATGACAAGGAGAATACTTAAAATGAAGACACTTTTAGAATCTTCGAGGCTTGTGTATATATATATATAGAGAGAGAGAGAGAGAGATATTTCAATTGCTCTGATATATCATTTGATCCCGATTCGACGAATGTTGGAGAAGTTGATAAAATCGGGTTGTTTTGACTTATACGAATGACTTGGAAATGAGAAGTTGATCGAACGAACTCGAAATTGATCATAGTCAGTTGTGTTTAACCCGTGCAGTTAATATGAACGCAATGCAACTGAATTGGACTCATTCCGGGGAGTGCTCTAAAAGTTGGTAAAATTAGGTCGATTTTACCTGCACGCAGACTAAAAAATGCGATATGACCAAATGAACTCGGAATCGATCCTGATCAGTTGCATTAGAATCGTGAAGTTAATACAAATTTAACGAGACCTTTGTCTCCTTTGTTTGTCTTCACTCGATAAACCCATTTCACTCCTATGAGTTTATGCCCTTCACTCGATAAACTCATTTCATATATAAACACATGCATAATTACCACAGCCTCACTTTAATATATAAAATGAAAAAAGAAGTAATAATTAAAGAAGGGCAAAATTGAAAAGCTCAAGCTTGTTTCACAAAAAAAATAGTTTTTTTTCCTTACTATATACTATATAGTAGTATATATAAATTATTATGAATAGAAATTGAAAAGTTTGTTTTATGCCTTTATTACTCTTTATGAATACAATATTTGTAATTAATTAACATTATTATGCTAATTATTTTATGCAGCCATGCTATCTACAAGGTGCACCCACAACTCTGTTGAAACCAAAGCCTAAACCTTTAACGTCGTCGAGGCAGTACGAATTTAAGTGCGAATTTTGTGGCAGCTACCTCCCTGGGCCATTTCTATATTGCTCCCTCTCCTGTAAGGTAAAATATTAATTTATTTAATTATATATAAATCCCCAAATATGATACTCAATATATATAGCATGGCCGGATCGATGAGTAATAATCAATGTATTCCAGTACTAATGAATATATAAATTAGCAGATTGATTATTTATTCCCGAGGAGAGTTGGCATAAAAAATATGCTGCACGATATCGGCGAGGAGGCGCTCAATTGCTTCGATTCTGATAATTTTTCGCTGTCTATTAGTTCTGATGAGAGTTCTGATGAGAGTTCTAATGAGGCGGGGGAGGTAGAAGTGGATACTGATAGCCAATGATCAATCGAAGCACTACATTATCTCGATCGGCCGGCCGGCCGGAGACAAATTAACTTTATGCATTAATAATTTGTTTGATATATGCTTGTAATTAATAATATATATTATCCATGTGATAATTAACTTGTGTGTTTAAAAATAAAACCTGTGAATTGAAAATTAAAAGTTTTGGACATTTAATTTTTTGGACATGTGGTAATATTACATGCACTGATGCAAGTTGTATTAAAAAGGTTGCTGATAATTAAAAACTTTTATTATATTGTCATTTGGAGTAGTGAGTTATTATTGTAGGCCAGCTATATATTTTCATATTATGCTAAGACTTCAATGCAGAACTTGGATATATATATATATATATATATATATATATATATATATATATCTATATATATATCTATATATATATCTAGATGAGCTAGATTTTATAATTTACTGTTCTTCCTTTTATATATAGATCGATTTTACATTGCTTGGATATATAAGTTTGTTGCGGGTCGCTCGACGCTCTCGTTAGTCCGGTCGAATTGAACTGTCTGATCAGCTCTAAAGTGAGCAGAGCATACAAACAGTCAGAGTTGAGACCAACAGTAGGCAAGAAGACTTTTAACGTGGAAAACCCAAAAATGGTGAAAAACCACAGGGCAGGATCGGTGCCGACCAAATTCACTATAACTTTTGGTATTGCAAGTTGTAGAATGCAAGATGGACCGTTTATTAAATACAAATATACACCGGGGATGGGGAGCCCGGACCATCTTACAAAACATAACAAAAGAAAGCTATTAAGAAAGAAAATATGCCATCAAACATCAAATAATCAGGAAATATGTGAAATATCTTCAACACCTGTCAATATATTCCCCGACATAACTTCATGTGGAGAATTCTTTTTTTTTTTCATTTTCATCTTCAAATATTTATTCTACGTACTTAATGTTGGAGCTTGCCATTAACATATCATCAATATATGAAAGAAAAATAATATAAGAATCCTTCAATCTCCTAAAATAGCATAAATGTTGAGAACCAAAATGAGAGTACTCGTTTTTCTACATGAACCTATCAAACTCCAGTATGTGCCATCTTTAGGTGCTTGTTTGGGCCTGTAGAGACTCTTCTTCAACTTGTGCATCAAAGTCTCCTTCTCGAAGTTTATGTAACTCTATGTTTGAAGCACGTAAAGATCTTTTATCGCACAACTCAATGTGTGGATCGTGATGACAAAAACACGTTTAAATCTCAAAACTCTAACTGCAAACATGCATGGAACCTTTGAAATTTTGGCTTTAATTTATGTACTAAACATTTTTGAAAGACTCCTAAAGTGACATGCTGAAGGATCGAGTAGCTATTGGCTTGGCATTCCCAGAGTGAAATCTCTTCAACACATGCTGAATATAATTATTGACATAGCTTCAACATTCTATTTAGTTTGTCTCTTTCAAGCATTAGTCATATGGTTTATTTCTCATGGAGAATTCTTTTACCATTTTCCTCATCGATGCTAGTTTTGTCCTGTAGAGACTCATCTCTTCAACTTGTCCATCAAGGTCACCTTATGAGCTTTTACGTAACCCCATGTTTGAAGAATGTGAAGATCAACCTCCAAGTCACAATGAAGAAAAGCAATCTTTACATTCAAGTATTTACAATGAAGATCCTCAACTGCAACAATACCCAAAACAATTCTGATAGTTGATAGTTTCAACATAGGTGATAAAATCTCAGTGAAATAATTCCTTATCTTTTGTTGGAACCCCTTCACAACAAGTTTGGCATTGTACGTAGCAATAAAACTCATCATGTTTATGTTTTAATTTGTATAGTCATTTGTTTTGAATGACTTTCTTCTCAGCTAGATGCTTCACTAGATCAAAAAATAATAATTTACAGATAGAGAATTTCCCCCATCTTGTATAACATTCTTCCACTCCATCTCATCATCATCATACATTGCTTCTTCAAAATAACTAGCTAGAGTCACCATTATTTTTTGCCATAGACGACAGTAAAGAGATGGAGAATAATGAACTAAGGAAGAGACTTCCCATTTAGGATGTAATGATACAATATATTAAGTAACATGCTCCTCTTTAGTTTCTCCCCGAGGATCAACATGCTCAACGTGACAATGTCGCGATCACTTTGTTTTTTAGGAACATGATAGAGCTTAACAAGCATAAATTCTTTATGTTTTTCCTTCTCTTTCAATTGATCCATAATTATACTGATACTTCTCATTAAAATAGATCATATATATTTCTGCTCCTGAATGCTTCGTGATTTCATTGTCCGACAACTTAGAGTCATGTTTCTTCCACCATATCAAAAGTGCATGGGTGCAAATCTTAGATTCTCACTACAAGAAAACTGGTCTTTAGTGACGAAAATTTAGTGACGAAATATATTTGGTCACTAAAGACATCTCTTTAGTGACGAAATATATTTGGTCACTAAAGACATCTCTTTAGTGACGAAATATAGTTCGTCAGAAATAAATATTTGTTCACTAAAGACATCGATCTCATATATATTTGCATCTATATGGACACAATAGTACACCTAAATATGTCCAGGTGTAAAAGCTTCAACGTTTTTCCCAGCCCAAGCTTCTTATGGAATCTACCATCGGTAGTTGTTGTCGGCCCTCTATTGATAAAAAATGCAACTGTAATAATAGCTTCAACTCAAGAATTGCTTTGGCAAACATGCATTCAACCATGTGCTTCTAGCACATTCTAATATGATCGAATATGTTTAGACGCATCATCGATCTTGTTGCGATGTACCTGAGGTTGTATTCTCTCTTCTAATGTCATTGATATCACAATACTCTTCAAACTCATTGCTACACTATTTTGTATGTATGAATTATTTTTGAACTAATTAACATTCAATTTCTTGTGATATGATAAATCAATAAATTTAAGTAAAATGTATATAATCTTGGTAAATATACATAGAATTGTGCCATTGCTTGCACCTTCTACTGAAATTATAAGTAAATCTTTTGATTTAATTAAACGTATAATAGAATTGTGAATAATTAAACGTATATAAATTATCAATGTAGTTAAATGATGCATACGTTTTGATCAAAATATTATTTTTTGGGTGAATGAATATAAAATTAGCAAGTTTTGTATATTTATTCGTGTTTACTTATATTTATCAATAATTTAATTGCGTATATAAATATTATTATACTAAAATAACGATCTGATGGATAGTAAAACTCTAATGTCACATATTACCGATTCATATTTTCAAACCATAAAATAAATATGTATATAATAATCTTGATATTGTAACTCACAAATACATTAAATAAGAACTATATTTTTGTAATAATTAAGTTGATACAAAGATTTGCAATATATAAGTTAGAATATGCAGGAGAAATTGACTAAGGGTGATGAATGGTTGGCAACTAAAAATCTTTTCCAATAAAAAACATATTAATTAATATTGCAAATACAATTTCATTGCTCATTGATAAATTCCATATAAGTTAAGATTAATTTCAATGATTAATTCTAATAAATGAAAATACACACTATATATATAGTGTTAAATTTCAGATAGAAAGCATATATACTACAAATAAAGAGACACTCAAGAGAGAATTGTTAATAGATAAGAGGAGAGAGAGAGTTGTTGCATGTGTGTTAAAAGAGAAAAATGAATAGAGAGGAAAAATTGCCAGGGTGGCTCAACGGACTGTTAGAATTGAAATTTAATGAGAAATGCGAGAGACACGAGGGGAAGATCAAAAAAGTGAAGAACATGTATTGTCTTCATTGTTGTGTCAACATTTGCGCTAACTGCATTGACGCTCATGACTCTCACCGCCTTCTCCGGGTTCCATTCTTTGATTACTTTTTCAAGCATACCTCACTTTTGTGTCTCTTTAATTAGTCTCTTTCGTGTTCTCTTAAGATTTATCAAGTTTTCAAACAAGTTTTGGTAGGGTTCTATTTCAAACTTCCTCTCATCATCAAAACTAATGTTTTCAATTTCATAAATTATTTCTTTAAGTTTATAATTAACAAATATATATATTTTTGATGGGTTCCCCCTCTATATATGGAGAAATCCGTAACCACCGCACACCGGATCCCGTTCCCGCACATCGGATCCCATTACGGCGCGGCGGATCCCGAAACCACCACGCACCGGATCCCACCTTCGCACACCGGATCCCACTCCCGCGCGGCGGATCCAAACCACCGCGCGCCGATCCAAACTACCTCGCGCAGGATCCCAACCGCCCCGCGCAGGATCGCAACCGCCGTCGGCCAACCGCCACCAACCGCCGCCGGCCGGCCACCACCGGCCGGCCACCGCCGACCGGCCTCCGCCGGCCGGCCTCCGCCGGCCGGCCGCCGCCACCGGCCGCCGCCGGCCGGCCGCCCGCCGCCGGCCGCCCGCCCGCCGCCGGCCGCCGCCGGCCGCCGCCGGCCGCCGGCCGGCCGCCGGCCGCCGGCCGCCGCCGCCGGCCGCCGGCCGCCGGCCGCCGCCGCCGGCCGCCGCCCCCTTCATGGCCGGCGGCCATGGCCGGCCACCCATGGCCGGCCATCGCCGTCGCCGCCCTTCACCCTCCTCCGTCGGATCCCGCCGAGTCCCTCGCGGCCCTTCGATCATCTCGCGCGATCACGACCCTTCAATCGTCACCAGCGATCTCGGCCCTCCATTTGGTGGTTATCCGCATAACCACCGTAACTTCCACCTTCCAAGCCTATAAATAGACCCCCAAGGGTCTTCATTTGGATTCACTTTCTCATTCTCTCCCTCTCTCTCTCTCTCTAAGTTTCCTCCTCTCCTCAGAGCTTCTCTCTCTACACTCCATCACTCCGCCACCTCTTTTTACTAACTGCCAGGTCTCTCCTGCGAGCGCCGCACGTCCAAGAAGAAGTGCTGCGCCACTCTGGGCGAGCGCCCCGTGCCCGAATGACAAACCTGAAGAGTTCCGTAAAGTGCTCATCCAGCGAGCGTGCAGCCACACCAGACACGAAGCAAGGCACTAAACTCCCAAGTGGTGGCCTGTCACCCGCGGAGTCTCTTTCTCTCTCTCCCACAATTGTAACGAGGCGCGGCCTGTCGCCCTCGCTTTCTCCAAAAAGGCATTGTAACAGTCTGAGATAGTGGATTTCGGCCAGCGCCGCCCTGGCCACGTGGTTTTTCACCCTTTGGAGGGTTTTCCACGCTAAAGTTCTGTGTGTATCATTTTCAGCACTTACTCCCTGCAACATTCTGACTGTGTGCGCGCTCGACCGCCCGGGCTAAGACGGACCGAGTTGGAACCGGTCTACCGAGGGCGTTGAGAAGCCGCAACAGTTTGGCGCCGTCTGTGGGAAAGTATTCCCAAAAAGTTCTCTAAAGACAGTATTCGCCTCACGGCAATACTCGTGCTCGGCAGCAATGGCAAGAAGAAGTGCCCGCACCACTAATGGCTCCATTCCTGAAGGACGCGTTGAGCCCGCTCCATCCCACTCACTCATCAACGCACCTCCCGTCGAAGAGGTCCCTTTGGCGCCCGTCGTCACACTGGAAGGACGCATGCGTCAGATCGAGGAACAGCAAGCCGAAATGCTGGCTCTTCTCAGAAACCGTGAAGCACCTGCTCCACCAGCCGCTCCGGTCTTCGCACCCCTCCTGGTCCCTAATCGCGCTCCCCTCAGGGAAGCCGCTCGCGAAGAAGAAGTGTACGAAGAAGACTACTCGGATGCAGCCAGTTCCGCGCGCCCGGCCCGTCCCGGCAGGGGAACTAGGGAGGAACCCGAGCACCATCAGCAAGGAGCCGCGGCCAACCAAGCCATAAGAGGGCCCACCCGCGAGGAGATTCGCGATGTGATCGCTGAAGAGTATGGACAAGTCGGGCGCCGGGGCATCTTCGCCCGCCGCCCTCTACGACACGGCTCCCCCTTGTCACAGCAACTCCTGGCCCATCCGGTTCCGCACGGCTTCAAGCTTCCTAGCATCGAATCGTTCGACGGGACGGAGGATCCACTGGAGCATATCAATCATTTCACCACCATCATGAGGATCTACAACGCTGCCGATCAACTCCTGTGTCAGGTGTTCCCAGCAACACTCAAGGGGCAGGCTCGCACCTGGTTCCACTCCCTGCAAGAAGGATCCATCAACAACTTCACCGAGCTGACCCGGCGGTTCACAGATCAGTTCGTCGCCAACCGAAGAATCGTCCGAGATCCCTCTCATCTCTCGGGGATCCGCCAGAACGAGGGAGAGACCCTTAAAGAATTCTTCCGCCGCTTCACCACGGAGGCGCGGCAAATACCAGGGGTCGACCCCGAGCTTCTTCGCGGCGTCTTCCTGGGAGGGCTCCGCCCAGGCAGCTTCTATTCCGCTCTAATGAGGGAGACAGTTCCAAATTACCCAGACCTCGTACATCGAGTGGAGGCACAGATAGCGGCAGACGAAGCCATCGAGGCGCATCGCCAGCAGTTCGAGGGAAGTCTGAAGAGGAAGAAAGGATCGGAGCCAGCGCCCAGGAGGCAGGAAGAGCGGCGTACGGAAGAGCGCCGGAACCCTAATCGTGGTCGGAATCTCCGAAGGGACCAGGGTCCCCGACCACCGCTGGATTACACTCCCCTCAACACGTCACGAACCAATGTGCTTTACGCCATTCAAGAAAATCCGGCATTTCGTAGGCCGAGACCGCTAAACCAGAATGGAAGAACCGACCACTCAAAGTATTGTGAGTTCCATAGGGGAGCTGGGCACACGACCGAAGAATGCGCAAGGCTAAAGGAGGAAATCGAGCGCCTCGTCAGGCAAGGACTCCTCAGAAGGTTCCTGCAAGGTCAGCTGCCGAATCAGCCGCAACAACCCAGGGAGCCCAGAGATCAGCCTCCTGCACCTCGCGGCGCAGCGGTCGGAATGCCGGTGGTAGGGCAAGTCGAGACTATAGCTGGGTCCCCTAATCTCGCCGCGCAAATTCTCTCCATCGCTAGGCCAGAGAGAGGCCACGAAGATAAGAAGTTCAAGCAGGACGCTGCCATCGCCTTCGGAGACGAAGACCTCGAGGGGTTACGGCTGCCGCACCAAGACCCGCTCGTGATCAGCGCCGGGATCGGGGATCCCTGTTTCAACGTCAGAAGGATACTGGTCGACAATGGAAGCTCAGTTGACGTCCTGTTCCTCTCCACTTTGCAAAGCATGAACCTCACCAAGGAGCACCTCAGCCCAGCAGCAGGGCCCGTCTACGGTTTTGACAACCGCCCCGTCCCAGTCCAAGGCATGATCACCCTTCCAGTAACGCTTGGTGAGTTCCCGAGACAGGTAACCCATAGCATCCAGTTCGTTGTCGTGGAGTCAAGTTCCGCCTACAACGCGATCTTTGGGAGACCGCTCCAATCCATCTTCAGAGCCATCCCATCAATCCCGCATTTAGCCATGAAGTTTCCGACCACCGCCGGGATCGGGGTCGTTCGTGGAAACCAGGAGGCGGCTAGGACCTGTTACCTGAGACAAGCTCAACCGGCGAGGGCGACGGCTCTCAACATCGACAACTTCGACCTGCGAGATGAAGCCACTCTTCAGCGAGGAGCACCCGTTGAAGGGGTAGTGAAAGTGCCGCTCTCCCAGCAGGATCAAACCCGGACTGTCCAGATCGGGTCCCTTTTGACGCCAGAAGAACGAGAAAGGATTACAACCTTCCTGCAAGAGAACGAGGACATTTTCGCTTGGAGCCCGGAGGACATGCCCGGGGTAGATCCTGAAATCATTTTTCACTCATTAAACATTAACCCCGCCTGCAGGCCCGTAATTCAAAAGAAGAGGAACTTCGCCCCTGAGCGAATAAAGGCAATCAAAGAGGAAGTAGCAAAGCTCCTGGAGGCGCGGTTCATCCGCGAGGCAGATTATCCCACGTGGCTTGCAAACGTGGTGATGGTAAAAAAGGCGTCCGGAAAATGGCGGATGTGCGTCGACTACAGCAACCTGAACCAGGCGTGCCCGAAGGACAGTTTTCCTCTTCCGAGGATCGACCAGCTCGTCGACGCGACAGCCGGCCACGAGCTGCTCAGCTTCATGGATGCATACTCAGGCTACAACCAAATAAGAATGAATCCCGCAGACGAGGAGCACACCGCCTTCCGCACCGATAAGGGAGTCTACTGCTACAAAGTGATGCCGTTCGGCCTTAAAAACGCCGGAGCAACATACCAAAGACTGATGAATAAAGTCTTCAAAGACCTCATCGGGGAGACGATGGAGGTATATGTGGATGATATGCTAGTGAAGAGCGTCCACCGTCGCGACCATTTGAAAGACTTGGGAAAGTGCTTTCAGCTTCTTCGCCGCTTCCAGATGCGGCTCAACCCCAGCAAATGCGCGTTTGGTGTGACGGCGGGGAAGTTCTTGGGTTTCATGGTAACCCACCGAGGAATCGAGGCCAATCCCGAGAAGATCAAGGCACTGGAGGACATGTCGCCGCCTCGCTCTGTCAAAGAAGTGCAACGCCTAAATGGGAGGATCGCCGCACTGTCCCGCTTCCTGTCAAGGACGGGGGACAAATACCTCCCTTTCTTCAAAATTCTCCGGGGAGCGCGCTACTCCGGGTTCCAGTGGACGGACGAGTGCCAAATGGCTTTCGAACTCCTCAAGCAGTACTTGGCCTCGCCGCCGCTTCTCTCAAAGCCAATCCCTGGGGAAGCCCTGTTCCTATACCTCGCAGTTTCCCCTACGGCCCTCAGTTCAGTTCTTGTGAAGGATGAAGGAGGAGTGCAACGGCCAATCTACTACCTCAGCAAGATCCTCACCGATACCGAAACCAGGTACCCGGCAGCAGAAAAAACAGCCCTAGCGCTCGTCTTCTCGGCGCGAAAGCTTCGACCCTATTTCCAGGCACACACAGTGAAAGTACTAACTCAGCTCCCGCTGCGAGCGATCCTCCAAAAGCCGGAAGTCTCGGGGAGACTTGTGAAGTGGGCAGTAGAGCTCGGCGAATTCGACATCCAATTCTTGCCCCGGCCGGATATCAAATCACAAGTGCTCGCTGACTTTGTTGTAGAATACACCATCCCACCGGAAGTAACTCCTGCCAAAGATGCCGCCACATCCCGTTGGGCTCTCTATGTCGACGGCGCCTCAGGAGCTGAAGGAGCTGGAGCAGGGCTCCTCCTCATAAGCCCCGATGGAATTACTCTGGAATATGGCCTCAGACTGAAGTTTCCAGCAACCAACAACGTTGCGGAGTACGAGGCTTTGATCGCCGGCCTCCGGCTCGCCATCGATTGTAAGGTAGAGAGCCTGACAATTCACGCCGACTCCCAGCTTGTAGTCTCACAGGTTGAGGGAGATTATGAGGCCAAGAATGACCAGATGGCGCATTACCTCACATGCGTAAAGTCACTCCTTCAGAGGATCCCGTTATACCAAATCCTGCACGTGCCCCGGGGGCAGAATACTAGAGCGGACGCGCTCTCCAAGTTAGCAACATCACCATCCAGCTATCAGTCGCGAAGGCGTCGCGTGGAAGAGATCGTGGCCCCAAGTATCCCAGGGCCGTGGGAGATTGCAGCCGTCAGTGAGGAAGAACCTTCTTGGATGACCCCTCTACGAGCTTACCTCGAGCAGGGACACCTCCCCGAGGATCGCCTGGAGGCGCGCAGATTACGAATGCGAGCAGCATCGTTCACCATCATAGACGGGGAACTCTACAAGCGGGCATTCTCAGGGCCCTACCTAAAGTGCTTACCGGCCAGCGAAGCGGACTACGCCTTAAGAGAAGTGCACGGAGGGGTCTGCGGAGAACACCTGGGAGGAAAGGCCCTGGCCCAGAAAATCTTGCGCCAAGGTTTCTATTGGCCAACAATGAAGAAGGACGCGGCGGAGCTCGTTCAAAAGTGCAGGAGCTGTCAGCTCCATGCAAATGTACCTCACCAGCCCCCAGTCGCGCTCACCGCACTCCAGGGGGAAAGGCCATTCGCACAGTGGGGGATTGATCTCCTCGGCCCTCTACCCCTGGCATCGGGGCAGAGAAAATTCATCATCCTAGCAATCGACTACTTCACCAAGTGGGTGGAAGCTGAGCCCCTGGCAAAAATCACAGAAGAGAATGCTAAGCAGTTCGTATGGAAGAACATCATCTGCCGCTTCGGGATCCCCGCAGCAATCATCACCGACAATGGCACCCAGTTCACTGGGAAGTCTTTCACCAAAATGTGCGAGGACTTAAAGATCAATCTCCGCCACACCGCCGTAGCACACCCACAGACAAATGGGCAGGTAGAAGTCACCAACCGCACCATCCTCAAAGGGCTAAAGACACGTCTCGAAGAAGCCGGGGGGCAATGGGTGGATGCGCTCCCAAATGTACTGTGGGCATACCGCACCACGGAGAGGACTCCAACAGGAGAGACCCCGTACAATCTCTGTTACGGGACCGAAGCCGTCATTCCCGTCGACATCGGAATACCAAGCATCCGGGTGCTGACTTTCGATCCCAGCAAAAACGACGAGCTGCTCCGCCAAAATCTCGACTTAATCTCCGAAACTCGAGACCACGCCGCCCAACGTATTGCCATCTACCAAAGACGCGTGGCCCGGCTCTACGACAGAAGGGTGAAGCCCAGACCAATCAACGTCGGGGATCTCGTCTTGCGCAACGTTGAAGCAGCCGGGAAAGGCCCGCAGAAAGACAAGCTCTCACCAGCATGGGAAGGACCTTATGTGGTCACTGCAACAGTTAAACCTGGAACTTTCAAGCTCAGGACGGCGGAAGGAAAGACCCTCCCACGCACCTGGAACGCGCAGAACCTGCGCCGCTTTTATCAATGATTTTATTTCATCTTGTCATGTAAAAGTCGCGAACCTTGATTCGCGCAAACTATCTTACTATCGTCTTATGTACAAGACTGACATGAACTATTCAGCTACAGTTCTATATGCAGGTAGCGAACCTCGATTCATGCAAATCACTTCCCATCAATCATTGCAGCCCAAGAGACCACAGTGCCTCAGCGTTGCTTGGGCACATTGCCTCAACGTTGCTTGGGCACCTCGCCTCAGCGTTGCTTGGGCACATTGCCTCAACGTTGCTTGGGCACCTCGCCTCAGCGTTGCTTGGGCACATTGCCTCGACGTTGCTTGGGCACCTCGCCTCAGCGTTGCTTGGGCACACTGCCTCAACGTTGCTTGGGCACCTCGCCTCAGCGTTGCTTGGGCACATTGCCTCAACGTTGCTTGGGCGCCTTACCTCAGCGTTGCCTGGGCACATTGCCTCAACGTTGCTTGGGTACCGTAGGGGCCTGCCCCCCTTACGGCAAAGCCGCGAGCCAGACTCGTGCAAAAAGCCGCGAGCCAGACTCGTGCACCGTAGGGGCCTGCCCCCCTTACGGCAAAGCCTCAGCGTTGCCTGGGCACATGGCCTCAACGTTGCTTGGGCACCTCGCCTCAGCGTTGCTTGGGCACATTGCCTCAACGTTGCTTGGGCGCCTTACCTCAGCGTTGCCTGGGCACATTGCCTCAACGTTGCTTGGGTACCGTAGGGGCCTGCCCCCTTACGGCAAAGCCGCGAGCCAGACTCGTGCAAAAAGCCGCGAGCCAGACTCGTGCACCGTAGGGGCCTGCCCCCCTTACGGCAAAGCCTCAGCGTTGCTTGGGCACATTGCCTCAACGTTGCTTGGGCGCCTTACCTCAGCGTTGCCTGGGCACATTGCCTCAACGTTGCTTGGGTACCGTAGGGGCCTGCCCCCCTTACGGCAAAGCCGCGAGCCAGACTCGTGCAAAAAGCCGCGAGCCAGACTCGTGCACCGTAGGGGCCTGCCCCCCTTACGGCAAAGCCTCAGCGTTGCCTGGGCACATGGCCTCAACGTTGCTTGGGCACCTCGCCTCAGCGTTGCTTGGGCACATTGCCTCAACGTTGCTTGGGCGCCTTACCTCAGCGTTGCCTGGGCACATTGCCTCAACGTTGCTTGGGTACCGTAGGGGCCTGCCCCCTTACGGCAAAGCCGCGAGACAGACTCGTGCAAAAAGCCGCGAGCCAGACTCGTGCACCGTAGGGGCCTGCCCCCCTTACGGCAAAGCCTCAGCGTTGCCTGGGCACATGGCCTCAACGTTGCTTGGGCACCTCGCCTCAGCGTTGCTTGGGCACATTGCCTCAACGTTGCTTGGGCGCCTTACCTCAGCGTTGCCTGGGCACATTGCCTCAACGTTGCTTGGGTACCGTAGGGGCCTGCCCCCCTTACGGCAAAGCCGCGAGCCAGACTCGTGCAAAAAACCGCGGGCCAGACCCGTGCACCTATTTCATAAAAGCCACAAGCCTGACTCGTGCACCTATTTTCGCCGCAAGACAGACTCGTGCAAAAAAGCCGCGGGCCAGACCCGTGCATCTATTTTATAAAAACCGCGAGCTCAAGTCCGCGCAAAATAACCAAACTATGCAGATGCCAACAACCAGATCGACAAGATAGAGCAGATGAACAAGTACGACAAGTACAATAAAAGAGATACAGCCGTATCCGGCAAACATAGCTACAAGCGGCTAAAGAAATCACTCCCCATCAGGACTATGATCCTCCTCCTCTGACAGGTCATCAAAGCTAAGGCCACTAACATCGTAGCCCCGCTTTCGGGATACCATCCGGAGAGCCTTGGACGCTCCCTGTCGAAGGGCAAGCTCTCGTGAATCCTCCAGATGAGGCTCCACCTCCTGAGTTCAGATCATATCCCGGACTTCCTCGGAAATCAAGGAGCAGTCCCTCAAGTAGTCAATCGACTCCAGATACTCGGCCAAGCCCGCCGCCTTCAGCTCAGTCTCCCGCTCCACGGAAGAAAGACGCGCTATCTCAGCCCGACACTGCTCCAGCTCTGCATCCCGACACACTACGTCGCCACGGGCTGCCTCTAAGGATCGCAAGGCCTCCTCCAACGCCGCCTTCTCCGCACCGAGACCGGACCTGGTCCTCTCCAGCTCTTCCTGCATCTCCGAGCCAATCCGCCTGAAGCGCGAGATGTCGCGATCCCGCCGTCTCTCCGCCTCCACAAGGGCGCTCCTCGCCTCCGGAAGCTCACCCTGGATGGACATAAACCCGTCCTTCAAGCTCACGTAATGGTTATTCCATATATGCGCAATCGATGCCTGGGTCTCCATCTGCGAGAGAAAATGTATAAGTCAGAACCACAACCTCAGAGTGACGTCATGCAAGGGGAAGAAAAAAATCCGGCTTACCGCCTGGCTCATGGCCTCCAGAGAGGAAGAGACCCTCTTCCCTTCCGACACCTTTCGAGCTGTGCCTCGCTCCGGAGAGGCCTGGGGGGCAGAAGATCCCAGGACCTCGACCTCCTCATCAACCGGCTCGCCGTCAGCACCAGATGCACAAGGAGCCTCTTCCTCCTGAGGAGCATCCTGTACCGGTGAAGGAGCAGGACCTGGCTCCTCCAGACCCTTAAAAACCAACTTCCTCTTTCTGTCTCGAACAAGAGGAACAGCAGCGGCACGACCAGCATCAACGGACAGCCCGCATAAAAGCAGGTGCTTCTCGTCTACGAACAGAGAGATGCTGTGCAGAATATTCCCCAGCTCTCGAGCATCTGAAAATCCGAGAACAGGAGAAAACTCCCGCTCACGCCCTTTGAGGCGCCGACAGCGATCCGGTAAAGAGTTCCACACCTCTGGTAGTCCTTCCGTGTTCCTAACATAGCCGAACAAAGTATTCCCGTGACGGCGATCCACCCGGGTCTCGAACTCCAGCCATCTCTTGTTGCTAAAGACTTCAATACGACCCCCGAGATCAACCCGCACTTCACACCATTCCTTGAAAAGGCCCAAGGAGAACTTCGCACCGTGCTCTCGGAAGAAGGCGATCAGCCCCACTATCCGCACCGTTCCCTGAGGCGTAAACTGTGACACTGGGACGCCGCAAAATTTCAAGATCTCGGTCACCTCCTCGCACGCCGGAAGGCGAAAGCCGCTCCGAAGCGACGACTCGCAAAGGGTCATCCAGCCCCGAGGCGGATTCTGCACTCGCTCTTCAGGACCTGGGATCCGAATCTCCAACCCGGGGGGCAGGTTAAAACGCCTCCTCCAAATGGCAACATGATCGAGAGTGAGACTCGAGGCCAGTCGCATTGGGCGACTTTGACCACCACGCAGAGGAGCCTGAAAGAAAAGGAAAAAAGCGTTAGAGCAAATTACGGACAAGCATAAGAGAAGTCCGCCCGCGAAACCAACCGCCGAGCAAATCTCGCACGCAGGTAAGCCCCAAGAACAACACACGCAAGCGCGCGGGTGCACCCTACCACGCGTGCGCGCTGCCGCGCGCAAGCACGCGCAGGCCCGCACGCGCTCCGCCACGCGCGAGCACGCGCGCGCTCGCGCGAGCCCGCCCGCGCGCAGGCACGCGCGCGGTGTGCCGCGCGCGAGCGCGCGCGCCCTACCGCGCGAGCACGCGCGCGCTCTGCCGCGCGCGAGCGCGCGCAGGCGCGCGCGCGCTCTGCCGCGCGCGAGCGCGCACGAGCACGCGCGCGCGCAGGCGCGCGCGCGCTTTGCCGCGCGCGCTCTGTCGTGCGCGAGCGCGCACTCTGCCGCGCGCGGGCGCGCACGAGCACGCGCGCGCGCCCTGCCGCGCGCGCGCCCTGCCGCGCGCGCCCTGCCGCGCGCGCCCTGCCGCGCGCGCGCCCTGCCGCGCGCGCGCCCTGCCGCGCGCGCCCTGCCGCGCGCGCGCCCTGCCGCGCGCGCGCCCTGCCGCGCGCGCGCCCTGCCGCGCGCGCGCCCTGCCGCGCGCGCGCCCTGCCGCGCGCGCGCCCTGCCGCGCGCGCGCCCTGCCGCGCGCGCGCCCTGCCGCGCGCGCGCCCTGCCGCGCGCGCGCCCTGCCGCGCGCGCGCCCTGCCGCGCGCGCACCCTGCCGCGCGGGCGCACGCCCGATCGCGCGAGCCCGCGCGAGTGTGACCCACGCGCAGCTCTCCGCGCGCGCACGCGGCGACCGCACGCGCGCGAGTGTCGCCCTTCCCCTCCGTACGACTCCTCGCACCTCTAGCACGCGGTCTGCCCACCTATTAGGGAATCAAAATCTTTGGACTCCGTACTCACCTTGGCACCACCGTCACCATCGCCACCGCCAACCTCCACGCTAGAATTCACCCCGGCCATCGCCCACAAATGCAAGTTTTAGGGGGAAATCCAATTGCTCTCCGTGCGCTCCAAACAAATGGATTTGGGGGGCAAATGATGGGTTCCCCCTCTATATATGGAGAAATCCGTAACCACCGCACACCGGATCCCGTTCCCGCACATCGGATCCCATTACGGCGCGGCGGATCCCGAAACCACCACGCACCGGATCCCACCTTCGCACACCGGATCCCACTCCCGCGCGGCGGATCCAAACCACCGCGCGCCGATCCAAACTACCTCGCGCAGGATCCCAACCGCCCCGCGCAGGATCGCAACCGCCGTCGGCCAACCGCCACCAACCGCCGCCGGCCGGCCACCACCGGCCGGCCACCGCCGACCGGCCTCCGCCGGCCAGCCTCCGCCGGCCGGCCGCCGCCACCGGCCGCCGCCGGCCCGCCGCCGGCCCGCCGCCGGCCGCCGCCGCCGGCCGCCGCCGGCCGCCGGCCGCCGCCCCCTTCATGGCCGGCGGCCATGGCCGGCCATCGCCGTCGCCGCCCTTCACCCTCCTCCGTCGGATCCCGCCGAGTCCCTCGCGGCCCTTCGATCATCTCGCGCGATCACGACCCTTCAATCATCACCAGCGATCTCGGCCCTCCATTTGGTGGTTATCCGCATAACCACCGTAACTTCCACCTTCCAAGCCTATAAATAGACCCCCAAGGGTCTTCATTTGGATTCACTTTCTCATTCTCTCCCTCTCTCTCTCTCTCTAAGTTTCCTCCTCTCCTCAGAGCTTCTCTCTCTACACTCCATCACTCCGCCACCTCTTTTTACTAACTGCCAGGTCTCTCCTGCGAGCGCCGCACGTCCAAGAAGAAGTGCTGCGCCACTCTGGGCGAGCGCCCCGTGCCCGAACGACAAACCTGAAGAGTTCCGTAAAGTGCTCATCCAGCGAGCGTGCAGCCACACCAGACACGAAGCAAGGCACTAAACTCCCAAGTGGTGGCCTGTCACCCGCGGAGTCTCTTTCTCTCTCTCCCACAATTGTAACGAGGCGCGGCCTGTCGCCCTCGCTTTCTCCAAAAAGACATTGTAACAGTCTGAGATAGTGGATTTCGGCCAGCGCCGCCCTGACCACGTGATTTTTCACCCTTTGGAGGGTTTTCCACGCTAAAGTTCTGTGTGTATCATTTTCAGCACTTACTCCCTGCAACATTCTGACTGTGTGCGCGCTCGACCGCCCGGGCTAAGACGGACCGAGTTGGAACCGGTCTACCGAGGGCGTTGAGAAGCCGCAACAATTTTAAATTTTATTTATTTACTTACTTAAGTATATATAACTCCAAAAAGTGTCAATACTTTTATAATAAATGCTCACCTCTAAGGCTGCGTTCGTTTCACGGGTTTTGAGAGGAAGAAATTGATTTTGGGTATATCAAAACCAATATTTGTGTTCGTTTCGTGTGTTTAGAGGAAGGAATTGATCTGATCGGTTTTAGGAGGAAGGTTTAGGACCAAAACAAATTATGTTGTTCGTTTGAACCTTTTATGGACGGGATTGGCTTTTGCCCAAAACCTATAGGTTTTGGAACTTTTGAAATCTACCTATCCCCAAAACCCACCAAATTTGGTAGGTTTTCCTTCATGTCCGATCATCTTACCCGCAAAACCATGGGTGCAAATTAAGAAAAAATGATTGACCAAAACCTTCCTGCAAAACCATGGGTGCAAACGAACAAAAAATTTAATTTTCATTTGGTAAAATTTATTTTTCAAAATTTATTATTCAAAATCTTCCTGCAAAACCATGAGTGCAAACGAATTTTTTTTTGGTTTTGGACCAAAACCAAAACCTACAAAATTTTGGTTTTTGACTAAAACCAAAACCCTCTGTGTAAAATCCGCGAAACGAACGCAGCCTAAAATATATTGCAGTTTATATGTTAGAAATGCATGAATGTAATATAGGAGCATGTGACAGAAAACAAGCAATCAGTGCGCAATTGTTGCTATGTTTGCAACAAACAAATTCCTTGCTACTTTTGTAACTAAGGTAAAAATTTATTTATGTAGCTAAATTTGATGCTAATTAGCAAGGTATTATCCAGCCTTTCTAATATTCCTTGCTAAATGAGATTTTTCTTGTAGTCAATTACAATACACTTTATTATTATTGTTGTTGATATAATATAAAGTATAAACTTAATCTATCGTTATACACTTATTGTCTTATTATAACTTAATTGTGTATTTTACGAATTAATGAAAATGAATTTAACTAGGCCCGTTAATAATATTTTCCTTAATTGCTTAATCATTCAATACTACAATATATATATAAGTAGTGTAAAAATTCAAATTAAAATGAAATTATGGAATTTAGGTAAGACGTGTCTTGGCGTGCGGCTCAGTGGCAGCGACTGAACTGGGGGAGCTTATTGACTGGGCTTCTATCGTGGTATATATAGTTCATGCCTTATTTTATAATAATTTAATTTAATTATTTTGTACTAATTTAAGTAATATATCAAATATTATTTGCAATACTCCATAATAATCTTAAATTTGAAAATAAATGTTCATGACTTGCTCACGTCTGGATCTACCAAATATTATTTTGTTGATCGATGAAAAATTTAGTCATGTGATATATTATATAATGTGTACGTACTTGTAGAACTCTATCAAATATTATATGTATATACGATTGACAGTGCACGGGGGCCTCAGTGTGGGCAACATTTGTCGTGGGGGTGACATTTGTCATGAGCGGCGACATTTGTCGTGATGGGCGGCATTTGTCGTGGGGGCGGCATTTGTCGTGGTGGGCGACATGTCATGGACGATGACATTTGTTGTGGGGGCGGCATTTGTCGTGAGGGGAGACAATGATCGTGGTGGGCGACATTGGTCAACGTTGGTTTTGGGGGGACGACATTGGTCGTGAGGGGCAAAATTTGTCTGAGGGGGGGAAGTGACATTAGTCGGGTGTGGCGGCATTGGTCGGGGGCGGCGAAGTTGATGGGGGGGGGGGGGGCAACATTCGGCGGGGGCGGTGACATTTGACGGGGGCGGCGACATTCTGCACAGGGGCGGAGACATTCGGCGGGGGCACACAAAAATCATTAATAAATATGATTTCTCTCCAAAAATCTAAAATCTCTTTAAATGATTTAAAACTTTTCTCATTAATTGACGTAGAGCACAAACATCAAATCTCTGAAAGCTCTAAACTCACCGGAGCAAAGAAACCGTGCCAAATGAAGCCTAATTGCATAAATTATTTTGCTTTAATGACTACATGCATATATATACTTTCATACTAATGACAACTTAAGCACAGCACAGACCCAATCTACAGGAAGAAAACCACGGCACAATGAAATAAAAAAAAAGGTTCGGATAGTGCTATAATAAAAAGGTTCAGATTTAAGGAGTGATAACTAACATTTCATTTTAGATTAGCAATGTCATCTATCATAGTGAAAACCCAAGGCCAAAAAATGTTTGGAAAAAAACCCAAGGAATTCTGGATAGTAACACATGGGCAACTCCATAGCCTCCCTTCTTAACCACGCCAACCTTAATATAAAAACTCATCGGCTACAACTATGTATGAATGAACACAATGAGATCTCAAATGATGTATTCCAACTCACCATGATATGCTCTTTCATAGTTTAATGGAGTTTGTACATATCTACTCTAAGAAATATATAAGAAATAATATGCAATCTTAACTACATCCTTTGTTTAAATCCATTAACTTCAAGAAGCAGCTATAGAGAAATCCACCTCTAATTAGAGGAGATATCCTTCAATAAATTAGTAAATTTAAATAATTGTGGGAGAGTCCAAGACTCCAAGCGAGATAAGGTGATCTTTCTGTGAGCTATTTTTCCAACTTCTCATCCAAAAATTGGTTCACTGCGTGCAATAATTTTTCATATATAAGTCATTTTATAGACTCCTAAGCTAATTTAGAACAACATAACAGAAATAAAATTACATCACTTGCATCAAAAAAGCATCAGTACCTGGATTGATGACTACCAAATAGGAGCCACTCTCTGCAAGGAGTTGAGAAGGAGCGACACTCTTGAGGTAATCCAAAACAGAGAGAGTGGATTGAATCTTGAGTCAGACAAAAAGAACATGAGATAATTTTTTATAGATGTTAAAATTCAGTTTCATTTCTTTTCCCCATGACCACTCACTGCACATAACTATTTGAGTACTGTGACATAATAAATATTAAATTGTTTTACAAATATTGGAGATAATTTCATTTGAGGCTCCTTGACTGAGCATGAAGATAACTAACTAAATAGAAGAACAAAAAAGCCATATTTAATTTCTCATCCAAAAGTTGTGACAGGTTCAAAAATATGCTTGGAGACAGTAAATTCCATCTTGCTGAATGATAGTTAAAATGAGAAAATAGGGACATTCCTCATTTCCAGGTCTAAGAACTGGAACCAAAGATATGCATATAGTAGGAAGAGTTTACAATATATGATCTTCTAACATTGAAGTGTACGTTAGTGTCTTTACCATATCAACAGAACCTTAGCTTCTTCTATTTCCCCAGGCTTTCCAAATTAATTGATAAAAAAGAAGAGGATGATAAAAAACAGCATTACTATATCAAGTCTACTTATAAAATAAAATTGTCCTAACCAAATGAGAGATCCAATTGTAATTCTATTTTGCGGTTGCCTAAACAAATTTAGAATTGAAGTTCAACACAGTTCTATGGGAAAAGTTTTTAAGAGGAACAATATTTTTAGTGGGAGAGTCCAAGAATCCAAGCGAGATAAAACCTCAGGAGAACAACATGCTAAACATCATCAGATCAGCTGAACAGCTTCGAAAAAGCCATGGATTTAACTTGAACAAAATGTTACACACTGGGGGGAGGGAATACCTATTGAGGTGCTGGAGAACTGAGGACAGAGGAGATGGTTCCGTTATCCAAAGATCGAAGAGTACCTGAGAAGGAAGAGTACCTGAGAATACCTGTTGTAGAAGGATGTAAGGGCTATGCAAGAAGTGGGGAATCGAATGAAGAGTAGCTGAAGAATACTTGTTGAGGTGCTCTGCAAAACCTGGCGTTAGGGCATGTACGAATGAGTTACCTGGAAGGGAAAGAAGAGCTGAAAGGAAGGAGCGAATTAGTTACCTGCTCGGTGAAGAATGGATGGAAGATATAGGCTTTCTGGAGCAACTATTGTGTGATCTGTGATAGGAGTGCTCGAAGCATCCGAGTGAACATCTAGTTTGGAATGAACTACCCGTTGCCCCCAGCGGGGGTATTTATAGGCGTAACCCTAAATCCTCGACGACCCGTTAACGGACCCGTTAGGGTTCCGTTAAATGTACGATACAACGCTAAATATACCTTAACATTCTCCTCCTTTATTGTAGCAATTGTATCACATAACGGGTTAAACAAAGCATATAAGTTAGATAATGACAGAATGAGTTTCAGATTAAAAACAACAAGAGTTTTAGATCAAACATCTAAACTCAAACAGGTTCCAAACATGCAAAAGCAAAAGCAAGAACAGTAATCTAATAACAAAACTCAAACAGGTGACGGGTCGGTCTACTCAAACAGCAGATCATCTCCATTCATGTCAAAATCCACTTTCTCTCCTCCAGACTCCAATTGATCTGCATTTAAACATTTGAATGTCATGAGAACAAACTCAATGAATCCATACATATGCATATCAAAAGTAAAGTGATTAGTTCTTACAATTTTGAACATAATACTCTAACTAGGAAGAAAGACTCACAGGTCCGCATCTCTTATCTAATTTACACAAAATTAGAAATTTGGTTTCATAGAACCAAGCTATGTTCCTTCGATTATTAAGATTATTACCAAACGTTTCACAATTGTATTATATCATCAAGTTTGGAATGATACAACAAGCTGTGACCAATATATCATCAAGTTTGGAATGATATAAGTAATGATCATAATATCAGGACGCATATCAGCAACTTTAGTATTCGTTTTTGGAATGATACCCAATTCAGCCTTTGAAAAGAAATAGTTGTGTAAGTCATCAAGTTTGGAATGACTAGCAACTAAACAATCTCGGGCTTTCATCAAGTAACATCTAGAATATTTCAGTGTACTCAGTCTAGATGCGTGAATGTAGGCAGACTCGGTTCTAAAATCTTAAATAAACATAGGTATTAAGTCCCACTAAATAGACTTTAATCTCATATCCCCTGATGTTTTAGATGTAAGAACCTTGCATAAGCCCTTGGTAAGGACATCTGCTACATTATCTTTTGATCTCACGTCCAAGAGGAAAATGATCCCTTGACTGGTGAGATAGGTCAACCAGGCCTGTTTCATCTGTAGTTGCCTTCGCTTACCATTGAACAAGGAATTGGTTGCAATGGTTTTTGTGGCTTGATTGTCACAAAATATCGAGATAGAGTTCATTTTCAGACTCGTCATTGGAATATCCATAACAAAATCTCTGACCCACTCTGCTTCTTCGGCAGCTGAAGCAAGAGCATAGAGTTCGGATTCCATAGAGGATAGTGCTATACACATTTGCCTCTTAGATTTCCAAGCTACTGCGGCTCCTCCTAGGGTAAACACATAACCACTAGTGGACCGACTATCACCAACGTCTGAGCACCAGGAGGCGTCAGAGTACCCTTCAAGCACAGGAGGGTGTCCACTGTAACATAAATCATACTGCTCAGTATGCTTTAAGTATCGCATAAGCCTTTCCAAGGCGTCCCAGTGGTCCTTTCCAGGGTTACTAGTGAATCTACTCAACATGTCGACCGTAAAGGCTATGTCGGGTCTAGTGCAGGTAGTAGCATACATGAGACTGCCAATGAGTTTGGAGTAATCCAACTGTCTAATAGGTGAACCGTCATGAGGTTTCAATCTATTATTATAGTCGTATGGAGTCTCAATCTTCCTGCACTTATCATAACCCCACTTCTCTAGTAGAGTTCTGATGTAGTGACTTTAGCTGAGGGTGATACCCTTATCTGTAAAGTTCACTTCCATGCCTAGGATGGTCTTCACCACACCTAAGTTAGTCATGCTAAATTTTGACTTCAAGGTAACCTTAACGTCTTCCACCTCAGACTGAGCAGTACCCAGAATTAGCATGTCATCAACATACAAGCAGATGATAGCGACGGAGTTTGGACTTGTCCGTATGTATAGACATTTATCTGAAAGGCTGGATTTAAAATTCAGGCCCTTTACGCAAGTGTCAAACTTCTCATGCCATAGCTTTGGTGCTTGCTTCAATCCGTAGAGTGACTTAATCAACTTACAGACCTTGGTGTCGAGACCTTTTACGACAAACCCTTCAGGTTGACGCATGTAGATCTCTTCAGTTAGATCTCCATTTAAAAATGCAGTCTTAACGTCCATCTGATGAACGACGAAACGTTCAATAGATGCGATAGCGAGAAGAACCCTGATCGTTGCAATGTGACAAACAGGTGAGTATGTATCAAAGTAGTCAACTCCACTCACTTGAGTGAAGCCTTTGGCAACTAGACAGACTTTGTACTTAGCGATACTCCCATCTGGATTCAGTTTCTTCTTAAGAACCCACTTACTCCCAATGGTTTTAGCTCCTTTGGGTAGGTCAACTAATGTCCAAGTGTGGTTTTCCATGAGAGAGTGCATCTCATCATCAATGGCTTATTTCCATAACAGGGAATCCCTGGATCGCATCGCTTCCTGATAGGTGGATGGATCAGCTTCAACGTGGTAAGTCACAAAATCTGTATCGAAGCTTTTAGGAACACGTTCCCTATTAGATAGCCTAGTGGACTCTAGGGCACTAGTGTGAACCGGCTCAGTGTCAGGGAGTCGTAGTTCCGCCCCAACGAGGGTATCAGAACTGGTGTCTGGCAGACCTGGAAGAGTCAGGTTCTTATCTCTAAGAAACTTGTCCTCAAAGAACACAGCATCTCTAGACTCAATAATCGTGTTGGTAGAGAGATCTAGAAATCAGTCTGCAGCACTATCCACCGCACATCCTAAGTAGACACAAGTGTTTGTCTTAGGTCCTAACTTAGATCTCCTTATGTCAGGTATCCTAACATAGGCGATACAACCCCAGGTTTTGAGGTGATCAAATCTGGGCGGTCTCTTAAACCAAAGCTCATACGGGGTTTGCTTCAATTTAGCATGAGGAACCATATTTAGGATGTGATTCGACGCGAGGGCTGCTTCTCCCCAATAAGCGGCAGGCATACCGGCAGTCAACAACATAGAATTCAACATTTCTGTTAAAGTTCTATTTTTCCGCTCGGCAATACCGTTTGACTGGGGCGAATAAGGGGCAGTGGTTTCAGGTATTATGCCATTGCTGGCAAGAAAATCCCTAAACTCACCCAAGACGTACTCGCCTCCTCGATCACTCCTAAGTCGCTTAATTTTCAAATCCAATTGGTTCTCAACCCTATTTTTGAAAATTTGAAATTTTTCAAAAGCTTCATCTTTTGATTTTAAGAGATAAATGTGAGTATATCTAGAGAAGTCGTCGATAAAAGTTATCAGGTACTTCTGACCACCACGTGTGACAAAACTCTTGTAGTCACAAATGTTAGAGTGTATCAACTCTAGTAAACGTGTACTTCTAGACACCTGACTGAATGATGTTCTAGTTATCTTAGTTTGAGCACATATCTCACATTTGTCAAATTTGGTTTTAGTGTCTAATGGGATGTTATGAGTTCTAGCTAGCAGGAGTAGTTTTCTATAATTGACATGTCATAGTCTTGCGTGTAAAGTCTTAGGAACTATCAAAGTAGAACTAACTTGATTGATTACTTCGTTTGCTAGACTCAATCGATACATTCTGTTGACTACGTACGCACAACCAAAATAATGTGAGTTAACCATTAAGGTCACCCTACCACCACTAATGTTAAAGGACATACCCGCATCGCTTAACAAACTAATCGAGATTAAATTAGCAGCTAATGTAGGAATGTATTTAACATCTTTCAAAAGTAAATGCGTACCTGACGAGAGTAGCAGATCCACGGTCCCGGTCTGGAGTACCTCAGCAGTGGCTCCATTTGCCACTGTAACTGTCTCAGAGGCTGGAGTGGCATCCTTCAGCAGAGCGGAGTTGTTGCAGACGTGGCAGGTCGCCCCGTAATCCAACCACCAGTCAGTACTGGCCTGAACGTTCCCAACCTGGGCAACAAAGTGGGAGGGCGCAGTCTGATTGAGCATATGAGCTCTGTTATCAGGCTTTGGTGGGTTAGCATCGGGCTTCTTGGGTTGCCTGCAGTCAGAAGCACAGTGACCCCACTTGTTGCAGTTGTAGCACTTGCCTTTGAACTTCTTGATCTTCTTACTGGTGTCTACTACGGCGGGTGCACTGGGGGGGAGGTCGAGTCCGATCAGATCTAGGCTTCCTCTTCGGGTGGGTGATCATATTAGCAGCAGATTGCTGCTTGCTCACCACCTCCTTCACATGCCTTGTCTGATTCTCATCCTCAATGCAGATAAACCGCTTGAGTTCTTTCAGACTGACCTGAGTCTTCTTGCGATACATCTCCGTCTTGAAAGAGTACCACGCTGAGGGGAGCTTGTATATAATGGCACCAGTAACGAACCCATCTGGCAGAGGGACACTTTCAATGTTGAGCTTGGCCACCAAATTTTCCAATTCTGCAATCTGGGGAAGGATTTCCCTGTCCTCAGAGAATGTGAATCCCATGAACTTGTCCATCAGATGCGTCTTAGACATGTTCTCCTCATCCTTGAACTGATCTTCCAGCGCAGTCCAGATCTCTTTCGCTGTCTTCAATTTCTCAAATGTCTCGGCCAGTGAATTGGAGAGACAGTTGAGAAGATAATCGCGACAGAAGTCTTCGTCGCTGATCTAATGTGCTTCATCGGGTCCTCCTTTGAAGTCTGCGAAATCAGTCTGCAGGGTATAAAAAATATTCAGATATTTCAGACCAAACTGGGTATTTCGCTTCCAGGCACTGAATTCCGAATGGGAGAACTTCTCCAGCTTTATCAACGGCACAAGAGAGGAGAGAGAACTGTTCTTCTTAAGAGAAGCCATCGGAAGGTGGCGGCAGAAACACGGAAGAGTGGACCTCCAACAACAAAGGGGGAGAACTATCGCCTGGCGATAGCGCGGGCGATAGCTCTGGCGATAGCGGCAGGGAAGGCTATCGCCTGGCGATACTGCTAACGCGGGCGTTAGCGGGCAAAATCCCTGAATCGGCGGCAGTTACGCGGTACGTTCCGCGCGAACGTCTCCTCCGGCGGGATTGACGACGCGATCTCCTCGGCAGCAGCGGTGAGCAGCACTGCACTGCTTTTCACTGGACTGGACAGGAACGGCACTGCAGATACTTAGTCGATCGGAGCAGTGAGAACGACAGAGAGGCTATGCCGTTCAATGCACAAGAGCAGCGACTGGAGTAGAGCAGCGGCGACAGGAGAAAGCAGCAGCAAGGGTGCAGCGAGCGTCGACTGCGCTTCCTTCTTCGAAACGCAAGTCGCGGCTTGGGAGATCGATGGAGACGAGGACTGCTTCCTCCTTCGAAACGCAAGGCGTCGCTTGAGAACCGACTGGGAGAGCACGCGACCGATCGGCAGCGACAAGGAGAGGTAGAGGATGCGACCAATCTCCTCCTTCTTCACAGCGACAAGCGGCAGGAACGGCGGCAGAGTCGCTAGGGCAGAATCGCGATGGAACGGCGGCAGAGACAACGGCAACCCTACGTCGAGCTGGAAGCAACTCGCTAGGGCTGCGAATGTCAGCGGGCGCGATTAGGACTGCGATCGGCAGCGACGCCTGAGTGGCAGGAAGAGGGCTCCTTCCTCGGCGCAGGGAGACGAGCGGTTACGGGAACGAGAGCGTCGTTCTCCTTCGACCGACGGGAACCGCAGCAGTGGTTAAGGGAAAACGCACGGGAGAGGGGCTAGGGCGCTCACGACAGAAACTTCGAGAATGATAGGAGTGCTCGAAGCATCCGAGTGAACATCTAGTTTAGAATGAACTACCCGTTGCCCCCAGCGGGGGTATTTATAGGCGTAACCCTAAATCCCCGACGACTCGTTAACGGACCCGTTAGGGTTCCGTTAAATGTACGATTCATTTAACGCTAAATATACCTTAACAATCTGAAGGTCCCCCTGTGTGCGTGAAGCGAGGATGTGTGGTAGTTGTCGTGGCGTTATGGTTTGCGGCCGACACCGGCGACGTCGGCGTCGGAGTTGACAGAGGCATGTCCGCAGGACGATGAGAGAGGCATGGCCGGTGGAGATCGCTAGGACGGAGGAGAGCACAGGAGATGCCGAGCGGGAGATGTACGTCGAGCGGTAGGGTTAGTAGAGGAGCGTGAAAATGAGGTGTGGAATCGCGGGACATGTGCTGCGAACAAATTCAAAATAAAGTTGAAGGGGGCGTGATCTAGTAAAATGGACGGTAGGATGGGCATAATGAATGGACATGATGCATTATGTGTCTCACATAGTTGTCAGAATTTTGTTGCCACTCTATTTCTTTTTAAATTGTTATAGATATATGTCTTTCGCGTCCTTCCCGTCAAGAACTGGAGCCTAGCACACAATCACTAGACAATATTTTATCTCATGTCTTACTTCATTCATGGTTCGTCATTTGTGTCCTGGACGTAGAGGAATCACATCAATCCATCCCGAACTTAGTGGTGAAAACTCTACTGCAGTCACGATACTGTAGGGGGCTGCACGTACAAAAAATAGCTCAACGACAGAATGATAAGAAGCTTGACACCTTTGATTTTTTTTTTTTTTTTTTGCTTTTTCATATTCCTATTTCAAAACATCTCCTCATGTGTGTGTATAGTATTTGAATAGTAATTTAATATTTACATTTCTAATTAAATTGCTAATTATTTGAAGCAGCCACATCATACTTTGCAAGATCATGAACAAGTAATTATTTTGAAGCATACGCCTAAATTTACGTGGGATACCAAACCGTTACGAAATAAGTGTCGTAGTTGTCGCAGGTACCTCCAACAGCCATTTCTACACTGCTCTCTCGCCTGCAAGGTAAATTGATTTATTTTAATTAGAGATTCCAAAATTTAATAAAATTCCATGATTAACCTCAAACTCACATCTAAATTACCTGAAAAATGATAGTCAATATATATATACTGTGTGGATGGGTAATTTTAGTAATATTTTTTTGTGAACACAAAGCAGATCGATCATGAAGTACTCCGGCAGGGAGTTAACATAGAAAGCATGGTGGCTAAATTCAAGACGAAGTTCGATTCCTTCGACCTTAACAATTCACCGGAGGCTGGCACTGATGAAAAAGAACAGAGTTTGAAGACGATTGGCAAGACACGAGCGGGGGATGATGGCGAAGGAACCAGTACTACTAATTAGTTTAAACACGCTCGTAAAACATGATCGAAAGGACATCCTAATTAGATAATTTCCTTATAGTTTTATCAAGAAAGTTGGTTTATGTAATATTGCTACTTGTGTGCTATTTATTGGATCATCAGTCGGGTACATAGTATCCCGTATATAGTGAGTTAATATATATGACGGGGATATTATATATGAAATGTATTAGTTTAATTTGCTGTAGGAATAGTAGAAGTTGTAGACATTTCAATAAAACCTTGTTTCAATGATTTGTGGTTTAGAAAGAGCTTATGTTAAACATTTAATTAGTACGTACGTACCACTAGTCTTAATGTTGGTCTCATTAATTTAGTAGTGTTCTTAATAATGTTGCTCTTAATTAATAAAAGTTTTAATGTCCCAAATAAAGTTCTTTGAGAAAATAAAATTAAAAATATACAGGCACGTGGGATTTCTGTTCTAGCCAACCGCGTGCCAAGGCTTTTGTGGAATTGATGACAATATTTTATCAATATGATCAACATGACATAATAGTATGAGGGAGAGATTTTTATTTAATTATTGAGAGGAGGAGATGATTGAATAGAGTAAAGAGAGGAGGTGATGATTAAATGGAGGGCTAGGATTGTTGAATGTTGAAGTGGGGTGTGTAGGAGGAGGTGCGAGTGGGGACCTTGTCCTGGGCGAGTGGGCTGCTGCCTAGGCTGCTGGGCGAGTGGAATAGGAGGCTGTCGAGTGGGTCTTGGGCTGCCTTGTTGAAGCCAGGCGAGTGGACCCTTGTCCAGGGGCGAGTGGAGGCTGCTGTGCGAGTGGAGAGGGGGTGATGGGAGGAAGTTGGCGAGTGGGCCAAGTGAGCTGTGCGAGTGGAGAAGTGAAGGTGGGCTGCCTTGTTGTGGAGGCGAGTCGAACAAGGAGGGGGGCTGCTGCTGTTGTGCTTGCCGAGTGGGAGCATAGGGGGAGGTTGGTGTGTGCAGCCCTTGGGGGTTGCCGAGTGGAGCTTGTGGGGAGGGGGTAGTGCATGTGTTGAGGTGAGTGCACTCCCTTACCCCCCCCCCCCCCCCCCCCCCCCTCCTATCTTTGTGTTTTCTATAAACCCCTCCCCCCCCCCATTAAGGAGCTAATGCGGATGCGAAGAGAGAGAACACACGAGAGTGTGAGAGAGAAGAGGTTTGAGTTGAGGAGTGAGAGTGGGAGTGTGCCTACACCCCAGGAGACCCCAATCCATACCTCGGCGAGAGGTGGAGAGTGCAGAGTGCACTGTGAAAGGGGAGAGTGGAGAAGCGGACCTTGTCCGCGACAAGTTTAGTTGTTTTTATATATCTCAGCTGACGTGATTCAAGGTGTATGCACCTTGTAGTCAGCTTCTCTTTGTATTTCAATTGCCTAGTATAAAGAGTTCTTCGTTGTTTGTTTATCATTGGTGCACTTGATTGGTAGCACACAAAAATTTAACATGGTATCAGAGGTAGGTTGCTGAAGCGGCGCGTGCTATCGAGGTTCAAGGTTGACAATCAAGATGGACGGCGGAGGAGGTTATGCGAGAGGACTAGGCATTGAGCTGCTCAACCAGACCAACTACAAGAAGTGGAAGTCATGTATGGAGAGCTACCTTCTTTGAGAGGACCTATGGGAGGTCGTTGGGGGAGATGAGCAGGAGGAGGTTGTTGCGGCGGAAGACAACTGTCCAGCAGTGAGGGCGTGGAGGAAGACCAACGCCAAGGCGGAGTTCACTCTGAAGAGAGCTATTGCTCCTGACTTGTTCGACCACATCGTGGGGTGCAAGTCAGCATCAGAGATCTGGAGTGCCCTGGATGGGCTATTCAACAAGAAGAATGTAGCGCGGCTACAGTTCCTGGAGAATGAGTTGGCGCGGTCAACTCAGGGAGAGTTATCGATATCCACCTTCTTTGTACAACCCCGATATTCGCCTAGTGGACGATCGAACAGAAGTAATGCGAGCCAGCGCTCGACGAAGTCCAAACAGCGCTCGATGATCCCGTCTCAGCGGATCCGCTGGGACGAGCATTTGGCCGGCTGCTCGCAAGAGGGCGAGCGAGTCAGGAGTGCGAGCGGGGCAGGAGTGCGGACGAGGTCTTCACGGGCCATTCACCCAAAGGGGAGGGGCGAGCCAGATCCATCAAAGGTCACCCGCGGGAAGAGTCGCGAGTCAAGTTTTCGCGTGCCAGAGCCCCAAGGTCGACCAGCAAGAAAGCGAGCGAGCCAAGTGCTCGCCGAATGCTCGCAAGGAAGCGAGCGAGCTAGAAACTCGCCGAAGGATCGCGAGAAGACAAGCGAGCCAGATTTCTTCCAAAGTCTCCGTGATCGACGAATCTCAGTCAGGGTCGACGACCTCAGCCCGACGCCCGACGAAGTGCAGGCCGCGTTCGACGAATTCGCCAAAACCCTGCGTTCGACGAACTCTCCAAGCTGCCACGCTCGACGAATCTGCTGATCATCTCTGATCGACGAAATCACCCGTTGGCCTGCCATTAGCCCGTCCAAACAGCGGAGTTTGGCTGGTAGCAGACCCATTGGGGGTGCGGATAGTAAAATCAAGAGGCGGAATCCTGCTATTTGCAGGCCAGACCAGAAAATCTATAAATAGGACCTCAAGGGCACCTTTGGAGAGGATCTCACTTCAGCTTCTCTTTCCTTAGGCTTCCTTTGGTTAGCATTTCCAGAGCTCTCCAAGGTGCCCGAGTCTCAGCTTTGGCTTGGGAGGGGAAGCGCTTAAGGATCTTCCGGGTTAGTGGAGGGACCTCCTCGCTGTGACTAAGGTCTTAGTCAGTTTCCTAATCTTCCGCCTACCCTCCTCGAGGGATTAGTAAGGACTAGCCGCCCCTCATCTCAGTGAGGGCCCCGAGCTCTACGAGAGACCGAGAAATCGGTTTCAACATTTTGGTGCGGTGAGCGTGGAGCGTGGCTGGTTCAAGAAAGTTCCTGAGAAGGGTCATGGCAGGAGATGAGGAGTAGGGCGAGGAGTTCGGCGAGACTCCACAGGAGGCGATGGCTAGGATGCTCGCGGATTTCAAAAAGGAGGTGCTCGACACCTTGGGGTTCACGGTCACAGCTCTGCGAAGTGAGTTTGCGACCCTGGCAACTCAGGCGACCACTCCCCCAACAGCAGTCGGCGAGAGGGCACCAGGAGGAAGGGCTGGAAAGGAAGTTGCCGCCGGCTTAGGTCAGAGCCAGGAAGGGCGGGTGTTGTTCGCCAGTCCGGCGAGCTCCGTGCCAGCGAGCTCAATGCTGGCGAGCTCCATCCCAGCGAGCGCGTCACTGGCGAGTGCACGCCAAGAGGAAGCGGCGGCTGTCGGGGTAGTTCAGACGAGCACCTCCCTCGCGAGCACAGTCCCGGCGAGTTCAAGTTTGGTGAGCGAGCTCGGTGGGCGAGTGGAGCCAGGAAGAGTGACAGGAGGGGGAAGCCCCTTTTGCGAGCTGGTGTTTTCCGCACCCGTCCCTGGGGGATTTGGAGAATGGGACCGGGTGTACTACAACGGTAGAGATGACCCTGTCCAGCACCTGCAGAGTTTCGAAGACTCGGTCTCCATCAGACCGATGTCAGATGCCTTTAAGTGTCGGCTCTTTGCCGGCACCCTCAAGGAGAAGGCCAGGGACTGGTTCCATCATCTCCCAGCAGGGTCCATCTACTCGTTCGAAGATTTGCGCCGAAGTTTTTTGCTGAGGTTCTCGACCTCAAAAAAGAGGAAGAAGGACGCTGATTCCCTCTTCGCAGTGAAGCAGGGACCCAGGGAGTCGCTGGCTCAGTATGCCGATCGATTCCAGGAGGAAGTGCAACTCACTCAGGAGATGCCTGGGTTTGCACTCCAACTCGCCTTCACGGTCGGGTTGAAAGAGAGTTTCTTCAATATGGCGTTGAAGAGAAAAGCCCCCGTCTCCTTTGAAGAGCTGATGGAGAGGGTGTCGGAGGAAGTCGCGAGTGAGGAGGCCAATCCAAAGCTCACCAAGAGGCTAGCAAAGCTCAGTGAGCCGGAGGTGAGGCAGCAGGAGGTCAGGAGAAGGGAAGAGCCCCGGGCCCCGGGCCCCGGGCCCCGGAGGGAGAATGGAGGCCGCAAGGTGGAGGAATGCAAGGGCAGGGAAGGGGTTACGGCCCAGGAAGGGGTAACCATGTCGGAGGTCAATGGAGCCCCCCCCCCCAGTTAGGGTGGAGGCAAGGTCCGATGCAAATACCTCCCCCTCCCCAACAGGCCATGGCGATTGGAAGGGGAAGAGGAAGAGTAAGAGGAAGGGGAGGAGAGGCAGAAGCGGCAGTCGCTAGGAGGAGAAGGAACAGGGTGGCAGAGGCCGAGGCGAGGGAAGTGGCGGTGCCATATTGCATCTTCCATGATGTGGAAGGTCACTCGACGGACACCTGTCCGGAGTTCCTGGAAGTAAAGAGGGGCAGAGCGCCCGCGCCACCACAGCAGCAGCCAGTAAGGATCGTGGAGGTTGAACCTCGAGAGGAGGAGGAGGAAAGATGTGAAGATAGAACCGATATGGGAAGTAGAGGAGGGATCAGGGTGATCCATGGGGGGGGGGTAGGGGTGGAGGCTACCCGCAAGGCTAGCCTCCATACCATCTACCGCCGGAGCGTGGCTTCGACATCCACCGCTCCACCCCCGGCCGAAAAAATCGTTTTCACTCAGAAAGACATGTCGGGCTACGAGGACCCGTTCTGTGACGCGCTGGTAATCCAGACGGCGATCGAGAACTTCACCGTCTCCCGGATCCTAGTGGACAATGGAAGTTCGGTCAACGTCATCTTCAAGAAGGCGTTTGACAAGATGGAGGTGGAGCCTAGGAGGGTGTTGGCCTCAGATGGCCCTTTGTTTGGATTCTCGGGGGAGAGGAAGGAAGTAGAAGGGGGAGTAGGGCTTCATGTGACCCTGGGTGGGCAGTCCCGGAACTGTCGTTTTGTCATTGTGGACGCCCCAAGCAGTTACAGCGCTATCTTCGGACGGCCACTTATTAGTGCGTTCCGCTGTGTCCCTTCCACCTTTCATCAATGCCTCAAGTTCAACGATGGAGGGGTTCAGGTGCGGATCAGAGGGGATCCCAAGGTGGCAAGACAGTGCTACGTAACGGCTGTCAACACCATCTCCTGGACGGGAGAAGCTGAGAAGTGGGATAGGATGATGGAGGAGGCGGCCGAAGCCGGAGGTAAGGAGGTAGCTGTGGAAAAGTTGGAAGGAGATGAAGTCCATGCCCAGGAAGGGGTAGCTGAGGAACCCCGGGCGGAAAGAGAGGAAGAAGAAGAGAAGGCCCAGGAAGGGAGGGCAGAAGAGCTGATGGTGATAGAAAAGGAAGTCGAGGAGGAATCCCAGGCCCCCACGTGTGCTGAAGAGGAGAAGGCTTGGGGAGAGCAGTCCCGGTTGGAGGCTGTGGACGAGGTCGTAGAGCTCGAGGTCACCACCCGGCTGGGGGTGGTGGAAAAAGTCCGGGTCAGCGGAGAACTCAGCCCAGAAGATCAAGCGGAGATTGTGGCTTGCGTACAGAAGAACGTGGACGTCTTCGCTTGGAGCGCCGCGGAAATGCCCGGGATCGACGCGGATGTGGCTTGCCATCGCCTCAACCTTGACCCCGGCGCCCGCCCCATCTGCCAGAAGAGGAGGGCCGTCGCAGACAAGCTAGAAGGGCCCATCCGTGAGGAGGTGGGCAAACTCCTGCAGGCCGGATTTGTATCGGAGATCCAGTATCCAAGCTGGGTCTCCAACGTCGTTATGGTAAAAAAGGGAGGAGGTAAGTGGCGTATGTGTATCGACTTTTCGCTTCTTAATAAATCATGCCCGAAAGATTGCTACCCCCTGCCCAGAATCGACGCGCTGGTTGACTCAGTCGTTGGTTTTTCTGTAATGTCTTTCTTAGATGCTTTTTCAGGTTACCATCAAATCCGCATGCATCCCCCGGACATCAAGGATGTTTCCTTCATCACGGGGGATGGATGTTATTGCTATAAGATGACGCCCTTCGGGCTCAAGAATGCAGGGGCTACGTACCAAAGGATGATGGATAGGGTCTTCCGCGAGCAGAAAGGAAGAAATTTAGAAGTCTATGTTGACGACCTCATGGTGAAGAGCCGAGACCTTGGGTCTCACCTCCGAGACCTCGAAGAGACATTCGGGACCCTGCGGCGGTACAAGATGAAACTCAATCCCTTGAAGTGTGTCTTCGGGGCGAGCCGAGGGAAGTTCCTGGGCCACTTGCTCACCCCCGCAGGAGTGGAACCCAACCCGGACAAAGTTAAAGCGGTGATGGAGTTGGGGTCGCCAAGAAATCCGAAGGAGGTTCAGAGCCTTACAGGGAAATTGGCTGGGCTCAGCAGGTTCCCCTCCAAGGCGGGAGAAAAGTGTGCACCTTTTTTCAAAGTACTGCGGGGAAACAAAAAGTTTGAATGGACCCCGGAGTGCGAGAAGGCCTTCCAGGCTCTGAAAGAACAGCTCACCCAAACCCCTCTGCTCCAGGGACCGAGGCCAGGAGAAGACCTATCCCTGTACCTGGGGGTAGGGTCCGAAGAAGTAAGCTCCATGTTAATCCGGGAGGAAGGGAAGAAACAGTTCCCTATCTACTACGTCAGCCGAGTGCTGAAGAAGGCAGAGCTCCGGTACCCGATTTTGGAAAAGTTGGCCTTCGCATTGGTGGTGTCAGCCCGGAGGCTCCGGCCTTACTTTCAAGCCCATTCAATTAAAGTAGTGACGGACCACCCGCTCCGCAAAATCATGGAAGGGGTGGAGCACTCAGGAAGGTTGGCAAAGTGGTCCGTGGAGTTAAGCGAATTCAATATCACGTTCGTGCCTAGGACGTCCATCAGGGCTCAAGCGGTGGCAGACTTCATGGCCGACTATGCGGCCGAAGTGGGGGAGCACGAGCTACCTCCCCCGGAAGCATGGAAGATGTTGGTGGACGGAGCGTTGGGAAATACTCCTATGGAGGGGGAATAGTCCTGGTAAGTCCTCAGGGGACTCGGATTGAGCAAGCCCTAAACATCCATTTCCCAATCACCAACAACCAGGCTGAGTACAAAGCAGTGATAGCGGGCCTTCGGCTGGCCCGGGAACTGGGTGTGCAGGACGTGGAGGTCTCCACGGACTCCATGGTAGTAGCATGCCAGATCAAGGGAGAATTTGAAGCAAAGGACCCGACCCTCCTACTATACCTGGAAAAGGTTAAGGGGGTCATCGGGCAGTTCCGCACCTTCTCCATCAAGCACGTGCCGAGGGAGGAGAGCACCCAGGCGGACCTCCTAGCCAAGTTCGGTCCCCGAGCGGGAGGGACGACTTCGGAACTCTTCCGGCCCTCCATCGAGGAAGGAGAATTGATGGAGGTGGATCAACAAGCCTCGTGGATGGATCCGTTCATCACCTTCCTATCCTCCGGGCAGTTCCCTGGAGAGGATGTGGACAAGAGACGCTTCAGGTATAAGTCTGCCTATTACTCCTTGCATGCAGGGGGGCTATATAGAAAGACCCTCTCGGGACTCCTGGCCCGTTGTGTCTCCGAGGAGGAGGTCCCGAGAGTGCTGGAAGAAATCCACTCCGGGGAGTGCGGCAGTCACTCCGGGAGTCGGACCCTGGAAGGGAGGGTGTTGAGACAAGGCTACTTCTGGCCCACTCTCAGCAAGGATGCGGCAGAGTTCGCAAGAAAGTGTCCGAAATGCCAGCTCTACGCTCCGCTCCAGCTCCTCCCAGCTCAAAGACTCCGGACCATCACGGCTCCCTGGCCCTTCGCCATATGGGGGCTGGACCTGGTCGGCCCATTTCCCCAAGCCAGCGGCCAGAGGAAGTTCCTGCTGGTCATGATCGACTACTTCTCCAAGTGGGTAGAGGTGAAAGCACTTGCTAAGGTAACCTCTCAGGTTGTAAGGAATTTTGTGTGGGGAGAAATAATTTGCAGGCATGGACTCCCTCTAGCTATAGTGACGGACAATGGGCCGCAGTTTGTGAGTGAAGAGTTTGTCGGCTTCTGCACTCAGCTCGGCATTGACCTCAGGTTCGCTTCGGTCCACCACCCGAGGAGCAATGGGCAGGTGGAGGCGGCGAACAAGATAATCGTTAACCTGCTAAAAAAGAAAGTGGAAAACCTTCGAGGAAATTGGGTGGAACAGCTACCCTCCGTCCTCTGGGCCATGAGGACTGCTCCGAATACCACCACCGGGGAGACTCCATTCAAGCTCTCTCACGGGTCCGAGGCCGTTCTCCCCATAGAGTTTGAGGTAAAGACCCCCCGGGTGATCACTGCGAGCGAGGGGGATGAAGAGTGGCTGGAAGGTAACAATGCAGAGCAGAGGCTGTCCTTGGACCTGGTGGAAGAACTCCGAGACTTGGCCACCATCAGGCAGGAAGAGGTCAAGCGGCGGATGGCTCGATATTTTGACAGACATATCCGGATAAAACACTTTCATAAAGGAGATCTAGTACTGAAGAAGGTCGACGCGGCCGACAGAGGGGCCACGGTGGGAAAGCTTAACCCCAACTGGGAAGGTCCATATATTGTAAGCAGGGTGCTCAAGTCGGGAGGGTATCATCTCCAGGATGTGGAAGGGGTACCCCTCGACCGAGCCCGAAGTGGGGATGATTTGAAAAGGTTTTACCCTTGAGTGCTTTATTATGTTGTTTAATTAACGCCTTGCTCCTTTCTTATGACGCTTATAACTACTGTCGTGCCGACATGACAAAGGTTGGGTATGATGGTGCTGGAATGCCCCAGATCGATTCCGCTCCCGGGCTCTCACTAGACGGGGGGTTCAGGTTGATCTCTGGAGAGGCTGGCAAAGTAACAAGGGTTGGTGCTGGAATGCCCCAGATCGATTCCGCTCCCGGGCTCTCACTAGACGGGGGGTTCAGGTTGATCTCTGGAGAGGCTGGCAAAGTAACAAGGGATGGTGCTGGAATGCCCCAGATCGATTCCGCTCCCGGGCTCTCACTAGACGGGGGGTTCAGGTTGATCTCTGGAGAGGCTGGCAAAGTAACAAGGGATGGTGCTGGAATGCCCCAGATCGATTCCGCTCCCGGGCTCTCACTAGACGGGGGGTTCAGGTTGATCTCTGGAGAGGCTAGCAAAGTAACAAGGGTTGGTGCTGGAATGCCCCAGATCGATTCCGCTCCCGGGCTCTCACTGACGGGGGGTTCAGGTTGATCTCTGGAGAGGCTGGCAAAGTAACAAGGGTTGGTGCTGGAATGCCCCAGACCGATTCCGCTCCCGGGCTCTCACTAGACGGGGGGTTCAGGTTGATCTCTGGAGAGGCTGGCGAGATAACAAGTGATGGTGCTGGAATGCCCCAGATCGATTCCGCTCCCGGGCTCTCACTAGATGGGGGGTTCAGGTTGATCTCTGGAGAGGCTGACAAAGTAACAAGGGTTGGTGCTGGAATGCCCCAGATCGATTCCGCTCCCGGGCTCTCACTAGACGGGGGGTTCAGGTTGATCTCTGGAGAGGCTGGCGAGGTAACAAGTGATGGTGCTGGAATGCCCCAGATCGATTCCGCTCCCGGGCTCTCACTAGACGGGGGGTTCAGGTTGATCTCTGGAGAGGTTGGCGTGGTAACAAGTATTGGTGCTAGAATGCCCCAGATCGATTCCGCTCCCGGGCTCTCACTAGACGGGGGTCCAGGTTGATCTCTTGAGAAGCCGGCAAAGTCGTGCGTAGGTTGAGCAGGTAAGACAAGATACTCACGCCAGGGGATTCTGGCTCGCGAGCGACCCCAAGACCCGGGCAAGGCGAGACCAGAGGTCCACTCGCGCACGAGGATCATTCACGACAGGGTAATAGAGTCGATGGCTCGCAAGGTCACTCGCAAAAGGTATCGAAGCGAATAATGAAAATGACCCGGGAGGAGTCCGTTCTCGCGACGAACCGCGGATATCGGCGGGAACCCGCCAGTGGCGAGTGCGAATGAGGTAGGCGAGAGCGACCCAGGTACGATACAACGAGAAAAGGCCGCCGACAAAATAGGGGCGAGCGCGAGAGCTAAATGAAGTTCCACATACACGAACATGAAAAGATAGGGGGCCTCACAGACACAATGGAAAAGACTGCGTGCGAACCATGAATAAAACATAACACAGAAAAAGATTGACAAAACGTTCCCTTTCATTCCTCACAAAAGATTACAATTCGGCGGCGGTCTCGCCGGAAACAAAAAGAAAGGAAAACTTTTACATCATTAACAAGAAGAAAAACCAAGGTGGCTCGCCGGACAGCCCTTCAATCGCTCTCTCGACCCTCCGCCTCGGAGATGGGCGCGAACAAGTCGGGAACGATTTGCTCCGCGGTGAACTCCATGGCATCGGGGATGATCATGCCCGCTCCCTTGAGAATGTCGAGGACGAGCTCCGCGATCTCCATCGACCTCTTGCGGTCGGCTTCCTTCTCTTCCCGCGATTGACCGCGAGTCCCAGTTCGCGAAGGAGGGGGAGGTAACACCGCCGAGGCCAGGTCGTGGACCTGGGCCTTGAGACAAGTGTTCTCCAACTCCAAGTCAGCGATCCGCGCGTGGAGCTGATTGACGGACTCGGCGTCCTGCAAGAGGTGGGTTAGCGAGAGGAGAACGAAGCCAAACTGGAAGAGACTTCCACTGAGCAATACTTACCAGCCCGCCTTGAAGGCTGGCGAGGAGGCCCTCTGACAAGGCCTCTTTCCCCTTAAGCTCCGTGACTTCATCCGCGGACTTCTGAAGCTCGACTTTGAGCTCCTTGATCTCCCTATCCGCCGTGAGGTACCGACGACCCACCATGTGTGTTAGCTCCATCGCCCGGAACTGGGCTCGCACCGCCTCGTACACGACCCTCTCCGCATGAAGGACCGAAAGAGGGAGGCGTCCTCGCGACCATAGAGACCAAAGGCGAGGGAGAACGCCTCACCCCCGGCCTTGCCGGCCTCTACCCAGGAAGGGAGCAGAGAGGAGCAGGCGATCTTGTTCTGGTCAGGGTCCCACGCGAGTACCGGTTCGCCTACCGCATCCACCAGCTTCATGCCGAGCCCGAAGTTAGTATGGCTCGACGGCTTGGGCCGAACGACAGTCTCCCCTGGCTCGCCCCCCTCTTTGGCGAGCTCCTGATCCGTAGAAGGAGAAGGGAGGTCGGGCTCAGACAGGTCCACAACCTCCTTCGCTTTGGCAGCAGAGGGTGTCTTCCTGGGCTTCTTCCCCTCCCCCTGCGAAGTAGGCCGGCGTTGGGAGGGAGGACGCTTCTTTCTCGATGAGGAGCTCGGGACGTCGCGGCAGGCCTCGGCGACCACGCGCGCGAGCGAGCCGGGAGAAAGAGAAGAGGGAGGCGCATGAGGCGGATTGAGGGGAAGATCGCGTTCTCCTACAAAGATAACGAGCGTTAGACGATCAAAAGAAAGAGGATTAAGAAAGTGGGCGAGTTCGAGCAAAACCTTCTCCCGGAAGGACGGGTGGCAGGAGGTCCACTCGCTCTCGGAGGAAGGCGACCTCAAAGTTTTTTCCTTTGAGGAACTGATACAGTGCCGCGTCGCAACCACCTAGCGAGATCGGAGGGCGGTAGGCAGCCTCGTCTCGCTGGATATGGGTGTAAGAGATGTTGCCGAAGGGACCCTTCCCCAGGATGAACTTTTGCGTCCAGTAATGAGTTTTGTTCACCGTCTCGCAGACGGTAACATGCTGGCTCGCAAAGTGAGCCGTTCCGTCCCTGTTCGCGCGAAATGAGAAGATCTTGCTGAAGGCGAGCAGGCTGAACTCGATCCTCTCCGCCCTGAGGTAACTGGCGAACGCGACCACCACGGCGATCGCGTTCGGCGTCAGCTGGCTCGGCAGGACGCCGAAGTACTTTAGCACCTGGAAAAGCCGACAAACATTAAGCGATGTTCGCAAAGCAATTCAGGGAAGCCAAGGATGAGAAATAGATAATACCTGGCGCACTTCCGGCCAGAGAGGGAGTCGAAACCCATTTTCGAAATGGGCGACAGGAATTGCGAGCTCGTCCGGGTGCGGGTCGCTGAGGGAATCCCTATCGGTAGGGCAGCGAGCCACGAAACCGGAGTGGATGAACTGGTCAGCGGCGGCCCGATATTCCTCCTTCGTGAGGTTGGCGCAGTAGAAAATGCCGTCGAGGAAAGCCTTGGCGCACTTGGCTCGCCCCTCTGTTTCCGCCTCGCCAACCATAGTATGTGATCCGCCGAGTCGCGAAGGTCGCGAAAACAAGCTAAAAATCTGCGAGAGAAACAGAAGGAGAAAGAGCGCGAGGAGGAAACAGTAAATGCGGTGGTTGAAAAGAAAAACGGTCGGCTATTTATAGGAATAAGGAAGGCGGGAAGAAGCTGAAGCGTCGTTATCTGCGGATAGCGGATCCGCGCGGTACTCTCCAGCCTCCACGGATCCAATTCGCTCCCTGCGAGTCGACAACCTGTTAAAAGCTTTTCCCCATTGGCGAGCTCACGCTAAAAACAATGAATCATTAAGGGAGGTGCGCGAGTGCGAGTAGTAGAGATGTAATTCATACGATAGCAAACCGAGCGGGGAAAAAGAGCGAGATAAAAAGCAAAAAAAATAAGAGGCTCGCAAGCGAGTCAAAGTACTGTTGTTACAGACTCATAAAGATTGTTCGCAACCCCTCTTAATGAAGAGGAGGGGAAAAGAAAAACAATAAAAAAGCAATACGAAGATCCTCAATATCGCAACCACTTCCAGCGACCGCAACCCCGGACACCGGAGCGAGGGGGGACTCGCGGGTAGTGATACTCGCGGGTATGCTTCTGAAATATCTCTGTGACCCGCCTCTTCATTCGCTCCGGATCGCTGGGATCCCCCCAAAAGTCAGCAACCTGGCTCGGCGAAGGGTGTGGAGACATCTCCAGCACTCCAGACTCAGACTCGGAGAGAGGGGTCGACGGGTTACCTGCGAAGTAGGGATCAGCTACAAAGTGAAGAGCAACACTCAGTGACAACAGTCTAACCTAGTGGAGGAATTGGAGTACTGGGCCGCTGGAGGGAGGTGCCCGGCTGACCCCGGAATGCCTCAATAAAGGCAGGGGTGAGGGCCTTACCCAGACCAGGGGCGAGCGCGGGTCTGAAGCCAAGTCCAGGCTCGGCAATCAACGTCCCTCCTGGGCTCCTCTGACCCAGGACGCCGAATCCCAGAGTGGAAATATTCTGATTCGGCATGAGGGGCGAGTTCGCTGGAGGAGGAACTTGATCCTCTGGCGCCGCGAGGGAAGACACTGCATGAAAAGTAAGTACGACTTAGCGAGTCAAGGAATGTAAGGGAAAACGAGGTAGTTCGCTCACCTCGTTGCGAAGGCGAATCCTGTCTATCAACAACCCTCGTATCCGCAAGAAGAACGTCACCCCCACCCGTAGAGGAGAGACGAATCTCCGTGTTTGGCCTTTCCGATTCGCTCTCGTCCGGAGGATCGTTCTGCGAATATGATAAATAAAGACGAAAAGGAAAAGCACCAAATAAGCAGCTGGGCGATAATACCTGAGAGGCGCGCTCGTCATCCGGAGAATGAGGCGAAGAGGAAGGCCCACCCCCACCAGCCGGGCGCCGGACGGCCTTTGCCGTCCTTAGGAAAGGGGGAGGCGGAGAGCGTCGCGGAGAATTCCAGGAGGCGATGACAGCAGTCTTCTCCTTCTGGGCCGCCTGCGAAGCCTTTAGGCGGGCCAGCATCTCGTCCTTTTTCGACATTGCGTTGGGGGTGAGAGACCGAGTAAGAAAGGCCAGAGAAAAATGAAAAGTTCGAGTGACATCCAAGGAGAGTGGTATTTATAGTGGTAGGCGTGGGACCCACCAAAAGATTCTCGCCACGTCACCGAGGGGCCGACGAATATCAAGGGTTGGACGATTCTTCGCGAGTCTGAAAAGCCTCGCGAAGAGCGGGGATTGTGTACAACCCCGATATTCGCCTAGTGGACGATCGAACAGAAGTAATGCGAGCCAGCGCTCGACGAAGTCCAAGCAGCGCTCGATGATCCCGTCTCAGCGGATCCGCTGGGACGAGCATTTGGCTGGCTGCTCGCAAGAGGGCGAGCGAGTCAGGAGTGCGAGCGGGGCAGGAGTGCGGACGAGGTCTTCACGGGCCATTCACCCAAAGGAGAGGGGCGAGCCAGATCCATCAAAGGTCACCCGCGGGAAGAGTCGCGAGTCAAGTTTCCGCGTGCCAGAGCCCCAAGGTCGACCAGCAAGAAAGCGAGCGAGCCAAGTGCTCGTCGAATGCTCGCAAGGAAGCGAGCGAGCTAGAAACTCGCCGAAGGATCGCGAGAAGACAAGCGAGCCAGATTTCTTCCAAAGTCTCCGTGATCGACGAATCTCAGTCAGGGTCGACGAGCTCAGCCCGACACCCGACGAAGTGCAGGCCGCGTTCGACGAATTCGCCAAAACCCTGCGTTCGATGAACTCTCCAAGCTGCCACGCTCGACGAATCTGCTGATCATCTCTGATCGACAAAATCACCCGTTGGCCTGCCATTAGCCCGTCCAAACAGCGGAGTTTGGCTGGTAGCAGACCCATTGGGGGTGCGGATAGTAAAATCAAGAGGCGGAATCCTGCTATTTGCAGGCCAGACCAGAAAATCTATAAATAGGACCTCAAGGGCACCTTTGGAGAGGATCTCACTTCAGCTTCCCTCTCCTTAGGCTTCCTTTGGTTAGCATTTCCAGAGCTCTCCAAGGTGCCCGTGTCTCAGCTTTGGCTTGGGAGGGGAAGCGCTCAAGGATCTTCCGGGTTAGTGGAGGGACCTCCTCGCTGTGACTAAGGTCTTAGTCAGTTTCCTAATCTTCCGCCTACCCTCCTCGAGGGATTAGTAAGGACTAGCCGCCCCTCATCTCAGTGAGGGCCCCGAGCTCTACGAGAGACCAAGAAATCGGTTTCAACATTCTTCCTGAAGGTGAAGAACCTGTGTGCAGAGATCTCGGCCTTGGATCCTGACGAGCCGATCTCTGAGGCGAAGCTTAAGAGACACATACTCAGAGGCCTGCGGAAGGAGTATGTTCCGTTTGTCACGTCTGTGCAAGGATGGGATACTTAGCCCTCCTTACTGGAGCTGGAGAACCTGCTGTCGTCACAGGAGAGCTTGGCGAAGCAGATGGCAGGAGTGTCTATCTCAGGGGGAGATAGCGAGGCGTTGTTCTCAGGCAAAAGGAAGCCTTGGGACAAGAAGAAGAAGAACTCCGGAGATGGACCTTCAACGTCCTCTCAGGGAGTTAGAGAGAACTTCCTCCCTCCTTATGACCAGAGGGGGAGACCCCTGTGCTCTGCCTGCAAGAAGTACGGGCACATAGCAAAGGAGTGCCGGTCTAATCTCAAGGCCGGTCATGTTGCGGAGAGAGGTGGAGACCATCAGAGAGGTGGAGACCATCGAAGAGGTGGAGGAAGAGGTGGAGGAAGAGGTGGAGGTCACCAGGGTGGTGAAGACGGAGAAAACTGCTTCTTGGCTGAGATGACGGCAACGTCGGTCGATGCCTTAGCCTCCGTCAGCTTTGAGAACGACTGGATAGTGGACTCCAGTTGCGGGCACCATCTCACTGGAGATGTGTCTAAGTTTGCCTCCTTGAAGGCATATAGTGGAACTGATGCTATCATCACGGCGGATGATACGGTGCATCCAGTTGAGAAGGAAGGGATGGTATCCCTAGGAAGTGAATAGAAGCCCATGACACTGAAGAGTGTGTATCACGTGCCGGGCATGAAGAAGAACCTCTTCTCGGTTGCGAATGCAGTGGATGCAGGTTACCACGTGCTGTTCGGACCGAAGGAGGTGAAGTTCCTGAAGAACCTGTCTTCAGTTGATGCTGATGTCACGCTCACCGGGAGAAGGGTGAAGGACTTGTATGTTTTGTCTTCAAGTGCCTATGTGGACAAGCTGAAGACCAACGACGGCGCAGCGATCTGGCATGAGAGGCTAGGTCACGTGGGGATGGATAAGTTGAAGATGATAGTGGCGAAGGGTCTGGTGTCTGGCCTGCCCAATCTCTCTTCTTACGGCTACGACCATGTGTGCGAGGGCTGCCAATTTGGAAAGTCACATCGACTTCCATTTGACAAGTCGGAGACCAGGTGTAGGGCACCTCTTGAGTGCGTACACACTGATGTAATGGGGCCATGATCCACCCTGACGTATGGAGGAAACAAGTATGCGCTGGTCTTGGTGGATGACCACACCCGCTACATGTGGGTATACTTCATGAGGGAGAAGGCGGAGGTGTTTGAGAAGTTCAAGGAGTGGAAGGAACTTGTGGAGGGGAGGCTGAACCTGCGGGTGAAGAAGTTGAGAAGTGATAATGGGGGGAGTTTACCTCTAACGCTTTTAACTCTTTTTGCAGGAAGTTCGGCATCCGGCGAGAGCTCTCCTGCGCCCACACCCCTCAGCAGAATGGGGTGGCAGAGAGGAAGATCTGCCATCTGGTGGAGACAACCAGGAGTTGGCTACATGCCAAGGGGATCCCCAAAGCCTTATGGGCGGAGGGATGGCATGTGCCACCCATGTGATCAACCGGCTACCTCTGAGTCCCAACAGGATGGTGTCTCCACACCAACTCATGTTCGGGGAGAAGCCAGATGTGAGTCACATGAGGGTGTTTGGCTCTACCTGCTTTGTGCACGTTCCAGAGGCGGAGAGAACCGAGTTGGAGCCGAAGGCGAGGAAGTGTGTCTTCATCGGCTACGACGAGAGGAAGAAGGGATGGAAGTGCATGAACCCGCAGACCCACAAGTTCGTCGTCTCGCGCGACGTTGTGTTTGACGAACTGATCTCGTATCAGGGAGTCTATTCTGTGGTGCTGCCGGAGAGTGGAGAATCAAGCAGGGAAGGAGAAGAGAGATTCACTGAGGACTCTATGGTGGAGTTGGAGGTATCTCCAAGTGCCCCCATCGCCATCTAGATCAAGGGGAGCATCTGGCTCAGGGGGAGCTTCTTGCTCAGGTGGAGCTTCAAGCATTAGAAGCAGGGGGAGCGCTGCTTCAAGAGAAGTTGAAGGAGGAGCTGGAGAGGAGGAGTCTACCGGAGCGGTAGAAAGTGGCCAAGCCTTGAGAAGGTCAAAGCGGACCATCGTCCCACCTGCTCGCTATAAGGAGGGGAATTTCGTGAGTTTGGTCTCTTGCTTCTTTGTAGGACCACTCGACGAGAGGGAACCTGCCCGCTTTGAAGATGCTGTTGGCACCAAGGAGTGGGACGTCGCCATGGACGAGGAGATAGAGGCCCTGAAGAAGAACAAGACATGAGACCTTGTTCCCATGGTGGAGGGCATCAAGCATGTCACCTGCAAGTGGGTGTACAAGGTGAATAAAAGAGCTGATGGAGAAGTGGAGCGGTACAAGGCTAGGCTTGTCGCTCGAGGTTTCTCTCAAACCTATGGAGAGGACTATGAGGAGACCTTCAGTCCTGTAGCGAAGATGATGTCGGTGAGGACGGTCATTGCCCTAGCAGCGTGCAGAGGGTGGAAGCTGTGGCAGCTGGACGTGAAGAACGCATTCCTATACGGAGAGATAGACAAGGACATATGCATGGTGCAACCACCTGGATACGTGTCCAAGTATCAGCCACGTCATGTCTGCAAGCTGAAGAAGGCCCTCTATGGGTTGAAATAGGCCCCGAGAGCCTGGTATGGGAAGATTGCAGAGTATCTGCAGTTCTGTGGTTATGATGCCTCAGACTCAGACTCTAGCATGTTTGTGAAGAAGAGTGGAGATCTTCACGTGCTGGTGCTGCTGTACGTCGACGACATGATCGTGACTGGGAACAACGTCGAAGAGGTCGCAGCGCTGAGACAACAGCTAGCCATCCAGTTTGAGATGAAGGATCTTGGTGAACTGCACCATTTCCTTGGACTTCAAGTGGAGAAGAGAAGTGGCGGGCTGCTCGTGACCCAGAAGGCGTATGCCGAGAAGATCGTCGAGAGATTCGGCATGAAGGAGGGGAAGAGCAGCTCCGTTCCACTGGAGATTGGGCTGAAGCTTCGGAAGGAAGAAGCGAGGATCCTTCCTGATCCGAAGATCTTCCGGGCACTGGTGGGGAGCCTTATCTACCTGATCATCACAAGGCCGGACATCGCCTTTGCTGTCGGCCGAGTGAGTCGGTACATGCAGGAGCCGCGGAAGCCTCATCTGGAGGCAGCCAAGGGGATACTGAAGTATGTGAAGGGCACCATGGAGATGGGGTTGTTCTATGGAGGGAGGACCGACTTCAAGCTGCATGGCTACATAGATGCAGACTACGCAGGTAACGCTGATGACCGCAAGTCGACATCAGGTTACGTGTTTATGTGTGGAGCTACTGCCATCTCGTGGTGCAGCAAGAAGCAGGACTCCATTTCCCTTTCCACCACTGAGGTCGAGTACAAGGCGTCTTCCTTAGTAGCTCAGGAGTGTGTCTGGCTGAGGAGGATGGTGGAAGATGTGGATGAGAAGGTCAGAGGACCTACTGTGCTGCGTGGCGACAACGAGAGTGCTCTGAAGCTGGCAACCAACCCAGTTTGTCACGCAAGGACAAAGCACATAGAGATCGAGCACCACTTCATCCGAGAGAAGGTGTTGGGTGGCTCACTTGCGGTGGAGCACGTGTGAAGCAAAGAGAACGTGGCAGACATCTTCACAAAGCCCCTATCTGCGGGGTCGTTCAAGAAGCTTCGCGCTTGCCTCGGAGTTGTCCCTGAAACTCACTTCAAGGGGGAGTGTTGAATGTTGAAGTGGGGTGTGTAGGAGGAGGTGCGAGTGGGGACCTTGTCTTGGGCGAGTGGGCTGCTGCCTAGGCTGCTGGGTGAGTGGAATAGGAGGCTGTCGAGTGTATTGGATCGTATGATGCCCTTAGAGGGGGGGGGGGGGGGGGGGGGGGGGTGAATCAGGGTGTGTTTGAAATATAATTTTTCCTTAAGAATTTTTAAACAAGTTTTACTTTTCTAAAAATTACTTCTAAACAATTTCCAAAGAATGTGTTTTTTTTTAATAATTCAAAAACAAATTTCTAAGATAAAGATTATGCCACCAAATATGTAATTAAAGAAAAAGACATAATTATATTAATCATGAAATTTGCATATAATAAAAAATGATCTTAACAATGCTTAAGATCAAGGCACAATTATGTTAATAAAAAAATCTACAATTTTGGTTTACCAATCCTTCTCCCAAAGATCGGAAGGTTATCACTTGTCTCTCCCAAGACCAAGCCCAAGCCTATCCTCTAGATCTTCCCAAGATCTAGACATAGCACACAAGGCCACGATTTCCCACCAAGCCACGCAAGGACTTGGACGCTCCGCACAAGGAAGCGATTTTCCCCTAAGCCGCGCAAGGACTTAGACGCCGCACGCAAGACGACGATTTCTCCAACGATTACAAAATGAAAAGTGAATGAATGAAAATACAATATGGAAAAAAAAACCCCTTTAGAATTTCTGGACCAAAACAACGAAGATCCCTTGAGACAGTCTCCTTGGAATGCGTGTACAATCTTCGGCTTCGCTCTCTCTTTTCTCCTTCAAGGATGGGAATTTTCGTTCTCTGGAGCTCTCTGGACGATAACACTCAGGAAGGAGGCTTAGGAATCTGAAGAACTGAATTCCACGAAGTTTCGAGCCCTTTTAATAAAAAGGAGCTGTCGCCGTCCGATAGCCGCTGTCGCCGAAATCCGATATCTCTAGAGGCTACCACGTGTCCCACTAAAACGAAGTTTCTGCGTCGTGTTGAGGTCGTGGTTGAGACGTGGGCTGTCGGATATCCGATAGAACTGTCGGATATCCGATAGCCAAGGTAACCGCTGCACGTTCTGGCGTTATAGGAAGATCGTGGGCTGTCGCCATCCGATAGCGATATCGGAAATCCGATAGATCCTAACCGCTGTGTGGTAAATGATGCACGTCCTGGCGTTATCGGAAGATCGTGGGCTATCGCCATCCGATAGCGATATCGGAAATCCGATAGCTCAAATTTTTGGAAAATGTCATTTTGCTTCAATTGAAATCATGTTATTTTTGCACCTGTTATCTGCACACCATTAATCAAAAATAGAATCAAATACATTCGAGATTTGTTATTCTCAAACCGGACGAGTGTGGAACGCATGCTCCAACAATCTCCCCCTTTTAATAATAACAAATCCTTATAAAAAGAAATCGAATAAATCCTATTGAGATAGTGAAAAGTACTTATGTGTGTACAAGTGTTGTGAGCTTAAGATCTCCATGATCTTCCCCTTAATATGATCTCACCCTTAATATAGTTCCTTCTAAAAATATTCTCCCCCTGCATATAAACTCCCCCTACATATATGCTTACTTAATTAATTTAGTATTTTAAGTGATTTAATTGATTTAATTGATCTCTTTTTATCTTCTCCCCCTTTGATATTAGCAAAAGATGAATATAGAGACGAGAGACTAGGAAAGAGTATTACAGAGATATGGTAGTCATGGAGAAAGAATATATGACCAGTTGGAGTACACTAGCGGAAGCTTTGTAAGTGATATGATAATGAGATAGGTAATCTTGGAGAGGAATCTAAGCATTCTAGTAATGTGTTATAATGTATATAATCAAATAAACTTAACCATGATGAGATTCAATTTTAATGATCATAGAGAGACAAAGTGCAATATAGAAAATTGAATCGTTTCGGTCCAATTCTCATAAGAAGAAATTTTATAAATAACAATGAAGTGTAGTAGTGATACTTTGAGAAAGAATACATATGAATATATTTAAAATATACATGATCATGGAATTGTTAAACATAACATAAATATACATAAAGCCCATACTTCTGAACCAGAAACTTTGCAAATATACATAAAAGGACCATTTTATTTTGGCAAGACACTTTACAATTCTTTCCAAGGTGCTTAACCTCACAATACTCATTAAGACTTATCAGGAGGCTAAGTAGTGCTTGGTGGATGATCCTTGTCAATTTTTATTTATTTCTTTCAAAATTTTGGGCAAAAAGGATGTTTTGCATTTGAATTTTTCTCCCATTTTTTTTGAGGATTCATAGATTTTAAGGATCTCCGGATTCACTTGCATGCCAGAAATGGTAAAAGTTGAATAAGTGCAAAGTATCAAAGGTGAAGGTGACATTTATGAAATGTATTTTGTTATGTTCGATCAATCATGATGTATGTATAGAATAAATTGTATTAATATGTATTACCAAAGTAAGTGTTTGTGATTGCTCATTGTCATAGATAAAAGATTTCTTATACTTAGAGGCATGCGAAAACAATTCTTAATAACGATATGAAAGTGTCATCACAATGATATGGTAAGATTGAACATCATAAGCATATGTTAAGCTATTGTTATGAATAATAACACATGAAGAATACTTTATGCAAGATACCAAAATTCTCATATTAGCATGTATAGAAACAGGGAATGAACAAACTAGTGAAAAGAAAAAAAAATAGTCAATTTTTGGGAGCTGTCGGATTTCCGATATCAAGCTATCGCCATCTGACAGCTCAGAAAGTATAAAAAGACGTGTTTCGTCTTTTGACCGACACTTCTCTTCAAGTTTAGGAGAAATTACGAGATCTGGAGCTTTAGGTGCCAGAAAACTTCAGATCTAAGGTGAGATTTGTTGGTTTTTCAAGTTTTGGTTAAAATTTCTCCAATAGTTTTGTGATTCTCATATTTCTCTTGATTTTCATGGAGTTTTTTGAAGATAAACTGGAGAAAGTTTTGTAGATCTAGATATTTTAGATCTTTGGTTGTATAAGAGATGTAGATCTTGTCTTTTGTAAGAGAAATTAGTATTTTTGTTGAATTTGTGTGTTGAAACAAGATTTTCCTTTTTTTTTTTTTTTGTGTAGATCTAGATGTTTATAGGTTTAGTTTAAGAGGAATAATGATGACAAAAAAAATGAAGTGTTATAGGAAGAAGATGATGAATAGTGTTTTTCATTAAAGTTTTGATTTTTCAAAAAAAAATATTAAAGTTGTTGAAGATTTTTTTTTGCTGTGTGAAAAGTGTGTAGATTTGGGATAGGAAGATTGTTGTGAAATGAAAATTTTCGGCACAAAAAAAAATTTTTAGCTGTCGGATTTCCGATAGGTGGTATCGGAAATCCGACAGTGCCAGAATTGTTCCCCTTTTTTTTTGTTTGTAAAAATATTTGTTATGTCTTATGCAGATATGAGTTCAAGTTGGAGATCAAGAAGGGGTGAATCAGGAGATGCACATTCCTCTTATCAAAGTTACCCGGCCATTGAAAAAACACAAATAGGAATTTCAAAGATCGTGGAATTTGATCTCCCTAGGCATGAACGAGTCTATTTTATGCTTGCTGAGGCAGGTATACTCTCAGTAATTATCCAAGACATTTTCTCCTCCTTTTTAGTCCGTGAATTTTACAATCATCTTGAGGATCCGGCATATACCGATCTGAATGGTGGAGTGAGATCAAAAATTCAAGGGCAATATGTTGAGATCACTCCATTTGATTTAAGAAGTGAATTTGGGTTAATGGAAAGCGAGAATGTCTTGGACATAGTTGAAAACTATAGACTTGAGAGAAATTGGACGTGTATGAACATGTCTTTGCATGGAAATTCCACCAAAAATCTCATATCCACTATGACGACACTGACAGACGATGCTCGTCTTGTACAAGATATACTAAGGCACACGATTATGTTGAAGTCCGGTGATACGCATAGTATTACGGCTCAACTTAGTCTTGTGACTTATTATATAGTGGAGAAAGAGTTATTTGATGTGGCCGATCTATTGTTATCCATGATTCGTTATACATATCGCCTCAAAAATCTGGAGTGGAAAAAGGCACACACCCTCCCTTTAGGTGTGATTATCCAGCATATTATATTCAAGAAATATGCATGGATAGATCAAAATTTTTATATTGGAGATTGTTGCCCGGAGATATATCAAACCTCGGATATTAAGGGTAAGAAAAGTCAACGAAAGCCGCCGACTATGGAAATGAGAGAGCCTCCAATAACACGTGGAGGTTCTATGCGGGAGGCACTCGACTCGTTCCAAATTAAGTTGGATAAACATATAGATGACTTCCAAGAGCATAGAAGATCATTCGAAGAACATAGGGTGGAGGTGAAAAAAGATCAGACCCGAATGCAAAAATTTATGAAGTTCCTTGTGAAAGGGCTGAAATTAAAGCCTACGCCTGCGGAAGCCGCGGAATGGGAGATGCCTTCAGAGGAGGAACCTCGTCGCCAATCGGTCAGTCAAGGTCGACGGAGGAAGACAGTAGTGAGGAGATCAGATTATGATATTCCTGAAAGCAGTGGAGCTGTTAGTAGGAATGAGGAGTCGGATTAAAGTGGAGTTCTGGAAGATATCGCCATCCGACAGCTGCACTGCCCAGATCCCTTTCTAATTTTCTGCATTTCTATGATCAGACATTATGATTAAATTTTTGTAATAATTTTGACTATGTGAACATGTTTGAGTTGGTGAATGTCTATTTTAAGAGATTGTTTTTCTTTTTAATATGTATAAGTTTTTGTGATGTTTTTTTTTTTAAATTTTATAGGTTCTAAGTAGTGATATATTCATTGTGAAATGTCTAGGATTCCCAATTCTAGCCTAAGCATAGAAAAACGGGAATCCGGTAACGGTTTAGTGAATATATCCGCTAGTTGATTTTCCGTGCCTATAAAGTTGATTTTTATATTACCCTTCTTAATATGATCCCTTATAAAATGATGTCGGACATCTATATGCTTAGATCTAGAATGTAATACGGGATTGTTAGTTAAGTCTATAGCACTTTTATTGTCACACTTTAATTCTACACTACTTTGTTGCATGCCAAAATCTTCTAATATTTGTGACATCCAAAGAGCTTGGGCACAACAACTATCTAGTGCAATATATTCGGCCGAAGAGGGGCAGGTATCCTTGTGTGAAGTGAAACAGTCTAACGAGCTTACTTTGAACTACGCGGAAACGGCCTCGGTAGTAGAGAGGGCAACAGAATTCTGTTTCCTACTCGACCATGAAATAAGTGAAGGGCCGATAAAGTGACAGGTGCCACTAGTGCTTTTCCTATCTAAAGAACATCCCTCATAATCAGAATCCGAAAAACCATGCAAAATAAAAGAATCATTATGAGGATACCATAAACCTAATTTTGATGTTCCAATGAGATATCTAAAGATACGTTTCACCGCTTTTAAATGTGACTCTTTAGGATTAGCTTGAAATCTAGCACATAAACAAACGGCAAACATAATATCAGGTCTAGATGCGGTTAAATACAATAAAGACCCTATCATACTTCTATAAAGAGTTTGTTCAATTGAAACACCACTTTCATCTTTTCCTAATTTTAGTGAAGTACTCATAAGAGTGTTTGCATGCTTAAGATTTTCAAATCCAAATCTTTTTAACATATCATGAATATATTTGGTTTGACATATAAAAATACCATCATGTTTTTGTGTAATTTGAAAACCTAAAAAATATGAAAGTTCTCCAACCATACTCATTTCAAATTCATTTTTCATAATTTCAACTACTTCATTACACAACTCTTCATTAGTGGCTCCAAAAATAATATCATCAACATAAATTTGTAAAATAACTAAATCATGATCAATTTGCTTAATGAAGAGTGTAGAATCAGCACTTCCTATTTTATAATCGTGCTTTAACAAATATTGAGTTAATCGATCATACCAAGCACGAGGCGCTTATTTTAATCCATAAAGCGCTTTATCTAATTTATAAACATAATTTGGATATTTCTCATTTATAAAGCCAGGGGGTTGTTCTACATAAACCTCTTCTTTTATATACCCGTTTAAAAATGCGGTTTTGACATCCATTTGATATAATTTAAATCTTTTAAAACACGCAAATGCAAGAAATATTCTAACCGCTTCTAATCTTGCTACGGGTGCAAAAGTTTCATCAAAATCTACCCCTTCAATTTGTGCATAACCTTTTGCAACTAATCTGGCTTTATTTCTAACAATTCTAGATTCATTATCCATTTTATTTTTGAAAATCCACTTAACACCAACTACAGGACGATTTTTGGGTCGTTCTACAAGATTCCAAACCTTATTACGTTCAAATTGATTAAGTTCTTCATTCATAGCTAAAAACCAAAATTCATCATTTAAAGCGGTGGAAACATCTTTTGGTTCTATTTCAGAAACAAAACAAAGGTTTGAAAATAAAACATGTAGCGATGAACGAGTACTAACCCCTTTTTGCGGATCTCCAATGATAAGCTCCTTTGGATGATCCTTTGAGAATCTCAATTCACTTGGAGGCACATATCCTTCTATTTCTTCCTCTTCTCTATCTTCTTCTCCTCTTTCTCTTTCTCTTTCTTCTTCTTTTTCTTCTCCATTTTCTCCAAGTTCTTCATCATCATTCTCCACTGTGGGAAGGAGTTCATCTTCTTTTCCTGTAATTTTCTTTTCTACACATGAAGCAAACTCATCAAACCTAACATGAATAGATTCTTCAACTATTTTTGTTCTTTTATTAAAAATTCTATAAGCTTTACTAGTTGAAATACCCAATAAAGATACATTCATCACATTTTTCATCAAATTTTCCTAAGGAATCTTTAGAATTCAAAATAAAACATTTACAACCAAAAACTTTGAAATAAGAAACATTTGGTTGTTTATTAAAAATTAATTCAAAAGGAGTTAATTTTAAAATAGGGCGAAGCATTACTCTATTAATTACATAACATGCCGTGCTAACCGCTTCAGCCCAAAAAGATTTTGGTAATTTGAATTCAGATAACATTGTACGAGCTAACTCTTGATGAGTTCTATTTTTCCTCTCTACTACACCATTTTGTTGTGGTGTGCGTGGAGCGGAAAATTCACGTTTAATTCCTAACTCCGTACAAAAAGAAATAAACTTTTCATTTTCAAATTCTCCTCCATGATCCGATCATATGCGTTTAATTTTTAACTCAAATTCATTTTGGATACGCAAACATAATTTTGAAAATTCTGAAAATGCATCGGATTTGGAGGTTAGAAATAAAGTCCAACAAAAATGAGAATAATCATCAATCAATACAAATGTATATTTTTTACCACCTAAGCTAGAAATTCCAATTGGCCCAAATAAATCCATATGTATTAATTGAAGTGGCCTAGTGGTAGAAATAATGTTTTTACTTTTGAAAGATGATTTTGAAAATTTTCCTTTTTGGCAAGGCACACATAGTGAAGAAGATAAATTTCCATTTAACAAAGGTAAACCTTTAATTAATTTATCTTTTAAAAGTTTTGTAATTAACTTGGCACTAGTATGTCCAAGTCGCCTATGCCATAAATCTAATTCATCATTTTTTGATAAAAAACATTTCAAAGTAGAATTTGAAAAATCTAGAAATTTGATCATATATACATTGTGACATCTAGGTGCGGTAAAAACAATTTCATTTGTTTTGGAATTAATAATTTTGCACAAGTTTGTAGAAGATTCAAATAAAACATTTAAACCCTTATCACATAATTGACTAATAGAAATCAAATTATGCTTCAATCCTTCTACAAATAAAATATTTGAAATTGAAAAATTTTCGTTACCCACAACTCCGATGCCGATGATTTTTCCTTTTCCATTGTCTCCGAATGTCACAACTCCTCCTTTCTTCATCTCCAGGCTAAGGAACTTCTCTTTATTGCCCGTCATGTGCTTTGAACAACCCGAGTCCAAGTACCACACGTCCTCTTTGTCCTTAGCCTGCCAACACACCTAGAAAGAAGAGGTGAGTAAAGATCTGGTTACCCAAGTGGTTCCACCCATAGTATAGGTAGAAGCCTTAGGCACCCAGATTTGTTTAATTTTGCTTTTTCCTTCCTTCCAGCAAGAGTCCGTAGTGTGACCAAATCTATTGCATTTGGCACATGTAATGTATTTAGAAGAGTATAACTTTTCTGGACTTTTACTGGATGAGGATGCAGTATTTGATAATTCATTAATTTTAGAATTTTTTAAAACAAATTTTCTGGACTTTTCACTGTCGCTGGCGACAGTGGTTGTCGCCGGGCGACAGCTTCCAGACATGTATCCGAGTCCAAACCTTCCAGATCCATGGCGTTGGTATCCTAAGATCATATCCAGTGATCTTCGGCCCATTCCAAATTTTTTCATGGCTAGTATTAAGTCATGAATCTGGTTTTTCATTTGTGTATTCTCGGATACTAGATTTACGCATCTACGTTCAAAAGATTTCTTTCCGTCATGGACTTTGGAGATTGAAGATTTCAGATCTCTCTCTAAAATCTCATTCTTGTTAGTAAGAATTTTTATTGTAGAATGAGATTTGGAAAGAGATTCTTCAAGTTCATTAATTCTTCCCAAAAAGTGATCACACTCTTGGCAAGAGATATCTCGTTTTCCAATAGTCTTAATTTCCCTTAACAATTTTTTGTTTTCTTTAAGTAAAATGTCATTTTCAGATTTAAGAAGATCATTGTCTTTTAAGCTTTTTTCAAAAAATTTGCAAGTCTTTAAAAATTCAGAAAACAATTCATCACAGGTTGGAGGAGTTACCTCAGTGTCGCTTTGGACACTGCATTCGTCATCAGATATGACGCTCTTTCCCATTAAGCATATGTTGGCCTCCTCTTCTTTACTTGAGTCGGAACTGCTTGCATCCTCAGAAGTAGTATCATCCCAGGTTTCCGCCTTCAACACCTTCTTCGACCCTTTATGCTTCTTTTCTGTAAGTTCTTTCAAGTACTTTGGACACTTGTTTCGAATGTGTCCTAACTTCTTGCAGTGATAGCACTCCGGTGGCGGTCTCTCTTCCTCCTCATCGCCTTCCTTTCCTTTTTTCTTCCTAAAGGTCTCCTTCTTAAAATACTTCTTAAACGAATTCCTTCTCTCCGGATTTTTCATAAATTTTCTAAATTTTTTAACAAATAGACTTTCCTCATCTTCTTCATCCTCCTCAGAATCACTAGTTTCTTCCTTCTTTGATCTTAGAGCCAATCCTTTCTTCCTTGGCTCCATATACTCTTGTTGTTGAATTTTCAATTCAACTTCATGAGTTTTCAAGTTCCCAATGAGGCTCTCCAATTGTAAGGTCTTAAGATCATGTGACTCAGAAATTGCAGTCACTTTAGGATTGAACTTCGGGGGAAGTGATCTTAAGATTTTCCTTACCAAATCTCCATTTGAGAACACCTTTCCTAGCACCTTTGAGTCGTTCACGATTTTTGTAAATCGTGTGTACATCGTAACAATCTCTTCATCTACCTCCATTTTGAACCTTTCAAATTCAGATTCCAGTTGAAATAGCTTTGAATCCTTTACCTGCGAAGTACCTTCATGAGTGATTTCTAATAAATTCCAAATTTCAAATGCAGTATTACAAGCACAAACTCTATTAAATTCACTGCGATCTAGTGCGCAAAATAAAGCATTCATGGCTTTTGCATTGTTCTTACATTTTAATTTATCATTATCATCCCACTTGTCTTTGGGCTTATCCATAGTTACTTCTCCTACAACATATGTTGGAGAAGTGTAACTAGATTCTACCATATTCCAGACTTCTATATCTAGCGCAATTAGAAAACATCGCATACGTGTCTTCCAATAATTATAGTCTGTGCCCGTAAAAAGTGGTGGCCTACTAATTCCTTGCCCCTCAACGAACGCGTGATCGTTGTGCGCCATTACTCCCGGTGGTAAAACCGTTTTGGAGTAACCTCGCTCTGATACCACTTGTTGGATCGTATGACGCCCTTAGAGGGGGGGGGGTGAATAAGGGTGTGTTTGAAATATAATTTTTCCTTAAGAATTTTTAAACAAGTTTTACTTTTCTAAAAATTACTTCTAAACAATTTCCAAAGAATGTGTTTTTTTTTAATAATTCAAAAACAAATTTCTAAGATAAAGATTATGCCACCAAATATGTAATTAAAGAAAAAGACATAATTATATTAATCATGAAATTTGCATACAATAAAAATGATCTTAACAATGCTTAAGATCAAGGCACAATTATGTTAATAAAAAAATCTACAATTTTGGTTTACCAATCCTTCTCCCAAGGATCGGAAGGCTATCACTTGTCTCTCCCAAGACCAAGCCCAAGCCTATCCTCTAGATCTTCCCAAGATCTAGATGTAGCACACAAGGCCACGATTTCCCACCAAGCCACGCAAGGACTTGGACGCTCCGCACAAGGAAGCGATTTTCCCCTAAGCCGCGCAAGGACTTAGACGCCGCACGCATGACGATGATTTCTCCAACGATTACAAAATGAAAAGTGAATGAATGAAAATACAATATGGAAAAAAAAACCCTTTAGAATTTCTGGACCAAAACAACGAAGATCCCTTGAGACAGTCTCCTTGGAATGCGTGTACAATCTTCGGCTTCGCTCTCTCTTTTCTCCTTCAAGGATGGGAATTTTCGTTCTCTGGAGCTCTCTGGACGATAACACTCAGGAAGGAGGCTTAGGAATCTGAAGAACTGAATTCCACGAAGTTTCGAGCCCTTTTAATAAAAAGGAGTTGTCGCCGTCCGATAGCCGCTGTCGCCGAAATCCGATATCTCCAGAGGCTGCCACGTGTCCCACTAAAACAAAGTTTCTGCGTCGTGTTGAGGTCGTGGTTGAGACGTGGGCTGTCGGATATCTGATAGTACTGTCGGATATCCGATAGCCAAGGTAACCGCTGCACGTTCTGGCATTTTAGGAAGATCGTGGGCTGTCGCCATCCGATAGCGATATCGGAAATCCGATAGATCCTAACCGCTGTGTGGTAACTGCTGCACGTCCTGGCGTTATCGGAAGATCGTGGGCTATCGCCATCCAATAGCGATATCGGAAATCCGATAGCTCAAATTTCTGGAAAATGTCATTTTGCTTCAATTGAAATCATGTTATTTTTGCACCTGTTATCTGCACACCATTAATCAAAAATAGAATCAAATACATTCGAGATTTGTTATTCTCAAACAGGACGAGTGCGGAACGCATGCTCCAACAGAGTGGGTCTTGGGCTGCCTTGTTGAAGCCAGGCGAGTGGACCCTTCTCCAGGGGCGAGTGGAGGCTGCTGTGCGAGTGGAGAGGGGGTGATGGGAGGAAGTTGGTGAGTGGGACAAGTGAGCTGTGTGAGTGGAGAAGTGAAGGTGGGCTGTCTTGTTGTGGAGGCGAGTCGAGCAAGGAGGTGGGCTGCTGCTGTTGTGCTTGCCGAGTATAAGCATAGGGGGAGGTTGGTGTGTGCAGCCCTTGGGGGTTGCCGAGTGGAGATTGTGGGGAGGGGGTAGTGCATGTGTTGAGGTGAGTGCACCCCCTTCCCCCCCCCCCCCCCCCCCCCCCCCCCTCGGTCGGGTCTCACTCTGGTAGACTGAATATGACTGAATAATATTAAAAAAAAGCAAAAAATTTCACCCAGCTGGCCAGCTCTCTCTCTCCCCGCTCTCTCTCTCTCTCCCGCTCCCCTCTCTCTCTCTCCCCGCTCTCTCTCTCTCTCTCTCTCTCTCTCTCTCTGCCCGCTCTCTCTCCCGCTCCCCTCTCTCTCTCTCTCTCCCCGCTCAAACGTCGGCGACCCCTCCAAACTCCGGCGGCCTCGACCTCCAACAGCACGCCATCAGCTCTCCTCTGCTCTCCTTATAACGGCGATCCAAGGCCGACCCAACTCCTCCCACCTAGAGATCTCTCCATCATGTCCGAGCTTCTCCTCCCCAGATCTGACCGCCCCTTTCATGGCCGAAACTTCCGGCGAGCTCCAAACCTCACTTTCGGCGAGATCCCTTCTTCTCCGGCGTGATCCACTCTTATTTCCACAATTTCAGTCCGTCATTACCTCTTGACTTTATTCAGTCCGCTGAATTGGATCTCTTGACGACGTCTTCAATTCAGATCTCTCTCGGCGATGTCTTTCTCCTCTCTCGGCCGTTGGATCACTGGGGAGAACCTCTTGGATCTCCACGGAGAGCCAAAAGGAACTCCGCGGAGAGCCAAAAGGATCTTCGCGGTTCTCCGGATCTCCGGGGAGAGCCTTTTGGCTCTCCGGGGAGAGCCATTTGGCTCTCCGGGGAGAGCCTTTTGGCTCTCCGGGGAGAGCCTTTTGGCTCTCCGGGGAGACCCTTTTGGCTCTCCGGGGAGACCCTTTTGGCTCTCCGGGGAGACCCTTTTGGCTCTCCGGGGAGACCTTTATAATGATATAATTTCATATAAATTGTTTATGAAATATGAAACATTGAATTTCTACCTATCATTTTAAATGCAATATTTAACATAATCCAATTGAATAAGAATTTTTTTTTTATCAGAATTACTATAAATTAACATATATATATATAATGTTCGGCCTCACTTCAGTCCAACTACATTGGTTCAGCTTATCAAAATTGCACCCATGTAGTTTATCAAAAATGCATGGGTGCAGTGATTCAAAACTGCACCCTTACGGTTCTTATAAATTGCTTTGGTGCAGTTCTGACAAATTTCATAGGGATAGTTTATTAAAAAGGTAAGCCCAACGTTTTTTCATGATGCTCTTTTGTATATATAATATTTCATATTTTTTCCACCACAGGGTTTGTAGATTTCCCTGTTAAATTCAATTGAGAAACATGTATTAGGAAACATTATTCAATTGGGCATTCCTGAATGATCCTCTTGGGAACAAGAAGCAATTGAGCATTCCTGAATGAACCTTCAGTGAAGGCCACAGAAGGACCTGCTTACAAATACGCCGCGCAGTATCATGTTGCAGATCTGGGCAAAGTGAAAACTGAGAGTGGCACAGATATGTTAGCTACTGAAGAAAGAGATTAAAAAGTAAAGTAATGGGGATGAATATTGATGAGACTATAACATATATAAAGCTATTTTGGTCAAACATAAGTCCGTCTGGCTTATATATGATGTGTCTGTGCATCAAATAGTTGTATATCTGAACATAACTTTATTAATTTGTTGTGGTGCGTCAGTATGGTGTGGTGTGATGTGTTGTGGCTAACGTCTTTTAAATCTATATAATATATATGCAAATATAGATTTTCAGACTACAATAAATTGAGGCGTTCATCTTTAAGATTTATTAAATGCATGTCTGTGAAATTATCGGTTCAGTGTTGTGGCTAACGTCTTTTTTCTTCGATAAATCTTCCTCCGCAGGAAAAAAATGCTTAGTTGAAAAAATTCATAATACTCTTCCCTAGGATCAATGGTGGGTATTAAGAGGCTGGTGATGCAGTTGATTAGTTAATAAAATGTTTTTGAAAATTAATTGAAATAAATTGTGTTGAAATCAACTCAAAAACTAGCAGGTTTATACAATGAATGTTCATGTTGGTTCAACATTTATATGATACAGCTGTGGTCTTCTCCTGTGTTGATCTTCAACTGATTTTGACAAAATATTAATAATGAAAATTTGATTTTGACAAAAAATAACTTTTAATTAAAACTTAAATGATTATTTTGAAATATAAATGTACTATTTTATTCAAAAAAAAAGATAAAAGACAACAGATGAGAAGACCACAGCTTCAATAAGGGATGATCGATTTTTTTCTGCAAATTAGATGCATTTTCATCTTTTGATGAAAACTATGGGGTTGTTTTTCAACAAATTCATATTGAGAATATGAACTATAGAAAACATCTTTGGATCTACACAATGTAATTTTACCATTTATTATATATATTAGAAAGTTATAAACCATAAGAATGTTTTGCGTGGAGTTCAAGCTAATGGAGAATTTCAGATAATTTAATGAAAATGGTCATCTCAGATGTACATAATTACTTGGAAAAAAGTTGAATATTAAAAAAAATGAATAAATGTCTGTTATCAACTTCAACTATATATACCATATCATGGTATGCTTCCGTGAACAATTGATCATCGTAAAAGAAAAAAAATGATTTGTAAAAATTAAAATAATAACCATATCACTCTAGGAAATGTTTTATATAAGTGTTTAATGAAGCAACATTTTCAAGGATCCAGAAGGTTCTTCGCGGAGAGCAAATGATTCTCCGCAGAGATCCAAAAGGTTCTCCGCGGAAAACCATTTGGATCTCCACGGAGAGCCATTTGGATCTCCGCGAAGATCCAAATGACTCTCCGCGGAGATCCAAATTGTCATCTCGGTGATATGAATAATCACTGCAAAGAGCATTCAGCTCTCCCTCCCTCCATTTTTTTTCTTCCTCCCTCCCCCTTTCCCTCTCCTCCCCCTCTTTTTTCTCCTCCCCCTCTTTTTCTTTTTTCTCCCCCCCCCCTCCCCCCTTTTTTCCCCCTCATACCAGAGTGGAACCCGGCGGCCCCCCCTCTCCTATCTTTGTGTTTTCTATAAATACCCCCCACTAAGGAGCTAATGTGGATGCGAAGAGAGAGAACACACAAGAGAGTGTGAGAGAGAAGAGGTTTGAGTTGAGGAGTGAGAGTGGGAGTGTGCCTACACCCCAGGAGACCCCAATCCATACCTCGGCGAGAGGTGGAGAGTGCAGAGTGCACTGTGAAGGGGAGAGTGGAGAAGCGGACCTTGTCCGCGACAAGTTTAGTTGTTTTTTATATATCTCAGCTGACGTGATTTAAGGTGTATGCACCTTGTAGTCAGCTTCTCTTTGTATTTCAATTGTCTAGTATAAAGAGTTCTTCGTTGTTTGTTCATTATTGGTGCACTTGATTGCTAGCACACAAAAATTTAACAAGGATTACTTTGAAGATCCACATCATTACACCCTAAGAGGATATCTTTATATATTAGTATACCAACAGTCATGCATGGGGGACCCCGTGCGGGGGGAGAAATTCCAGATTTTAAACACCGAATTATTCATAAATAAATAAAAACAAATAATGAGGGAGATCTATTAATCTATTATGCACACACATGAACATGGAACGAAGGAGAGCCAAAGGAAAGTAAAAAAACAAAACGGGTAAAGAACGTGAAAGAGGACGTACCGTGAGCAGGAGGACGGAGCACTCGAAGATTCAAAGGAGCGGAGGAAGAAGTCGAGCCGAGAATCGAAGGAGCAGAGGAGGAGCAAGAAGAAGTGCGGCAGACATTTCGCCGCCCGTTGGGTAACAACCTGAAGCCTGAAGAATGAATTAATAGCATTGGAGAATAACCTAAAGACGCCCACTGGGTAAGGTCCGGTCCCCCCTGACTTCATCTTTGCATCGCCGGAGGGCCTTCGGCGCTGGTTGTCGATGTAGATGGTCGAGTCGTCAGAGGATGCCCTAGATGGCGAGGAAGAAAGTGTTGTGCGTCGGGTTGCTTTTTGCTGGACGATGCTGATGGAATACGGGGAGAGGGTTAGTTATCAGGCAGGGATCGAGACAGGGTGATCAGATTTTGAGATGTGCACAATTATTTATTGGAGGGAGAACCGCCCGGGAAATGGTAGAAGACCAAAACAACCATGGAGTTTGAAATAAAGAAGAGATTTTGGAGGGTATTTTGGGAACGTCAAATGTTATACCATGCAAGTCACTTTTTTTCTAATTTTATTATAAATTTTAAAGATAATAGTAATAATAAAAAGGATGTTATTATTGGCAAATCATGCTTAGTTACTGGCAAATCAAATAAATATTCATAAACTATTTTGATATTAGCAATCCATACAAAAATAAATAGGCATAACTTTCATAAAATAAAAAAAGGAATTTTCTTTGACTGCAAAATTGATGAAGGGGCTAATAAATCAAAGTAAAAAAGGAATTTTGTTTGACTTGCCATGCAGCAGCCCACATGCATCATGCATGACACAATTAAAAAGGAATTTTCCTTTTAATTTATTCTTGGCAGAGAAGAATTATAATAGGAGGCAAATATTATAAATAGGCATACCTTTCATAAAGTGAAGATGCAATTAATTGTGAGAGCAACTTTGTAGACCTCTGAAAGTCCAAGCATTTATAAAAACTTAACAATAATGGCTGCTCACCACCTGATCCTCCTTCTTCTCGCCCTCATTGCCTTATCGTCCTCCCCCTCAGCATTCGCCGCCGACCCCAATCAGCTCCAAGATTTTTGCGTTGCGGATTATAACTCCAACAGTAAGATACTATACATGATAACTCTATTTCTATTCTGATTTCTAAGTTCCTGATCACGAGAACAAATTATTGTGGTGCAGTATTCGTGAATGGATTCGTGTGCAAGGACCCCAAACTTGGTGACGGAGAATGACTTCCTCTTCAGAGGCTTGAATCAGCCAGGAAACACGAAGAACCAGCTGGGGTAGAACGTGACGCTGGTCTTCGCGCAGCATCTCCCGGGGCTGAACACCCTAGGCGTCGCCGGGGCCCGCCTAGATTTCGCTGTCGGCGGGGTTAACCCTCCTCACACGCACCCTAGGGCCAGCGAGCTGCTCTTTGTGATCAAGGGTTCCCTCTACGCAGGGTTCGTGACCTCTGATAACAAGCTCTACACCAAAGTCCTCTACGAGGGCGACGCCTTCGTCTTCCCTCAAAACCTCATCCACTTCCAGTTCAACAATGGGGAAACGGATGCAGTGGCGTGGGCCTCGTTCGGCAGCCATAATCCAGGGCGGATCGACATCGCCAACGCCGTTTTCGGAGTGAAGCCGCCCATCTCTCCGTATCTTTTGGAGAAGGCTTTTCAGCTTGACGAGAAGACAGTGGAGTTGCTCCAGGCCAAGCTGTGGATTACCAACTCATAACTGATTAAACTGCTGCTTGCTACGCTGAGTCGCCGATCCTATATATCACAAGCTAGCAATATTTACTTCTGTGTCATAATAATAAATAAGCGTGTGTTATGACAAATTAAGCATACTACGCCAGTCATGTGCTTTGTATTTATTTGAATAAGATGTGTCCCAAAAAGATCAATTAATTCATGTTGTCGCTCGTGTTGGGCTATATATATATATATATATATATATATATATATATATATATATATATATATATATATATATATGTATATTCTAAAAAAAAATACTGATCAACCATTTTCAACGATGGAGAGAGAGAAAAAAAAAAGAGAGATGTCGGAAGGGAGAGGAAGAGGAGAGAGAGAGAAAGAGGGAGAGAGAGAGAGGGATAGGAGGAGAGAGAAAGGGAGAGAGAGATGGCGGAAGAGGAGAGAGAGAGAAAGAGGGAGAGAGAGAGAGGGATAGGGGGAGAGAGAGGGAGAAAAATAAATATTTCTACTTACATGCGTACATTTTTTTAAAAATAAACATTGTAATCTTGATTTATATTTTTTTACGGCCGTTTTGAGTACTCATACGTATATGTTAAGGGCGTAGCCCGCCTTAATGTGGGCACAACTCGCCTTGATGTGGACGCAGCCCACAGCGACGCATCGATTTAACTGTTCCGCTTCAATGCGGGCGAAGACCGCAGCGACGCATCGATATTGGGCAGGCGAAGCCCTCCGATCAGGGGCCGGGTTGTAACATCCCAACTTTAAAAATGGGTCTTGATAGGGGCTCATAACAGAGGCTCGTATTTATAAGATAGCTTGGCGGAAAATATTTCCAAAGAAAACAAATATTTCCAAATGCGGAATTATTTCCAAAAACGCTCCCCCACCGATTCGGCGGGAAAGATAGGCGCGCGAAGCCGCGACGAGCGCAAAGGCGGCGCCACCTCCCCTCGCGGGAGCGATCCCCGCAACCGCGCCCCGCAAGGGGCGCCCACGTGGGGTGCGGCCATGGCCGCGCCCCCTTTGGGGTGCGGCCAAGCCACACCCCATGAGGGGTGCGGCCAAGCCGCACCCCGCGAGGGGGGTGCGGCCGGGCCGCACCCCCTCGGGGTCCGGCCGCGCCACACCCCGCACAGGGTCCGGCCGTGCCACACCCCCCTCGGGCTACGGTCGCGTCGCCCTTCTCACCCCGTGCGGAGTATGGCCGCCCCCTCTCTTTCTTTCTCGACAGGGGGGCTTGCGAGGAGCCCTTCTAGGCGTACTCTTCGCCTGGGGCGTTGGGTCATGTTTTCTCCTTAGGGCGCAACCTCCCGTTCCGCCATTCGCTCAGAGCGCTTCGCAACACGACCGGGACGCCTCCGCGATTCGTTGCACGCTCAGGACCCTTTAACGCTCGCACGCGCTCAGAACGCTTCCGAACACGTTCGGAGGCGTTCTCAATTTTCCGACTCGACTTTCTCACTTTTTGTCTTTCTGACATTCTCACTTTTTGTCTTCCCGGCGTGCTCACTTTTTGTCTTTCCAGTTTCTCAGATTTCAGGAACAACATGTCACCTTTTTCGCCTCCAACAGAACTACCCGAACTGCCCGAAGGGTAAGGTGGTCATTTACGAAAAATGGCGATCCGTGTGCCCCGAACCGGAAAATATGATTCGTCCGTCGAGCATTTATGGAAACTGCAAACGGCAAAATTATCGGACCGCCCTCGGCCAAAGCTATAGAAGGAGCCCCAAGGCTTCATTTGAGGGGAGGTGGCCTTCTGGACTCGGGAGAGCTCCTTGCAGACTTTTGCAGAATTCTCCTTCGGCACTCGAAGATTTCCTTCGTCACGAAAGGCGACTCAGCTTCTCACTTCCGTTCCCGAAGGCGACTCAGCTTCTCACTTTCATTCCCGAAAGACGACTCAGCTTCTCACTTTCGTTCCCGAAAGGCAACGCAGCTTCTCACTTCTGTTCTCCGGGGCTTCTCACTTTCGTTCCCCGGAGCCTTCTCACTTTTGTTCTCCAAGATTCTCAGAAGGGAAAAAGATTTAGTTTTCTGAAAGGTGGCCTGTCACCTCTAGAACCCTCTCTCTCTCTCTCTTATTGTAACGAGCGGCGGCCTGTCGCGCTCGAGTTCTAACTACCAAATTGTAACCCCCAGAAGTTAGTGAAGTTTGGTCGCCACAGTTCCGGCCGCGTGGTTTTTTACCCTTTCCGGGTTTTCCACGTTAAAAAGTCCCAGTATACTCAGCGAATCTCGAATTGACTGTTTGGCGCTTAGTTCGCTCACGAGCTAAGGTGGTTCAATTGGACCGGTCTACCAAGAGCCCTAAGCGACCCGCAACAGTTTGGCGCCGTCTGTGGGAATGGATTCCCAACTAACGAACAAAAGATCCCCGAACACAATGCCCGCTTCACCTGAGTTCCCGGAACCAGCAAGGGTGGACACCTCTCCCGAACTGTCCGACGCGTGCAGATCCTCAATTCCTGAAGGCCCGATGAAAAGAGTGCTTATCACCGCACCAATCCAGCCCCAGTGGGATGGACCGACTAGCAAGCCGTCCCCTCTCACGACGGGGCAGGATCTGAACGATATCGCGCACCAGCAAGGGCGATCCCCCCTGTCAGAGTCAATTCTGGCACACCCAGTCCCGTCATGGCTAAAGCTCCCGCACATCAAGGAGTTCCACGGAGCAGAAGACCCGTACGCGCACGTTAATCACTTCTTGATGACGGTTCAGACATTCGGACTTCCCGACCAAATCAGCTGCAAAATCTTCACCAAGACACTGTGTAGGAACGCCCTCCGCTGGTATCAATCTCTGCCAAATGGTGCGATTCACAACTTCACCGAGTTTTCTCAGTTGTTCGTTGAAGGGAACGAAGCGCGCACACCGAGGGTCCAAGAACAAGGGCAGGAAAAGCCCGACGCGGACGAACCACCCCGCCTAAGGGAGGCGGAACGGAGCGCGCAGCAACAAAAGATCCGCGCAAATTTCCACCAGGAACGTCCCTACGCATGGATGGACTTCGCCCTAGACGCAAGCATAGGCAGTCCACCCTGCGAGCTAAGGAGAGCGTTGGTGACTCACCGCATCTCCTTCAACATCTTATTCCTGACTGTCGTAGTACGACTCAAACTCCTAAGCGGGAACCTCAAGCTCAGGGCCAGCGACGCAGAGTTCCCGGACGGAACTACGGTACCCACCGTAGGAATCATCGCCCTCCCCGTCCAAGTGGGGACGCACCCAGAACCAGTCCAATACGACGTTCAGTTCATCGTCGCCGAGGCAAACTCCCCTGACAACTGATGACTCAAGTTCAAAATTTTTATTTTATAACTTTGCTCGGGTCTAGCAAAGAACTTGGTGTGGGGGTGATTGCAATGTGAAGTGCAATGCTAGGTTACCTTAATCACTTGAGTAGCGAGCAACTTATTAAAATTTTTAATATCAATTCCTTACTATTTCTTGTTAGCATCTAAAATCTATTTATTTGGTACGAAATGTCTATCATAAAATTTCTAACTTTACCTTGATGTTAGTACGATGTAGTAGCACTCCATGTCGACTTTCCTCTTGCACTGTATTCCTGAATTTTTTTTCCTTTTGTTTCCTACAATATATTTCATTAACTCCTAAAAACATAGAGGGGGAGAGAAGAACGTTAACTGAGCTTTTGTTGTTTGCCAACACTTTGAGATTATATAGTTATTCGATATGCTTATCCTTAGTCTATTGTTTTGAATTTTGTCTTTGCCGATTCAAAGTGACCACAACAAAAATTTGTTTTTCCTCACTTTCTAGTCAATTCTTAACGACTTTTCTTACCTTGGGTGTTTAACTTATCTTTAAAAGAAAAATAATTGTGTAAAAATGTCGTAGTGATATGTGGCCTGAGTGTGTATATACCCACTTGAAACGATCTCTACTATTGACCCCAAAAAAAATAGATTTATTTGCAAGAATGCCATAGTGATATGCGGCCTAGGTATGCGTATGCATATTCTGGAATGATCCCAACTATGTGCATAAAAATAAAAAAAGGGAAAAGAACAAAGTGTTAAGGTCGTAGTGATATGTGGCCCAAGTGTGTATATACCCACTCGGAATGATCCCTACTATGGACATTCAATTTTTATATGAACTTGGGAGGTAAACCCCACGGTAGGAAGAAGACTTAAGAGCATTGACTAGAGAGTCTTATTGTTACTTTGAATTCCGAAATTATCTACCATGTCAAAATTCATCTCTTTGCTTATCCTCGTGATATTCCTTGCACTACTTAATCCTTTGTGGAAGTGAGCTCATGGCTTAGTATATTCGTCATCATCCCCTAGCTATGTGGTGATTTAATAAGTTGTGTTGTTTGGGAATAGATAGTTCTAAGGAATACGCACACACGTCATCATGAAAGTGACATGGAGCTTTAACTATTATCAAACTAATCAATGGTCATGTTTGAAATTTTTCATTGTTGATTGACATTTTATACCAATTAATATTTCAATATTATGAGCATGATGGTTATAATCTATGAGTAAGGACATTTCAAAAACTTACATCGATAAAGGCTCGCCCACTCAATGGAGTGCATCGATCTATCTTTGCTAGGGACTAGCAAAGAACTAAGCATGGGGGTGTGATAACTTCGCAAAAGGAAGTTATCTTTTTCCCTATTTTTATCATTGTTATATGATATTTATATATGAAAAGGAGATAAAAATCCAATTGTCGCATGATTTGAAGTCAAAATGGTTGTTACTCTCATTTCTATATCTTTTTATGATAGGATTCAGAGAGAATTTAAGTCAAGGATTGAAGGCTAAGTATTGTGAAAAATCTGGGAAAAATGTTGCAACATGTTCTCAAAAAATCTGGCAGGTCAAATTGTGCAGAATTGCAGAGCCAGAAAAATATTGCAACATATTCATAACATATCTAACGGTTACAGGAAATTCAATTCCGAATTTATCAAGTTTTCAACAGTTGCAGCCTATGTTTTTTGGCATCCGTTCAGCAATTAATTATGCCAATAAGTGGGGCCCACGAAAAAAGGAGGAGAGGGAGTTTAAAAGGGGGATTTTTGGCCATTTGAAGGGATCTATCATTTTTTCTGCCATTAGAGAGGAGGAGAAAAATCTAAGAAGAAATTCTTCCAAGGGAGAAACCAGTCCAGATCTGGCATTCGGGCTGAAGGAAACACTTCTACGTCACTGGAGAAGGGAAGATTCGCATTTCTTTCAAAATGTTTAGTAAGATTTCTTCAGTTTTGTGTTATTTTCCCTCAACCATGAACTAAAACTCTCTAGTCTTGCATTATGAGAGTAGTATGTGTATGTTGATGATGAACATCTTTGATTTCGAATTTGTTTTGAGATTGTCTTTATAGATCTTGTGAATTTCATGGTAAAATTGTTGGATCATATCTCTTTATTATATTGCGCCGCGAGAATCGAGAGATGGGCGTCGTAATGTTAATTTAAGGACTAGTTTATCGCAATGCGAGAATCGAGAAATGAGCAGTGTGAATCATTAACCAAAATTTCTATATTTTCACGTACGTTACGAGAATCGAGAGAGGAGAAACGTACGTGTATCACAAGATCTCTTTAGTTTTGAAAAGTGAAAGAGAATTCCTTTTCATGCTAGCGAACTAGATTTTTGCACTTCATAATATTTGTGTTTCGCCTAAGTTAGAGATAACTAGGGTTGCGTAGATATTAAGATTCCTTGTATCGAGAGATAAGGGTCTCTTCTTTTACAGTCATCGCAAGATAATTCAAAACTCAATCGAATGAAATATTTATTTTATCATCATCATAGTATACATATGAAATCAGAAATGCAAGGCTACTTTCTCTAATTGCTAAAAAGTACTTTAAGATCTAGTTAAATTAATTTTAATATTTATCTAAAAGTTTTAATCTATTTTCAGAAAATCAATCAACCGTTTTACTTGGATTCATAAAAACGGTGTAGCTAGTAATTGTAAGCACTAAACTAGTCACTTCTCCGTGGGAACGATCTCACTTACTCTGTATTACTTGTACGGCACGTATACTTGCGTTTTCAAGCTCTATTTTGCGCGTATCAAGTTTTTGGCGCCGTTGCCGGGGAGGTGCAACGGATTTAGTGTTTTTCTTACAATATTAGTGAACCTTAGTACTTGGAGGTCAAGTTTTATCTTCACTTGTTAGTTTCTTGTATTTGTGTTATCATCTTTATTATCTGATAGTGTATGTCCAGGTATCGATCCGTTGAATTAATTCCTCTAAATTCTGAAATCGAACGAACCTGTAGACGAAATCGAAAGTCAACTAGGCTAGAACAACTTAATCAACTAGCAATGGATAATCAGAATCAAGACGATGAGCCTCACCAGAACGGGCAGGATTTAGGTGATCAAGTAGAACAAAATGGACACCCAAATAAACCAAGACGAACTTGTCGGGATTATAACATGCCTTTTAGGGGAGGGGTACAGTTTAGTATTGCTAGACCCGCGATAGAGGCCAATAACTTTAAGATAGATTCCATGGCAATGCAACTTGTTCAAAACAACAAGTTTGGGGGTCTTAATCATGAAGACCCTAACTCTCACCTTAGAACTTTCATAGAGATATGTGACACGTTTAAGATTAACGGTGCATCTGATGAAGCCATTAAGCTACGCTTGTTTCCTTTCTCCTTAGAAGGGAAAGCTAAGGACTGGTTGAACTCATTACCTCATGAGTCCATTACTACTTGGGCTATTTTAACCGAAAATTTTTTATCCAAATATTTCCCTCCATCTAAAACTGCTAAGTTAATGCGAGATATCTCTACATTCATGCAAGTAAATGGAGAAACCTTATATGATGCGTGAGAACGATTTAAGGAATTGTTACGTAGATGTCCCCACCATGGGTTAGCCATTCACCAACAAGTATGGACGTTTTATAACGGCCTTCAGACATCTACCATGGTCCAAGTAGATGGAGTTGCAGGAGGTTCACTGATGAACAAGTATCCTGAAGATGCCTACGGTATTTTAGAAGAACTATCTTCTAATAATTATCACACGATTGAGCGTCAAGTACATCCTCCCACTACGACAGGATTGTATCAAGTTGGCCAATTAATGTCATTTGCAGCCCAAATGACGTCCCAATTTAATACCATTAACAAGAGGTTGGATGCTTTGACATTGAACCAAAATCAAATGAATCCTCAAGTTAATAGCATTATTACTCCCATGGTTTCTCCTAACCCCGCCTTAACAATTGAACAACTCGTAGGGGGCAATGAAGAAGTTAATTATTTAGGAGGGCATTATAAACAGAATACGAACCCTTACCCAAACCACTATAATCCCGAATGGAGAAACCATCCTAATTTCTCTTGGAAGAACAACTCCGGTCCTACTCCACCACACTTATTTAATTCTAATGCTAATCCTCAACATCAAAACAATAATTCCAACCAAGCAGGACCATCTAGAAAGGTAACGGATGACTTCATCATAGAATCAATACAAAAGAATGAAGCTCGTTTCTCTAGTTTGGAAGGGTCAATGAGAATGATTGAATCGCAACTAGGACAAATCGCCAACGCTTTAAGTATTCGACCGCAAGGCACACTCCCTGCGGATACCACACCTAATCCTAAGGGAGATAATCATCATTGTAAGGCCGTCACATTACGAAGTGGGCGTGAGTTAATAGTTGGTCAAGACACTAATCCACATGAACAAAATAAAAGTCAAGACCAAGAAGAAGCCAAGAATCCTAGTGAGCAAGTAATAATAAGAAGAGATGAGGGTGATAAGAGTGAAGAGGAAGAAGTAATAATAGGAAGACCTGATAAGGACATAGAAAGAGAAAAAGAGGAAAGAAGGAAGGAGAACCCAAGAACCTATCCACCACCACCGTTCCCCCAAAGATTAAAAAAAAAGCAAACTAGATCAACAGTTTCAGAAATTCTTAGAAATTTTTAAGAAGTTGCAAATTAATATACTCTTTGCCGAAGCATTAGAACAGATGCCGAGTTACGTAAAGTTCATGAAAGACATCTTAAATAAAAAACGGAAATTTGGTGTGAACGAAACGGTAACCCTTACACATGAATGTAGTGCAATTCTCCAGAGGAGATTGCCACCAAAACTAAAGGACCCTGGAAGCTTCACGATTCCGTGTTCTATTGGGCATCAATTCGAGGGAAAGGCTTTGTGCGATCTAGGGGCGAGCATAAATCTTATGCCACTTTCAATTTATAAGAAGTTAGGTTTGGGAGAGATCTCCAAAACATCGCTTACATTACAATTGGCCGACAAATCTCTTACCTTTCCAAAAGGAATTGTAGAATATGTCTTGGTCAAGGTAGAAAAGTTTATTTTTCCCGCGGACTTCGTAGTTTTGGATATGGAAGAAGACAAAGAGGTACCTATAATTGTAGGGAGACATTTCTTAGCAACCGGGAAAACTTTGATTGATGTTCATAAGGGAGAGTTAACCATGAGAGTTAACGACGAGCAAGTTACATTCAATGTACTCAAAGCGATGAAATTCCCTCATAGAGAAGAGGATGTTATGGAAGAAGTAAAATGCATTACTCTTTATGACTACGGTCTTAGCAAAAATCTTGATTTTGAAGATGATGCATTAACGGATATATCAACCGATGAAGAAAAATCTGTTAACAACGATGAAATTCAGGACTGTTTGGAAGCATTAGCATTTCAATCCGGATTTATCCGTAATCCTGAACCATTAGACATACAAGAGCGGTCTTGTGTGTTGAAACCTTCTATTATCAATCCACCCGTTCTTGAGTTAAAACCACTTCCTGAGCACTTATCATATGCATATAACCTAGGAGAGAATGATACGTTGCCGGTCATAGTTAATTCTAAATTGATACCGGAACAACATCAAGAATTATTAAATCTTTTAAAGAGACATAAACTTGCCATAGGATGGACTATTGCGGACATTAAGGGAATTAGTCCTTCACTTTGTATGCACAAAATCCTTTTAGAGGAAACATTCAAGGGGTCTATAGAGCATCAACGACGTCTTAGTCCACCTATGAAAGAGGTAGTGAAAAAGGAGATTATTAAATGGCTAGATGCAGGAATAATTTACCCCATCTCGGATAGTTCATGGGTCTCTCCGGTCCAATGTGTTCCTAAGAAAGGGGGGATGACCGTAGTAAAGAATGACAAAAATGAATTAATTTCTACTAGAACGGTCACGGGATGGCGTATTTGTATGGACTATCGGAAATTGAATAAGGCCACAAGGAAAGATCACTTTCCTTTGCCTTTTATATATCAAGTCTTAGATAAATTATCCGGAAATGATTTCTTTTGTTTCCTTGATGGGTATTCGGGTTATAATCAGATTACGGTAGATCTGGAGGACCAAGAAAAGACAACGTTCATGTGTCCTTACAGAACATTTGCTTTTAGGAGAATGTCGTTTGGCTTATGCAATGCACCGACCACTTTTCAACGTTGTATGATTGCTATATTTTCGGATATTATGGATTATGGCATAGAAATCTTCATGGATGATTTTTTCATTTTTGGTAATCGTTTGATGAATGTTTGAGGTGTTTAGAAAGAGTGTTTTTACGTTGTATTGAAACTAACCTCGTTTTAAATTGGGAAAAATGTCACTTCATGGTGCGGGAAGGCATAGTACTTGGGCATCATGTATCAAAAAATGGGTTAGTGGTAGATAGGGCGAAAATAGAGGTGATTGAGAAATTACCTCCTCCTAAAAATGTAAAAGCATTGCGTAGTTTCTTGGGGCATGCAGGATTTTATAGGAGATTCATCAAAGATTTTGCAAAGATTGCAAAGCCTATGAGTAGTTTGCTAGAGAAGGATATAAAATTTTATTTTGATGAAAATTGTTTAGATGCATTTAATGAATTGAAAATCCGATTTGATGAAGTTATCTTTATCCCTATTTTTATCATTTTAGCATTGTTATATGATATTTATATATGAAAAGGAGATAAAAATCCAATTGTCGCATGATTTGAAGTCAAAATGGTTGTTACTCTCATTTCTATATCTTTTTATTATAGGATTCAGAGAGAATTTAAGTCAAGGATTGAAGGCTAAGTATTGTGAAAAATCTGGGAAAAATGTTGCAACATGTTCTCAACAAATCTGGCAGGTCAAATTGTGCAGAATTGCAGAGCCAGATAAATGTTGCAACATATTCATAACATATCTAACGGTTACAGGAAATTCAATTCCGAATTTACCAAGTTTTCAACAGTTGCAACCTATGTTTTTTGGCATCCGTTCAGCAATTAATTATGCCAATAAGTGGGGCCCACGAAAAAAGGAGGAGAGGGAGTTTAAAAGGGGGATTTTCGGCCATTTGAAGGGATCTATCATTTTTTCTGCTATTAGAGAGGAGGAGAAAAATCTGAGAAGAAATTCTGCCAAGGGAGAAACCAGTCCAGATCTGGCATTCGGGCTGAAGGAAACACTTCTACGTCACTGGAGAAGGGAAGATTCGCATTTCTTTCGAAATGTTTAGTAAGATCTCTTCAGTTTTGTGTTATTTTCCCTCAACCATGAACTAAAACTCTCTAGTCTTGCATTATGAGAGTAGTATGTGTATGTTGATGATGAACATCTTTGATTTCGAATTTGTTTTGAGATTATCTTTATAGATCTTGTGAATTTCATGGTAAAATTGTTGGATCATGTCTCTTTATTATATTGCGCCGCGAGAATCGAGAGATGAGCGTCGTAATGTTAATTTAATGACTAGTTTATCGCAATGCGAGAATCGAGAGATGAGCAGTGTGAATCATTAACCAAAATTTCTATATTTTCACGTACGTTACGAGAATCGAGAGAGGAGAAACGTACGTGTATCACAAGATCTCTTTAGTTTTGAAAAGTGAAAGAGATTTCTTTTTCATGCTAGCGAACTAGATTTTTGCACTTCATAATATTTGCGTTTCGCCTAAGTTAGAGATAACTAGGGTTGCGCAGATATTAAGATTCCTTGTATCGAGAGATAAGGGTCTCTTCTTTTACAATCATCGCAAGATAATTCAAAACTCAATCGAATGAAATATTTATTTTATCATCATCATAGTATACATATGAAATCAGAAATGCAAGGCTATTTTCTATAATTGCTAAAAAGTACTTTAAGATCTAGTTAAATTAATTTTAATATTTATCTAAAAGTTTTAATCTATTTTCAGAAAATCAATTAACCGTTTTAATTGGATTCATAAAAACGGTGTAGCTAGTAATTGTAAGCACTAAACTAGTCACTTCTCCGTGGGAACGATCTCACTTACTCTGTATTACTTGTACGGCACATATACTTGCGTTTTCAAGCTCTATTTTGCGCGTATCAGTCTCTTACTGGACGCCCTGGACCACGACGTTTCCATGTCCGGGCGCATGGCCAACAAAGGGAGTATTCTCAGGAATCGCAGGACTGCACTTGCGCATGTATCAGTATTCATTTTCTAATTGAATTCTACCTGTTCTAAACTATTCTACTGCAGAAACCGCTTTGGGGCCTTACCCCAGGGACTTTGCACCGCCGTCGATTGTTGGTTCGCCCTTCTCCTCCGCCGTCGAGTCCCGGTGTCGTGGGGGCCTGCCCCCTACGTTCACCCTCCGGTTTGAATACACCCGCTATTCACCGGCCAAGCCGCGAGCACACACTTGTGCACCAAAGCCGCGAGCGCAGACTCGTGCACCAAAGCTGCGAGCACAGACTCGTGCACCAAAGCCGCGAGCGCAGACTCGTGCACCAAAGCCGCGAGCACAGACTCGTGCACCAAAGCCGCGAGCGCAGACTCGTGCACCGAAGCCGCGAGCACAGACTCGTGCACCAAAGCCGCGAGCGCAGACTCGTGCACCGAAGCCGCGAGCACAGACTCGTGCACCGAAGCCGCGAGCACAGACTCGAGCAAAAAAGCCGCAAGCACAGACTTGCGCAAGCTAATTTTTTATATAATTTTAAAGCCGCGGGCTCAGTCCCACGCAAAACTCATCTTGAAAACAATCAAGTCATGCAGGTGCTAGCAACCAGATTAACAGGATCACACAAAGAAGTAAATACGATAAACACAATAAGGGAATACAACCACTTCAGCTCAACGCTGCACGCAAGTCAAACGATAATGCGAAAAGTAGAAAGACAAAATACAATCGAACTAGCTCAGTGCGACGCCCAAGCAAACAATAGTACGGAAAGCGGAAAAACGAAAGATAATCAGCATCAGTCTTCGGCCACGTCCGAGCATTCATCCTCTGAAAGATCCCCAGCTCCGAGACCAGCGGTGTCACATCCAAACTTCTTCCCCATCATGCGAAGAGTCTTCTGAATACCGCGCTGGAAGGCAACTTCGCGCTCATCCTCTATCAGAGGCTCAACCTCCTTCGTCATGATCTCGGCACGAATCTCCTCCGCCATCTGAAACCGCTCCAAAACGAAGGCAAGAGAGTCTTTATACTCGGTCACTCCGGCCGCCTTGGCCTCCTCAAGGCTGCGCTCTATCGATGACAACCGGTCCGCCTCGCTCCTCAGAAAGCCCAGCTCCCCCTCCATGCGGAACATCTCCCCCTGAGCCTCCGACAGCTGACGAAGCGCATCCTGGGCAAGCGCCTTGTCTCCACCGTACTCCTCCCGCAGCCTCTCGACCTCAGATCGGGAAGAAGAGATGTCGGCCTCCAGCTGCTTGATGCGGGATAAGTTGCGATCCCTCTTTCTCTGCAGAATAGACATATCGCCCCTCGCCACGCGCAGCTCCTCCTAAAGGGAGATATAGCTATGTTTGAGGCCCACATAGTAATCATTCCACGTAAGAGCAACATTAATCAGAACATTCGCCGGCAGACACAAAAGAAGCAGACGAGAAACATAAGCAATGATGGCAAAGACAAGCCAACATCTGGAAAGAAAAACTTCACTTACCGCAGAAGTCATCGCCTGAAGAGAAGAGGAAAGTCGCCTCGGTGGTTGGAATGGGGGAGGCGGCGGCAAGTCTCCCTGTGTAACCCGATCGGCAGTAGGGGATGCTAGAATCTCGACCTCCGGATCGGGCGAAATCGGTTCCCCTCGGCGGCGGCTTGGGCCGGCATCATGATCGTGGCTCCTAGGCCTTGGCGGAGCAGAGCCCGAGCCGGAATCTCCGTTCTTAAAAACAACCTTCCTCTTTTTTCCGTGCTCTATGGGAACGGCGGCCTCTCGCTCGGCATCCCAGGAAAGCCCGACAGAGAGCAGACGACTCTCCTCCACGCAATTGAAAACGCTGAACAAAGCCTTCGATAGCCCTTCCCGGCCAGGAAAACCGGGGATAGGAAGGAACTCGTCTTCCCGTCCGGTCAGCCGGCGGCAACGTCCAGGGAGCGCTCTCCAAAGCTCCGGAAGCTCCCAGCGATTCCGGACGTACCCATAGAGGGTGTTCCCATGGCGATAGTCCATTTTCTCGCCAAAACGAAACCAGCTCTTGTTGCTCCGAACCTCAATCCGACCGCCCGAGTCAGTGGAGACCTCACACCAGTCCTTGAAGAGCTCGAGAGAAAAGCGCGCGCTATGCTCCCGAAAGAACACCACTAGCCTCATAATGTTTGACATCCCAGCAGGAGTGAACTGGGTAATCGGGACGCCACAAAACCGGAATATTTAAATAGCCTCCTCAGATGGAGGAATGCGAAACCCAGACTTCAGGCAGCTCTCAGAAAGCGTCACGAAGCCCGTGGGCGGATTCTGAACGCGCTCTTCCACCCCCAGGATTTTCACCTCGACATTCGAAGGCAACCCGAATCTTTTGCGCCACATCTCGATTCATGCACCATCAAGCGAAGAACGCATGCGCATCGGCCTCGACTGGCCGCCTCCCTTCGAAGCCTGAAAGGGAAATAAGCACACATATGCACAGGCGTTAAAAATAATATCAAAAGCCCAAACTGACGCGAATCAAATACGAGCCACACTTCCGACCAAAAATGCGCAAAGGCACGCAAGCAACGGCGCACGGGCGCCGGACGCACGCGGGCGCCGGGCGCCCCGCGTTCACCGCCGTCCTCGCCCAAAGCGCGCGCAGGCACCAGATGCCCGCACCACCGGCCCCGCCCGCGCGCGAGCGCGCAAGGGCGCCGGGCGCCCGGCCGTGCGCGGATGACGCCCGCGCGCGCGACAGGCAAGCACGAGCCCGAGCGCGAGCACGCAGGCGCCGGCCGCGCGCGGGGGCACACGGGCATCGGCCGCCCGCGCCCTCACCCGCTTACGGCTGCGCGCAAGGCCCCACGCGCGTCGGCCGCGCGCAGGGCGTGCGGACGCCGCCCCCGCGCGCACCGGCCGTGCGCGGGGCGCGCGGTCGCTGGGCCGCGCGCGGTCACTGGACCGCACGCGGGGACGCGCGGGCGACCACCGCACGCAGGGGCGTGCAGGCGCCGGCCGCCCGCGCCCTCCGCTACCCTTGGCCGCGCGTGGCGACCCGCGCGCTCCTCCGCCGGTTCCGGCCGAGCGCGAGGGCGCGCGAGCGCCGCCCACACGCGTGGACGCCCGGACGCCGACCGCCCGCTCTCCCGACCGTCTCCAACCGTTTTCCCTCCACTTTGTTTTTTCAAAAATAAACGGCTTACCCCAGTCATCGTTCGGCGCGCCACACGGAGATGACGACCAGGTCCGCTACCAGCAGTTCAAAAACCTTCGCACTCCCTAACAAGGCGTGGATTACGAAGGTTTGGGGGGCTTATGATAGGGGCTCATAACAGAGGCTTGTATTTATAAGATAGCTTGGCGGAAAATATTTCCAAAGACAACAAATATTTCCAAATGCGGAGTTTATTTCCAAAAACGCTCCCCACCGATTCGGCGGGAAAGATAGGCGCGCGAAGCCACGACGAGCGCAAAGGCGGCGCCACCTCCCCTCGCGGGAGCGATCCCCGCAACCGCGCCGCACCCCCTCGGGCTACGGTCGCGCCACACCCCGCACAGGGTCCGGCCGCGCCGCACCCCCTCGGGCTACGGTCGCGTCGCCCTTCTCACCCCGTGCGGAGTATGGCCGCCCGCCCCCCCCCCCCCCCCTCTCTTTCTTTCTCGACAGGGGGGCTTGCGAGGAGTCCATCTAGGCGTACTCTTCGCTTGGGGCGTTGGGTCATGTTTTCTCCTTAGGGCGCAACCTCCCGTTCCGCCATTCGCTCAGAGCGCTTCGCAACACGACCGGGACGCCTCTGCGATTCGTTGCACGCTCAGGACCCTTTAACGCTCGCACGCGCTCAGAATGCTTCCGAACACGTTCGGAGGCGTTCTCACTTTTCTGACTCGACATTCTCACTTTTTGTCTTTCTGACATTCTCACTTTTTGTCTTTTTGACATTCTCACTTTTTGTCTTTCCGGCGTGCTCACCTTTTGTCTTTCCAGTTTCTCCGATTTCAGAAACAATCTGTCACCTTTTTCGCCTCCAACAGAACTACCCGAACTGCCCGAAGGGTAAGGTGGTCATTTACGAAAAATGGCGATCCGTGTGCCCCGAACCGGAAAATATGATTCGTCCGTCGAGCATTTATGGAAACTGCAAACGGAAAAATTACCGGACCGCCCTCGGCCAAAGCTATAAAAGGAGCCCCAAGGCTTCATTTGAGGGGAGGTGGCCTTCTGGACTCGGGAGAGCTCCTTGCAGACTTTTGCAGAATTCTCCTTCGGCACTCGAAGATTTCCTTCGTCACGAAAGGCGACTCAGCTTCTCACTTCCGTTCCCGAAAGGCGACTCAGCTTCTCACTTCCGTTCCCGAAAGACGACTCAGCTTCTCACTTTCGTTCCCGAAAGGCGACGCAGCTTCTCACTTCTGTTCTCCGGGGCTTCTCACTTTCGTTCCCCGGAGCCTTCTCACTTTTGTTCTCCAAGATTCTCAGAAGGGAAAAAGACTTAGTTTTCTGAAAGGTGGCCTGTCACCTCCAGAACCCTCTATCTCTCTCTCTCTCTCTCTCTCTCTCTCTCTCTCTCTCTCTCTCTCTCTCTCTCTCTCTCTCTCTCTCTCTCTCTTATTGTAACGAGCGGCGGCCTGTCGCGCTCGAGTTCTAACTACCAAATTGTAACCCCCAGAAGTTAGTGAAGTTTGGTTGGCACAGTTCCGGCCGCGTGGTTTTTTACCCTTTCCGGGTTTTCCACGTTAAAAAGCCCCAGTATACTCAGCGAATCTCGAATTGACTGTTTGCGCACTTAGTTCGCTCACGAGCTAAGGTGGTTCAATTGGACCGGTCTACCAAGAGCCCTAAGCGACCCGCAATAGGTCTAACTGGTTCAATTGAACTCTTGGAAGAGCTTAGGTCGGGTCATAGAAAACCACGACACGACCTTCGCCTCATAATGGTAGTCATTTAAGGAAATGACGGTTTTGGGTAGCGCTGAGCTTTACCACAACACCAAAGTAATATAGTGAGCATATGTGCTCCGAATTGACTTCCGTCAGTTGTGTTAAACTCGTATGGTCGATACGAGTGCCACTGAACTCGTTTCGTTCAAATCCGAGGTCATTTGGTGAAAGTGACCATTTTGAGTACCGTAGCGCGTCATGACGATGCTATTTTAGTATAGTGAGCATAAGTGCTCCAAATTGACTTCCGTCAATTTCGTTAGACTCGTATGGTCGATACGAGTGCAACGGGACTCGTTTCGTTGCAATCCGAGGTCGGTTGGAGGAAATGACTATTTTGAGTAATATTGAGTGTCGCAACAACGCCATTTTGAAATAGTGAGCATACGTGCTCCAAATTAACTTCCGCCAGTTTCGTTAGACTCGTATGGTCGATACAAGTGCAACAGAGCTTGTTTCGTTGCAATCCAAGGTCGGTTGGAGAAAATGATTTTGAGTATAACATCGAGTGTCGCAACAACGCCATTTTGGAATATTGAGCAAATGAACTCTGAATTGAATTTTGTCAATTGCGCTAGAGCCGTAGGGTCGATACGAGTGCAACAAAATTTGTTTCGCTCAATTCTGACGTCGTTTTGTTAAGTAAATAAAAATATTCCTCGTAAAATTATACGAAGCTTCGAGATACTTGAACGCTGATTTCAACCCTGCCATATCAATGATGACCCGGCACTCAACGACTCAGACCCATATTGACCTTGACCATATGGGGGACCAACTTATAGTTGACTTTGGTCAACCCTCCTAAAAAGAGTTGTTTTAATAATTTTTAAACCCTCTCTACACCAAGCCCACCCCTTCATCTTATATGGCACTAATGGGATGAGATATTTGTTAGCATGGGTCCTAAGCTCTCTCTCTCTCTCCCTCCCTAACCTAATATCGCCAATGCCGTTTTCGGAGTGAAGCCGCCCATCTCTCTGTATCTTTTGGAGAAGGCTTTTCAGCTTGACGAGAAGACAGTGGAGTTGCTCCAGGCCAAGCTGTGGATTACCAACTCATAACTGATTAAACCGCTGCTTGCTACGTCGAGTCGCCGATCCTATATATCATAAGCTAGCAATATTTACTTCTGTATCAGAATAATAAATAAGCGCGTTATGACAAATTAAGCATACTACGCCAGTCATATTAATTCATGTTGTCACTCGTGTTGGGCTATATATATATATATATATATATATATATATATATATATTAGAACCTTAGTTTTGATTTGAGTTAGGATCCACCTTTAATGTCTAAGTTTCTTTCATAACACATTGTATAACTTAGATCAAATCCCATTAAGAAAGAAGACTGAAAAGAGACATAATTAATAGGCTGAAAAATAAGTGAAGAATAAAAATAACACATGTTCTCTGCGTTTGACGAACGACCATCTGCGTTCGACGAACGGCGCTCTGCGCTCGACGAAAAGGTTTAAAGTTGCGTTCGACGAAATCCAAGCAGTGCTCGACGATCCCGTCTTGGAGGTCACCAGGATGGTGAGGGAGGAGACAACTACTTTAGGGGTCGGGTTGTAACATCCCAACTTTAAAAATGGGTCTAACTGGTTCAATTGAATCCTTGGAAGAGCTTAGGTCGGTTCATAGAAAACCACGACACGACCTTCGCCTCATAATGGTAGTCATTTAAGGAAATGACGGTTTTGGGTAGCGTTGAGCTTCACCACAACACTAAAGTAATATAGTGAGCATACGTGCTCCGAATTGACTTCCGTTAGTTGCGTTAAACTCGTATGGTCGATTCGAGTGCAACAGAACTCGTTTCGTTCCAATCCGAGGTCATTTGGTGAAAGTGACCATTTTGAGTACAGTAGTGCGTCATGACGACGCTATTTTACACTACAAGAAAACTGATCTTTAGTGACGAAAATTTTGTGACGAAATATATTTCGTCACTAAAGGGATGTCTTTAGTGACAGAATATATTTCGTCACTAAAGACATGCTTATAGTGACGAATTATAAGCTCGGTCATTAAAGACACAAACTGTCATCAATCTAAATCAGACAGGGGGAGCTCTTTTCAACATCATCATCAAGATCCAACTCAACAACCCATCAGGATCTTCAAGAGTCTTCTCAGCAAAGAGAAGAACAACATATCTTTCTGTTTTCTTTATTTCCCCTCCTGTACAAAGGGTTATAACTCCCTTCAAAAGTTAACTCCCGGTGACATGACATCTTAGCAAAAACCTGCATCTTGGTTTTGAGCACCTGATTAAAAGCTCTGTGGTGTGTGGACACCTGAACAAAAACACCTTGGTGTGAGGGCACCTGATCAATAACCTCCTAGTGGATTCCTACCAGTGGGTAGAAGAGTAGATGTACCCAGGTTGATTGAGGAACTACTATATATCTTGTGTCTTCTGGATGTTTGCTTTTCTTTTTATTTTTTTATTTCTTGCTGTGATTATTATGCACTCTTAGTGTTTGTTGTTATTACTCACTCAGCACCTATATTTATATATATCATTACTTTTGAAATAAACTTAAACAAGAGCTTTAATATTTAAGAACTAAAACTCACTTTCAATTGGTATCAGAGCAGATTGATTATATTTACAGGCTAACACCTGAATCACAAAGATTACTTAGTTCTTAAGTTTTTGGTTTTTCTAAAATCTAATGGCATAATCAGAATTTTCATTTTCAAATCCACCAATATGTAACTTGGATAGATTCTCTTTATGGCAAGTTAGAATCAGATTATATATAAATGCAATAGATGAAGAAATTTACAATTCTATTTTGACAGGACTTCTATCTTCAATTTCCTCAACAGATGATCAAGAAAAGCTGAAAAGTGCTGATGCAAAGGCCATGAACATATTGACACAATCAATGTCAAAAGACATTCTTCTTAGAGTGGCTGATTGCACTTCAGCAAAGATCATCTAGAACTCCCTCTCAAGGATGGTAAATGAATCCTCTTCTACTTCTTCCACTAATTGTATTTGATGCAGAACCATCATTCAATCTAAGTAAAGAAGAAGAAGAAGAAGAACAAAAGGCTAGAGCCTTCTGCATGATGGCCATATATGACTCATATCACATATCAGATGTTGAATCTGAATCTGAAAAGGTAACTGAGGTAACTACAATTCCTAATTTTACCTCTGATCCATTTAAATCTGTTTTCAAATCATCATGTACAGATTTAAATAAAATCTGAAAATAGAATCAGAAAAGAGTTAATAGAAATAAATATTTTAACTCCTGAATATAATAAACTTGCACTACTAGAAAAATGACTTTTAGCCACACTTTTTTTTGCCACGGGTCTAAAATCGTGGCTAATAGTTAAGTATTAGCCACGGCCCCTGGTTCGTGGCTAATAAACAAGTATTAGCCACAGATGTAAAATTCGTAGCAATAAAGAACACATTAGCCACGGTTTATTGAATTCGTGGCTAAAAAGATACTATTAGCCACGGTTTCCTAATTCGTGGCTAATATTTTAGCCATAATTTTTAATTCGTGGCAAATGCAGAAGTATTAGCCATGGTTTTTTGCCGTGACAAAAAAATAATATGAAATAATTGACTAAAATTTAGTTTTTTAATTTATTCTAAATATATTATTTTTAATTTAAACATTAATTCTCATATAACATCTCATTTTCAATGTGTCTAGCATATTCACTTGACCCACGATGAGCGGTCTAGTTGGGATCATGTGACTCATTTACCCGATTATGACCGATACAAACTCGTATGATCGATATGAACTCGATGTCGTTCGTTTCATTCAAATATGGCGAGAATTGAGAAATTTGACCGAAATAGGTCGCATTGAGCTACACGATAACTTCACTACAACATTTTTGACTTTTAACAACACTTAATTTTGCAACATATATAAAATATTGTCTAAACATATCATAGAGAACAATTTTTAATTGTTGCAATAGAGTATCAGTTTTAGGCAATATTTTCGACACAACATTCTTTAAATGTTCTTCCTTATCCATTACTGGGAACATTTTCTAAATGTTGCATTTGTCGATTCACTTTAAACAACACTTGTAATATGTTGTCTATTATAATTATATTTTGCAACATGTTAAAAATATTGCTACTCTGACTAACCCCACCAAAATTAATACTTAAAATTAAATTTATAGAAACATACTCTTTTTATCCTCTACACCCTTCCTCCACTACAACAAAGTAGTAATATGTGGGTGTTTTTTGCGGCACTTTTAGAAATGCCGATGTAGATTTTATAATAGGTGGAATTCGCGTCGCTTTTTATTAAAAATGGTAGCAAAAACGTAGACCTAATTTTAACCGTGCAAACCATAGGCTATTGACCTAATCATTGGATTTTTGGCACACAACACCCTTCAATTAGCTCTTTTTGGGACATTGCACCATAACTTTTAGAGTTTGGCACTTTGCCCCCTCCAAAGTTATTTTTTAAGCAGGTTGCACCCTCTATATATGATATTAAATTTTTTTGGTTTAAAAAAATGTGATAAAATTATCTAGGGTAGTATAGGTATTATAAAAAAAACAACTCCCTTTAACATAAATTAAATTGATAATTATTATGTGGAAACCTATTTTGAATAGGTGCAAGGTACTCATTAAACAAAAAAAAAGGAAACTCTGGCGAAACCGGGCTTTGCGAAATCGGCGACTGGCGAAACCCTAGTTATGGCGCCTTCAGGTTTCCTCCTCTTGCAGACGGCGTTGTTTGCAATTTTCGGCGAGCCTCACGGTGATCCTCTCCCGGCGAGCTTCGTGGTGTTTAGTAATGCTAACAAAAATTGTTATCAGAACAATGAAGCATGATCTTCTTCGATACGCCTGCCCGACCTTCCGCGTTCCTGCTCGACAACCACATCCAGCTGCGCATCTTACTCGGCGACGACATCCCCAGGCGTCTCTGCTCGGCGGCGACATCCCAATGCTTCCTGATCGGCTGTGACATCCGTCATGTTTTCTTGCTCGGTGACGACATTGGTGGCCCTCCTGTTGCGGTATTTCCCATTTTTGTGATCTTCCTGCTTGCGTTCTTTACCCTAATAAACCTTGGATGCAATGGATCTTCCCGCTTGATCTTCCAGAAATTATCTCCCGTGTTGGTCATGATGCCTCCCTTCTCCCCGCACATGGGATTTGGTATGTCAGAACCTAATCACTCCAGCTTATTTTTTAAGTTTAATTTGAAGAAATTTAAGGGTTTGGATATGTTATATGATGAGCCTTTTTACAGAATATGAATTTTCATATAAGGAAAAGTGATATGTTCATATCATTTGTTGCATATGTTCCCTATGTTACAGATTAGCATGTAGTTGTTCTTCTGTATTAATGATTACACCTGATGTTATGGAGGCTTGACCTGTGAGAGGGACGAGCACTGAGATTTGGAGTAGACACACATGGCGTCATGCGGGGACAACCTCATTGACTATAGTAGTGACCAGGCGTATCAAGTTATCCTGATTTAATTTCTCTCTGCATTATAAATTTGTATTTATGTTTTTGCCCAGGATGTTAGGACTTATATATTGGGTTGCAATGTTGCATGCTAATGAAATCTTCATGTTTGGATTGACAATTTGAAGCCTAGGGCTTCGTCAATGAATTTCTTTGGAAGTTGTCTCTCTTCTCCTCCCATTCTTCCCTAGTTTCGCATGCATGTTGTTATTCGGGAACTATCCGTTCTGTTCATTTCAATTGGAACCAATCATTTCCTATTTTTATTATTTCCGTGCTCAAATTTTACATTAAACTCTCATGAATTCCACCCTTCGTCATGGATTTCAGCTTTAAATCTGTGCATTTGCAACAATATTCTTCTTATTAAAATCTCATCGTAGACCTTCAAAATCAGCAGCTTCTACTGATATTTTCTCGAGCAACTGACAAATTTGATTGCAACATTTCAGCGGATTATTTCAAGCATCAGGACATTATGCTCTCACTCCACCACGAGGGTGGAATTCTTATGATTTATTTTCTTGGATTGTTGATGAAGAAGCATTTCTTGATAATCCACGGGTTGTATACAGCAAGCTGCTTCCTTTTGGATATGAGGTCAGGCTGCAGTATATTTTTTCTTAAAACTCTCATATTTTCTTCTTGTTCTTCTTCTTAACAAAAATATTGATGAAGTTCTAAGTAATTCTTGCACAGTATGTTGTGATAGAATACTTGTGGTATCGGAAGAATGTTGAGGAAGCATCAGCAGACCCTTATGGTTATGATAATCTCGATTAATGGGGCCGATTAGTTCCTCATCCTGACAGGTGGCTGTCATCTAGGTATGGAAAAGGGTTTAAGGAAGTCGCCCGAAAGGTTCATGACATGGGTTTGAAGTTTGGGATTCATCTAATGAGAGGAATAAGTGTAGAAGCAGTCAATACCAAAAGAATAATCTTGGATGCCAAGGTATTTTCTCTCTGTTATAATGTGTTTTTTTTTTCTTTTTATTCATTCTTAATTGTTCTTTCTAGCACACTCTTGATCAATTTTAGGGTTTAAGGAGAACTCTGGTCTTTTAAAAGAACTATTTATGCACCCAAAAGATTAGAGTGCTTGAATTAATCAAGCGATCTAAAGATTATGGATCATTTTTCGTCGACAATTATATGTTAGACGTGTGAGAGCTTTTTAATTAACCAACTGATCTAAGAATATGGCGCATTTTTCTCATCTGCCGACCACTAAAATGCTTGGTGTCTATTAGATGCCCTCGTAATGGATCTCGTCATTGGTCGGTGGAGGATTAGATCGTAGTCAAAAGTGCGCTCCTTCCCTTTCCTTCCTCGGCGATCTCGGTGTCTGCCTATGGTGGAAACCTAGGTAGAGAGCGAGAGAGAAGGCTGGGTGCCAAGAGGAAGAGAGACAGAAATGTGTTTTTACTTCATCTCATGGGTATATATACCCACTGTCAAAATACAATAATTCCATATTATTATTGAATGAAATTCAAAATGTGAATAAGCATACTAATAAAATAGTATTATTTCTCCGGTCGTGGCTTCTTGGTCTGCTTCTTGTTTGTAGATTTGATCCCCAAAATGCTTGAACTATGGTGTTTTGATGGGTTTGGTTGCTGCAATTAGAATGACAATTGTCTTTCAGGGACTTCCATATGAGGAGGATGGTAGAACATGGCATGCAGGAGAAATAGGACAGAGGGATAGGCCTTGCAAATGGATGAAGAATGGATTTCTGAGTGTCAATACAGATTTAGGAGCTGGGAGAGCTTTCTTGAGATCTCTCTATCAACAATGTGTTGACTGGGATGTTGATTTTGGTACATGTGCTAAATTTTTCCCATTTAGTTTTAAAAATTCCCCCCCCAAATTGTCTATCTTGCGAAATCTTACATATTATGACAGCTAAAGTCACTTATGATAATCTATTTGGAAGTTTGGCCCCTTACCCTTTTAGTTTTGAGTTATTTATCCATATGAGCCAGCCGTCGTCCACCATGTTGAATGTTTGAAGTGAGAAGTGAAGGGGGAGAGCCTTGCCTGGGCGAGTGGAGGCAGGAGGGGTGGCTGGCGAGTCCAATGGGGTGCTGCCATGTGAAGTTGTCGAGTGGAAGAATGGAGGTGTTGCTGCCTATTGAAGTTGGCGAGTGCAGCCTTGATGCTGGACAGGCGAGTCCAATGGGAGAGTCCATGCTGTGCGAGTGGAGTAGTGGAAGAGTGGAGAGGGGGTGATGGGATGGAGTTGGCGAGTCCAACCTGTGAGTGCATGCATGGGGTGTGTGAGTGCTGTGTATTGCATGCAAATGGGCTGCCTTGTAGTTGGCCTTGCCGAGTGGAGCAGGAGGAGGGGGCTACCATGTGATGTTGGCGAGTGGAAGTGTAGGGGGCTGCTTGTGTTGTGCTTGCCGAGTGGAGAGTGTGATGTGACATGTGCATGCAAAAGTGGTGTGTGTGTGCATGCAAAAGAATACCCCCCCCCCCCCCCTTACCCCCACTACCCTCTTTATGTGTTTCCTATAAATACCCCCCCCCCCCCCCCTGAAAGAGCTAATGCGAAAAAGAGGAGAGAGAGAGAGAGAGTAGAGGTGAAAGAGAAGAGAAGAGTGGAGTGAGAGTGGGAGTGTGCCTACACCCCAGGAGACCCCAATCCATACCTCGGCGAGAGGTGGAGAGTGCAGAGTGCACCGTGAAGGGGAGAGTGGAGAAGCGGACCTTGTCCGCGACAAGTTTTTTTTATATATCATTCAGCTGACGTGAATCAAGGTGGATGCACCTTGTAGTCAGCTTCTCATTGTTGTAATTCAATTGCCTAGTATAAAGAGTTCTTCGTTGTTTGTTCATCGTTGGTTCCTTGTGACTGGTAGCATACAAAAATTTAACACACCAATAGTCGCCTCTTCCTCCACCGACCGCCCTTCAAGACTCCTCAGTTATCCGCCCGTCCACTGCCCCTTTTCCCCTTCCCCATCAGCCATCCTCTTCCCTGCCCTCTCTCCACTGAATCAGCCATAGTAAAGAAGGAATTTTAATGATCATTTCATCAGTTGTGTGCATATATATATATATATATATATATATATATATCCCTGATCTAGTATTACTCTCGTGCCAGACCTACATGAACCATTAGCATAAGGATGATTTTCCAACTCCCACTGTTCTTTGATTTTTTTTGTCAGTAAAGGTTGATTGTATATTTGGTGATGATCTCGACAAGGAACATATAATTACAGTCTCAGAGGTATAGAGCTGAAACTGTTAAGTACAGTTAATGAAATTGTTAAGGAATCAAATTAGTTATGTAAATATAAAGTGCCTAATTTATAGATTTTGGAAAGTCTTGAGTGGCCAATTCTACTTTCACTCTCTCCTGGGACAAATGTTACTGTATCCATGGCGGATAGCATTAGTAAATACGTTGACATGTATAGAATAATTGAAGATTTTTGGGATAACTGGAATGCAATTGCTGCTCATTTTGATGTGGCAAGGTCGGCATCAATTGAATTTTCATTTCTATATTTGTAAGGTTGTATAAATAACGTTCTGATGTTACTTCAGAAGAATTTGCATATACCTTTTCTTCTTTCTTATACAGAGATTTTGCTGCTGCTAAAAAAATTGGTGCTAATGGCTTACATGGAAATTCTTGGCCAAACTTGGACATGCTACCGCTTGGCTGGCTTACCGATCCAGGTGAAGCATCTTGTTACTGAAATTTACTTTTCTTGCTACTTCTCAAAGGTTCTAGCTTTTAGAAGAGAAGCCGAGCAGGAAATATAAGGAAATTATGCTCTATGATGTAAATATGAGACTGAAAATCTTCACTTTATTTATTTATTTTTTAATCTTATTATGGTTTATCTCTGAATTTGATAGGGAGCAGGATGATGAAAGTTGGAGGAGATGGAAGGAGCAGCTTTTGAAAAATGTGGATTTCAATTCAGTCGGACATAAACAATTTCTTTTTTCATCCACACGAATTTGAAATCAGATTTTCATTAAAAAATGTACTTTATTTTTCACCCACACTAATTAGTTCATAACTACTTTATTTCTTTAGTAGAATTTTAATTGTTTCGACTATTTGCTTTTTTCCATTACATGCAGTCTAGTAGCGGCATAGTTGGTTGCACACCCATGCATAAATATTATTATTTGGGCATTTAATATAATTTGAGTGAGAATAGCTGGTTTCGGTGTGCTTATAACATTATCATTATTTTTTTCTGTATTGAATTATATGTCACGACTTTAAACTGTGACAAATGTTTTTTTTTAAAACATGCCAAGTATTTGTCACGGTTTCAAACAGTGAGAAATGTTTTTTTAATAAATCCGCTAAGTATTTGCCACGTGACAAATATTTTTTTAATAAATCTGGCAAGTATTTGCCACGGTTTAATGCTGTGGCTAATAATGGACTTTTAGCCACGGCAGGGCAACCGTGGCTAGTAGCTGCTGAAATCAGGGCTTTGTCTACGGTTTAAAACCGTGGCTAAAAGTCGTGGCAAAAAAGTATTTGCCACGGAATGAGCGTGACCAATACTTTTTGCCACGCTCGCATTGCTCACGCTCATTTGCCGTGGGCAAACCGTGGCTAAAAGTCTTTTGCCACGGTTTAGGACTTTTAGCCACGGCAATTTGCCCTAGCTAAAAGTCCATTTTCTGGTAGTAATTAAAGAAGATTTAAAATTATCTGAAGAACAAATTATTTGTTTATAAAATATGTTCATTAAAACTGATAAGTTTAAACAAACTTTCAAAGAAAAAAGAAAATTTTATGTTCAGCAAAATCAAAATAAATTTTCAAATTTATATTTTAATGAAATAAAAGGCCAATATATTTATCTATAAGATAATTTTTTCTTAAAACTGTTTAATATTTTTACTCAAATTATAATTAAACAGCAGTTATATGATTCTTTTGAATTTTATATCTCAAAAACAAAGTCAGATAAACTTCACATTCTTACAGATTTTCTCCAAAGTCATGTTGAGCATTCTACTCAGATTGCATAGATCAGAAATGATCAAAGCACTAAGTGTGAGTCTCTTCTGATTAAGGGGATTCTATAGAAGGAAGGTATCAGACATTGTCTTTCTGATTTTAAAATTCGTTAGAATCCAATAACAACTAGCAATTCATCATTAAAATCCTATTTAAATAAAATCTGGGAAATCAGAAATTGCTTGGTTTTAATGTCGCACACATAGGGGCACCTCTTGAGTGCGTACACGCTGATGTGATGGGGCCGTGCGCTACCCTTACTTATGGAGGAAATAAGTATGCGCTGGTTCTGGTGGATGACTACACCCGCTACACGTGGATATATTTTCTGAAGGAGAAATCAGAAGTGTTTGTGAAGTTCCAGGAGTGGAAGGAACTAGTGGAGGGGAGGCTGAATGATAACTTCTCTAAATTAAGTTATCTAGGCCCTATTTTTGACTTATCTTTCGCTAAAAATAATGAAATAATGTTTAAATAACATTAAAATGAAGTTAAGTTTATATTTATGATTTTATGACTCATTTGGTCCTTTTTGCAATGTATTTATGCTAGATTCACCAAAGAAATTCATTGGAGGATGGAAACTGCCTAAAAATATTGATCTGGGCAAAAAAGTATCAGAAGTCAGAAAAAAAGGTTGCAACCTTTTCTGTGCGGGATTAAAAACGTAAAACTTAAAAATAGTGTCGTTTCAAAAATGAAAGGACACATTCAATGGAGGCGGTTATGGTCGGTTTTGGCAGAGCTTTAAGGGAGTTTTTCAAACCATATCAGATATACTAGAAGGAGGAAAAAATGAGAGAACTTGGAGATCATCTTGGAGAAGAAGAACTAGGGCTGCTCTTCCGGATCTTGGAGTCGGGCGACCTTGGAAGCATGATGAGTACAAATTCCTGCATTTACTGAACTTTGATCATCATGTGCTGTAAGATCTACCTTATTATGTGGTTTTCTCCCATTATCATGGGCTAACTTCTCTAGATCTTGTGTTGTGAAAGTACCTTGTCTTGTGTGATGATAAAATCCTAAAACTATTCTAAGTGATTTTGTGGTGAATTTCTTCTATCGATTTCATGATCCTTATTATGTGAATTTCGGTTCTTCGTCGTTTTGTTGCGTTTCATAATTCGAGAGATCGAGGAGCTACGTAACAAATTGATGAAGATTTTATTTTCATGCTTCATAATTCGAGAGAGGAGTTGCATTAATGTTTAACCGAGGTTTTTATATTTTTACTGCGCTTCATAATTCGAGAGAGGAGTTGCGCAAGTATATCTTGATTTCGTTATAGCATTTGAAGGGAGACCATGAGTTTCCCTTGATGTTAGCAACATAGGTTTTCGTTCTTTAAGCGGTTCTCTATCTCACCATCTGGGGGATAAAAGAACTAGGGACTTCCGTTATCGAGAGATACGGATTTCTATTCATAAAATCGTTGCAAGGATTTTCACTTCAATCGTTTCACAAAGACTCTTTCATATTGTCATCGTACTAGATTTGGGAAATCATGACACAAGATTATTTCTCCAATTCGTAATTTTAACAAAAGTTTGTCTCCAAGCATTTGTAGTTTATTTCAATTAGATTTCATCTATAGTTATCTTTAAATTTCACAACCTCGATAATGAATCACTTGGATTTAAAGAAAGAGAATAACTAGTAATTGCAAGCACTGAATCACCCACCTCTCCGTGGAAACGATCTCAACTCTCACTTTATTACTTGACACGGCACGTGCACTTGCGTTTAAATTATACACCGGTTACGGGCGTATCAAGTTTTTGGCGCCATTGTCGGGGGAGGTGCGACGTATTTAGTGTTTATTTCTTGCAATATTAGTGAAGCTTTAGTAATTAAAGCTCGAGTTTTATTTTATTTTGTTATTTACTGCTGCTTTCATTTCTTCTGTGCTGCTTGATTGTTTTGTTATTTTACTGTACGTTATTTTTGTGTTATTTTGTTGTCTTGTTTAGTGTATGTCCAGACATCGAACACCAGAACTTTTGTCATTGAACCTCGAGATCGAACGAACGTGTAGACAGAATAGAAGAGCGAGTCGATTAGAAAATAATAATTCAGCAACCATGAATCAAAATAATGAAAACGCGCACAATGAAAAAGATCAAGATGGTTTAGGACAAGAGGGTCAGGTAGAACATAATGGGCAACCTGCTGAGATTAGGAGAACTTGTAGAGAATATAACATGCCTTTTAGAGGAGATCTACACTATAGTATCATTAAGCCTGCCATTGAAGCGAATAATTTCAAAATTGACTCCATGACAATGAACTTAGTGCAACAAAAACAATTTAGTGGACTAAGTCATGAGGACCCAAACTCCCATTTACGGACATTCATGGATGTGTGCGACACATTCAAGATTAATGGCGCGTCAGACGAAGCGATTAAATTACGCTTATTTCCATTCTCTCTGTCGGGCAGAGCGAAGGAATGGCTTGATTCCCAAAACGGACTCACCACTTGGCAGCAAGTGGTTGAATTATTTTTAGCAAAGTACTTCCCACCCGTTAAAACTGCTAAACTTATGCGAGATATTAGTACGTTCACGCAAGGGAATGGGGAAACATTGTACGACGCATGGGAGAGGTTTAAGGAACTTCTACGAAAATGTCCGCACCACGGTTTATTGATGCACCAACGGGTGTGGACCTTTTATAACGGCCTCCAGACTTCTACAATGATCCAAGTAGATGGAGCTGCAGGAGGATCCCTCATGAACAAGTATCCCGAGGATGCATATGCTATCCTTGAAGATCTATCGTCAAACAATTATCAATTGTTTTATCGACAGGTTCCTTCTTCTTCGGTAGGTGGCCTTCACCAAGTAGATCAATTAACCTCGTTCGCTGCGCAAATCACAGCCCAATTTAACACTATGAACAAAAGGTTAGATGCGCTGACATTAAATCATAATCAAATGAACCCACAGGTGAATAGCATAATGGCGGCCCCTACTATGAATCCATCATTCAATATAGAACAACTTGTCGATCACTCCACTTCTATCTATAATGAAGAAATCAATTATATAGGAGGGCAACCGAGATATAATAATAATAATAATAATTTAATTCCAAATTATTACAATCCAGAGTTGCGTAACCACCCTAACTTTTCATGGAAGAACAACGCCGGTGCGGCACACCCGCTCGGTTTCAACTCAAACCCACGTCCAACTCAAAATGTTAATTACAATCAACAAGGACCTTCTAGAAAGTTAACCGATGAGATTCTCATCGAATCTATGCAAAAGAACGATACACGCATTACTAGTTTAGAGGGTTCACTTCGTGTAATTGAGTCTCAATTGGGGCAAATTGCCAACGCTTTGAGCCTTAGACCTCAAGGGACACTCCCAACGGATACCACACCAAATCCGAAAGGAGATAATCAACATTGTAAGGCAGTCATTCTACGAAGTGGTAAGGAGTTGGGTAGTGAGCCGATAAAAGAACAAGTTAAGGTTAATAATGAAAGAGAGTTAGAGGAGTTGACCCCTTGTATTCCCAATGACGAGGCAATACAAGAGGATAATGACAAAGAAAGAGAAGTAGAAGTGTTAGGAGAAAGAAAGAAAGAACCAAGTGCTGAAGTTAAGAAGAAAAAAGAAGATGCAATAATTTATCCACCACCACCGTTTCCACAACGGTTAAAAAAAGTAAACTCGACCAACAATTCCAAAAGTTTGTGGAGATATTTAAGAAATTACAAATCAACATCTCATTCGCCGAGGCGTTAGAGCAAATGCCTAGCTACGTTAAATTCATGAAAGATATCCTCTCTAAAAAGAGAAAATTTGGAACGAATGAGACGGTAGCACTCACTTAGGAGTGCAGCGCTATTCTTCAAAAAAGACTCCCGCCAAAGTTAAAAGATCCCGGGAGCTTTACCATACCGTGTTCCATAGGATATAAATTTGAAGGCAAAGCGTTATGTGATTTAGGGGCGAGCATAAATTTAATGCCATTGTCAATATTTAGGAAGTTAGGTTTTGGTGAGATTTCCAAAGCATCCATAACATTGTAATTGGCCGATCGGACCCTAGCATACCCAAAAGGGATAGTTGAAGACGTGTTAGTAAAGGTGGATAAGTTCATATTTCCTGCGGATTTTGTCGTTCTAGACATGGAAGAGGATAGAGAAGTTCCAATTATAGTAGGGAGACCATTCTTAGTGATGGGAAGGACTTTGATTGATGTGCAGAAGGGAGAGTTAACGATGCGAGTAAATGATGAACAAATCACATTTAATGTACTCAAAGCGTTAAAATTTACCCACCGAGAGGAAGACAATATGGAGGCGGTCAATCAAGTATCTATATGCGATTATATGCCAAGTTCATTTTCGGACGAACAAGATGATTTATTGAATTGTTTATTGACGGAGGATGAACAATTCGAAGAAGAAGAAGTGATTCAAGAATGCTTACAAGCATTCGAGAAGCAAATTGCGTGGTTTCGTAAGCCGGAACCATTAGAAATGCCCGGTAAATCCATGTCAGTTAAACCTTCCATTGTAGAACCACCATCGCTTGAGTTAAAACTTCTACCCGATCATCTTACTTATGCTTATTTAGGGGATGACGACACATTGCCGTTTATCATTAATTTTAATTTATTATCTGATTAACGAGAAAGATTAATATTATTACTTAAGCAATTTAAAACGGCCATAGGATGGACCATCGCTGATATCCGGGGAATAAGCCCCTCATTATGTATGCACAAGATTCTCTTAGAAGAATTATTTAAGGGGTCGATAGAGCCTCAACGTCGCTTAAGTCCGTCAATGAAGGAAGTAGTTAAGAAGGAGATTATTAAGTGGCTAGATGCAGGTATTGTATACCCCATTTCTGATAGTCCATGGGTATCACCTGTGCATTGTGTACCCAAAAAGGGGGGTATGACGGTCATAAAGAATGAGAAGGATGAGTTAGTATCTACTAGGACGATTACGGGGTGGAGAATTTGCATAGACTATAGGAAGTTAAACAAAGCCACCATAAAAGATCATTTCCCTCTCCCCTTCCTCGATCAAGTCTTAGATAAATTGGCGGGGAATGATTTTTTCTGTTTTCTTGATGGGTATTCAGGTTATAACCAAATTACAGTCGACCCCGCTGATCAAGAAAAGACAACATTTACTTGTCCATATGGTACTTTCGCATTTAGGAGAATGCTCTTTGGTCTTTGTAACGCACCTGCCACATTCCAGCGTTGCATGATTGCTATTTTCTCTGATATTATGGACCAGGGTATTGAGATCTTTATGGATTATTTTTCCATCTTTGGTAAATCATTTGACGAATGTTTAGGGTGTTTGGAGAAGGTACTTATACGTTGTGTAGAGACGAACCTAGTATTGAATTGGGAGAAGTGTCACTTCATGGTTCGAGAAGGCATAGTGTTGGGTCATCATGTTTCTAGGAATGGGTTAGGGGTGGATAAGGCAAAATTAGATGTGATAGAAAAATTACCTCCACCCACAAATGTGAAAACACTGCGAAGTTTCTTAGGACACGCCGGTTTCTATAGAAGATTCATCAAAGACTTTGGGAGAATAGCTAAACCCTTAAGTGGACTTCTAGAGAAAGATGTCAAGTTTTATTTTAGCGATGATTGCTTGAAAGCGTTCGACGATCATAAAAATCGTTTAACCACCGCACCTATTGTAGTGACACCTGATTGGGAAGAGCCTTTTGTCATGATGTGTGACGCAAGCGATTACGCGGTAGGAGTTGTTTTGGGACAAGTGCGGGGTAAGATATTTCACACTATTGCTTATGCTAGTAAGACCCTAATCGATGCCCAAATCAACTACACTACCACCGAGAAGGAACTATTGGCGGTGGTTTTCGCATTCGAAAAGTTTCGCTCGTATCTCCTATGCACAAAGGTTATAGTGTACACCGATCACGTTGCGATCCGTTATCTCATGGATAAGAGAGACGCTAAGCCACGGTTGTTTCGTTGGGTACTTCTTTTGCAATAATTTGATGTAGAAATTAAGGATAGGAAAGGAACGGACAACCCGGTGGCAGATCACTTATCTAGGATTGAAGGTACACAGTTGTCGCTGAATTCTGAAGTGGAGGAGAGATTCCCCGATGAGTGGTTGTTAGCTATTTCGGAGAATACCACACCGTGGTATGCTGATTTTGTAAACTATTTAGTTAGCAACATATTGCCTCCCGAACTCACTTATTAACAAAGAAAAAAATTCTTACACTAAGTACGATAATTTCTATGGGACGACCCATTTTTGTTTAAGATTGGGGCCGACGGAGTGTTAAGACATTGCATACCTGAAGGGGAGATGAGAGCAATTTTAAAAAAGTGTCATAACTCTCCATATGGCGGCCATTTTATGGGTACTCGGACAACCATGAAGGTGTTAGAGGCAGGATTCTTTTGGCCAAATCTATTCCGCGACTCAAACTATTTTGTTAAACAATGCGATAGGTGTCAAAGAGTTGGGAATATACAAAAGAAAGATTCAATGCCCATGAACATCATGTTAGAAGTCGAATTATTTGATGTATGGGGGATAGATTTCATGGGTCCCTTTGTTAACTCGAATGACAATATTTATATTCTCTTAGCAGTTGATTATGTATTTAAATGGGTAGAAGCGATTGCCACATCAAAAAACGATGCTAAGGTAGTCTTAAATTTTCTTAAGAATTTTATATTCAATAGATTTGGAGTACCGAGAGAAATTATAAGTGATGGCGAAAGTCACTTTTGCAATTCCTAGTTTGCATCATTGCTAAGAAAATATGGGGTGGCGCATAAAGTTGCACTAGCTTACCATCCCCAGACAAATGGCTTAGCGGAGTTGTCAAATAGGGAGATTAAGAAAATTTTAGAAAAGACGGTGAGTGTCAATCGTAGAGATTGGTCGCAAAAGCTGAATGATGCCTTGTGGGCATATCGCACCGCATTTAAAACACTCATTGGATTAACCCCATATATGATGGTTTATGGAAAATCGTGTCATTTACCCCTAGAGCTTGAGCATCGTGCCTTTTGGGCGATCAAAAAGATTAACTATGATTTTCTGGAAGCAGGCAAAAAGAGGCTACTACAATTAAATGAACTGGAGGAGATTAGGATGCAAGCCTATGAAAATTCGGGAATCTATAAAGAGCGTACTAAGAAATGGCACGACCAACGGTTGAAAGAAAAACACTTCGAGTCGGGACAATTAGTTTTATTGTTTAACTCCCGTTTAAGATTATTTTCCGGAAAGCTTAAATCACGTTGGTCGGGACCATTTATGGTCAAAGAAGTGCATCCGTATGGCGCGGTGACTATTTTGAACGAAAGTGATGGAACAGAGTTTAAAGTCAATGGAGAAAGACTAAAATTATATCTGAGAGAGGATGACAACCGAGCGGTGTCATGCTTGACATTTCTGTAACCTAGCACCGTCCTGCCGGGATGATAAATAGGGCGCTTGATGGGAGGCAACCCATCATTTATGTTTTTTGGATTTAGTCTAAAAAATTGCATGATTGTTCTTTTGAGCAAAAATACAAAAAAAAAAAGAAAAAAAATCTGAAAAGTTACACCCTTTCCTCAGAAAAGTAGTAACATTTTTCTTACTGCTCTTTTCCTTCACACAATCTTAAACCGGTTCAGCTTCTATTTTCGTAAACATCAAAACCGGTTCAGCCTTTCCCTTCTTAAAATCCGGTTCAGCCCTGTATTTCTAATCACCGTTTCAAACTTTCCCTTCTAAATCGTCGGTTCAGCCTTAAATTAAAGCCGATTCTCCTGTTGCTTTCACGCCTTTTACCCTACCCCGGTTGGCGCACTTCTGATCGTTCCCGTCTCAGCGCCCCTTTCTCAGTGATCCGCGACCCCTTCTCGACGACCGGCGATCGTCTACACCACGGCGAACACTGGCGGCGGAAACCAGCGACCCTCCTTCGCGTCCCTATTAGTGCAGACGGCGGCGCTTAACGAACCATCCTGCGAACTGCGGCATCCCTGTTTGCAAGGCGACGCCCGACGAACCCTAACTCCAATACTTCTTCCCAGACTACATTTTGAAAGGTAATCCCCTTCATCCGTATCTTCTTCCTTCTTACCTGATCAGTGTTGTAGTCAGGTCTTTAGAAGTTTTGGGTTTTGCCCATTTCAGTAGTTGTGATGTCTTCAAAACGGAAAGGGCAGGGGAGACTCAAGGAAGTAGCAAGGCAGGATCCAAAATTTGTGAATGATGAGGCTTTGGAGAGATACGAATCACTCAACTCCATGCCACTGATTTTTGAAAGGGGGTTGATAATGGAAATGCGGGGATGGAGCCTCCCTTACTCACTTCATACCACCACGCTTCAATGGGAGACATTCTGCCATCCCCGCACTGAAGCGGTTCTCCCCTGGGTTTTCGAATTCTATGCCAATGCATTAGGTATGGAGAGGGAGAAGGTTATGGTCCGGGGAAAATTTATTGATATATCTGCAAATACAATTAATGATTTCTTCGAGCTTGGCAACGACGACCATCATGCTACATTGAGTGCCACCATTGATCCGACAGACTTGGTGCCGTTATTTGCAATTCCCTCGAGCCGGAGTGGTCAAGGAAGCCTATGAAAGCGATGAAATCTACCTCATTATCGCGGGAGGCCAAGGTTTGGCTTTTTTTCATTAACGCGAGCCTCATGCCGACTCGTCACTAGAACGATGTCACTTACGACCGCCTTGTTATCATCTACTACGTACATCTTAAAAGGCATAAAGTTCAATGTGGGCGAGGTAATCAACACGAGCATCAAAAGGAACGCCTGGCACGATAAAACAAAACAACTTTGGTTCCCAACTTTAATAACTGAGCTATGTCGACGGTTTGGAGTGGAACTTCGTGACAGTGATTTGATCACACCCGTCACGAAACACATCACAGAACATGTTGCGAGAGTCAACATAAAGGTGGCCGGTGCGTTAGATGGAGGAAAGGCAAACACGGGGGAGGGCAGCAAGCTCAAGAGAATTCGGATTCCATCTGGCGAAGGTGCAACCTTAAAGGATATTACAGACAGTATTGAGTTCATGAAGGTATATCAAAAATGTCCGTTTTTATATGTCAAATCCCGCCAGGATCATATGCAGAAAAAACTGGACCTTCTATTACGGAAGGCAAAGATACCGGTTGAGGATGCTATGTTTGAGTTCCAGTCACAGTTTGATGAGAAGGGGAACCTCTTGGACGAAGATGGGGACGACCTAGACCCAACCTTGTTCGAGGACAATAACTCCAGCAATGACAATGAGAGTGAGGAGGAGGGCGATGGCAACTCTTAGTGTAGCTTCAAGTTCGTTTCTTGTTATTAAATTGTTATTTTCAACAATGTCTTGATGGTACTGTGAACGTTTTTGCTTTAATTTTCTGATGACAAACTTTTCGTGGATGGCTTGCCTACACGTTTTCAACTTTTGATGGCACACGTATTATTTTGCTCAATTGTTCAGTTTGTGCTTTCCAATTAACATTTGTTGGTTGCTTTCTTTTACTAAACAAACAAAATCTGCTATATTAGTCTCAAGATGTTTACTTGGGCTATTTGGAAGTACTTGTTCTGTTATACTTGGGCTCCTTTTTAATATTGATTATTCTATACCAATGTGATTTAATGATTTGGATGTTATATATATGATGTTCACGTGAGACATATTTGTTGTTCTGGTTTCACTCTTTGTCAAATATACAAGCGTGCAGGTTGCAAAAAGAACTGTATACTTGACGGACGTCTCAGGGACATATGAATGTTGCACAACCAACCTCTGCCCTACACAAAAGAAGATTTATTTAACGTCAGGGGAGTATTTCTGTTTCAACTCAATTTTTCCATTTTTTTAATGATTTGCTGAATGATTATAAGTATTTAATCAAATTTTGCATGATAATTAAGTCGCTTTGCTAGGAACTAGCAAAGGGCAAAAGTATGGGGGTGGGGGTAGTTGATCCCTACCAATTGAATGAGGTTGATTTTATTTATCTGATTTCATTTAACGATCATAATTCTTTTGATTATCCTATTCTAGAGTACTTGATAAATACAACTTATGAGGATAGTCACTCCTAAGGGTTCACACCATTTTGATTTAATGTTAGCACGATGGGTTAAATCTCTTTTAAAGATTTCATTTTTCCACATAAATCTTTAAAATAGTTTTCTTCCTAAAAATAGACCGGCATGGACTTCTAAAAATAATAATGAAAGGGAAGTGATAACGGAGTTAGAGATGTAAACCAAAGCATTGATGATAAATTGTTATGATGATTAGTACGTCTCTTTGATCATTTCACATCATCTTTCTTCAATTCTATCACCATATACCCTTTGAGTTTGAACTCTGAATTTTTATGCATAAATTTCCTATGCTTCTATTTGATAATTCTTAGTATGCTCTTCAATTATGATTGGTTGTTAAAAAAAAGTGAGAGTCGTAGTGATATGTGGCCTAAGTGTGTGTACGCCTACTTAGAATGATCCCAACTATAGACTCTATCAAAAAGAAAAAAAGAAAAATGTATGAGTCATAGTGATATGCGGCCTAGGTATGTGCATTCATATCTGGAATGATCCCAACTATGATTCTAATTTGTGACTAAAATAAAATAAAAGAGTCGTAGTGATATGTGGCCTAAGTGTGTGTACACCTACTTAGAATGATCCCAACTACGGACCAAATTCCCATCATAGTTTGGAGAGATACTGAGAATTTTTCATCTAGGGAGACACATTCCACTATCCATACATATTATAACCAAACCAAAGTCATCCTCAGCACCAAATTTCATGTCGTCTTTTCATTCATAACTACTAAATCTTGTGGAGGTTTAGTCGAAGACTTGGCCATGCTTACCCTTTCTTAATCATTATAAGAAGTTCAATGGAAAGTTGGAGGGAAGTAAATGATTTTAAAGGATTGCACACACCACACTAGAAATTTTTAATTGAGATTTTTCTTCCATCAAGTTAATGAATTCTTGAATGTTTTGAATTTTTAGTGATTGACATATCCTAAAGTAGTTTTATCGGTACTCTTGGCTATGTTTTCTCTTAGACTTTCTTGAGAAAAAGGATCTTGGACAATTTTAATTCTTGATGTTTATCACCTCACTTAATTTGATGATTGGAAGTGTCTTTGCTAGGGACTAGCAAATGTTTAAGTATGGGGGTGTGATAACTTCTCTAAATGAAGTTATCTAGGCCCTATTTTTGACTTATCTTTCGCTAAAAATGATGAAATAATGTTTAAATAACATTAAAATGAAGTCAATTTATATTTATGATTTTATGACTCATTTGGTCCTTTTTGCAATGTATTTATGCTAGATTCACCAAAGAAATTCATTGGAGGATGGAAACTGCCTAAAAATATTGATCTGGGCAAAAAAAGTATCAGAAGTCAGAAAAAAAGGTTGCAACCTTTTCTGTGCGGGATTAAAAACGTAAAACTTAAAAATAGTGTCGTTTCAAAAATGAAAGGACCCATTCAATGGAGGCGGTTATGGTCAGTTTTGGCAGAGCTTTAAGGGAGTTTTTCGAACCATATCAGATATACTAGAAGGAGGAAAAAAGGAGAGAACTTGGAGATCATCTTGGAGAAGAAGAACTAGGTCTGCTCTTCCGGATCTTGGAGTCGGGCGACCTTGGAAGCGTGCTGAGTACAAATTCCTGCATTTACTGAACTTTGATCATCATGTGCTGTAAGATCTACCTTATTATGTGGTTTTCTCCCATTATCATGGGCTAACTTCTCTAGATCTTGTGTTGTAAAAGTACCTTGTCTTGTGTGATGATAAAATCCTAAAACTATTCTAAGTGATTTTGTGGTGAATTTCTTTTATCGATTTCATGATCCTTATTATGTGAATTTCGGTTCTTCGTCGTTTTGTTGCGTTTCATAATTCGAGAGAGGAGCTACGTAACAAATTGATGAAGATTTTATTTTCATGCTTCATAATTCGAGAGAGGAGTTGCATGAATGTTTAACCGAGGTTTTTATATTTTTACTGCGCTTCATAATTCAAAAGAGGAGTTGCGCAAGTATATCTTGATTTCGTTATAGCATTTGAAGGGAGACCATGAGTTTCCCTTGATGTTAGCAACATAGGTTTTCGTTCTTTAAGCGATTCTCTATCTCACCATCTGGGGGATAAAAGAACTAGGGACTTCCGTTATCGAGAGATACGGATTTCTATTCATAAAATCGTTGCAAGGGTTTTCACTTCAATCGTTTCACAAAGACTCTTTCATATTGTCATCGCACTAGATTTGGGAAATCATGACATAAGATTATTTCTCCAATTCGTAATTTTAATAAAAGTTTGTCTCCAAGCATTCGTAGTTTATTTCAATTAGATTTCATCTATAGTTATCTTTAAATTTCACAACCTCGATAATGAATCACTTGGATTTAAAGAAAGAGAATAACTAGTAATTACAAGCACTGAATCACCCACCTCTCTGTGTAAACGATCTCAACTCTCACTTTATTACTTGACACGGCACGTGCACTTGCGTTTAAATTATACACCGGTTACGGGCGTATCACTGAACCTGGGGGTGAAGAAGCTGAGAAGTGATAATGAGAGAGAGTTTACCTCTAACGAGTTTGCTTCTTTCTGCATGAAACGACATTCGGCGAGAGCTCTTGATGAGTACTATTTGTACTCATCTTTTAGCATAATTTTGATGTAATTTTAATATGAATTTATATCAATTATTTGTTTTATCTTATAATAATCATTCCTTTTTATTTCTGTCACTAATATAAGTTTAGTTTATGTTTTGCAGGTTTTCTGGGCACTTTGAGCAAAAATATCAAGTACACGCCCAAGGTCACGGGCGTGACCTAGGGCGTGTCAGCCTAAGATGTGTTCCAGACCTGCTGCCGCTACTTCGGGCCCATTCCGTGAAAATTCGCCAAGTACACGCCCCAGGTCACGCCCGTGACCAAGGACGTGACATCCAAGTCACGGTCGGGACCACACCACCAGCATCCAGATCGAGCCGCCGCGTCATTTAAAGTTACACGCCCTCGGTCACGGGCGTGACCGAGGGCGTGACCTACAGTCACGGGCGTGACTCGCCCCGCGCTTCTTCCCGCCAGAGTTTCCCGCCAGCAGCACTATTTCAAGATTACACGCCCCAGGTCACGGGCGTGACCTAGGGCGTGACACGTCCGAAACGCCTGCATTGAAGCCAGAACGCGCCCTCTCCGCACCAGCATCGATCACGCCCCTTACACGCCCTTGGTCACGGGCGTGACCAAGGGCGTGTAACCTCATTTTTTCAGCTATATAAAGCCAGTTTTTCCAGATGTTTAAAAAACCAGTTTTTGAGGATTAGATATTTCGTTTCATGTTTATTTTTCATGTTTTAGTAGTCTTGTAATCCTTCTTCTTGCAAATTGTATTTTCATTTCAATAGTCGTAATTCTCAATTTCATAGCTTGTACTCTCTTTTGTAATTTAATAAATTAGATCTTTTCTTCTCTCATTCCCTCTCTCTTTTATGATACGCTCTTTTATTTATTTTGATTCCCCAATCTCCATGAGTACCTAAAATCTCTATTGGTACTCGATCGAGATGATCCAAGGAATAATATTGGTTTTGAAGTAATTTAGAATTGCTCTTTCTCTTTTCTAAAAACGCTTAAGATTTATCCTTGATTTTAATGAAATGAGATTATACTTTCTAGTTTATAATTCTCGTTCTTGTTTTCGTTCTTTAGTTAGCCGAACAAGCTCGTAAGGCGAATCGATCATTCAAGGATAAAAAGAGTAGAATGCAATCCTCGAGAGAGGACGACGTTACCCTTCCGGATTGGAGTAAAAGCCAATAGCGGGATTCACTTCGATAAGGCGAGTTTTAGGGGTTTCGATTCTAGAACGAGAGTTCGATTGATCAACCTAAACTCAGGTGAGCGCATCCTCGAGAGAGGTGCGTTCATAATTCGGGAATCTCCACGGTCAAGGCTATTTTATTAAGAGAATGCGCTTTTATTCTTCGTTCTTATTTTATCTCCAAGGTGATTCAAAGATCGAATGCTGACCTTTTTACTCGTCATTTAATTTAATCTTATTTTTATTTTCCATTTGCAAAATCACTCCCAAGTTCTATTTGATAAAATAATAGAGATTTTCTTGAAGTAAGAGTACTCAACCGCCCCGAGTCTAATACGACCTTGTTTCAATAACCTATACTACATTCGATACGGTACACTTGCCGTTATCGTTTGCAAGCATAGTTTTGCCCCACCAAGGTTTTGGCGCCGTTGCCGGGGACACGGTTGATATTCCGAAAAAAGAAATATTTATTAATTTTATCGTTCTCTTTCTTCTCCCCCTTTTCTTTAATTTTATTTTTATATAAAAAAAAAATCTTAAAAAGCGCAATCTAAATTCTCGGAAAGGACGCTTTGGGTTTGAATTCCCATCATAGCCTCTAGTACCTTGCAAACCCTTCACCGGATAGATCTTGGGAAGTCCGGGACTAATTTAACCCGCTTTTTGAAAAAATAAAATTTATAATAAAAATATTTATAAAATTCCATTCATTTAGGTGAAGGTTGTTTCCTTTTTATTTATTTTAATATGAAAGAATCGGAATTGGCTGTTAAGGTTGTCGAGCTTCGAAACCAACTTTATCTCTTACAAGCCGCACGAGAACGCCAATTTAGTTGTCATTATTGTGGTGCGCCTCATCAAAGTGAGGAATGTTATTTGCATTCTTATTCTCAAAATAATTATTATGAAAATAATTATCCTCAATATTATGAAAATAATTTTGATAATAACTACGATTATAATTTTTCATCTTTTAATAATTTTTCAAACTTCGATGAAAATAATTTTTCAAATTTTAATGAAAATAATCTTTCGGCATTTAATAATTGTTCTTCTAGCTCCGAAGTAGATTATTCCTCATGGCAAGCTCACCCGGATAGTTTACGGAGCAATGAAGATAAATCTTTAGTTCCGAATTTTTGTTTTTCTTCTTATACACCGCTGTCTTCGTTCTCTAATTTGGGGGAAATTTCGCCAATTCATATAAATACTTCCCCCCAAAATTTAGAGGAAAATGTCATTTCGTCTAGCGTTTTCTCTAATTTTCACAAGAATAATTTTTCGGCTTCTAATAATTTTTCTTCTATCCCCGAAGTAGATTATTCTTGGTGGCAAGGTCACCCGGATAGTTTACGGGGCGATGAAGATAAATCTTTAGAATCGAATTCTTGTTCTTCTTCTTTTACGTCGCAACCTTCGTGCTCTAATTTTGGGGAATGTCCGCCGATTCAAATAGATACTACCCCCCAAATTTTAGAGGAAAATTTTATTTCTACTAGTATTTTTTATCCACCTTCGGATGATTTAGTTATGGAGGAACATGTGGTTTCATGTAATCCCATAACTTCTTTTACTGAAGATGAAGAAAAATTACTTTACCAAGAATTTCTTAAAGTTATGGGCACCTCGGATGAAATAGAAGAAGAACAAGTTTCTTCCCCTACTTCACCCGGATTTTATTTTTTTGTCATGAATACTCGCGAATTTCTTCTATCCAACCAAAAATTCATGAAAATTTAGTGTCCGAAAATTTAATTCCGCTTGATAATACACTAGATTTTTCTAAAGAAATAATTATTATAGAAAAGGAACAACCGAATCTTAATCATTTATTTTCGCAAGCGCCTCCTCCTTGCGAAATATTATCTGACAAGTTTAATTGTGATTCTCTTTATACTAATAATTTTCAGGTTGAAGATGAGCCGTTGCTACCCCAATTAATTGATGATCCATATGCCGCCCATCTTTATAAATTCAAATCACCTCAGGTATGTATAGGTGATTTGGATTTACATATTCAAGTTCAAGGACAAAAGGAGAATCACAAGATAAACGGAGGAGTTGCCGTGCGACTGACGCCGGCCCATTCACCCACGCGTGAATTAGGGGAGTTGCCTGTTCACTTCTCTTTCAAATTTCAATTTTCCTAACAATAACCATCTAGCTTAAAGACGGGAAAAAGAAAGCGCTCTTGGGAGGCACCCCTTGCTTATCTTTAATTTTATGTATTTTCCTTTTTTTTTTTTTTTTAAGTTTATTTTTCAAAATTTTCTTCATACTTAGTTTTAAACATTGGGACAATGTTTAATTTTAAATATGGGGGTGTAGCTTCGCTTTCATTATTTTTTTTTATTTGAAAAAAAAATAGTAATAATAATAAATAACGCCTAGCCTTGTTGTTTTTAATATTCTAGAAATTTAGTTTGAGGTACGATTATAAGTATTCCTACATTTTTAATTTAGCTAATATTTTATTTTATCAAAATTTGTTAAATTTAAATTTGAAGTAATTTGGTTTTAAGAAACATTTTATGTTTTTAATTCGATTAGAGAGTTAATTTAGCACTACTTCTCCGTTTAATTTTAAATAGCTTCACTTTGTGGTAAATTGGCTAAACATCTCTAGATTTTTTTCATTATATTCGCTTTTAACTTTAAGATCTTAGGAAATTTCATTCCACTAAAAATTTAATCTCAAAATAGTTTAATTTATAAACTAGAAGTTTTCTTTACCCTTGGTAAACATATGTATTTTTTCTTTTCCCCTTTTGTTAGATCATATGTCATGGGAATAAGGAGATGTTAGTTCTTTATTCTCTGGTAAATATATGCAACCCAAAATTCCAAAAAAATGAAGAGAGAAAAATGTGTATATGTCGTGGAAATGATAGGATAATAGTCTATCATTCTCTGGTATTACATATACTTAAAAAAAATGAAAAAAAGGGGCTGAGAGGATAAAATTCATCACCCCAATCAAAAACCTCTTCATATCCTTTGTCTTCATTTTGCCATTCCGCTTAAACACACTCCTAGCCAATTTCATTGTTTCTAGTCTTAAACTAAATTATTAAGAGAGCAATATTTTGGTAGGTGTCTTTTCCTTAAGTTTCTTTTATGTTAGAGTGTCTATAATTTTAATCTAATTTTGTTTGAAAATTTCTATAATTTCGATTGCTAAATAGTTATCTTGAGAAGTAGTTAGCTAAACAAATTCCTCTTTTTAAATTATCAACATAACTTATGACTTAATTCTTGAATTCCTAAAATTTGCTTTTGACTTATTCTTGGTTTAATAAAATTTTAGTTAATTAGAAATAATACCGATGTCTTGTAACTCTTCCCTCATTCTTTTGCTCTGGAATAGCAAAAGCTCAAGTATGGGGGTGTTTGATGAGTACTATTTGTACTCATCTTTTAGCATAATTTTGATGTAATTTTAATATGAATTTATATCAATTATTTGTTTTATCTTATAATAATCATTCCTTTTTATTTCTGTCACTAATATAAGTTTAGTTTATGTTTTGCAGGTTTTCTGGGCACTTTGAGCAAAAATATCAAGTACACGCCCAAGGTCACGGGCGTGACCTAGGGCGTGTCAGCCTAAGATGTGTTCCAGACCTGCTGCCGCTACTTTTGGCCCATTCCGTGAAAATTCGCCAAGTACACGCCCCAGGTCACGCCCGTGACCAAGGGCGTGACATCCAAGTCACGGTCGGGACCACGCCACCAGCATCCAGATCGAGCCGCCGCGTCATTTAAAGTTACACGCCCTCGGTCACGGGCGTGACCGAGGGCGTGACCTACAGTCACGGGCGTGACTCGCCCCGCGCTTCTTCCCGCCAGAGTTTCCCGACAGCAGCACTATTTCAAGATTACACGCCTCAGGTCACGGGCGTGACCTAGGGCGTGACGCGTCCGAAACGCCTGCATTGAAGCCAGAACGCGCCCTCTCCGCACCAGCATCGATCACGCCCCTTACACGCCCTTGGTCACGGGCGTGACCAAGGGCGTGTAACCTCATTTTTTCAGCTATATAAAGCCAGCTTTTCCAGATGTTTAAAAAACCAGTTTTTGAGGATTAGATACTTCGTTTCATGTTTATTTTTCATGTTTTAGTAGTCTTGTAATCCTTCTTCTTGCAAATTGTATTTTCATTTCAATAGTCGTAATTCTCAATTTCATAGCTTGTACTCTCTTTTGTAATTTAATAAATTAGATCTTTTCTTCTCTCATTCCCTCTCTCTTTTATGATACGCTCTTTTATTTATTTTGATTCCCCAATCTCCATGAGTACCTAAAATCTCTATTGGTACTCGATCGAGATGATCCAAGGAATAATATTGGTTTTGAAGTAATTTAGAATTGCTCTTTCTCTTTTCTAAAAACGCTTAAGATTTATCCTTGATTTTAATGAAATGAGATTATACTTTCTAGTTTATAATTCTCGTTCTTGTTTTCGTTCTTTAGTTAGCCGAACAAGCTCGTAAGGCGAATCGATCATTCAAGGATAAAAAGAGTAGAATGCAATCCTCGAGAGAGGACGACGTTACCCTTCCGGATTGGAGTAAAAGCCAATAGCGGGATTCACTTCGATAAGGCGAGTTTTAGGGGTTTCGATTCTAGAACGAGAGTTCGATTGATCAACCTAAACTCAGGTGAGCGCATCCTCGAGAGAGGTGCGTTCATAATTCGGGAATCTCCACGGTCAAGGCTATTTTATTAAGAGAATGCGCTTTTATTCTTCGTTCTTATTTTATCTCCAAGGTGATTCAAAGATCGAATGCTGACCTTTTTACTCGTCATTTAATTTAATCTTATTTTTATTTTCCGTTTGCAAAATCACTCCCAAGTTCTATTTGATAAAATAATAGAGATTTTCTTGAAGTAAGAGTACTCAACCGCCCCGAGTCTAATACGACCTTGTTTCAATAACCTATACTACATTCGATACGGTACACTTGCCGTTATCGTTTGCAAGCATAGTTTTGCCCCACCAGCTCTCTTGTGCTCATACCCCTCAACAAAATGGGGTCGCAGAGAGAAAGATCCACCATCTAGTGGAGACTACGAGGAGTTGGCTACATGCCAAAGAGATTCCCAAGGCCTTGTGGGCCGAGGGAATGGCATTCGCAACTCACGTGATCAACCGACTACCTCTAAGTCCTAACATGATGGTGTCTCCACACCAGCTCATGTTCGGGGAGAAGCCAAATGTGGGTCACATCAGTGTTTTTGGATCAACCTGCTTCGTCCACTTTCCGGATGCTCAGAGAACCAAGTTGGAGCCGAAAGCACGGAAGTGTGTCTTCATTGACTACCATGAGTGGAAGAAGGGTTGGAATTACATGGATCTGCAGACTCACAAGTTCAACATTTCGCGCAACGTGGTGTTTGACGAACTGATCTCATATCAGGGAGTCTCTTTTGTGGTGTTGTCGGAGAGTGAAGGATCAAGCAAGAGAGAAGAGAGAGTCATTGGGGACTCTACTGTTAAGTTGGAGTTATCTCCAAGTACTCCATCACTATCCAACTCAGGAGGAGCTTCAAGTTCAAGAAGCAGGGGGAGCAGTGCTCCAAGAGATGATGGGAGAAGAGTTGTAGAGGAGGAGTTTACCAGAGTGGTAGAGAGTGACCAAGCCTCGAGGAGGTCGAAGAGGACCATCATCCCGCCTGCTCGCTATAAGGAGGGGAACTTCGTATGTTTGGTCTCTTGCTTCTTCGCAGGACCACTCGACGAGAGGGAACCTGCCCGCTTTGAAGATGCAGTTGGCATTAAGGAGTGGGACGTGTCTATGTCTAAAGAGATGGAATCGTTGGAGAAGAATGAGACATGGGACCTTGTTCCCATGGTGGAGGGCATCAAACCTGTCACCTGCAAGTGTGCGTACAAGGTTAAGAAAATAGCTGGCGGAGGAGTAGAGCGGTATAAGGCTAGGCTTGTCGCTCGGGGTTTCTCACAAACCCATGGAGAGGACTATGAGGAGACATTTAGTCCTGTGTCAAAGATGACGTCAGTGAGGACATTCATTGGTCTGACAACGTGTCATAGGTGGAAGTAATGACAACTTGATGTGAAGAACGTGTTTTTGTACGGAGAGATCGACAAGGACATATTCATGTTGCAAACACCTGGATACATGTAAGGACCACCATTTCTCAGCGAAGGGAATCCTTATGCCCAGGGCGAGCGTCCCCCCAAAAGGTTCGCGTGTCCGAAGAGGTCTCACCCTCTTACCTGACCCACGACCCAATTGGCGGAACATTCGCCCTGTGAGGCTAATGCATCATTACAGAAAGACAATCGCAGAGTATAAAATTAAATTTGCGCGGAAGCAAAACATCACAGAATATCCCAGCGTGATAAATAATAAAACATGGATACTGCCCACGACGGGGTATATAGAGTCTCACAGAAATGATTCTACTAATCATACGACGACAAAACATGTAGTCAAAAGACGTCAAACGGTCTACTCAAAGGTGATCTCTCATCCTCTCCTCTCCCAAAATAGTACCCTCACATCCGCATAAATCGTCCTGGCTGGCTCATGGAACTCCTCGTCTTCATGGGTATGTCTACGCTCGTCCATCCGCTCCTGCTCCGTCGGCGGGCGCATCGGTTCCTAAAATGATAACGTACAAAGTACGTTAGCCACGACGGACCAAGTAAATCTCACGCTCCTCCCCAGCCCCCTAATGGGCACCAAGGAGAACACCTGCAAGGAAAGTTAGCACAATAGCCGAAGCAAATATATATCTATCGGGGTTATATAAATGAAGCAGTAATCCGTAATAATTCAAAAAGAGGGAAAATCAACCTAAGTAGAAAATTCACCCGCCATCGAATAACCTTCCCAACGGTGGTTATACGATGTCGGACCGAGGTGAGAGTATAAGTAATGTAACATATGATATGGTGTGCATGTATGATTATCCTCTCTGTCACTCGAATAACGTGTCTCAATCACTTTCCCCTATGTCGACATAGTGACCTGTTAAGAGAAGGAGCTCACTTCCCAGGCCTCACCGCCGTGGCCAGACGGTGACAGTGGGTCGGTCGTTCCCACTTCTAGGTTATGGATACACCCCAAAACTTCCTAGGCCTTCGTACCTCTATGAAGAATAGGTACTCTCGGTGGGAACACATCCTCACCTCGTGCGGAGATCCTCTCGGCACATAACCAAAAAGGTGTGAGACGGACCTGTGTGGAAAGGGTAGCTAGCCCCCGGTCCTCTTCACCACCAAAACAAAAGAGTTCATCGTCACAACTTCTCCCATAGTGTATATTATGGGGAAGCCGACGAACCCGCCACATCGGTAACCATGCACCCTCCCATGCCCTCATGCACAAGGTGATGAATGAAACAATTTTATATATTAATCTTCAAATTTGAGCAATTACTTATGCTGCACATCATAATCCGCAATCATCATGGAGGTAAACAAGCAAATTCAAATAACATTGTGGAGGGCTATATTTATATTACTCAGAGGGTTCGGATCAGAAAGTACAAAACATAACAGTGGTAGTAATTATATTTATCTACAATATCATCTCTCACACGCTTTGCCTAAAACAGACTTTAAGTTCACCAAAAGGAGGGTTGAAGTTTGTATAAAATAACTGTTTTCTGGACAAGGCAGAATTCTGAACGTAGATTGCACTTTAGGGGCTAAATTTAAATTACTTAGATGTTGTAAATCAGAATGTATAAAACATGAAAGTTGTAGCACAAATGTTTATCTATCATATCATGTCTCATAAATGTTTTCCAGGTCGGCCTCTAAGGCCATTAAAAATCCATTTTAGAAACGAGATAATTTTCCGAAAACTGGCAGATTTTATGTCAAAGGAAATAAGGCCGGCGCACGATTCTTGGCACAGACCGGTGGCTGCATGCGAATCGAACAATAAATCCGTGCAGTGGGGAGTGCACCGGATTATATTTCTGTATAAATATGTATATATATAATATGTATAGTTATGTATACATGTATAAAATATTTATACATTTATACATATATGTATATACATAAATATTTTCATTATATATATATATATACATTTTTACTTATATATATATATATATAAATCAAAACCGCCGGCCTCCTCTTACAGACTCTCCCCGCCACCTCCGGTGGGGAGATCTCATCCGACCACCACCACCGGTGGGTGCGCCCAGGGTGGACGCTCCGGTGGGCACTTGCCGGCGGCCGGCCGCCGCCGGCGGTAGCCGGAAAGCTCTTATATTATTATTATTATTATTATTATTATTATTATTATTATTTTGGATGGAGAGGGTCGTCGGAGCGGATTCCAACTGCTCCCTCCGCCTCAAGGGCCGTGAGAGTGAGCCGTGGAGGCCCTCCCTCCCCTTCACACGTCCCATGCGAGGCCGAAACCCGCATCGGTGGCGGAGATTGAAGTGGGTGGTCCGAAGCTTCCAAGGCCGGGATCGCCGGCTCCGGTGGTCGGAGACGGCGGTGGTCGACGAGAAGAGATCTAAGGGCAGGAAGGAGTCATAAGAACTTACATGTGTGCCGTTTAGGCGAGGGGATCGTCGCGCGGCCATTGCTAGCGGTGGAGTTCGCCGAAATTCGTGGGGAAGGCTCGTCGGAAGGTCACCGGAGCTCTTCTATGGCTGGATGGTGGCTGTGGAGGTGGGAAAAACGAAATCCTAAGTGGAGGGGGGTTTTATATAGGAGATGGTGGTCTTTGGGGTGTTGTGAGAGGTTTTAATGAGGAGTAACTCCTCTCCCTTGATGAATCCGCCCTCCCCATCAGCTCCCAGCCGGCCAAGCTCTTCCCAAGGCGTTGGGAAAGGGAGGAATTCAATTCCCATGGCTGAATATTAATGGTATTGATGAGGGGAGGTTTAAATGTAATTAATACGACTTAAAAAAAAAACGAATTTTTCATTAAATATATTTTATTTTTAATTCAAATTTTTATGGCAGCCTCCCTAGGTCATTTATGATTTTTATAATTTTTTAATAACGTTTTCTATTTATTTTTATTTATTTGGTGTTTAAATAGAGTTAAATCAAAATAAATAAATTTTACATTAATTAATAGATTTTAATTAATATTATTCTTTTATATATTTATGGGACCCTATGATAAAATTTTGGGAGAAAAATAATATCATTATCTATTTTTCTCAAAACCTCCTTATTATTTAAATAATTAATTGCTCTATAAAACATATTTTCATAACTCATTTAAATGTATTTATTCCCATTTTTAATTGGTCATCCTATTCAAAATATTATTGAAATGTTGCGACAAAATCTTGGAGTTGATTGGGGTGTACTTTATATACTCATAGTTGAAGGTTTTCAAGTTTGAGGAGTGGAGCAGGTTTTTCAGAAGAAAAGAAATTTTTTTTTTTTATTAAGTCAATTCGTCGAGTGTTCACGAGAACTCCCGACGAATTCGTCGAATGTTCACGAGAACTCCCGACGAATTCCGACGAATGAAAACAGAAGACAGTTTTTAAGCTTGATCAGTATTTTTCAGTGGCTAAGTAAATTCATCGAATGTTCACGAGAGCTCCCGACGAATTCGTCGACTGTTCACGAGAGCTCCCGACGAATTCCGACGAATGAAAACAGAAGACAGTTTTTAAGCTTTGATCAGTATTTTTCAGTGGCTAAGTAAATTCGTCGAATGTTCACGAGAGCTCCCGACGAATTCGTCGAATGTTCACGAGAGCTCCCGACGAATTCCGACGAATGAAAACAGAAGACAGTTTTTTAAGTTTTGATCAGTATTTTTCAGTGGCTAAGTAAATTCGTCGAATGTTCACGAGAAGTCTCGACGAATGACGGACATACGGATTTCAAATTTATGTTTCATTTTTGAAATTTAGGGTTGGCCGCAACTAGGTACTTTCACACCCATTAGGGAACAAATGACCATTTGGGTGCCATCCAAGCCAACAAAACCCTAGCAGTTCACAAAATCACGATGGGGTCTAGAATTTCAAAATTGGGATGTTACAAATCCAAAAAGTCAAACAAAATTTTCGTCCTCGAAAATTCGATTGGGTCATAGTATTTTCAAAGTCGAGCAATTCACCATACTTGAAAATAAGAAGTCCAAAAAGATTTGAGTGTTACCTGACGTAAAGAGGCCAGGGTAAAGTTCTCGCATCTGGTCCTCGGGTTCCCAGGTAGATTCCTCGGTCCCGCAGTTGTCCCATAGAACTCGGACAAGGGGGACTCTCTTCCGCCGCAGGACCCTAGTCTCGGTATCCACGATCCGCATCGGCTTGAGGGATACAGATCGGTCGGGTTCTACTGGTTCGGGGGTCTCCTGAATGACGTGTTCCGGGCGTAGTAGTGCGCGTCTTAATGAGGAGATGTGAAATACATCATGCAACCCCTGAAGCTCCGGGGGTAGCTCCAGCCTATACGCCACTTCACCGATCCGCTCCGTGATGGTATATGGCCCCATGTATCTTGGGCTCAACTTTCGTTGTCGGCGGAGCCGAGATACACCGTGGCGAGGGCGGATCTTCAAGTAAACCTTGTCACCCACGACAAATTCAACGTGTCGATGACGGGCGTCGTAGTACTTGGCTTGGCGACCCTGAGCTTCACGCATCCGCTCCTGTATTAGCTGAACAATTTCTGTCACATTCTCCATGAAAACGGGCCCCAGGGCCCTCGGATCCGCGTCTTGGGCCCAAGAAAGTGGAGTACGGCATTTCCGGCCGTATAAAGCTTCGTATGGGGCCATGCCAATGCTTGCTTGATACGAGTTGTTATAGGAGAATTCGACTAAAGGTAGGAGCCGCTCCCATGGCTCCTTCTTATCCACCAAGCATAACCGGAGAAGATCCTCCAAGGTCCGGTTTGTGCGTTCGGTTTGCCCGTCTGTTTGGGGATGAAATGATGTGCTGAATGCTAGTTTAGTCCCCAAATATGCTTGAACGCTCCTCCATTCATTTGAGGTGAATCGACCATCCCGATCAGAGACTATGGTTTTTGGCACACCGTGGTACCGAACCACATTTTCAATGAAAAGGCGCACCAATTTTCCTACACCATCGTCTTGGCGGTTGGGAATAAATCTCGCAACCTTCGTCAAACGGTCGACCACCACCCAGATAGAATCGTTCCCGGTTCGAGAGCGGGGCAGGCCATGAATGAAATCCATGGATATGTCTTCGAATTTCCACTCGGGGACGGGAAGCGGCTGTAGTAACTCGGCGGGGTTCTTGCACTCTGCCTTAACAAGCTGGCACGTCGGGCAATGTGTCACAAAAGTGACGACATCTCGCTTCATCCCAGGCCACCAGAACATTTTCTTCAGGTCTGCATGCATCTTTGTGATGCCCGGGTGAATCGAGTAGCGAGTGTGATGGCTCTCATACAAAATCTCATGCCGAAACTGTCCCCCAGATGGCACAAACATCCTATCACGGAAGTACAGGATTCCGTCCTTTATCTTAAAATCTGGGTGCTCCTTTCCGGCCTTCAAACGAGCAATCCCATCCTCGAACAAAGGGTCATCTTGCTGGGCATCTCTAATCCTTTCCCGAAGATCGCACTTGATCTCCGTCCAATACAGCTGATGTGCTGCCGCAACTGAATCTCCTCGGGCGATCACGGTGATCCCCATCTCCTCGAGTCCTCGTACTATATCTCTCGGGGTGCCGATCATCCAATTAGCTGAGGCTATAGGATTCCTGCTCAGGGCATCTGCAACAGTGTTTGCCTTGCCCGGGTGGTACTGGAGGTCGAAGTCGTAGTCACACAAGAACTCCAACCACCGTCTCTGTCGTAGGTTCAGCTCCCTCTGCGTGAAGACGTACTTGAGGCTCCTGTGGTCCGAAAACACCTCACATCGGACGCCGTACAGATAGTGCCTCCATATCTTTAGAGCAAATACCACCGCACCCAACTCCAAGTCGTGCGTGGCGTAGTTTTTCTCGTGCACTTTTAGCTGCCTCGAGGCGTAGGCAACCACCCTCCCATGTTGCATCAAGACCGCTCCTAAGCCCTGTTGACATGCGTCTGTGTACACCTGGAAGCCTTCCTGGCCCGATGGTATGGTCAGTATAGGAGCTGAGGTGAGCTTCCCCTTCAACTCCTGGAAGGCCTCTTCACACTGCGATGTCCATATAAATTTCGCATCCTTCTTTGTTAGCGACGTCAGCGGTAGCGCGATCTTAGAGAATCCCTCTACGAACTTGCGGTAATATCCCGCAAGCCCGAGGAAGCTCCTCACATCTGCAGCGGAGCGAAGCTGCGGCCAATCCCTAACGGCCCGAATCTTTGCTGGATCTACTGCTATGCCGTTGGCGCTGACGATGTGACCCAAGAAGCCGACCTCCTTAAGCCAAAATTCGCACTTTGAAAACTTTGCGTACAGCTGGTGTTCACGCAGCTTTTGAAGCACTTTCTCCAGGTGTGTTACATGCAGCTCTTCCGATGCCGAGTACACCAGAATGTCATCGATGAATACAATGACAAAATGGTCGAGGAAGGGTTCGAACACCCGGTTCATTAGAGACATGAATGCTGCCGGGGCATTGGTGAGACCGAACGGCATCACTGTGAACTCGTATTGCCCGTAACGAGAACAAAACGCAGTTTTCTCGATGTCCTTATCATCAATCCTGAGCTGGTAGTATCCCGACCGGAGGTCGAGTTTGGAGAAGCACCGAGCCCCCTGTAACTGATCAAATAATTCTTCTATCCTTGGGAGTGGATAGGTATTTTTCACGGTCAGCCGGTTCAACTCTCGGTAGTCGATGCAGAGTCGGAGGGATCCGTCCTTCTTCTTCACGAAGAGTACAGGTGCTCCCCAAGGAGAAGAGCTGGGTCGGACGAATCCCGAGTCTACCAATTCTTGAAGCTGCATCCTGAATTCTGCTAGCTCCTTTGGCGCCATCCTGTAGGGAGATCTCGAGACCGGACGAGCCCCAGGAAGGAGGTGGATTTTGAAATCCTCTTCTCGGTGTGGAGGCAGGCCTGGAAGCTTCTCCGGGAAGACATCCGGAAACTCCTTTACCACTTTTACTTCGGCCAATTCTATGGTCCGCCCCATCATTTCAAAGTAGACCACGAACACCTCATCACCTCTCATGGTGGCCTTAGTTGCCTGTATTGAATTAAGCACGAGACGAGAGATAAACGGTATACCTTGATAGGTGATTGTTCCTCCCGTTGGCACTTGGAGGGTCACCTTCCTGCTCTGACAGTCTATCTGTGCTGCATGATCCGCGAGCCAGTCCATTCCTAATATCAGGTCAAATCCTGACAGTTGGAGTACTGCTGCTTCAACCTCCATCTCCCGATCATCAATCTTTACATTGAATTTGCATAAATCTGAGGAGATCATCTCCGATCCATCAGGGAGTCGTACCCGCAGTGGGTTCCCTGTGAGGTAAACCACCCCTGGCTCCTGATGTATAAAATCATGAGACACAAAGGAGCGAGTGGCTCCCGTGTCAAAGAGTGCTCGAGCAGCCCGATCGTTGATCCAGAGGATCCCTGAGGTTTCAATTTAATCGATTGGTGTATATGTATATGTTTCAGTAATATATATAAGCACGTAAATAAAAGTATCACAGGTAACGTGCAAAATATGCATACGTATAAAAAAAAAATTCGTACCGTTCACCACGTCCGCGGTGGCTCGACCCCTCTCTAGGTCCAAAGCATAAGCCTGCTGGGGAGGTCGCTGCTGTCCTCTACCAGGCTGGCCTCGTCCACGACCTCCGCCCCGGTGAAAGTCCCGATTTCCATCCCTGGGTGCCAGTAGGGGGCACTGAGGTCGTAGATGCCCCAACTCGTTGCAGTGGAAACAACGCCTCTCAAAAGGTCGTTGCTCTACCGCGTATGCTGGTGCTGGGAGGGCTCGCTGCTGTGCTGGGGGAGGCGGTGGTGTCCTCCTCCGGTGATAATCACGGGGTGGCTGGTGGCGATCTCCTCGATCATAGCCCCTATGTTCTCCCCGGTCGTTTCCGCGTCCGCGCTGGTGCCTGGTCCCCTGACCCCTCTGATCATGCCCTTGGGGTGTCTCTGCTATTCTCTTCAACCTGTTCCTTTCCCGGGTGGTTTTTATGTCAGCCTCCATCGTCTTTGCAAGGTTGACGATAACCTCGAAGGGAGCGTGAGCTGCTGTCATCAGTGGTTGCCGAATGGAGTCGTTGAGGCCCTGAAAGAACCTCTTGGCACGGTTCTCATCCTCTATGGCCATGATTCCAGCATATCGGGCGAGGTGGGAGAACTCTCGCTGGTACTCTATGACTGTCATGGTACCTTGCCGAAGATGTAGAAAACGCTCCTGCAGTTCTGTCCGGTCGGAGCTAGAAATGAAGTGCTCCATCATCGAGGTAGAAAAGTTCCTCCAGGAGATCTCCGTCAGTCGGCGGTCCCTATACGTGGTCTGAAGGACGGACCTCCACCATTGCCTAGCATACCCCTCCAGAAGGGTGGTAGCTAGGGAAACCGCATAATAAGAAGGGCAGTGCATTCCCTTGAGGAGTTCTTCGATCCTTTCCAGCCAATCCTCTGTCTGGATGGCTGATTCTGTCCCTCTGAAGACCGGGGGACGAAAGCTCCTGAACATGACCAGTCTCTCTGCATCTGAAGGGCCCTGAGCCTGAAATGGTTGCTGCTGCTGTAGCGAGGCCCGAAAGGTATCCAGTAGGGCAGTGAGAGTCTGTCCTAACTCCGTTTGGTGAAACAGGGTCGGCTGGGCCGGTGCTGCCTGGCCAGTGGGTGCAGCAGGAGGTGGAGGGGCCCACTCGTCAACTGGGGTGCCGGGGCGATATATGTCCTCGTTGGTGTCGTCGGCGTTCTCGTTTCTCATCCCGAGGCTAGGTTCCCGAAATTCCTGTTTCAATTTATTGAAATGTGTGTGTCAGAACTATCTAATCAAGCTAATATGTAGGTACTTGGTCGAAGAATTTGTTCGGTTGGGTTTCCTTAGTGAAACTTTGCGTGACGTTTTATCATGAATCTTTTGCGGTCCACCACGCTTCCGTTGCATAGTTCGTCCTCGAACTAGGTATCGTATTACGGTGGACCACCTGTGATGATTTTATAAATCTGGATCGTTTTTTTTTTTTCCTCTGATACCATTTGTAAGGACCCCCCTTTCTCAGCGAAGGGAATCCTTATGCCCAGGGCGAGCGTCCCCCCAAAAGGTTCGCGTGTCCGAAGAGGTCTCACCCTCTTACCTGACCCACGACCCAATTGGCGGAACATTCGCCCTGTGAGGCTAATGCATCATTACAGAAAGACAATCGCAGAGTATAAAATTAAATTTGCGCGGAAGCAAAACATCACAGAATATCCCAGCGTGATAAATAATAAAACATGGATACTGCCCACGACGGGGTATATAGAGTCTCACAGAAATGATTCTACTAATCATACGACGACAAAACATGTAGTCAAAAGACGTCAAACGGTCTACTCAAAGGTGATCTCTCATCCTCTCCTCTCCCAAAATAGTACCCTCACATCCGCATAAATCGTCCTGGCTGGCTCATGGAACTCCTCGTCTTCATGGGTATGTCTACGCTCGTCCATCCGCTCCTGCTCCGTCGGCGGGCGCATCGGTTCCTAAAATGATAACGTACAAAGTACGTTAGCCACGACGGACCAAGTAAATCTCACGCTCCTCCCCAGCCCCCTAATGGGCACCAAGGAGAACACCTGCAAGGAAAGTTAGCACAATAGCCGAAGCAAATATATATCTATCGGGGTTATATAAATGAAGCAGTAATCCGTAATAATTCAAAAAGAGGGAAAATCAACCTAAGTAGAAAATTCACCCGCCATCGAATAACCTTCCCAACGGTGGTTATACGATGTCGGACCGAGGTGAGAGTATAAGTAATGTAACATATGATATGGTGTGCATGTATGATTATCCTCTCTGTCACTCGAATGACGTGTCTCAATCACTTTCCCCTATGTCGACATAGTGACCTGTTAAGAGAAGGAGCTCACTTCCCAGGCCTCACCGCCGTGGCCAGACGGTGACAGTGGGTCGGTCGTTCCCACTTCTAGGTTATGGATACACCCCAAAACTTCCTAGGCCTTCGTACCTCTATGAAGAATAGGTACTCTCGGTGGGAACACATCCTCACCTCGTGCGGAGATCCTCTCGGCACATAACCAAAAAGGTGTGAGACGGACCTGTGTGGAAAGGGTAGCTAGCCCCCGGTCCTCTTCACCACCAAAACAAAAGAGTTCATCGTCACAACTTCTCCCATAGTGTATATTATGGGGAAGTCGACGAACCCGCCACATCGGTAACCATGCACCCTCTCATGCCCTCATGCACAAGGTGATGAATGAAACAATTTTATATATTAATCTTCAAATTTGAGCAATTACTTATGCTGCACATCATAATCCGCAATCATCATGGAGGTAAACAAGCAAATTCAAATAACATTGTGGAGGGCTATATTTATATTACTCGGAGGGTTCGGATCAGAAAGTACAAAACATAACAGTGGTAGTAATTATATTTATCTACAATATCATCTCTCACACGCTTTGCCTAAAACAGACTTTAAGTTCACCAAAAGGAGGGTTGAAGTTTGTATAAAATAACTGTTTTCTGGACAAGGCAGAATTCTGAACGTAGATTGCACTTTAGGGGCTAAATTTAAATTACTTAGATGTTGTAAATCAGAATGTATAAAACATGAAAGTTGTAGCACAAATGTTTATCTATCATATCATGTCTCATAAATGTTTTCCAGGTCGGCCTCTAAGGCCATTAAAAATCCATTTTAGAAACGAGATAATTTTCTGAAAACTGGCAGATTTTATGTCAAAGGAAATAAGGCCGGCGCACGATTCTTGGCACAGACCGGTGGCTGCATGCGAATCGAACAATAAATCCGTGCAGTGGGGAGTGCACCGGATTATATTTCTGTATAAATATGTATATATATAATATGTATAGTTATGTATACATGTATAAAATATTTATACATTTATACATATATGTATATACATAAATATTTTCATTATATATATATATATACATTTTTACTTATATATATATATATATATATATAAATCAAAACCGCCGGCCTCCTCTTACAGACTCTCCCCGCCACCTCCGGTGGGGAGATCTCATCCGACCACCACCACCGGTGGGTGCGCCCAGGGTGGACGCTCCGGTGGGCACTTGCCGGCGGCCGGCCGCCGCCGGCGGTAGCCGGAAAGCTCTTATATTATTATTATTATTATTATTATTATTATTATTATTATTATTTTGGATGGAGAGGGTCGTCGGAGCGGATTCCAACTGCTCCCTCCGCCTCAAGGGCCGTGAGAGTGAGCCGTGGAGGCCCTCCCTCCCCTTCACACGTCCCATGCGAGGCCGAAACCCGCATCGGTGGCGGAGATTGAAGTGGGTGGTCCGAAGCTTCCAAGGCCGGGATCGCCGGCTCCGGTGGTCGGAGACGGCGGTGGTCGACGAGAAGAGATCTAAGGGCAGGAAGGAGTCATAAGAACTTACATGTGTGCCGTTTAGGCGAGGGGATCGTCGCGCGGCCATTGCTAGCGGTGGAGTTCGCCGAAATTCGTGGGGAAGGCTCGTCGGAAGGTCACCGGAGCTCTTCTATGGCTGGATGGTGGCTGTGGAGGTGGGAAAAACGAAATCCTAAGTGGAGGGGGGTTTTATATAGGAGATGGTGGTCTTTGGGGTGTTGTGAGAGGTTTTAATGAGGAGTAACTCCTCTCCCTTGATGAATCCGCCCTCCCCATCAGCTCCCAGCCGGCCAAGCTCTTCCCAAGGCGTTGGGAAAGGGAGGAATTCAATTCCCATGGCTGAATATTAATGGTATTGATGAGGGGAGGTTTAAATGTAATTAATACGACTTAAAAAAAAAACGAATTTTTCATTAAATATATTTTATTTTTAATTCAAATTTTTATGGCAGCCTCCCTAGGTCATTTATGATTTTTATAATTTTTTAATAACGTTTTCTATTTATTTTTATTTATTTGGTGTTTAAATAGAGTTAAATCAAAATAAATAAATTTTACATTAATTAATAGATTTTAATTAATATTATTCTTTTATATATTTATGGGACCCTATGATAAAATTTTGGGAGAAAAATAATATCATTATCTATTTTTCTCAAAACCTCCTTATTATTTAAATAATTAATTGCTCTATAAAACATATTTTCATAACTCATTTAAATGTATTTATTCCCATTTTTAATTGGTCATCCTATTCAAAATATTATTGAAATGTTGCGACAAAATCTTGGAGTTGATTGGGGTGTACTTTATATACTCATAGTTGAAGGTTTTCAAGTTTGAGGAGTGGAGCAGGTTTTTCAGAAGAAAAGAAATTTTTTTTTTTTATTAAGTCAATTCGTCGAGTGTTCACGAGAACTCCCGACGAATTCGTCGAATGTTCACGAGAACTCCCGACGAATTGCGACGAATGAAAACAGAAGACAGTTTTTAAGCTTGATCAGTATTTTTCAGTGGCTAAGTAAATTCATCGAATGTTCACGAGAGCTCCCGACGAATTCGTCGACTGTTCACGAGAGCTCCCGACGAATTCCGACGAATGAAAACAGAAGACAGTTTTTAAGCTTTGATCAGTATTTTTCAGTGGCTAAGTAAATTCGTCGAATGTTCACGAGAGCTCCCGACGAATTCGTCGAATGTTCACGAGAGCTCCCGACGAATTCCGACGAATGAAAACAGAAGACAGTTTTTTAAGTTTTGATCAGTATTTTTCAGTGGCTAAGTAAATTCGTCGAATGTTCACGAGAAGTCTCGACGAATGACGGACATACGGATTTCAAATTTATGTTTCATTTTTGAAATTTAGGGTTGGCCGCAACTAGGTACTTTCACACCCATTAGGGAACAAATGACCATTTGGGTGCCATCCAAGCCAACAAAACCCTAGCAGTTCACAAAATCACGATGGGGTCTAGAATTTCAAAATTGGGATGTTACAAATCCAAAAAGTCAAACAAAATTTTCGTCCTCGAAAATTCGATTGGGTCATAGTATTTTCAAAGTCGAGCAATTCACCATACTTGAAAATAAGAAGTCCAAAAAGATTTGAGTGTTACCTGACGTAAAGAGGCCAGGGTAAAGTTCTCGCATCTGGTCCTCGGGTTCCCAGGTAGATTCCTCGGTCCCACAGTTGTCCCATAGAACTCGGACAAGGGGGACTCTCTTCCGCCGCAGGACCCTAGTCTCGGTATCCACGATCCGCATCGGCTTGAGGGATACAGATCGGTCGGGTTCTACTGGTTCGGGGGTCTCCTGAATGACGTGTTCCGGGCGTAGTAGTGCGCGTCTTAATGAGGAGATGTGAAATACATCATGCAACCCCTGAAGCTCCGGGGGTAGCTCCAGCCTATACGCCACTTCACCGATCCGCTCCGTGATGGTATATGGCCCCATGTATCTTGGGCTCAACTTTCGTTGTCGGCGGAGCCGAGATACACCGTGGCGAGGGCGGATCTTCAAGTAAACCTTGTCACCCACGACAAATTCAACGTGTCGATGACGGGCGTCGTAGTACTTGGCTTGGCGACCCTGAGCTTCACGCATCCGCTCCTGTATTAGCTGAACAATTTCTGTCACATTCTCCATGAAAACGGGCCCCAGGGCCCTCGGATCCGCGTCTTGGGCCCAAGAAAGTGGAGTACGGCATTTCCGGCCGTATAAAGCTTCGTATGGGGCCATGCCAATGCTTGCTTGATACGAGTTGTTATAGGAGAATTCGACTAAAGGTAGGAGCCGCTCCCATGGCTCCTTCTTATCCACCAAGCATAACCGGAGAAGATCCTCCAAGGTCCGGTTTGTGCGTTCGGTTTGCCCGTCTGTTTGGGGATGAAATGATGTGCTGAATGCTAGTTTAGTCCCCAAATATGCTTGAACGCTCCTCCATTCATTTGAGGTGAATCGACCATCCCGATCAGAGACTATGGTTTTTGGCACACCGTGGTACCGAACCACATTTTCAATGAAAAGGCGCACCAATTTTCCTACACCATCGTCTTGGCGGTTGGGAATAAATCTCGCAACCTTCGTCAAACGGTCGACCACCACCCAGATAGAATCGTTCCCGGTTCGAGAGCGGGGCAGGCCATGAATGAAATCCATGGATATGTCTTCGAATTTCCACTCGGGGACGGGAAGCGGCTGTAGTAACTCGGCGGGGTTCTTGCACTCTGCCTTAACAAGCTGGCACGTCGGGCAATGTGTCACAAAAGTGACGACATCTCGCTTCATCCCAGGCCACCAGAACATTTTCTTCAGGTCTGCATGCATCTTTGTGATGCCCGGGTGAATCGAGTAGCGAGTGTGATGGCTCTCATACAAAATCTCATGCCGAAACTGTCCCCCAGATGGCACAAACATCCTATCACGGAAGTACAGGATTCCGTCCTTTATCTTAAAATCTGGGTGCTCCTTTCCGGCCTTCAAACGAGCAATCCCATCCTCGAACAAAGGGTCATCTTGCTGGGCATCTCTAATCCTTTCCCGAAGATCGCACTTGATCTCCGTCCAATACAGCTGATGTGCTGCCGCAACTGAATCTCCTCGGGCGATCACGGTGATCCCCATCTCCTCGAGTCCTCGTACTATATCTCTCGGGGTGCCGATCATCCAATTAGCTGAGGCTATAGGATTCCTGCTCAGGGCATCTGCAACAGTGTTTGCCTTGCCCGGGTGGTACTGGAGGTCGAAGTCGTAGTCACACAAGAACTCCAACCACCGTCTCTGTCGTAGGTTCAGCTCCCTCTGCGTGAAGACGTACTTGAGGCTCCTGTGGTCCGAAAACACCTCACATCGGACGCCGTACAGATAGTGCCTCCATATCTTTAGAGCAAATACCACCGCACCCAACTCCAAGTCGTGCGTGGCGTAGTTTTTCTCGTGCACTTTTAGCTGCCTCGAGGCGTAGGCAACCACCCTCCCATGTTGCATCAAGACCGCTCCTAAGCCCTGTTGACATGCGTCTGTGTACACCTGGAAGCCTTCCTGGCCCGATGGTATGGTCAGTATAGGAGCTGAGGTGAGCTTCCCCTTCAACTCCTGGAAGGCCTCTTCACACTGCGATGTCCATATAAATTTCGCATCCTTCTTTGTTAGCGACGTCAGCGGTAGCGCGATCTTAGAGAATCCCTCTACGAACTTGCGGTAATATCCCGCAAGCCCGAGGAAGCTCCTCACATCTGCAGCGGAGCGAAGCTGCGGCCAATCCCTAACGGCCCGAATCTTTGCTGGATCTACTGCTATGCCGTTGGCGCTGACGATGTGACCCAAGAAGCCGACCTCCTTAAGCCAAAATTCGCACTTTGAAAACTTTGCGTACAGCTGGTGTTCACGCAGCTTTTGAAGCACTTTCTCCAGGTGTACGTGTTACATGCAGCTCTTCCGATGCCGAGTACACCAGAATGTCATCGATGAATACAATGACAAAATGGTCGAGGAAGGGTTCGAACACCCGGTTCATTAGAGACATGAATGCTGCCGGGGCATTGGTGAGACCGAACGGCATCACTGTGAACTCGTATTGCCCGTAACGAGAACAAAACGCAGTTTTCTCGATGTCCTTATCATCAATCCTGAGCTGGTAGTATCCCGACCGGAGGTCGAGTTTGGAGAAGCACCGAGCCCCCTGTAACTGATCAAATAATTCTTCTATCCTTGGGAGTGGATAGGTATTTTTCACGGTCAGCCGGTTCAACTCTCGGTAGTCGATGCAGAGTCGGAGGGATCCGTCCTTCTTCTTCACGAAGAGTACAGGTGCTCCCCAAGGAGAAGAGCTGGGTCGGACGAATCCCGAGTCTACCAATTCTTGAAGCTGCATCCTGAATTCTGCTAGCTCCTTTGGCGCCATCCTGTAGGGAGATCTCGAGACCGGACGAGCCCCAGGAAGGAGGTGGATTTTGAAATCCTCTTCTCGGTGTGGAGGCAGGCCTGGAAGCTTCTCCGGGAAGACATCCGGAAACTCCTTTACCACTTTTACTTCGGCCAATTCTATGGTCCGCCCCATCATTTCAAAGTAGACCACGAACACCTCATCACCTCTCATGGTGGCCTTAGTTGCCTGTATTGAATTAAGCACGAGACGAGAGATAAACGGTATACCTTGATAGGTGATTGTTCCTCCCGTTGGCACTTGGAGGGTCACCTTCCTGCTCTGACAGTCTATCTGTGCTGCATGATCCGCGAGCCAGTCCATTCCTAATATCAGGTCAAATCCTGACAGTTGGAGTACTGCTGCTTCAACCTCCATCTCCCGATCATCAATCTTTACATTGAATTTGCATAAATCTGAGGAGATCATCTCCGATCCATCAGGGAGTCGTACCCGCAGTGGGTTCCCTGTGAGGTAAACCACCCCTGGCTCCTGATGTATAAAATCATGAGACACAAAGGAGCGAGTGGCTCCCGTGTCAAAGAGTGCTCGAGCAGCCCGATCGTTGATCCAGAGGATCCCTGAGGTTTCAATTTAATCGATTGGTGTATATGTATATGTTTCAGTAATATATATAAGCACGTAAATAAAAGTATCACAGGTAACGTGCAAAATATGCATACGTATAAAAAAAAAATTCGTACCGTTCACCACGTCCGCGGTGGCTCGACCCCTCTCTAGGTCCAAAGCATAAGCCTGCTGGGGAGGTCGCTGCTGTCCTCTACCAGGCTGGCCTCGTCCACGACCTCCGCCCCGGTGAAAGTCCCGATTTCCATCCCTGGGTGCCAGTAGGGGGCACTGAGGTCGTAGATGCCCCAACTCGTTGCAGTGGAAACAACGCCTCTCAAAAGGTCGTTGCTCTACCGCGTATGCTGGTGCTGGGAGGGCTCGCTGCTGTGCTGGGGGAGGCGGTGGTGTCCTCCTCCGGTGATAATCACGGGGTGGCTGGTGGCGATCTCCTCGATCATAGCCCCTATGTTCTCCCCGGTCGTTTCCGCGTCCGCGCTGGTGCCTGGTCCCCTGACCCCTCTGATCATGCCCTTGGGGTGTCTCTGCTATTCTCTTCAACCTGTTCCTTTCCCGGGTGGTTTTTATGTCAGCCTCCATCGTCTTTGCAAGGTTGACGATAACCTCGAAGGGAGCGTGAGCTGCTGTCATCAGTGGTTGCCGAATGGAGTCGTTGAGGCCCTGAAAGAACCTCTTGGCACGGTTCTCATCCTCTATGGCCATGATTCCAGCATATCGGGCGAGGTGGGAGAACTCTCGCTGGTACTCTATGACTGTCATGGTACCTTGCCGAAGATGTAGAAAACGCTCCTGCAGTTCTGTCCGGTCGGAGCTAGAAATGAAGTGCTCCATCATCGAGGTAGAAAAGTTCCTCCAGGAGATCTCCGTCAGTCGGCGGTCCCTATACGTGGTCTGAAGGACGGACCTCCACCATTGCCTAGCATACCCCTCCAGAAGGGTGGTAGCTAGGGAAACCGCATAATAAGAAGGGCAGTGCATTCCCTTGAGGAGTTCTTCGATCCTTTCCAGCCAATCCTCTGTCTGGATGGCTGATTCTGTCCCTCTGAAGACCGGGGGACGAAAGCTCCTGAACATGACCAGTCTCTCTGCATCTGAAGGGCCCTGAGCCTGAAATGGTTGCTGCTGCTGTAGCGAGGCCCGAAAGGTATCCAGTAGGGCAGTGAGAGTCTGTCCTAACTCCGTTTGGTGAAACAGGGTCGGCTGGGCCGGTGCTGCCTGGCCAGTGGGTGCAGCAGGAGGTGGAGGGGCCCACTCGTCAACTGGGGTGCCGGGGCGATATATGTCCTCGTTGGTGTCGTCGGCGTTCTCGTTTCTCATCCCGAGGCTAGGTTCCCGAAATTCCTGTTTCAATTTATTGAAATGTGTGTGTCAGAACTATCTAATCAAGCTAATATGTAGGTACTTGGTCGAAGAATTTGTTCGGTTGGGTTTCCTTAGTGAAACTTTGCGTGACGTTTTATCATGAATCTTTTGCGGTCCACCACGCTTCCGTTGCATAGTTCGTCCTCGAACTAGGTATCGTATTACGGTGGACCACCTGTGATGATTTTATAAATCTGGATCGTTTTTTTTTTTTCCTCTGATACCATTTGTAAGGACCCCCCTTTCTCAGCGAAGGGAATCCTTATGCCCAGGGCGAGCGTCCCCCCAAAAGGTTCGCGTGTCCGAAGAGGTCTCACCCTCTTACCTGACCCACGACCCAATTGGCGGAACATTCGCCCTGTGAGGCTAATGCATCATTACAGAAAGACAATCGCAGAGTATAAAATTAAATTTGCGCGGAAGCAAAACATCACAGAATATCCCAGCGTGATAAATAATAAAACATGGATACTGCCCACGACGGGGTATATAGAGTCTCACAGAAATGATTCTACTAATCATACGACGACAAAACATGTAGTCAAAAGACGTCAAACGGTCTACTCAAAGGTGATCTCTCATCCTCTCCTCTCCCAAAATAGTACCCTCACATCCGCATAAATCGTCCTGGCTGGCTCATGGAACTCCTCGTCTTCATGGGTATGTCTACGCTCGTCCATCCGCTCCTGCTCCGTCGGCGGGCGCATCGGTTCCTAAAATGATAACGTACAAAGTACGTTAGCCACGACGGACCAAGTAAATCTCACGCTCCTCCCCAGCCCCCTAATGGGCACCAAGGAGAACACCTGCAAGGAAAGTTAGCACAATAGCCGAAGCAAATATATATCTATCGGGGTTATATAAATGAAGCAGTAATCCGTAATAATTCAAAAAGAGGGAAAATCAACCTAAGTAGAAAATTCACCCGCCATCGAATAACCTTCCCAACGGTGGTTATACGATGTCGGACCGAGGTGAGAGTATAAGTAATGTAACATATGATATGGTGTGCATGTATGATTATCCTCTCTGTCACTCGAATGACGTGTCTCAATCACTTTCCCCTATGTCGACATAGTGACCTGTTAAGAGAAGGAGCTCACTTCCCAGGCCTCACCGCCGTGGCCAGACGGTGACAGTGGGTCGGTCGTTCCCACTTCTAGGTTATGGATACACCCCAAAACTTCCTAGGCCTTCGTACCTCTATGAAGAATAGGTACTCTCGGTGGGAACACATCCTCACCTCGTGCGGAGATCCTCTCGGCACATAACCAAAAAGGTGTGAGACGGACCTGTGTGGAAAGGGTAGCTAGCCCCCGGTCCTCTTCACCACCAAAACAAAAGAGTTCATCGTCACAACTTCTCCCATAGTGTATATTATGGGGAAGTCGACGAACCCGCCACATCGGTAACCATGCACCCTCTCATGCCCTCATGCACAAGGTGATGAATGAAACAATTTTATATATTAATCTTCAAATTTGAGCAATTACTTATGCTGCACATCATAATCCGCAATCATCATGGAGGTAAACAAGCAAATTCAAATAACATTGTGGAGGGCTATATTTATATTACTCAGAGGGTTCGGATCAGAAAGTACAAAACATAACAGTGGTAGTAATTATATTTATCTACAATATCATCTCTCACACGCTTTGCCTAAAACAGACTTTAAGTTCACCAAAAGGAGGGTTGAAGTTTGTATAAAATAACTGTTTTCTGGACAAGGCAGAATTCTGAACGTAGATTGCACTTTAGGGGCTAAATTTAAATTACTTAGATGTTGTAAATCAGAATGTATAAAACATGAAAGTTGTAGCACAAATGTTTATCTATCATATCATGTCTCATAAATGTTTTCCAGGTCGGCCTCTAAGGCCATTAAAAATCCATTTTAGAAACGAGATAATTTTCTGAAAACTGGCAGATTTTATGTCAAAGGAAATAAGGCCGGCGCACGATTCTTGGCACAGACCGGTGGCTGCATGCGAATCGAACAATAAATCCGTGCAGTGGGGAGTGCACCGGATTATATTTCTGTATAAATATGTATATATATAATATGTATAGTTATGTATACATGTATAAAATATTTATACATTTATACATATATGTATATACATAAATATTTTCATTATATATATATATATATACATTTTTACTTATATATATATATATAAATCAAAACCGCCGGCCTCCTCTTACAGACTCTCCCCGCCACCTCCGGTGGGGAGATCTCATCCGACCACCACCACCGGTGGGTGCGCCCAGGGTGGACGCTCCGGTGGGCACTTGCCGGCGGCCGGCCGCCGCCGGCGGTAGCCGAAAAGCTCTTATATTATTATTATTATTATTATTATTATTATTATTTTGGATGGAGAGGGTCGTCGGAGCGGATTCCAACTGCTCCCTCCGCCTCAAGGGCCGTGAGAGTGAGCCGTGGAGGCCCTCCCTCCCCTTCACACGTCCCATGCGAGGCCGAAACCCGCATCGGTGGCGGAGATTGAAGTGGGTGGTCCGAAGCTTCCAAGGCCGGGATCGCCGGCTCCGGTGGTCGGAGACGGCGGTGGTCGACGAGAAGAGATCTAAGGGCAGGAAGGAGTCATAAGAACTTACATGTGTGCCGTTTAGGCGAGGGGATCGTCGCGCGGCCATTGCTAGCGGTGGAGTTCGCCAAAATTCGTGGGGGAGGCTCGTCGGAAGGTCACCGGAGCTCTTCTATGGCTGGATGGTGGCTGTGGAGGTGGGAAAAACGAAATCCTAAGTGGAGGGGGGTTTTATATAGGAGATGGTGGTCTTTGGGGTGTTGTGAGAGGTTTTAATGAGGAGTAACTCCTCTCCCTTGATGAATCCGCCCTCCCCATCAGCTCCCAGCCGGCCAAGCTCTTCCCAAGGCGTTGGGAAAGGGAGGAATTCAATTCCCATGGCTGAATATTAATGGTATTGATGAGGGGAGGTTTAAATGTAATTAATACGACTTAAAAAAAAACGAATTTTTCATTAAATATATTTTATTTTTAATTCAAATTTTTATGGCAGCCTCCCTAGGTCATTTATGATTTTTATAATTTTTTAATAACGTTTTCTATTTATTTTTATTTATTTGGTGTTTAAATAGAGTTAAATCAAAATAAATAAATTTTACATTAATTAATAGATTTTAATTAATATTATTCTTTTATATATTTATGGGACCCTATGATAAAATTTTGGGAGAAAAATAATATCATTATCTATTTTTCTCAAAACCTCCTTATTATTTAAATAATTAATTGCTCTATAAAACATATTTTCATAACTCATTTAAATGTATTTATTCCCATTTTTAATTGGTCATCCTATTCAAAATATTATTGAAATGTTGCGACAAAATCTTGGAGTTGATTGGGGTGTACTTTATATACTCATAGTTGAAGGTTTTCAAGTTTGAGGAGTGGAGCAGGTTTTTCAGAAGAAAAGAAATTTTTTTTTTTATTAAGTCAATTCGTCGAGTGTTCACGAGAACTCCCGACGAATTCGTCGAATGTTCACGAGAACTCCCGACGAATTCCGACGAATGAAAACAGAAGACAGTTTTTAAGCTTGATCAGTATTTTTCAGTGGCTAAGTAAATTCATCGAATGTTCACGAGAGCTCCCGACGAATTCGTCGACTGTTCACGAGAGCTCCCGACGAATTCCGACGAATGAAAACAGAAGACAGTTTTTAAGCTTTGATCAGTATTTTTCAGTGGCTAAGTAAATTCGTCGAATGTTCACGAGAGCTCCCGACGAATTCGTCGAATGTTCACGAGAGCTCCCGACGAATTCCGACGAATGAAAACAGAAGACAGTTTTTTAAGTTTTGATCAGTATTTTTCAGTGGCTAAGTAAATTCGTCGAATGTTCACGAGAAGTCTCGACGAATGACGGACATACGGATTTCAAATTTATGTTTCATTTTTGAAATTTAGGGTTGGCCGCAACTAGGTACTTTCACACCCATTAGGGAACAAATGACCATTTGGGTGCCATCCAAGCCAACAAAACCCTAGCAGTTCACAAAATCACGATGGGGTCTAGAATTTCAAAATTGGGATGTTACAATACATGTGTAACATCCATCAAACAACTAGACCCCTAAGTTGGTTTTGTCATGACTAGGTCATGACAAAACCCTAGGAAGCACAAAAGACCAGGTGAAGTTAGGTAAGAAGAAGGAAGACCACACTGGTCTGCAAATAGAAATTTTTAGTTACCACGCCTAGGTTGGACTTTAGGGCTTCACCTTGATCATTTGATCCCACCATGACATCCCTAACCCATTAAGGGGTCCCTTAGAGCACCAAGGACTCATTGGGGTCAACTAAAGAGGTCAAATTGACCAAAGTCAACCCTAAACCTAAATTGGTCAAAGTAACCTAATTAGTGTCAATTGGCCTCCACCATGCAAAATTGACCTAGCCCCTACCCTTATGAGGATATTAGGGACCCAGTGGACCAAAAAGCCCCATCACGGGGCCATAAATTTGACCAATTTGACCTAAGTCAACTATAGTCATACTTTGGTCAAAGTAACCTATTAAGGGACAATTGACCCTCACCTTGCCAAATTGACCCTACCTAGACCTTACTAACTCTTAGGGGAGGCCAATGGATCACTAGCCACCCAGTGGGGTCAACCCAAATGGTCAAATTGACCAAAGTCAACTCTACCCTGAATTTAGGTCAAAATGACCTATTATGATCTAACCAAGCCCAATCCACTCGGGCTAAACTCAATTGAGGTGGTCCACTAGCTAATGGAGTTGGGTGCTACTGAATTGGCCATTCAATTTCAGGAAATTCGGCGAGGAGAGAGAAAGCCTCAATTTGAAAGAGAGAGAGGGGGATTAATGGGGAGGAAGAAGAAACCTTTAATCCCACCATTAATGGCCCCATTCATCTCCTCTTGGGGAGAGGAGTAGTTTCCAGCCTTCTCCCGGCCAAATTGAGGCCCCATTCACCTCCCCCAAGTGAAACAGAAATCCTCCCTTAATGGCCATTAATGGCATTTCGAGAACCCTCCCCCCTTTGCCTCAATTGACCTCTTTAACACCCTCAGTGCATGCCAAGGAGGAAAACCCCCCACTCCTCTGAAGACTTCGAGCCCTCTGAGTGAAGAATCGGCATGGCTCCAAGGCGCACCTTCCCTCCCATGGCCAACCCGAGAAACACCAGGGCTAATGCCCAATCAAAGGTCCGATCCCCTTCTTCTCCCCTAGTGCATAGATCTGAATTCGATTGGGCCTTGATTCGAGCCAAAATGGCCTTGGATTGAGCTTCCCAAAAGGCTCGTTTTAGAGCTTTTTCCCCCTCCCCGAAAACACTATTCTGGCCACCTCCGACTGGTAAATCGCCACCAAACGATAGCCACCACCTCAACGAAGGTGGTGGTGGTGGCGGTCGGTCGTGGGGGTGGCAGGATCCTCGGGAAATCACCTCGCAAGATCACCCAGCTCGGGTTGATCTAGACCCTTGGCTGAAGGAGGAGGATAACCAGCTGCCATCTGATTTGCTTCAAGATTCGTGTTGTGATTGTATTATTTAAGTTATATGCATTGTATTTTCTTTCACACTTTATGCAGCACTTAGAAATAAGTATAGAAAATACTTAGGGCCCCCTGATGGAAAAGTGTTCAACACCAAACTTGTAGCCCTTGAAGTCTACTTTATTTTAAAATTTGTTTCACACCATTTGGGTCAGTGGTTTGACCACATTGTTGGGATCATTGCCCACAATGTCTTAGATTTGGAGAAGTCCATTCCTAAGTCAAAGATATATCTCAGAATGTATTTGATATACTCTCTAGAATCAATGTGCAGGAGATCAGGTCAGGCAAAAAGTTCATGGAATTCATTCAAGTTCACAAGCGTCGAGACATCATACATCGCTCGAAGCCTGTGACCCAGAAGCGTTGACTCATGTCTACTACTCAAATAGACAAGGTCGCCGCTGAAGTTCTGAGATCAATTTTGGAAGCGTCGAGCCAAGTTGTGTCGCTCGACGCCTTGGAAAGAGAAGTGTCGACTTAACTTCAGTCAGCTCAGCGCCAACCAGAAGTGTCGAGATATGAAGGCTTAGTTAAGAAGCGTCGAGCCCCTGGGCGTTGCTCAACTTCTTCAGATAAAAAGCGTCGACTAAGTGATGTTTGCTCAACGCCTGAGAAGGAGGAGTCGAGAGCTTCAGTCTAAGGAGTATGCGTCGAGCGTCTAAATACCGCTCGACGCCTAACTGGAAAAGCGTCGACAGAGATGTTAAGTGCTCAACGCCTCTTCTACAAATACTCTGAACTGAGGAATATCTTCCACAGCTAGCTGAGCTTTTGTTTTCATTGAAGACCGTTGAAGATGTGACGTCATGCTGACGTGGAGAAGCGTAACAGACATTGCAGATGGCGGGCTATAAATAGAAGGCATGACCTATGGGTTGTGCAGTTAATCCAAGTTCTGAAGTGAAGAAAAGTGAAGTTAGAAAAGTTTTCCTATCTTCTCAAAAGCCATTATCGTCTCCATTATTTTGAGAGAAAGTTTGAGATTGAATCTGGATAAGTTATCTTCCCTTTCAGAACCAATCTAAATTGAAGATCTCATTCAGCAATCTTGTGTCGATACCTCTTTCTGAAAGAAGAAGATCAAGAAGGAAGAATCTGTCTTCCCAAGAAGAAGAACAGTCATCTCAGCCTGTCGAATCAAGAAGATCATTTGCTGCTGCTGTTCTATTGAAGATTTCTGTCTGATCATTTAGGCAGATCAAGAAGGCTCAAAAATCTCAAATCTGAGTCTAAGTATTTGTTATTCTCTTTATAAATTCCTATATGATCTTAGTTGTCAGATCTGAGTGTAGGATCTGTCAAGGATCTGAGTTATAAGATCAGGTGTGATCTGAGTTGTAGGATTCAGGGGTGAATCTGAGCTGTAGGCCTAGTTATAAAGGCTGAGGTAGGATCTGTGTGATCTGAGTTAGTAAGATCTGTATGATCTGAGTTAGTAAGATATGTGAGATCTGAGACTGTAAGATCTATTGTGATCTGTAACATCCCCCAGACAGCTAGACTCCCCAGGTGAATCTGTCTTGACAAGGTCATGACAAGGCCTTGGTAGAGTAGAAATCCCTTTAACTTAGGCAAGATTAGGATTGAAAGTGCCTTGGACTGCAAATAGCAATTTCCAGTGAGCAAGCTTAGGGTTGGACTTTAGGGCCTCAACTTGACCATTTGACCCCACCATAGTATCCCTAACCATTTAGGGGTCCCCTTAGGGAACCATGGACCCATTGGGGTCAACCAAAGAGGCCAAATTGACCAAAGTCAACCCTAACCCTAAATTGGTCAAAGTAGCCTAATTAGAGTCAATTAACCCTCACCATGCCAAATTGACCACTCATCTAGGTCTAGAATACCATAAGAGACCTAGTAGACCTAAAAGCCCTATCATGGGACCCCCAGTGGTGCAAATTGACCAAAATGCCCTTTTTAGGTCAAAATGGCAATTCTTCACTAAGTACCCTAATTGACCACCACCATATTAAATTGACCCTACCCATAGTGTTATCATGTCATAGGGGACCCAGTGGACCAAAAAGCCCCATGACTGGGTCAACCCTAGGGCTCAATTTGACCAAAGTCAACTTAGCCTGTTTTGGTCAAATCAGCTTAAATTGGGTCAACTAAGACTCATGTGACCAAATTGACCCCACCAATAGTTTCTAAACCTAATTTGGAATCCAATGGACCCAAAAGCCCCATCCTAGGGTCACCCAATTGGTCAATTGGACCAAAAGTCAAATTTGCCCAAATTAGGTCAAATCTCTTAAATTTAACCCAATCCCTTTGGGCTAAGCCCAAATTAACCTATTGACCAGCCTAGTAGACTGATATTAATCATGAGAAAGGGGAAAAAATCGGCCATGATGAGTAGGAGAGAGAGAATTCAATTTGGGGGAGAGAGAAAGGAGGGGCCATCAATGGAGGAAGATGAAACCCCCCTCAATCCTCTCCATTTATGGCTGGATTCATCTCCTCTAGGGGAGAGGAGGAGTTTCCAACCATTTCCCGGCCTCCTAGGGGTGAGTCCCTTGGGATTCCACTATGGCTGAATTTCCCCATTCATGGCCTTAAATGGCATTAAAGCCATGGCTCTTCCCCTCCCTCAATTGAAGCCTTTAAAAGCTTCCCTAGATCTAAAGCATTAGTTTCCCCTGGTTAGTCGAAGGAATCGGGCAGTTTGGTGTGGTGGTTGCAGAACTCGGAAAGGATGGAGGTCGGCCATGGCAATCCTCCAATCGGCAAGGCTTCAAGGCTCCATTTAGGTCCACTTCTTCATCTCTCCCCTAGTGGATAGATCTCCTCTATTCTGTTTTCAAAATCAAAGAAGATTGGAGGCTCCTCCAATCGGATTTTCAATTGTTCATGGCCGAAAAAAACGCAAGATCCGGGGGGCCAACTCAGGCCACCCCCGGCCACTCCAACACCGGCAATCGGGAGCTGGATGTAGAGCGGTGCTAACGGCGGCGACGATTCGTCGGAGGCGGCGCCGTCACGCCGGAAATCGGCCCGCAAAGTGCTCCAGGCGCGGGCTTTGTGAGTCCTTGGCTCATCGGGGAAGACGACTCCTCAGCCGTCCGATCCTCCTTAATAAACCAAAATCTGATATTTATATTTATTCATTAAGTGTAGTTTATATGCAGCTTTCTAATTTTAATTATAGAAAATAGATAGAGGGCTCTACAGAAAAAATGCCCAACATAAAAGTTGTAGGCCTTGAATCATACAAAATTGACCTCACCCAATTAGGAGTCCTGGTTTGACCTCAGCACCCATTTTAGTGCAAAGTTTGACTGAACTTTGAAAGGGGGCCCACACCAATCCACTAGTCCAAATGACTTGAAATTTGGACTAGGAGAGAGTCTTGCCTAGGTCTATAACATATCCAAAAATGAGAATTTTTGGAGAACATTTTCCTAAAGTTTTTGTAGAAATTTAATAATCTTTACATAAATTATTTGGAGGGTCAAATGACCTCCAATCACCACCAAATTTTGGTGGGGTGTTATTAGGGTCATGATAAACCCCTGGTTAAAATCTCAACTCATTTGGAGTTCTTTTGGTTAGGTAATCATTAGGCCAAAGATTTGTCCATTTAAGGGAAATTTGTGAATAAGGGCTATTTGGGATTTTTCATGGTCAAACCACCTCCTATTGGAGTGGGGTTTTGGCCACTGCCCTAATATCACCCAAATCACCTCTAAGAGAGTTTTGGGGTCATGGGGAGTTGGTTTGCCCTAGGTCATGGAGTTGGAACACTTTGGGGTGCATTTAGCCAAGTAGTGATCCATTGGCCAAATGGGTCCATAGAGACTTGAGTCTTCTTGGAAAGGACAGTGGGATCAATTTGAGACCCCATGAGGAAGATTGGTGAGCTTTGGAGTTGAATTGCTCAAGGTCATAGGGTTGAGCCCTATGGAGTGGAAATTGGGGTTGTAAAGGACATAGGAGTGTTTGTCCTTGGAGAGGGGATTGATGGACTCCTCTGGCCTCTATGAGTGTTATAATACCCTCACAAGAGGTTTGGGTAGATTTGGAGAAGTTTTGACCCTAACTCTAGGGTAAACCCTAAAGGGGTGCAATTTGAGGTCAATGAAGGAAGTGGAATCAAACATTATTGGATTGACCTCAGTTTTTGGAGGATAGGTCATAGTTACCAGAGGAGCCTCCCCTGTGAATTTGATGAGGTTGGGAGCTGTCTAACCTAGGTAATAAATCCTTCGGTAGATTTGTAAATATTTAGGTTTTTGAGATTTAGGAAGAAATAATACTTAGTGATTAACCATCCTCTGTCACCCACTTAGTTTTAATGTTCTTAATCCCTGGAAGATTCTGTTAGACCATGAGAAAAATTTTGGAGGTCCAAATTGTAATATTTCATATTGTTGGCAATTTTTGGGATGATTGATTTTAGGGTGCTAGACTTCTGTAATTGCATGAAACTTTTCTGGATTCCATTTCATACCAATATGTACCCACTGTATTTTTCTCATAATTTATGGATTAATATTTTTGGTACCTCTAGTTCAATTTGGAATTAATTGCAAATATATCCTCTGTGGAAATTACAAATGTACCCTCTGTGGAACTTGGTCAAACTTTTTAGGACTGAATATTTTAGTATGAATCACCTCTGTATTAATTTGCATAAGGTATGGAGATCATATGAGGGTACCTCCTTTGGAATTTATTGGTAATAAATGAGTTTTGGAGTTGTTAAAAATAGTAAATCTTGCTGGTTTTTCCTCAAAATTTATATCCACTGATTATTAGGTACTCTTGATCTATGTAAAAATTGGGGTAGGCATTGGAAGTCAGAAAAGTACCCTTGTAGTTCAAACCTTAGGATTTTGCCCTTTGGAAAAATTGTTTTAAATATTAATATTGTTGGAAAAATTATGAAACCCTGGAATTGATCTTAAATAAGAGACATGGACCCCCAGTAAAAATATTGGGTCATAGAGTTGATTATTTAATGTACCTCCCTTCATGAGCGTCAAAACATTACGGATGGTCTGCGTTTAGCAAATTGGCAATTTTGGGGTTTTAGGCCAAATTGGATTATATTGATTGGAAATGTGAGAGTTTAATGGTGATCGTATGACTATGTGAGAATCCCTGGAGTTAATTAGGGTTTGTTGAGTCCTAGGGTGGTGGGGTGCCACCCTTGGGGTAGGTCATCTTGGGATTGACGAAAGATCGTCTCTCCCCTTTTGTGTCTTAAAGCCCTTAGGTTTAATTCAGGTAAAAGTATTAAGGGGCTTCCTTATGGGTAGATGTCATTAATACTAAGTGTCTTGGGAAAGGGGACTTTGGGGTGTCATCCATTGTAGTTCCTAGTACCGTAGCGAGCCCCTTACAGGGTAACCCCCGGGAAGTTCAAGACTAACCCTAATTTATAGGAATAAGACATTAACTAATAACACACCCCGTGGTTTCGGGGTTTAGCTGGTTTGGTGCTGCGAGCGGTAGGCTCGGTGGTGTGATAGCGGATTGCTAAGACCGGTGAGCTTGTGACTCAGTGGTGTTTGATGGCGGGCAGGTTAGCCCGGGGAGCTTATGGCTCGGAGATAGGAAGTAAATCATGTTGCATGTGCAATGAAGGTGGTGGGTCTTTGGTATTGGATGGTCATTCACACCGACGTCAATACGTTGACTCGGCAAGTGTGGTTTTACACTTAGCCTTGATAGTCTGGCGGTCCAGTCAGCAAGAGTACGCAGACGCTCCGCGGGTTTTGTGGAGGCGTACGATAGGTCTAGGTTGGGTAGTGTGAATACCAACCTAGAGGTGGGCGAGGCCCAACCCACCGCTTCCGTTTGCCACTACGGGAGTATCCTGGGAGTCTAGCTCGCTCCAAAAAGGGGGAACTAAAGGTCTATGCGCATAGAGTCGTAGTGAGTGAGTTGCACTTGTATGAACATAGCATAACAACATACTTGCATGTCATAGCATAAACATTGCATTCAACCTACCCCTAACGTATAAGTCGGTTATGGGACTTCTTATACAGTAGGCCCTGCTAAACGACCCCTTGGTCTATAGGTTTGTATGGGCATTCCTATAAATCAATGGTTACTTTTATATTACTTTACTTGCTATTATACTTACTGCTTACTGCTCTTTATATACTTTTACCACGCTTTCAATTACTGCTTCAGTTATATACGTACACATGTGTAGAGTAGAATCTTTTCATGTACCACTGCCACCTGCTCTTTGATTACACCCCTTGCTGTCCTCCGCTTCATCCTCCCGCATGGTGCCTAGGAGCCATTGGGGGTGGGGTGGGGAACATAAGGCTTAGTCTTTTGACTAACGGTCGGTGGACCATATCATTTTAGGAGTTCGAGGAGACGCAGCAACATCAGAGAAACAGGTGCAGCATGATCCGACAAGATGGACCCCACAGCCATGCTACCATTGTCACCAGCCGGGACACACTCGAGTCAGATGCCCCATGATGGGTGGAATCCCTCCAGCACAGCGACCAGGAGACCGAAGGCGAAGACGTAGACCTGGATTGCGAGGCAGCAACCGCAGGCCAAAATAGAAGAAGCATCCAGTATTGCAGCACCAGTGGAGTACAGAGTCTGCAGGGATGGGTCAGACTAGCCTGAGTACTCCGGTTTCAGTGTCGGGACGATTAGCTTTAGTTTTACTTAGTAGTTAGCTTCCGCGAGTGATTTTGTAGTGAGGAAATGATGTATAGGGCAAGAGCCCTTTTATTATTGTAACCCTTGTATCTCTTTTATTCAGTTAATATATGTGGACATTTATATTTCATGCTGATTCTGTGGACTTGACTCCTCTTTTATGAACTTTTCTTTGTGATCGATTTGGCCGGCAGAATCGGCGTTTTGAGGTGGCGACCTTCCCGAGTGAAGGTGTCACCGCAAAGCGGCGGTTCTTGGCCTAAGACCCGGTGGTTTTTGCAAAAAAAAAATGGGGTCTTACAAGTGGTATCAGAGGAAACCTCGATCCGAAGAAAAGAAGTCCACAAACCCTGGGCCACCCCGCGCGAGTTTAGTTTGAGGACAAACTAAGCAGCGGAAGCAGTGGTGTGCCCATATGGGGAAATCACATGAAAAAGTCCACTTTTAACTGAATCTTCTTAGTTATTTTTCCCTACGAGTGTCAAAGTTTTCTTTTGTAGCCTACGGCGAACCCTGCCCCCTACAGAGAATACCTCCGGCTGCAAAGAACTCTTTAGATAATTCCTTAGTCAATGAGTTAGACTCAACCCCACTAGGACACGTGACTTACTAGGACAATTTATACCATGACCTAGTCTGAAATAGACCGTAAGTATAACTTTTGGTGAAGGTACGAGGATACCCAAAAGAGGCTAGAGAAAGAGAGATTGACACATAAGCAGAATGGTGTGAGACTTGTAGACTTAATCCTCGTATCCGTGACGTGATTACATTAAGACAACCACCACGACAAACATCGAGGGTTGGATAAGAATTCAAGTTCAGAAGAGACCCGTTTGAGATTAGGTCAAATATTGACCCTGTTAAGGTTGCGTAGAAGGTACCTAGAAGAGTCTAAGGTGTGGAGCATACCAATGAGCCCCAAGATAGAACCCCAAGTCTAAGGTTGTATGCCCTAAGAATTGTTTGCATACTTGGGACGAATATAACTTGGTGATATTGAAGATACTCAGCCCAAAATAGATAGTGGCTTATCTTTTGTTTATTGGGGGCTTGTCCTTTGTTTATTGGGGTGTACCTTTTGTTTATTGGGCAAATTATCGACGGACTTAGACTTCCCTTAGACCTAAGTTTAGAACTTTTGTGTCGTGAACATAATGATTTTTAAATCGATCTTACTCAATGTTACTTGAAAGAAGATGAGACGGTGTAACAGTATGTTTGGAATGATGACCGGTAGAAGTACCAGGACAATGGATAGACATCATTTGGGTCGGACAACAACTTGCCCTTAGTTGAGTCTTGGGAAATGTAAAGTCGTTAGGATTAATCATTTAAGTATGTTGATGTCCTAGTATAGAAGTTAAGGGCTGAAATTAGATCTTACAAGTTGTAGTTAAATTTGAAAACTCTTGTGGTTGGGGGAAATTCGGAAGTGATCAACTTATGATTTGTTAAAATCACACTCTGTCATGGTTGAAATTTTATCTACAATAATAGCTTTATACCTTGTAAGCTTTGATGATAAATAACCAGAGATCTTAGTCGATGACTTGTTAGATTTGGAATATAGTGTTTGATTTCACTATGGTATGAACGATCTAAGATTATCTTGCTTAAGACCATTTGAGAGGGATCAAGGCTAGCATAAGTGGAAGTGACAGGATTTTGGAGAGATAAACATGATGATTTTTCCTTGATAAAAATTGACTTGTGAAAAACCCTAAGGTGTCTAAATTTTGCTCTTTATGACTCAAACTCCACGTAGAAAATAATCGGGAGTCATCTTGTCATTATGATTGGTTAGCATATACTCATAAAGGTTCACAAGTGCACCCCCATTAAAAGTTAAGGATGATTGGGACGCTAGACGATTTGATTAGTTCCAGCAATAGTAAGAACTAGATAAAGTGTAGATTAGAGTTGTTTGATTACTCGGATGTACGTGAAGGAGTAAGAAATTGAACGGGTGAAAGAAAACGTTAGAGGCATAAGAGTCTGCCCAGGTTAGAGTGGAAATTCGAGGATAGATTGACCAAGGTAGCTAGGTCACCCCGGTCAGGATAGACGATACGACGGTGCGAGTCTTGCGGCGCAAGAAGATTCCAGAGGTTAAGACATGTGGTAAAACTGGGGTCAGGAGGAGCACAACTTGGAGCCACTAGAGCTTGTGTGGCATAGATAGTCAGTGCTCTCCGAGCTAGGAATAACTTTGACTCTTAGGGGATGTTACATTCAGTCACTCGCGGTGAAAACCCCGCAAGCCTAACCTGAATTTTGAGGACGAAATTATCTTTTTTGTTTATTGGGATTTGTAACATCCCCCAGACAGCTAGACCCCCCAGGTGAATCTGTCTTGACAAGGTCATGACAAGGCCTTGGTAGAGTAGAAATCCCTTTAACTTAGGCAAGATTAGGATTGAAAGTGCCTTGGACTGCAAATAGCAATTTCCAGTGACCAAGCTTAGGGTTGGACTTTAGGGCCTCAACTTGACCATTTGACCCCACCATAGTATCCCTAACCCTTTAGGGGTCCCCTTAGGGCACCAAGGACCCATTGGGGTCAACCAAAGAGGCCAAATTGACCAAAGTCAACCCTAACCCTAAATTGGTCAAAGTAGCCTAATTAGAGTCAATTAACCCTCACCATGCCAAATTGACCACTCATCTAGGTCTAGAATACCATAAGAGACCTAGTAGACCTAAAAGCCCTATCATGGGACCCCCAGTGGTGCAAATTGACCAAAATGCCATTTTTAGGTCAAAATGGCAATTCTTCACTAAGTACCCTAATTGACCACCACCATATTAAATTGACCATACCCATAGTGTTATCATGTCATAGGGGACCCAGTGGACCAAAAATACCCATGACTGGGTCAACCCTAGGGCTCAATTTGACCAAAGTCAACTTAGCCTGTTTTGGTCAAATCAGCTTAAATTGGGTCAACTAAGACTCATGTGACCAAATTGACCCCACCAATAGTTTCTAAACCTAATTTGGAATCCAATGGACCCAAAAGCCCCATCCTAGGGTCACCCAATTGGTCAATTGGACCAAAAGTCAAATTTGCCCAAATTAGGTCAAATCTCTTAAATTTAACCCAATCCCTTTGGGCTAAGCCCAAATTAACCTATTGACCAGCCTAGTAGACTGATATTAATCATGAGAAAGGGGAAAAATCGGCCATGATGAGTAGGAGAGAGAGAATTCAATTTGGGGGAGAGAGAAAGGAGGGGCCATCAATGGAGGAAGATGAAACCCCCCTCAATCCTCTCCATTTATGGCTGGATTCATCTCCTCTAGGGGAGAGGAGGAGTTTCCAGCCATTTCCTGGCCTCCTAGGGGTGAGTCCCTTGGGATTCCACTATGGCCGAATTTCCCCATTCATGGCCTTAAATGGCATTGAAGCCATGGCTCTTCCCCTCCCTCAATTGAAGCCTTTAAAAGCTTCCCTAGATCTAGAGCATCAGTTTCCCCTGGTTAGTCGAAGGAATTGGGAAGTTTGGTGTGGTGGTTGCAGAACTCGGAAAGGATGGAGGTCGTCCATGGCAATCCTCCAATCGGCAAGGCTTCAAGGCTCCATTTAGGCCCACTTCTTCATCTCTCCCCTAGTGGATAGATCTCCTCTATTCTGTTTTCAAAATCAAAGAAGATTGGAGGCTCCTCCAATCGGATTTTCAATTGTTCATGGCCGAAAAACGCAATATCCGAAGGGCCAACTCCGGCCACTCCCGGCCACTCCAACACCGGCAATCGGGAGCTGGATGTCGGGCGGTGCTAACGGTGGCGACGATTCGTCGGAGGCGGCGCCGTCACGCCGGAAATCGGCCCGCAAAGTGCTCCAGGCGCGGGCTTTGTGAGTCCTTGGCTCATCGGGGAAGACGACTCCTCAGCCGTCCGATCCTCCTTAATAAACCAAAATCTGATATTTATATTTATTCATTAAGTGTAGTTTATATGCAGCTTTCTAATTTAAATTATAGAAAATAGACAGAGGGCTCTACAGAAAAAATGCCCAACATTAAAGTTGTAGGCCTTGACCCCTAGAATCATACAAAATTGACCTCACCCAATTAGGAGTCCTGGTTTGACCTCAGCACCCATTTTAGTGCAAAGTTTGACTGAAATTTGAAAAGGGGCCCACATCAATCCACTAGTCCAAATGACTTGAAATTTGGACTAGGAGAGAGTCTTGCCTAGGTCTATAACATATCCAAAAATGAGAATTTTTCGAGAACATTTTCCTAAAGTTTTTTGTAGAAATTTTATAATCCTTACATAAATTATTTGGAGGGTCAAATGACCTCCAATCACCACCAAATTTTGGTGGGGTGTTATTAGGATCATGATAAACCCCTGGTTAAAATCTCAACTCATTTGGAGTTCTTTTGGTTAGGTAATCATTAGGCCAAAGATTTGTCCATTTAAGGGAAATTTGTGAATAAGGGCTATTTGGGATTTTTCATGGTCAAACCACCTCCTATTGGAGTGGCGTTTTGGCCACTGCCCTAATATCACCCAAATCACCTCTAAGAGAGTTTGGGGTCATGGGGAGTTGGTTTGCCCTAGGTCATGGAGTTGGAGCACTTTGGGGTGCATTTAGCCAAGTAGTGATCCATTGGCCAAATGGGTCCATAGAGACTTGAGTCTTCTTGGAAAGGACAGTGGGATCAATTTGAGACCCCATGAGGAAGATTGGTGAGCTTTGGAGTTGAATTGCATGCTCAAGGTCATAGGGTTGAGCCCTATGGAGTGGAAATTGGGGTTGTAAAGGACATAGGAGTGTTTGTCCTTGGAGAGGGGAGTGATGGACTCCTCTGGCCACTATGAGTGTTGTAATACCCTCACAAGAAGTTTGGGTGGATTTGGAGAAGTTTTGACCCTAACTCTAGGGTAAACCCTAAAGGGGTGCAATTTGAGGTCAATGAAGGAAGTGGGGTCAAACATTATTGGTTTGACCTAAGTTTTTGGACGATAGGTCATAGTGACCAGAGGAGCCTCCCCTGTGAATTTGAAGAGGTTGGGAGCTGTCAAACCTAGGTAATAAATCCTTGGGTAGATTTGTAAATATTTAGGTTTTTGAGATTTAGGAAGAAATAATACTTAGTGATTAACCATCCTCTGTCACCCACTTAGTTTTAATGTTATTAATCCCTGGAAGATTCTGTTAGACCATGAGAAAACTTTTGGAGGTCCAAATTGTAATATTCCATATTGTTGGCAATTTTGGGGATGATTGATTTTAGGATGCTAGACTTCTGTAATTGCATGAAACTTTTCTGGATGCCATTTCATACCAATATGTACCCACTGTATTTTTCTCATAATTTATGGATTAATATTTTTGGTACCTCTAGTTCAATTTGGAATTAATTGCAAATATATCCTCTGTGGAAATTACAAATGTACCCTCTGTGGAACATGGTCAAACTTTGTAGGACTGAATATTTTAGTATGAATCACCTCTATACTAATTTGCATAAGGTATGGAGATCATATAAGGGTACTTCCTTTGGAATTTATTGGTAATAAATGAGGTTTGGAATTGTTAAAAATAGTAAATCTTGCTGGTTTTTCCTAAAAATTCATATCCACTGATTATTAGGTACTCTTGATCTATGTAAGAATTGGGGTAGGCATTGGAAGTCAGAAACGTACCCTTGTAGTTCAAACTTTAGGATTTTGCCCTTTGGAAAAATTGTTTTAAATATTAATATTGTTGGAAAAATTATGAAACCCTGGAATTGATCTTAAATAAGAGACATGGACCCCCAGTAAAAATATTGGGTCATAGAGTTGATTATTTAATGTACCTCCCTTCATGAGCGTCAAAACATTACGGATGGTCTGCGTTTAGCAAATTGACAATTTTGGGGTTTTAGGCCAAATTGGATTATATTGATTGGAAATATGAGAGTTTAATGGTGATCGTATGACTATGTGAGAATCCCTGGAGTTAATTAGGGTTTGTTGAGTCCTAGGGTGGTGGGGTGCCACCCTTGGGGTAGGTCATCTTGGGATTGACGAAAGATCGTCTCTCCCCTTTTGTGTCTTAAAGCCCTTAGGTTTAATTCAGGTAAAAGTATTAAGGGGGCTTCCTTATGGGTAGATGTCATTAATACTAAGTGTCTTGGGAAAGGGGACTTTGGGGTGTCATCCCATTGTAGTTCCTAGTACCGTAGCGAGCCCCTTACAGGGTAACCCCCGGGAAGTTCAAGACTAACCCTAATTTATAGGAATAAGACATTAACTAATAACACACCCCGTGGTTTCGGGGTTTAGTTGGTTTGGTGCTGTGAGCGGTAGGCTCGGTGGTGTGATAGCGGATTGCTAAGACCGGTGAGCTTGTGACTCAGTGGTGTTTGATGGCTGATAACTTCGTAAAAAGAAGTTATCTTGCATTTTAATTTAACCCTTTTTGTTTATGTTATATAATAATTATGAATGAAAATTATATATATTCAAATGAATTATTACTTGGAGTTTAAATCATTATTACGTCTAGTTTTGAATGTTTTTATGACATGATTTGTGAAGAAATCGAGTCAAGGATCGAATGCTAAGTGTTGTTGAAAAAACTGGAATATGTTGTAACATAATCTGAAAAATGTTATAACATATATAGCAGTTTTAAGAAGCAGAATTCCAGATTTTAAAAAAAAATTGCAACTTTTCTGCCGAAAAGTTGCAACTTGTCGGCGGTTACAGAATTTTCAGATTCGAAATATATTTGATTTCGGCGGTTACGGATGGAAATGAGGCATCTTTTGAGCAATTAAAACCTACCAAAAGTGGGCCCCGCCTAGAGAGAGAAAGGAGGAGATTTAAAAGGACATTTTCAGCCATTCTAAAAGGGGCTTGGGCGGGAGTTCTATTGTACCATTAGAGAGGAGGAAGAAGAGAAAAACTGCGGGGAAAAACCAGTCCAGAATTTGCGTCCGGGCTGCAGGAAACGCTGTCAAATCAACGGAGAAGGGAAGATCTACTTGATTTACATCATGTTTAGTAAGATCTACCCTTTATTTTGCTTTTCTCCTTCAAGCATGAACTAATTCCGGCGATCTTGTGTTGTGAGAATACTATTTCTTTTGCAATGATGATGTCGTTTTAATTTTTCTTTGTGAATGTTTGGTGATTGATCGTTATCGTTCTTATGATCTTTATATTGAAACTTCTGATCAAGGTTTCGTTTATCTACTGCGCTTCATAATTTGAGACATGAGTTGCGTAAGGGTATCGTAGGTTCGATATAGCGTTTGAAGGGAGAAAGAGATTTCCCCTTGGCGTTAGCAAGATAGGTTTTTATTCATAATGCGGTTCTTTATGTCACTCGAGTTAGAGATGACAGAGGAGATAAGGAATTAGGGAGATCCGATATCGAGAGGTACGGTTGTCTAAATTAAAATCGTTGCACGATATTTCACCACGCATTTTTCACAAAGTTTTATTTATAAAAATCATTGCATTAGATTTAGGAAATCACAATACAAGATTATTTCTCATAACGGTTTGAAAAGTATTTTATTATAAATCTGCCATTAATTTTAATTAAAAAAAAATAGTTTACCGATAATTTTTGCTCTCATAAACATTATCAAAAATATTTGAATACCTTGGATTTAAAGAAAAGGCATAGCTGGTATTTGCGAGCGCTAAGTTTAACACCTCTCCGTGAGAACGATATTCAACTCACATTATATTACTTGAACCGGCACGTGCACTTGCGTACAAAATACGCAACTGTTTTCGGGCGTATCAAGTTTTTGGCGCCGTTGTCGGGGAGGTGCAAATAATTCAATGTTTATTTCTTGCAATATTAGTAAAACCTGAGTATTTAGAGCTCAAGTGTTTATTTTATTGTTATTTTATCTATAATGTTGTCTAGTGCATGTCTTTCTTTTTTTAGCATATTTTTTTTTTAGTTTTATTTTATCCTAATCTATTTTAAAAACTATTAAGCAGGTTATCCGTGTCTGATATAATTTTTGAGGGTAGTTTATTTTTGCAAAGAAATTTTAATTTTATTTTAACCGGATCCATTCAAAAAAATGTATACACATGTGAGATGCGAGTGGTGTGGATCGTTTAGTCATACTACTGATGCGTGTTACATGGGGACTGTTGGGTATCAATCGTGGCTCGCAAAACATAGAGAGTATTTAGGGCCCCAATATTGTGCGACAAATCATTATAACCTTGCGTCCTCATGTCAAATTATTCCTCGACCCTATGACTCGACTCCTTGGTTGTCGAGCAGTAATGTTCGAAAGTGTTTATTTTGTCATAATACAGACCACGTCTTGAAGGATTGTGTCGCTTACAAAAGACAGATGGAGAAAAATTATGAATCGGGCATCCAGATCATGTCTACTATCCCAGTACCACCATGTTTGCGTGGGACTATTGCTGATAAGCCCCTCATAATTGTGGGCCCGTATATTGATATTGATGCGTCATCTCCCCATACTCATTCATCACCTAGTTTTGATTCACCCACGAAGGAACCTGAACATGTATTTTCTGAATTAGATATTAATAGCGTTCCTACATTTTCTTTGCAAAATGTTTCTACACCTATTTTTATCGATCCTGTCGAAGATATTGCACAAGGTGATGACCCAGAACTTGAGGCTGCGCCAAAGTGGGATGAAGATATTTTTCTCTCCGATGGGGGGAATAATTCTTTGGAGCACGATGACGCGCCAATGTGGGATGAAGAAGATATCCCTTTTAATGAGAAGGTTTGCACTTCTTCATTGGATGATCAGGAGGTCCAACTCACCACAGAGGCCCTTGAGTTCTCGGGTTCCCCTTGTTATGATGCTTACGATACCGACAACGATCAACCTTTGGAACCTGCTAGGAGTGAAACCGGGATCACTCCTATGATTAGAAATCATTTATGTTCTTCTTCTATTTTATTTCATAATCTTCTTTCATTATCTGAGCCAAAACAAGTTGATGTGTCACAGATGCCTCAGGAGGATATTGAGCATTATCCTCAACTTGATGAGATGGGTATCCACTTAATTGAGATGGTTGATCCCTTCTCCATAGTGGAAGCTCCATTCATTTTCTTCTCCCCATACAGCCTTCCTGTTGATGATGATACCTTGTTGGGCAAGGATACATATTATGGTGAGAATAGTGAGGAACACTCCTCATGTTCTTACTTTTTGTTCCCTCTACCTGTGTTGTGCACGTATTATTATTTAGGTAGATGGGTAGTTGTTTTATCGTCGTATCGGTACCCGTTACCGACACGAATATTAGAACAGTTACCTGTTCATTTTTCTTTTCATCATCCAATAATTTAGAAATTTAAAATTTTGGAATAAGTCGTGCTGGGAGGACAATAACCCCAGTAGTTATCTTATTTTTCCTGCATTTTATTGTTCCAAGTCTATTTTAATTAGTTTAATTTCATTTTTGTTTGTCTATTTTTCCTTGTTTGTTGGAGCTCATCACTGCAGGTACACTTCATTTGGACTTAGTAGCAGAATCTTTGATTTTAATTCGCCTCCTACTATGCACAAATAATGAGCATGAGAACATTAGATCAAAGGAGTAACTGTCATAACAGTGTATGTACAAGAAGGGATGTGAAGATGCTTTGGGTTGTTGATTCCAGGGGAGTATTCACATTCAGTTTTTATTTTCATTCCTTAAATACTCCTTTACAAAAATATGATTTATTATATGCATGCATTTTTCAAGAATTTTTTTACTAGGGACTAGTAAAGGTTCAAGTATGGGGGCACGGAGTCACGTTTCACTGTGTCTCTCATGATAAATTCCTTATGAAGTGTAGTTCATGAAGTTCTATATTTATTTTCTTTAAAAAAATAGAGCTATTCAAGTCTTCAATTTAATTTGTGTGATAGATGAGTCAATCCTACGAGTTCAGACTGAGAATTTGAAATTAGTAAGATGTACTAAAGTTCTCTTAAGAATTCTTTTTCACTATGCACTATAGTTCTTAAAAAAAAATTTACACCCTTTAAATTTTATTTAGGTGACTTCGGATCTTAATGGGAAGAGATTGAGCATGTACTAATTCAATGATAATAGCCAACATGTTGAGCAGACGTAGTTAACCTTCGCTTCCACACAACTCCTTACCGGGTGCTATCACCTATTACCTTTGAGCTTAAAGCCTTGGTTCTTTGTTTCCTTATTGTTCCTTAACTTTGTATCTAGTAGGCCGACCAGTTATGGGTGTTATATAAAAAAATATATATATCATAGTGATATGTGGCCTAAGTTTGCTCGCGCATACTTAGAATGATCCCAACTATGATGAAAAAAAAGTATCTTTATATCATAGTGATATGTGGCCCAAGTATGTTCACGCATATTTGGAATGATCCCATCTATGAAAAATATCAAAAAAAAAGTGTTATTGAAAATTAAACCCCATAATTTGGAGAGCCACTATGATGATTAATTCGGGAAATAGTCACCTATCAGTTCAAATTCATCAAGTCGTTTCATTTGGCACCGGTTACTACCAAACTCATGTAGAGGTCATATCAAAGTCTTAGTCTACGTTTGATCTATCATATTGGTGACGAAGTTTATCAAAAATAAGTTGTAAGGGAAGTGGATACTTTTTAAGAACTTCACATCTAACACTTGAATTCTTAATTGAACTTTATATTATATCTGACTCATGGATTTGTAAGGTTTGAACTCTAAAAGATGAGCAATTTTATCACCAGTTAATGTGAATGACTTGAATGTATTTTATGTGACTTATAATGAAATGTAGGATGAATTGAATCTACACTTTCATAAGCATTTATCGTTTCCTGGTTTATCATGAATTACCTTTGCTAGGGACTAGCAAGAATTCAAGTATGGGGGTGTGATAACTTCGCAAAAAGAAGTTATCTTGCATCTTAATTTAACCCTTTTTGTTTATGTTATATAATAATTATGAATGAAAATTATATATATTCAAATGAATTATTACTTGGAGTTTAAATCATTATTACGTTTAGTTTTGAATGTTTTTATGACAGGATTTGTGAAGAAATCGAGTCAAGGATCGAATGCTAAGTGTTGTTGAAAAAACTGGAATATGTTGTAACATAATCTGAAAAATGTTATAACATATATAGCAGTTTTAAGAAGCAGAATTCCAGATTTTAAAAAAAAGTTGCAACTTTTCTGCCGAAAAGTTGCAACTTGTCGGCGGTTACAGAATTTTCAGATCCGAAATATATTTGATTTCGGCGGTTACGGATGGAAATGAGGCATCTTTTCAGCAATTAAAACCTACCAAAAGTGGGCCCCGCCTAGAGAGAGAAAGGAGGAGATTTAAAAGGACATTTTCAGCCATTCTAAAAGGGGCTTGGACGGGAGTTCTATTGTACCATTAGAGAGGAGGAAGAAGAGAAAAACTGCGGGGAAAAACCAGTCCAGAATTTGCGTCCGGGCTGCAGGAAACACTGTCAAATCAACGGAGAAGGGAAGATCTACTTGATTTACATCATGTTTAGTAAGATCTACCCTTTATTTTGCTTTTCTCCTTCAAGCATGAACTAATTCCGACGATCTTGTGTTGTGAGAATACTATTTCTTTTGCAATGATGATGTCGTTTTAATTTTTCTTTGTGAATGTTTGGTGATTGATCGTTATTGTTCTTATGATCTTTATATTGAAACTTCTGATCAAGGTTTCGTTTATCTATTGCGCTTCATAATTCGAGAGATGAGTTGCGTAAGGGTATCGTAGGTTCGATATAGCGTTTGAAGGGAGAAAGAGATTTCCCCTTGGCGTTAGCAAGATAGGTTTTTATTCATAATGCGGTTCTTTATGTCACTCGAGTTAGAGATGACAGAGGAGATAAGGAATTAGGGAGATCCGATATCGAGAGGTACGGTTGTCTAAATTAAAATCGTTGCACGATATTTCACCACGCATTTTTCACAAAGTTTTATTTATAAAAATCATTGCATTAGATTTAGGAAATCACAATACAAGATTATTTCTCATAACGGTTTGAAAAGTATTTTATTATAAATCTGCCATTAATTTTAATTAAAAAAATATAGTTTACCGATAATTTTTGCTCTCATAAACATTATCAAAAATATTTGAATACCTTGGATTTAAAGAAAAGGCATAGCTGGTATTTGCGAGCGCTAAGTTTAACACCTCTCCGTGGGAACGATATTCAACTCACATTATATTACTTGAACCGGCACGTGCACTTGCGTACAAAATACGCAACCATTTTCGAGCGTATCAATGGCGGGCAGGTTAGCCCGGGGAGCTTATGGCTCGGAGATAGGAAGTAAATCATGTTGCACGTGCAATGAAGGTGGTGGGTCTTCGGCATTGGACGGTCGTTCACACCGACGTCAATACGTTGACTCGGCAAGTGTGGTCTTACACTTAGCCTTGATAGTCTGGCGGTCCAGTCAGCAAGAGTACGCAGACGCTCCGCGGGTTTTGTGGAGGCGTACGATAGGTCTATGTTGGGTTGTGTGAATACCAACCTAGAGGTGGGCGAGGCCCAACCCACCGCTTCCGTTTGCCACTACGGGAGTATCCTGGGAGTCTAGCTCGCTCCAAAAAGGGGGAACTAAAGGTCTATGCGCATAGAGTCGTAGTGAGTGAGTTGCACTTGTATGAACATAGCATAACAATATACTTGCATGTCATAGCATAAACATTGCATTCAACCTACCCCTAACGTATAAGTCGGTTATGGGACTTCTTATACAGTAGGCCCTGCTAAACGACCCCTTGGTCTATAGGTTTGTATGGGCATTCCTATAAATCAATGGTTACTTTTATATTACTTTACTTGCTATTATACTTACTGCTTACTGCTCTTTATATACTTTTTCCACGCTTTCAATTACTGCTTCAGTTATATACGTACACATATGTAGAGTAGAATCTTTTCATGTACCACTGCCACCTGCTCTTTGATTACACCCCTTGCTGTCCTCCGCTTCATCCTCCCGCACGGTGCCTAGGAGCCATTGGGGGTGGGGTGGGGAACATAAGGCTTAGTCTTTTGACTAACGATCGGTGGACCATATCATTTTAGGAGTTCGAGGAGACGCAGCAACATCAGAGAAACAGGTGCAGCAGGATCCGACAAGATGGACCCCACAGCCATGCTACCATTGTCACCAGCCGGGACACACTCGAGTCAGATGCCCCATGATGGGTGGAATCCCTCCAGCACAGCGACCAGGAGGCCGAAGGCGAAGACGTAGACCTGGATTGCGAGGCAGCAACCGCAGGCCAAAAGAGAAGAAGCATCCAGTGTTGCAGCACCAGTGGAGTATAGAGTCTGTAGGGATGGGTCAGACTAGCCTGAGTACTCCGGTTTCAGTGTCGGTGACGATTAGCTTTAGTTTTACTTAGTAGTTAGCTTCCGCGAGTGATTTTGTAGTGAGGAAATGATGTATAGGGCAAGAGCCCTTTTATTATTGTAACCCTTGTATCTCTTTTATTCAGTTAATATATGTGGACATTTATATTTCATGCTGATTCTGTGGACTTGACTCCTCTTTTATGAACTTTTCTTTGTGATCGATTTGGCCGGCAGAATCGGCGTTTTGAGGTGGCGACCTTCCCGAGTGAAGGTGTCACCGCAAAGCGGCGGTTCTGGGCCTAAGACCCGGTGGTTTTTTCAAAAAAAAATGGGGTCTTACATGATCTGAGCTGTAAGACCTGTTTGTGGTCTGAGATCTGGAAGAGCTATAACCTCTATCTAGCACACTGCTAGAAGGGGAGAAGGGGGAAAGTGGATTACCCAAGATACGGGGAACCACTATAAAAATCTGTGTGTTCTTTTCTGTGTATGTTTTTATTTCTTGAAAGCTCTGATCAGTTTTATCTCGGTTATAATCAAGAATCGCAATAGTTTTTTAAATAACCTATTCAGCCCCCCCCCCCCCCTAGGTGATTAGCTACCCTTAATTAAAGTCTTTCACACATCACTCAAAATGGTGCAACATATACAAAGGGGTGATCAGAGTTTGATTTGTGTGCCCCCATCAATCCATTCATCCAAATGACTTGAAATTTGAAACATAGGCTGTTTATACCCACCCACTTAACAGAATTTTTGTAGGGCATTTTTGTAAGGATTTTGAAAACATTTAATAATCCATGTATCAATTAATTATAGGATCTAGTGACATCCAAACACCACCAAATTTTGGTGGGTGGTCCTTAGGGTCATGTTATGACTCTAGTAAAAATTTCATCTCATTTGAGATTGATTTGGTTGGGTAATAATTAACCCAAGTTTGCTCAAATTAAGGGATTTTTAGGTCAAATGTGCACTTGTGGTGTTAAGTGGTCAAATCTCACCAAAACGTTATGAAACCTTGGCCAATAAATTAATATCACATAAAACACCTCTCAAGATTTGGGGAGATCTGGAGCAGTTGTGCCCTAGAACCCTAGTTCAAACCTTAGGGTTATATATTGAACTCATTGAAGTACATATGCTCATATGTCCTTGTATATATTGACCTAAAATTTGGTAGAGAGGTTCATAGGGTGGTTTCAAGCCCTAGGAAATTTATCTATAATTTTTGGAGGCTTTTATTTCCTCAAATTTAATTAAGAACTATTTAGGGCACCTCCTTACTAAAAGGAATTACATGTTCATATAACCTAGGATGAATATGAAACTTTGTCAGTTAGCTTGTGTTAGTGTTAATGTTCTTTGATATTTTTGTTGTGATTTTTAGGATGATCTATATGGTACTTCATTCACAAACCCTTTATGTGAACTATTTGTGAGAAAAATTAATTAAGGGTTTATTGTTCTCTGAAAAATCATGAAACTTGGTGATAGGACTTTTTATGACAATAATGAGATCTGTAAATTTTGGTATAGATTTTGGAGCAATATATATATGATTTCCTTCTTAAAGTTCTCTCAGGCTTGATTATTTAAATAATGAAATTTCATGGTCAACACTAAATAGAAAATTATGGAACTCCGCCAGTGAAATATTCTAACCATTTTGGACATTAGCTAATTTTCTTGTAATTGTTGAATAAGAATTTCTAGTAGCTTCTTTGTTAATCATTGATCTTGATTATTTAGTTAATATTTTAATTGGAGATCAAAACCTATCTGGAAAATTGTGAAATTCAGGTTTCGCTGTTATTTTTCTATTATTTGGTTGTACAAATTTTAGTGAAGCCATACCATGTCAGAAAACTATACTTGATGTACCAAATCATAGGTTCTCTGATTTTGGAGAAATTATAATAAATACCAAATTATGTTGAAAAATTATAAATTTCTGGAGATGGTGTTATAATATCATAAATAATCCCTAATAAAAATCTGGGGTCATTCGGATGATTATTTGGAGTACCTCCTCTCATGCACCTCATATATCTCATTTGGTCTGCGTATAGTAAAACTGTAAAACTTGAGTAAATTGTAGATCATCAGGTGGGAATGGAAGGTAGATGGTGTACTTAGTCTAGTTGAGGAGATTTGAGGTCATCCATAGGAGCCTGTATGTGGAGTGTGCCTTATAAGCTAAGGGAAAAGTTTGTGCTTGGGATCGACGAAAGATCGTCTTTCTCTTAGAGAGTCATAAAATACTTAGGGTTAATCCAAGTGTAATGATGAGAGGGTATTCTTATGGGTAGTTACAAACAATATTAAGTGTCTTGGAAAGGGATCTTTGGGGTGTCATCACATCATAGCTCCTAGTACCGCTGCGAGCCTCTCACAGAGTAGACCTCGGGAAGTCCAAGATTAACCCTAAACTGCAGGAATAAACTGTTATGCAAGATTGTCTTAATAATACACACACTCACACCCCGTGGTTACAGGAGGTTAATTGGTTTGGTCCTACGAGCGGTAGGCCTGGTGGTTGTAGGAGCAGACTAATTAGTCCGGTGAGGTTGTGACACATAAATGGTTCTTGGACGGGCAGGTTAGCCCGAGGAGCTTATTTCTCAGAGATATAAATAGTATTTATAAATGTATGTGCGTAAGGTGGTGGGTCTTTAGTATTGATGGTCGTCGCACCGACGTCGATACTTTGGCTCGGTAAGTGTGGTTAACACTTTACCAAGGAAAAGTCTGGTGGACTGGCCAGTAAGAGTACGTGCAGGAGATACGTTGTTGTGTTCTTAGCGTTGAGGCGTACGATAGGTCTAGGTTAGGTAGTGCAGATACCAACCTAGAGGTGGGTGAGGCCCAACCCACCGCTTCTGTTTGCCACTACGGGAGTATCCTGGGAGTTTTGCTAGCTCCAAAGAGGGGGAACTAAAGGTCTATGCGCATAGAGTCAAAGTGTGTGAGTTACACTTGTGTGAACACATAGCATTAAACCGCATAAATTTGCATGTCATAGCATAAACATTGCATTTCAACCCCTACCCCTATCGTATAAATCAGTATGAGACTTTTTATACGATAGGCTCTGCTAAATGACCCCTTGGTCTATAGGTTTGTGTGGGCATTCCTATAAATCAAGGTTACTCTTCCTTATTACTGCTTTACTTATTACTGTCTTACTCACGGTAATATATACTGCATAGTGGTAGACATTTCCTGTAGATTAGGATCACCGTCACCTGCTATTGTTTATACCCCTTGCTGTCCTCCGCTTCATTCCTCCCGCTCGGTGCCTAGGAGTCACCAGGGGAGGGGGTGAGGGATTGGCTTCGTCTTTTTTACTAACGGTCGGTGGACCTTATCATTTTAGGGGACCGAGGAGACGCAGCAACACCAGAGGCCGATGCAGATGGAGGCGGGACAGTCTAGCACAGGAGCACCAGTCTCAGGATCCGTGAGTGTTACTACTAGTTTTGCTTCCGCGAGAGAATTTGTAGTAAGGATTTGATATATCGGGCAGGCGCCCTTATTATCGTTATCTTTTATTCAATTATTGTATGTAGACCTCTTTTATTCTGAGACATTATATTACATGTGATGTGGACTTGAATTCTATATATTCAAATGTATACTTTTCTTCTGTTGTGATCGATATGGCCGGCATGATCGGCGTTTTGTAGTGGCGACCTTCCCGAGTGATGGTGTCACCGCAAAGCGTCGGTTCTGGGCATAAGATTCGGTAGCTAGCGAAGCAAAAAAAAGGTCTTACAACGTGTCCAGGTCACAGCCACATCATGTGTGCAAGGTTAAGAAGGCCCTCTACGGGTTGAAACTGGCGCCGAGATCCTGATATGGGAAGATTGCGGAGTATCTGCAGTTTTGTGGTTAAGATGCCTTAGACTCAGACTCTAGCATGTTTGTGAAGAAGAGTGGAGATCTTCATGTGCTGGTGCTGCTGTATGTTGACGACATGATCGAGACCGGGAACAACAATGAGGAGGTCGCGATGCTGAGACAACATCTATCCATTTAATTTGATATGAATGATCTTGGTGAACTGCACTATTTCCTTGGACTTCAAATAAAGAAGAGAAGAGGCGGGTTGTTCGTTTCCCAGAGGACTTACGCTGAGAAAATTGTTGAGAGATTCGGCATGAATGAGGGGAAAAGCAGCTCCGTTCCACTGGAGGTTGGGATGAAGCTTCGGAAGGAAGAAAGGAGGATTTTTCCGATCCGAAGGTCTTCCGGGCACTGATGAGGAGTCTTATCTACCTAACTATCACAAGGCCGGACATTGCTTTTGCTGTCGGCCGAGTAAGTCGGTATATGCAGGAGCCGCGGAAGCCTCATCTGGAGGAAGCAAAAGAGATTCTGAAGTACGTGAAGGGTACCCTTGAGATGGGGTTGATCTATTGAGGGAAGGCTAACTTCAAGCTGCATGGGTACACGGATGCAGACTACGAAAATGACGCTGATGATCGCAAGTCGACATCAAGTTACGTATTTTTATGTGGAGCTGCTGCTATCTCGTTGTGTAGCAAGAAGCGGAATTCTATTTCCCTTTACACCACTAAAACTGAGTACAAGGCGTCATGCTTAGCAGCCCAAGAGTATGTCTGGCTGAGGAGGCTGGTGGAAGATGTGGACGAGAAGGTCAGTGGGCCTACGGTTCTTCGCGGTGACAATGAGAGCGCTTTGAAACTGGTAACCAACCAAGTATGTCACGGAAGAACAAATTATATAGAGATCGAGCATCACTTCATCAGAGAGAAGGTGTTGGGTGGCTTGATCGTGGTAGAGCATGTGCGGAGCGGAGACAAAATTAAGGATGTATTCACAAAGCCCCTTTCTGCGGGGCTGTTCAGGAAGCATCGCTCGCTGCTTGGAGTTGTTGACCAAGTTCACTTCAAGGGGGAGTGTTAAGATTTGTGAAGTGAGCTAGCGCAGGCGCTAGCACTAGCGCCGACGCTAGCCCTGCTCCTAAGTGGCGTTTCCCGAGTCTACAAATAGGGGGGTCATTCCCCCTGCACTGTCACTCGTATTCTATTAAATGACATACTTTTAGAACCACTGAGGCTGCTAAACTACCATCTAAGCAATTCTGGTCAACCGTTTTCAACGATGGAGAGAGAAAGAAAGAGGTAGAGAGAGAGCGTGGGGGAGGGATAGAAGGGAGATAGAGAGAAAGAAAGAGAGAGGGAGAAATGTGGGCCTCTTAATGAAGAAAGGGGGGAGAGAGTACCGGAGGGAGGGAGGGAGAGAGAGAGGGAAAGAGAAAGGGAGAGGAAGAGGAGATAAAGAGAAAGAGGGAGAGAGAGGGATAAGGAGAGAGAGAAAAAAATTAATTTTTTTACGCCAAAACTTACATTTGTTTTAAAATAAAAAGTTGTAATCTTGATTTATATTTTTTACGGTCGTTTTGAGTACTCATACGTATATGTTAAGGGCGCAACCTGTCATGTTGCGGGCGCAGCCCGGAACGACGCATCGATTTAACTATTATGCTTGAATGACTTGGGCGAAGCTCGCAGCGACGCATCGAGCACGGGCGAAGCATCGAAGCTCGCAGCGACGCATCGTTCGGCTGTCCTTTCTGTCCTGCCTGTCCACCCATCCGCTCAAAACAAGGTTGCTTCCTATTTCTTCCTTCCAGATCTGAACAACGGTTGCTTCTGCTTTCTTCCTTCCAGATTTGAGCAGAGGTGGCTTCTCTTGTCTTCTATCACGATCAGAGTTTACTGGCCTGCAGGTGAGTTCAAAATTCTTCTTTCCCGCCTAATGCCATTCTCATTCTGATCAAGAGGTTTGATTTCGATTTTGCTTTGAGTTCTATAATCTTTAAACATTGTGATTTCGATTTCTTGGACTTATTCAGAGGTTCACCCTTCCCAAACAGGCGAAAATATCAATTATTCTAATTTTGCCTTCTTCCTAAGCAGTTGAGCATACCATTTATTTCGATTTTTTGATTTCTTCCTCCTCAATGTCCCGTGAACTCGAGCAATCCTTCGAAAAAATGATAGTCAATATATACTGTGTGGATGGGTAATTTCAGTAATATTTTTTGTGAACATAGAAAGCATGGTGGCTAAATTCAAGACGAAGTTCGATTCCTTCGACCTTAACAATTCACCGGAGGTTGGCACTGATTAAAAAGAACAAAGTTTGAAGACGATTGGCAAGACACGAGCGGGGGATGATGGCGAAGGAACCAGTACTACTAATTAGTTTAAACACGGTGGTAAAACATGAAAGGACTTCCTAACCAGTTTCCTTAATTATAGTTTTATCAAGAAAGTTGGTTTATGTAATATTTCTACTTTATTATGTGCTATTTATTGGATCATCAGTCGGGTAGTATCCAGTAGTGAGTTAATAGATCATCAGTCGGGTAGTATCCGGTAGTGAGTTAATAGATCATCAGTCGGGTAGTATCCGGTAGTGAGTTAATATATATATGACAGGATATTATATATATGAAGTTGTAGACATTTCAATAAAACGTTGTTTCAATTATTTGTGGTTTAGAAAGATGTTATTTTAAACATTTAATTAGTACGTACCACTAGTCTTAATGTTGGTCCCATTTAGTAGTGTTCTCAATAATGTTGCTCTTAATTAAATGTTTTAATGTCCCAAATAAAATCTTTTGAGAAAATAAAATTAAAAATATACAGGCACGTGGGATTTCTGTTCTAGCCAACCGCGTGCCAAGCTCATGTCCAATTGATGGCAATTTTATCAGTATGATGAACATGACATACTATGAGGGAGAGATTTTTATTTAATTATTGAGAGTAGGAGATGATTGAATAGAGTAAAGAGAGGAGGAGATGATTAAATGGAGGGCTAGGATTACTTTGAAGATCCACATCATTACACCATAAGAGGTGTTGCAGATCGCTCGGGTGCTCCGACCCATCCCTTGTACGACAAGGCAATTGGATTCTCCTTCACTTGTGTGGATCTCTATAGAGGGGCCGATCCATTTCGGTGCTTGAAACTCAAAGTTCGTCTACCGGATATCTTCTTGGAGCATCTTGGTTGAGTATTGACGCAATCCCCTTCAGTTATTGCAATGTGTTGTTTTCTTATTTCTTGATTCATGGAATCGCAAGGTCCGTAACTCGTTTGAGTTGTTCTTGTTTTTGTTTCTTCCGCTGCGCATATTTGATATGTTATATATTATCATTTTGAATGGTATATACAAAACTCAACAGCTAGACCCCCCCCCCCCCCCCCCCCTCCCGTTCAATGAGTTAAGCAGGAGAGGAAAAGAAGGTACAACAGATTTGACTGTTGGTGTTGTGGAAAAGTTGATCACTTCGTCATAGATTGTTGGTTTAATCCAATGAATTTTTGGACTCCACTAGTTAATAATTCAAGGACGACCACTCACAACACTCCAAGTAGAAGTTGTCTAACAAGAATCCAAGGACCCAAATCCTTTTGGGTTCATAAGTGCAATTGATCATTTATTTCAGGTATGTCTAAAGGCCAACACACATATCATGTATTTGGACAGTGGATGTTCGCGACACATGACCGGAATAAGAAGCCCATTGCAAAATAACACCCCAATCAAGGATGGTCCAAAGGTTATCTTTGGTGGATTTGATCGGGGAATCACTACTGATAAAGGGGAAGGCAGTATGGAGAGAAAACTCAAGCTCGCTGCTTTCTTCTTATAACGAGGAGAAATATTACTGTGCGTCCAACGCACACAGCTCTGTGCGTGAGAGCAAATCCGACCGTAAAAATCAAGGATCGGGACAGTTTAATTCAAAACTGGTAATTATAGTCGTATTTTGCCGTTCGTAAAATTACCGCTGTAATTTCCAGTTTGGAATTCAATTTGCGGGAGCACGCAGATCTGTGTGTCGGACGCACACAGATAATTACCCGTTTTGACGCACACAGATAAACTCTGTGCGCGAGAGCAAATCCGACCGTAAAAATCAAAGATCAGGACGGTTTAATTCAAAACTAATAATTATAGTCGTTTTGGCCGTTGCTACAAGAAGGTGTGAAATTGACTTTGTATTGCTAAGATGTATATTCTTATTTTTTTTTTACGATCATTTTAAGATGTCATATGCATATGTTTTAGATAAAGGTTGTAAAAATATTACTGTAGAAATTAAAGATTTTTTGTCAGTGTTAAAAATAACTGTATTTTTGCCTACAAAAAAGGTCTGAAAACACAATTTTTTGGAACTGTATTTTCGATACAACTGTAGTTAATTGAGAAAATACAGAACACGCACGCTCGCACGCTCGCTCGCGCGGCTTCTATTTTATTATCTCTTCTCTTTTATATTTTTTATTTATTTCATGTTATTTTATTTGAATTTAGTTTAGTTTATTATGATTTATTATATTATAATTTTTTTTTTCTATTTTTATTGTAAATTTTAAAGATAATAGTATTAAAAAGGATGTTATTGTGATCAAATCACGACTTTATAAAATCACTATTGATAAACTATTTTTATATTAGCAATTCATACAAAAACAAAAGAAATCCACAGGTGAGGAATGAAGTTTAGTGATAAAAAAAAGATATACAATAATATTGTTCCGGATCACTCGGGCGCTTTGGTAGACTGGTCGAATTGAACCGTCTTAGCTCGTAAGCGAACCGAGCGTGCAAACAATAGTGATTTTATAAGGTAGTAAATGAGGTAGTAAATGACACACGGACTTTTAACGTGGAAAATTTGAAAATGGTGAAAAACCACGCGGCCAGAGCTGTGTCGGCCAACTTTCACTATCTTCTGGGGGTTATAATTAGAGATTGAGAACTCGAGAGCGACAAGTCGCTGCTCGTTACAATGATAGATAGATAGAGAGAGAAGGAGAGAGCTCCGAAGATGACAGACCACCTTCCGGAAAGCTAAGTACTTTTTCTTCCGAGAACAGGAGTGAGAACAAAAGTTAGAATGCTGGTGAGAACAAAAGTGAGAATGCCGAGTCGCCTTTCGGGAGAAAAGAAATCTCCAAGTCCACGAATGAAATCTTCAAGCTTAGAAGGAAAGCTCAGAGAAAATCTTCGCAGAGCTCTCTCGGGTCCGAAAAGCAAGGTCCCTTGAAATGAAGGCTCTGGACTCCTTTTATAGCTTTGGACGGGGGTAGCCCGGTAATTTTGCTGTCGTAACCACCGTATCCAACTGACGGGCGAATCACGCTGGTCGGTTTGAAGCACACGGATTGTCATTTCGAAAATGACCGTCTCGCCCTTCGGGCAGTTCAGGCAACTTTGTTGAAGATGAAAAAGGCCAAAGCGAGTCCTGCAATCTGAGAAATTAAGAAATGTTAACTGCGCGCTCGTTCAGAATGTGGAAACGTTCTGAGCGGGCTCAGAACATGGAAACGTTCTGAGCGCGCGGGGAAGCAATCTGAGCGCACGGGAAAACGTTCTGAGCGCGCAATGAACGGGGAAGCGTTCTGAGCGCGCAACGAGCACGTGAGTATTCTGAGCGCGCAAGGAGACGTTCTGAGCGCGCGAGGAGCTGGGAAACGGAAAGCCGCGCCCCCAAATGGGGGATTGTGTTTCGACCGGACACTCCGTCGAACCCCCTGCAGGAGCGGGGTGCGGTCTGGCCGCACCCCTATGAGGGTTGCGGTTAGGCCGCACCCCAAGGGGGGTGCGGCTTGGCCGCACCCCTTATGGAATGGTTTGGCACTCCCTCGCGCGCTATTGTGTGCGGTTCTGCCAAGCGGTACCGACACGCGGGTCGTGCGCGGTAACGCGCACGCTACCGCGTGCGGTCATGCGCGACACTGCCGCGCGTGGTGCTGTCGCGCGCGGTTGTGTGTGGCCCCGCGACGCGTACTGTGCGCGTGGTTGCACGGGCGGTTAGCTGTGGAGATGGTGAGTTTGGTCCACTTTCCCACTCATTCCCCATTATCATAGTGGAGGAGTGCGGTTTTGACTAACCGCCACCTGATTTTGCATGTATAGATGAGAACCCATAATATTAGTGCATATCAAATATATTAAGTTTAATACCAATACTAATGTAATAAAAAATATATATAATATTTGCTCAAAAATTATTCTAAGAAGTGTACATACTCTATAAAAAGAAAACCCGACCCCACTTTATAGTAGACAAGTCGTGTTTCGCCCTTGCTCGATGCCCCTTTCCCATGTCCAACCATTTTTGAGCTCGAAGACAAAACCGAATTGGGCAACACCTCCTGATCTGTAATAAACTATTTATTTATTTATCAATATTCTTCCAAATTATCTTCAGATTTAAAACACATTAATGGATGCTATCAGCATTCATATGTTTAAATTTAAATTCATATGACCTATAGTTTTAACTCTAGGGGCAGTCCAATAAGAATGGGGAGCGCTGCGCTTGTTGAGGTGTTGTTCCCATCCGATGCGGAGAATAAATTGACAGCAAAGTGAATGAAAATAAATTGACAGCAAAATTAAAGAAGGAGCAGCCCACATGCATGACACAAAAAAAAGGGAGAAAGGAATCCTTGACTAGCCATGCAGCAGCCCACATGCATGAGCATGACACAAAATGGAATTTCCTTTTATTCTTGGCAGAGAAGAATTAATAGGAGGCAAATATTATAAATAGGCATACCTTTCATGAAGTGAAGAATATCATTTACAAAAACTTAACAATAATGGCTGCTCACCACCAGATCCTCCTCCTTCTCGCCCTCTTTGCCTTATCTTCCTCCCCTGCAGCATTCGCCGCCGACCCCAATCAGCTCCAAGATTTCTGCGTTGCGGATCATAACTCCAACAGTAAGATACTATACATGATAACTCTATTCTGATTCTAAGTTCCTCACGAGAACAAATTATTGTGGTGCAGTATTCGTGAATGGATTCGTGTGCAAGGACCCCAAGTTGGTGACGGAGAATGACTTCCTCATCAGAGACTTGAACCAGCCAGGAAACACGAAGAACCAGCTGGGGTCGAACGTGACGCTGGTCTTCGCGCAGCATCTCCCAGGGCTGAACACCCTAGGCGTCGCCGGGGCCCGCCTAGATTTCGCTGCCGGCGGGGTTAACCCTCCTCACACGCACCCTAGGGCCAGCGAGCTGCTCTTTGTGATCAAGGGTACTCTCTACGCAGGGTTCGTGACCTCCGATAACAAGCTCTACACCAAGGTCCTCTACGAGGGCGACGCCTTCGTCTTCCCTCAAGGCCTCATCCACTTCCAGTTCAACAATGGGGAAACCGACGCGGTGGCGTTGGCCTCGTTCGGCAGCCATAATCCGGGGCGGGTCGACATCGCCAACGCCGTTTTCGGAGCGAAGCCACCCATCTCTCGGTATGTTTTGGAGAAGGCTTTTCAGCTTGACAAGAAGACGGTGGAGTTGCTCCAGGCCAAGTTGTGGATTACCAACTCATAACTGATTAAACAGCTGCTTGCTAAGCCGATCCTATATATCATAAGCTAGCAATATTTACGCCTGTATCAGAATAATAAGTAAGCCTGTGTTATGACTAATTAAGAAGCTTACCCAGCCCTATTATATGTTTTTTCAATGTTGACTAATTGTGCTTTATATAAATTTGAATAAGATGAGTGCCAAAAGTACCAATTATTAATTCATGTTGTCTCGTGTTGGGCTAAAGATATATATATATATACACACACACACACACGAGTGATATTGTACGGGGTGAAAGACCCTTTTTTTGCATTCTTTCCCGGGTCTTACCGCCCAAAACCGCCGTCTTGCGGCGATGCCATTACACCCAATGGTCGCCACCACAAGACGCCGATCCTGCCGGCTATTCATCATTATCATCCAGGCCAACCATAATCACAGTAATTGAAGCAATAGAAGATACAAGTCCACAAATCACATTAAATATATAAATTACTTGATTACAATGTCCAAAATAAAGTACAAAATCTCTCTCATTCTAAATATATGCGGAAGCTATCGAACCCTTATTGATCTGGCGTCAAGTAGTGTTGTTGCAAGGAAACCGCTCTTTAAGTCTTGTCATCAAGTACTGCCGGTCGTTCTGCTGCTCCAGTTCCTTAGAAACCCACGGTCATAACCGACCGTTAGTCATAAAGACTAAGACAGTTTTGTCCTCCCCCCCCCCCCCCCCCCCCCCCCCCCCCCCCGCGACTCCTAGGCACCGGGTGGAAGGACGAAACGGAGGACAACAAGGGGTAATAAAATAAAAGCAGGTGACATGTGGCTAGGCTAGCAGGATTTATAATTACTGAACATTTAATGAACAATTCTATGCTACCAGAGTATAGTGTGACAGCAATAAGTAAAAGACAATACAATATAAAGAAGCAGGTATGATAAATAAGAGCAGCTACGAATGTAACATTAACTTATATGCACACACAAAAGCACATAAGCTAAGGGATCTGACACTAAGGTAAACTCATCATATAAAAGAGCCTATACTAATTTATACGATGAGGTCTCTGATTTATGCAAGAATGATATGCTATGATATGCAATGCAATACAATGCAATGGTGCAACTCACGCACACGACTCTGTACATACAGAACTTTAGTTCCCACTTTTCGGAGGTAGCTAACCTCTCGGGCACCTCCCGTCATAGTCAAACGGTGGCAGAGGAGCGGGCGTCTCCTCACCTAGGTGGGTAAGTCACACTACCAGACCTAGGCCCTAACGTACGCTGTGATACCGGTACTCGATACTCAAGAGCTCCTGCATACTTAACTAAATTGGCCAGGCAGGGTTTAGGGAATCCGTCCCATCGGACGCGCAGTAAAACAACCTGGCCCTTAATCAAACCACTAGCACTGCTGAGTCAACGAACTGATGTTGGTGTGACGACTAAGCCAGAACCGAAGACCCACCACATCTTATGCATATGCAAATATGTATTATCTCTTATCACCGAGCCTTCAGCTCGTAATTCTAAATCAACATTTATAAAAATCGAGTCAATCGTTCGCAGGACTATCCTAGTCCTTACTTATAACTCGAACCTACTGCTCGCAGGACTATCCCAGTCCTTATTCCTTATAACCCGTGTCTACCGCTCGCAGGACTATCACAGTCCTTCCTTATAACCCGAGCCTACCGCTCGCAGGACTATCTCAGTCCTTCCTTATAACCTGAGCCTACAACTCGCAGGACTGTCCCAGTCCTTCCTTATAACCCGAGCCTATTGCTCGCAGGACTATCCCAGTCCTTCGTTATAACCCGAGCCTACCGCTCGCAGGACTATCTAAGTCTTTTCTTATAACCCGAGCCTACCGCTCGCAGGACTGTCTCAGTCCTTCCTTGTAACCCGAGCCTACCGCTCGCAGGTCTATCTCAGTCCTTATTTGATTCCTTCCCAAATTTGGGAGGGAGATTACGTTTCAAGTTCTCCTACTTTACTACTCTTGTCTATTTGTTAGTTGATCTTAGCAGCTTGAGGTGAATCCTGGACTTCCCGTGGATTACCTAGTGAAGGGCTCGCAACGGTACTAGGGAATGTGATGGTGACTGAAGCCCAAATCCCCCTTTCCAGGTTATTTATTTTATTTAGTTGCTACTCATTCTTGTATGTCCATTTGCTCTCCAATTGCTCTAAAATCCTAGGATGGATTACCATTTCACTCGGGCAGAGACATGTGTCGGTGTTCTATTGAACATCGAACCATATCATTCCTAGTGACCGACTATTTCCTTGTGTTATCTCTCAATCACAATTTTCACTTCTTGCTAAGTCATCCTTCGCCTCCCCTAATAGGTCCTTGTCAAATTCCTGAATTGATAGATTTACTAAACGCACCCCGTCTGTATTTCCGATGACTGCCCTTGGTGATGAATCCTTCAACCTAATTGGGCATCTGCAATTCTCTTAGAGTTAGTAACTCTGGGGGTGGTGACCATAAGGGAGGGGTCCGAATCTATGTTTTCAGTTTCTACTGTTCGCAGACCAAGGTGAGATTGAACTAGGTTTGACTCTTAAGACGCAACCTTGGCACTATCATGTCCTAATGAATTCCAAGTTCTTACCATAGGTTCTCAATGAGTAATGATCTAACAACCTCAAATCCTACATTTTATACTCTTCCAGGGAATCCTTAATCATAGTTTCTATTCAAGTAGATCGGTGAAAGTAAAGTTTTACGCAACAAGTACCATCTACAGATCTCTATGAATTCTGATAAATTCACAATAGCATAGTATTGGTCTAAAAACCTCAAACCCTAAGTTTCACAATTTTCCAGGGATTATTTGACCATGATTTCTATTTAACATGAATTGGGTGTAAATAAGGATTTACACAAGTATCATCTACAGATTTCTATAAATTCTGATAAATTCACAATAGCATAATATTGGTCTAAAAACCTCAAACCCTAAGTTTCACAATTTTCTAGGGATTATTTGACCATGATTTCTATTTAACATGAATGAGGTGCAAATAAGGATTTACACAACAAGTATCATCTACAGATCTCTATAAATTCTGATAAATTCACAATAGCATAGTATTGTTCTAAAAACCTCAAACCCCAAGTTTCACATTCTTCCAAGGAATATTTACCCATAATTACTATTTAATACACTACAACAAAATCGTTATACAGTGGCGTTTTTTTATGTCTTTAGTGACGATTTTTAAGCGTCACGATAGTTTTCGTGACGTTTATAAAAACGTCACAAAATCGTCGTGTACAACCCGTATTCGTCGAGTGGGACCCCCAGCCAACTGGCGAAACCTGGGTCGTCCGGATCATTCGCCGGGTCATTCGCCCAGGCTAAGGAAGGTAAAAATGCCCCCGAGTTGGTGGGGGTAAGCTGTAGGAGAGAAGGCGCTAGGCGAGTGGTGCCCTCACGGACCACTCGCCCAGAAGCGTGGGCATTCGCTCAGCCAGGCGGGTGCCCAGCGAATGGTGCCCTCACGGACCACTCGCCCAAAGGGGTGTGAGGGGAAAATGACCATAATACCCCTGGTGGGCTGCAAATAGCCCTTCGGAACAGCGGAGTTAGGCTATTAGCAGACCAATTTGGGGTGCGGTTAGTAAAATTAAAAGGCGGATTCAGGCTATTTACAGACCAGCCTAGGAAAACTATAAATAGACCCTTAAGGGCACCTTGGAGGAGATCCGATTTTAGAGAATCCTCTCCTCTAGGCTAGTTTTGGTTGGCAGCCAGTGCCCTCCAAGGGGCCCGGTTGAGCTTTGGTTTGGGAGGGGAAGCTCTCTAAGATCTTCCGGGTGTGTGGCGGGACCTCCTCGCTTCGGCCTTGGGTCTATTCCGTTTCCAGCATCCACCGTCAAGAGAGTCTAGTGAGGGAGAAATAAGCATCGGCTACACCCCAGTGGGTCCGAACTCAAGAGACCAGTTGCTGGTTTCAACATTTATGGTGCGGTGAGCGTGGACCGTAGCCGGTGAAAGAAAATCCCAAGCTAGTTTCGATGACGGGAGATGGAGGAAATGGTTCTGACTCAGGTCACTCGCAACCACCCGCGGCAGGGGAGTGGCTGGAGATGTTTGAGAAGTTCAAGCGAGAGGTTCTGCAGACAGTTCTCGCGGCAAGGAGCGAGTGCGAGACCCCGGCGGTCCCAGTGGTCCCGCCTTTGCAGATCGGCGAGAACGCACCGGGGCAGCGGCCGGGGAAGGAGGTGCCAGCAGAAAGAAGCGCGCGAGATCTCCCCGGACGGCAGCTGTTCAGCAGTCCGGCGAGTGCAGAGGTGTGTGAGTTGGTCCCGCGCGAGAGGACCACTCGCCGAGCAGGGGAAGGGAGCCCCTTTTGCGAGATGATCCTCTCGGCCCCAGTGCCAGAAGGGTTTCGTGGGCCGGAGATGTCCTACTACACCGGCAAGGAGGATCCAGTCGTGCACCTGCAGTGGTTCGAGGACATGACATCAATCCTCCCCATGTCAGATTCTTTCCAATGCCGACTCTTCGCGACCACCCTGAAGGAGAAAGCAAGGGACTGGTTCCACCAGCTTCCCACAGGTTCCATCTACGCGTTCGATGATCTGCGCCGAAGCTTCCGACTGCGTTTCTCGACGTCAAAAAAGAGGAAGAAGGATGCGGAGGCTCTCTTCAAGATCAGACAGAGGGAGGGGGAATCCCTGGCTAAGTACGTGGACAGGTTCCAGGAGGAGATACACCTAGTGCAGGAAGTGCCGGGATTCGCCCTCCAGATGGCATTCATCGTAGGGCTGCGAGAGGGGTTCTTCAAGATGGACCTGAAGAGAAGACCTCTCGTATCCTTCGAGGAGTTGATGGAGAGAGCCGCGGAGGAGATTGAAGGGGAGGCAGCCAACCCCGAATTCTACAAAAGGTTGGCGAAGATGAGCGAGCCCGAGGCGAGGCAACCAGAGGGAAGAAGGCGAGAGGAGCCCAGGGGCCAGGGGTTCGAAAGACCACCTCGGGTTTGGAGGAACCAAGAGCCCAACAACAGGTTGGGCTGGAGGAACCAGGAAGGACCGGCGTGAGGTCAGGATGAAAGGTACCAAGGAAGGGAGGCAGGAGGAGTGAATCAGGGGTGGAGGCAGGGTCCCAGACCCCCTCACCCCCCGAGGGAGCAAGCCATGGCGGTAGGCCGAGGGAGAAGAGGTAGAGGAGCGAGAGGAGGAAGAGGAAGAGCGGGAAGAGAGGACAGGGTGGCGTTGCCTTACTGTGACTTTCATCAGGAAGAAGGTCACGTGATCGCCACCTGCCCGGAGTTCTTGGAGATGAGGGAAAGAGGACAGCCACGGCGGCAGCAGGCCAGAATTGAGGAAGTGCTCCCAGAGGCAGAAGAGGACCAGTGTGAGGATAGGGCAGATACAGGAACCAGGGGGGAATCGGGGTGATTCACGGTGGGGTTGGGATAGAGGCCTCTCGCAAGAGAAGCTTCCAGGCCATGTTTCGAAGGGACGTCGCGTCGACTTCCCAGACCCCACCCCCCTCTGAGAAGCTCACCTTCTCCTCAGAAGATATGCCAGATTACGAGGACCCATTCTGCGACGCCCTGGTGATCCAGACAGCGATAGAAAACTTCACGGTCTCTCGGATCCTGGTGGACAACGGGAGATCGGTGAATGTGATCTTCAAAAAAGCTTTCGACGCGATGGAGGTGGAGAAGAAGAGGGTGCAGGCCTCCGACGAACCACTGTTCGGTTTCTCGGGAGAGCGGAAGGAGGTCGAGGGAGGCGTAGGTCTCCAGGTGACGCTAGGAGGAGTCCCAAGAAACTGCCGGTTCGTCATCGTGGATGCTCCGAGTAGCTATAACGCCATCTTCGAACGACCCCTCATCAGCGCCTTCCGGTGCGTGCCCTCATCGTATCATCAGTGCTTAAAGCTCCATAGTGGAGGAGTCCAGATCCGCGTCCGAGGAGATGCTAAGGTGGCGAGGCAGTGCTATGTGACTGCCGTCAACACCATTTCATGGATGGCAGACGCCGAGAAGATGGATGAAGAGATGGCGAGGCCGGGGGGGCCAGGAGAAGAAGTGGAGGAGAGAGAAGTAGGGGGAGAGGGCGATGCCCGAGAGGAGAATATGGAGGTCGCTCGTGAGGAGCAGGAGGTCGAGTTGTTGGAGGTCGTTCGTGAGGAGCAGGAGGTCGAGTTGTTGGAGGTCGCTCGTGAGGAGCGGGAGGTCGAGTTGTTGGAGGTCGCTCGCGAGGAGCGGGAGGTCGAGTTGTTGGAGGTCGCTCGTGAGGAGCGGGAGGTCGAGTTGTTGGAGGTCGCTCGTGAGGAGCGGGAGGTCGAGTTGTTGGAGGTCGCTCGCGAGGAGCGGGAGGTCGAGTTGTTGGAGGTCGCTCGCGAGGAGCGGGAGGTCGAGTTGTTGGAGGTCGCTCGTGAGGAGCAGGAGGTCGAGTTGTTGGAGGTCGCTCGGGAAGAGCAGGAGGTCGAGCCGGTGGAGGCGGAAGGAGCTGCAGAGGAAAAGGCCCGGGAGGAGAGGCGAGAAGCAAAAGGCCGGTGGGAAGAGCCAACCCGGCTCGAGGCGGCAGAAGAGGTGATAGAGATGGAGGTTACCACCCAGGCGGGAAGGGTGGAGAAGGTGCGGATCAGCGGGGGCCTCGGCCCGGAGGACCAGAGAAGGATGCTGGAGTGCATCCAGAAGAACGTGGACATCTTCGCATGGAGCGCAGCGGACATGCCAGGCATCGAGGCGGACGTGGCTTTCCATCGTCTCAACCTCGACCCAGAAGCCCGCCCCATCCGGCAGAAGAGAAGGACTATAGCTGACAAGCTCGAAGGACCGATCCGCGAGGAGGTGGCGAAACTCCTCGAAGCAGGTTTTGTAACGGAGATCCAGTATCCAGGCTGGGTCTCCAATGTCGTAATGGTAAAAAAGGCCGATGGCCGTTGGCGTATGTGTGTGGACTTTTCATTGTTAAATAAGGCCTGCCCTAAGGATTGTTATCCCTTGCCTCGGATCGACGCGCTGGTTGACTCAGCCGTCGGTTTTTCTGTGATGAGATTTTTGGATGCTTTTTCAGGTTATCACCAAATAAGAATGCACCCCCCGGACGTCAGAGATGTCTCGTTCATCACCAGGGAGGGATGTTACTGCTATAAGATGATGCCCTTCAGGCTGAAAAATGCAGGAGCAACCTACCAGAAGATGATGGATCGGGTATTTAAGAAGCAAAGGGGAAGGAACCTGGAGGTCTACGTGGATGACCTTATGATAAAGAGCAAGTGTGTGAGCTCTCACATCCGGGACCTCGAGGAGACCTTCGCCACCCTACGCAAGTACAAGATGCGCTTGAACCCCCTGAAGTGTGTGTTCGGGGCCAGCAAAGGGAAGTTCCTGGGGCACCTTCTCACCCCCTGGGGGGTAGAACCTAACCCGGACAAGGTTAGGGCTATAATGGAGCTGGGGTCACCACGGAACGCCAAGGAAGTTCAACGCTTGACCGGAAGACTCGCCGGGCTGAACAGGTTTCTCTCTCGGGCCGGGGAAAGATGCTCCCCCTTCTTCAAAGCACTACGAGGCAACCAGAAAGTTGAGTGGACAAGAGAATGCGAGGAGGCCTTTCAGGCCTTGAAGAGCCAACTCACCAAGGCTCCGCTACTACAAAGTCCCAAAGAGGGGGAGGATCTACATCTATATCTCGGGGTCGGGGCGGAGGCCGTAAGCTCCGTCCTGGTTCGGGAGGAAGGCAAGAAGCAGCTGCCAGTCTACTACGTAAGCAGGGTCCTGAGGGAAGCGGAGCTCAGGTACCCAATTTTAGAGAAGTTGGCCTTTGCCCTGGTCATCGCAGCAAGGAAGCTTAGGCCATACTTCCAGGCCCATTCGATCCAAGTAGTGACGGACCATCCTCTCCGCCAGATCTTCGAAGGAGTGGAACACTCAGGAAGGCTCGCAAAATGGTCAATAGAGCTAAGTGAATTCAACATTACCTTTGTCCCTCGATTATCTATGAAGGCGCAGGTGGTGGCTGATTTCATGACAGATTTCGTGGCCGAGATGAAAGAAGACGGAGCCCCTCGTCACGTTCCGTGGAAGATGCTGGTGGATGGGGCTTCGGGCAAGAATTCTCTCGGAGGAGGGGTGGTGTTGGAGAGTCCCCACGGAGTAAAGATAGAGCAGACACTAGTGATACACTTCCTAATCACCAACAACCAGGCGGAGTATGAGGCTGTAATCGCCGGCCTGTGGTTGGCCCGGGAGCTCGGGGTCCATGACGTGGAGGTCCTCACTGACTCCATGATAATAGCTTCTCAGATAAGAGGAGAGTTCGAAACAAGGGAACCTGTGCTCATGAGGTACTTAGCAAAAGTCAAAGGTCTCGTGGGGACGTTCAAAACTTTCTCCATCCGGCACGTCCCTCGAGAGGAGAGCACCCCGGCAGATCGGTTGGCGAAATCTGGTCCACGAGCCGGGGGGACCCTGACGGACCTATTCCGTCCTTCGATCAAAGAGGGAGAGCTCATGGAAGTAGAACAGCGGCCCTCCTGGAAGGATCCCTTCGTCACCTTCCTTGCAACGGGAAAATTTCCGGAAGAAGTTCCGGACCAGAGGCGCTTCCGGTATAAGTCTGCCTACTATGTGCTCCAGGAAGGTGACTTGTATCGGAAGACCCTCTCGGGCCTCCTGGCCCGATGCATCTCGGAGGAAGAGGTTCCAAGGATCTTGGAAGAAGTTCACTCCGGCGAGTGCGGCAGCCACTCGGGGAGCAGGATGTTGGAAGCAAGGATAATAAGGCAGGGGTACTTCTGGCCAACCCTAAGTAAAGACGCGGCAGCCTTCGCCAAGAGATGCCAGAAGTGCCAAATGTTCGCCCCACTTCAGCTCATGCCAGCTCAGAGGCTAAAGAGTATCACGGCGCCCTGGCCATTCGCCATATGGGGAATGGACCTGGTAGGACCCTTCCCCCAGGCTAGTGGACAGAGGAGATTTCTCCTAGTCATGGTTGACTACTTCACAAAGTGGTTGGAGGTCAAGGCGTTGGCTAAGGTCACCTCCCAGGTAATCCGCAACTTCGTATGGGGGGAGATCATTTGTCGACACGGGCTTCCGCAGGCCATAGTCACGGATAATGGACCGCAGTTCGCAAGCGAGGAATTCATCGGCTTCTGTGGCCAGTTGGGGATAGACCTTCGGTTTGCGTCCGTTCAGCATCCCAGGAGCAACGGGCAGGTGGAGGCGGCGAACAAGGTCATCGTGAACTTGCTCAAGAAGAAGGTGGAAAATCTCAAGGGCAATTGGGTGGAGCAGCTCCCCTCGGTCCTATGGGCTTTAAGAACCACCCCCAACACCGCCATGGGAGAGACCCCTTTCAAGCTCTCTCACGGCTGCGAGGTCGTCATCCCCATAGAGTTCGAGGTTATGACACCACGGGTAAAGGTCGCCACAAATGGTGAGGAAGATTGGAGAGCCGAGAACGAGGAGGAGTTGCGGCTCTCCCTCGACCTCATCGAAGAAGCTCGGGATCGAGCAGCCATCCATCAAGAAGAGGTCAAGCGGCGGATGGCCAAGTATTTCGACAGGCACGTCAGGATCAAGCAGTTCGAGAAGGGAGATCTGGTACTCAAGAAGGTCGACGCGGCTGGGAGGTCCGCCGCCGTGGGAAAACTTAACCCCAACTGGGAAGGCCCCTATGTCGTGGAAGAGGCACTAAAGTCTGGGGGGTATCGCCTTCAGAACGTGGAGGGCCAACCCCTCAGCCAAACATGGAGTGGCGACGACCTTAAACGTTTTTATCCTTAGTACCATGTAGTAACAGTGGTTTTTGAATGAAAACATTTTGTTTAAACTGTGTGTATAAAAATGATGCTACAGCTCGCAGGAGAGATCCTAAAAGTTCAAGAGGTTGGCCCCGAGCAGACCCGCTGTCCAGGCTCTCATCTAGCTGGCAGGTCCGAAGGCTCACTCGGTGGCAGGTTCTATGTTCCAGAGGTTGGCCCCGAGCAGACCCGCTGTCCAGGCTCTCATCTAGCTGGCAGGTCCGAAGGCTCACTCGGTGGCAGGTTCTATGTTCCAGAGGTTGGCCCCGAGCAGACCCGCTGTCCAGGCTCTCATCTAGCTGGCAGGTCCGAAGGCTCACTCGGTGGCAGGTTCTATGTTCCAGAGGTTGGCCCCGAGCAGACCCGCTGTCCAGGCTCTCATCTAGCTGGCAGGTCCGAAGGCTCACTCAGTGGCAGGTTCTATGTTCCAGAGGTTGGCCCCGAGCAGACCCGCTGTCCAGGCTCTCATCTAGCTGGCAGGTCTGAAGGCTCACTCTGTGGCAGGTTCTATGTTCCAGAGGTTGGCCCCGAGCAGACCCGCTGTCCAGGCTCTCATCTAGCTGGCAGGTCCGAAGGCTCACTTGGTGGCAGGTTCTATGTTCCAGAGGTTGGCCCCGAGCAGACCCGCTGTCCAGGCTCTCATCTAGCTGGCAGGTCCGAAGGCTCACTCGGTGGCAGGTTCTATGTTCTAGAGGTTGGCCCCGAGCAGACCCGTTGTCCAGGCTCTCATCTAGCTGGCAGGTCCGAAGGCTCACTCGGTGGCAGGTTCTATGTTCCAGAGGTTGGCCCCGAGCAGACCCGCTGTCCAGGCTCTCATCTAGCTGGCAGGTCCGAAGGCTCACTCGGTGGCAGGTTCTATGTTCCAGAGGTTGGCCCCGAGCAGACCCGCTGTCCAGGCTCTCATCTAGCTGGCAGGTCCGAAGGCTCACTCGGTGGCAGGTTCTATGTTCCAGAGGTTGGCCCTGAGCAGACCCGCTGTCCAGGCTCTCATCTAGCTGGCAGGTCCGAAGGCTCACTCGGTGGCAGGTTCTATGTTCCAGAGGTTGGCCCCGAGCAGACCCGCTGTCCAGGCTCTCATCTAGCTGGCAGGTCTGAAGGCTCACTCGGTGGCAGGTTCTATGTTCCAGAGGTTGGCCCCGAGCAGACCCGCTGTCCAGGCTCTCATCTAGCTGGCAGGTCCGAAGGCTCACTCGGTGGCAGGTTCTATGTTCCAGAGGTTGGCCCCGAGCAGACCCGCTGTCCAGGCTCTCATCTAGCTGGCAGGTCCGAAGGCTCACTCGGTGGCAGGTTCTATGTTCCAGAGGTTGGCCCCGAGCAGACCCGCTGTCCAGGCTCTCATCTAGCTGGCAGGTCTGAAGGCTCACTCGGTGGCAGGTTCTATGTTCCAGAGGTTGGCCCCGAGCAGACCCGCTGTCCACGCTCTCATCTAGCTGGCAGGTCTGAAGGCTCACTCGGTGGCAGGTTCTATGTTCCAGAGGTTGGCCCCGAGCAGACCCGCTGTCCAGGCTCTCATCTAGCTGGCAGGTCCGAAGGCTCACTCGGTGGCAAGTTCTATGTTCCAGAGGTTGGCCCCGAGCAGACCCGCTGTCCAGGCTCTCATCTAGCTGGCAGGTCCGAAGGCTCACTCGGTGGCAGGTTCTATGTTCCAGAGGTTGGCCCCGAGCAGACCCGCTGTCCAGGCTCTCATCTAGCTGGCAGGTCCGAAGGCTCACTCGGTGGCAGGTTCTATGTTCCAGAGGTTGGCCCCGAGCAGACCCGCTGTCCAGGCTCTCATCTAGCTGGCAGGTCCGAAGGCTCACTCGGTGGCAGGTTCTATGTTCCAGAGGTTGGCCCCGAGCAGACCCGCTGTCCAGGCTCTCATCTAGCTGGCAGGTCCGAAGGCTCACTCGGTGGCAGGTTCTATGTTCCAGAGGTTGGTCCCGAGCAGACCCGCTGTCTAGGCTCTCATCTAGCTGGCAGGTCCGAAGGCTCACTCGGTGGCAGGTTCTATGTTCCAAAGGTTGGCCCCGAGCAGACCCGCTGTCCAGGCTCTCACCTAGCTGGCAGGTCAGAAGGCTCACTCGGTGGCAGGTTCCAAGCTCTCAAGGGTGGATCTCGAGAACACTCGCAGGGACCACGCGCCAGCAAGGTGTGCCTCATCTTTCTTCCTAACTACCTAGGCGAAACCCCGGTCCGAGCGAATGGTAAGGGGTTTCGAGTGGAACAGGAAGCGGGAAGTCGAAGAGGGGCAGCATGACAAAGTCATCCTCGGGCATTCGCTGTGTGGCCAAAGTAGCCGCAGTTAACGTCCTAGCGAGCCTAGCGAGATATAGCGGCGAATGAGAGGAAAGCTTAGAATAACACAAATTGTAGTCAATATATACATCTTTTAAAGGCACTCACCCGTTCAAGATTACAATCAAAAGGATAAACGCAAAAAGAGAAAATACAAGAGGCCCTTCTCAAGGATCAACAGATTTCTCGCTTGAAGATCCGTCGCTCTCACCAGAGTCTGGGATGAGGGCGTCTTCTCGCGGCTCGATGTGGTCGTCCTCAGGAAAGGGGATTGGGATGTAAAGCTCGGGGACGACTTGGCGAGCGGAAAGGCGTTCGGCCTCCGCCTTCAGGTATCCCGCTCGCCGCAGCACCTGCAGCGCATGCTTGACGACATTCTGCGCATTCTCTTGCATCAGCTGCTCCAACTCATGATGGGGATAAAAATGGCCCCCGCTCCCCGGGTCGAGTGCTGACGCACCAGCCTCTCGCAATCGCTGGACTTCGGCTTTGGCCAGACGGATTTCATCCTCAAGGCCGGCCACCCGAGCGTGGAGCATCTCGGCAACCGTGGTATCCTGAAAATAATAACAAAGGTGGTAAGAATAAAGTTTGTCAATCGGCAACAAGTCACTCGCGGGAAAGGAGAAAACATACACACCTCTGCGACAGGGCGGTTGGCGAGAAGGATCTCCGCAGCCGCCAGCTTAGTCCTAAGCTCCATCGCCTCAGTAGAAGCAACGGACCGGGACTCCTCAACCACCGCCAAGTCCCGCGCCAGTTTGATGCTCCGGCGCGAAGACATGTGCGCGAGCTCGAGCGCCCGCAGCATGGCCCTGGCACTCTCATGAGCGAGGATCTGGGTCGTCTCGGCATCATAGACTTCGGCGTCTTCTCGGCCATAGAGGGCATACGCGATGGCGTAAGCCTCACCGCTGGCGAGATCGCTCTCTATCCACGACGGATGGAGGGTGGAGAGCGAGACCCAGTTAGCATTCCTGTCCCACTTGACCAGGGGAGCCCCCGAGGGGTCCATGTACTTCTCGCCGCTGGGGAAGTTCCGATGGTATCTGGGAAGTGGGGTCGGCGGCAACGACGGTCCCACGCGAGGGATTGTCTCTCCTGGCGCACTCGTCCCCAGGGCTTGGATCTGAGCACCCGCCCCGAGGGTCTCGTCCAGGACCCCCTTCCCCTTGGCGGAGGGGGGGTTTTTGGGCTTCTTGGAAGAAGAAGAGGTCAGCAACACTGGCTTGCGCTTCTTTCCGCCAGGCTTGGAGGAAGAAGGTTCCTCCCGACAGGCATCCGCGGCGGCCTGTGCGAGAGAGAGGGCGGATCCGGAGGGACGCGGCGGATGAAGGGGGAAGTGGCGCACGCCTGCATAATATAGCGAATGGTTCTAGCGAATTATGTAAAAATCACAAAGCGAAAGCGAATGAAGTCTCGAACACTTACCCTCGCCCTGCGGAACGGGTGGAAGCGAGTTGACGTTTCGCCGGAGATGGACGAGATCCATCCCGTGCTCCAGGATGTATTGGTGGAGTTTGGCCTCGTGCCCCCCTAGGGTCGGGGGGCGGAAGGTTGACTCCTCCTCCTGCACCGGCGCGAGAAGAGTGTTCCCCAGGTTCCCGCTTACGAAAATAAAGCGGTGAACCCAGTCATGGTTCTTGTTCGGGAGCCCGTAGTGCTTTAGGGGGCTCAGTCCCGAGAAGAACGAGATACCATTGGTGCAGCGGAAGGTATAGAGCTTGCGGAAGACGGGCAGCGAGAACTCGATTCCCTCTTCTCGCAGGTAGCTCGCGTACCCGACCAGCATATCGATGGAGTTGGGGTTGAGCTGGTCAGGCACGACCCCGTAGTATCTGAAGGTCTGGCGGAGTTCCGGCCAGATCAGGAGGCGAAACCCCACCTCGAAATGCTCTAGCGGGATCGCGAGAGCACAAGGCGAGATGGAGTTCAGACGCTCGTCCGGCCTGGGATTTCGCCCCTCGAAACCCGGCGGGACGTAGCCGGCGACGGCAGTCAGGTAAGCCTCCTCAGAGAGGTCGCAGGAATCGAAGACGTGGTTGGCGAATGCGCTGGCGCACTTGGCCCTGCCTTCCGCATCGCCGCCCATTTTTTGCGAGTGAAGAAGGAATGGGGAGCAACAGATAAGGAAGAAGCGCGAGTGCTAGCGCAAGGAAAGAGAGCGGATGGTTAGGTATTTAATACGGTGGTTGAAAGACTTATTTATAGAGGGACTAAACGGCGTTTGGGCTTTCGAGGCCACGGGCGTGCAGATAGCCATCGCGCCTTCCCGACACCTCGAAGCCCGAGCCGGTCCCTCTCGCCCATTAATGGCAAATGCCCTATGTTTATTCATTCCGCGGCTACGCAACGAGGTTGGAAGAGCATCCGGCTATAAGTTATCACTCGGCAATACCCAAGCAAAGCTATGAGATACGAAAAATGAATAAAGAAGCATTCGCAAAGCATAGAGAAATTATTACAGACAAATATAACGTTCAGCATTCGCAGCACAAAGTAAGAAAAGGAAATAATAAAAGGGGTGGACGTTGGGTAGGTCAGAACTCCTCCCAGATCCACCGACCTCGCTTTCGCGACCCAGCTTCCATGGGCATTCGCGGGCGGTAATAAGCGAGTATATTGGTGATCTCATGGGAAGCCAGTTGGAGTTGGTCCCGGGCTCGCGCGGCTTGTGTTTCGGGAGACAACTCCCCTCCTTCGCCCCCCAGGCGCTCCACCGTGGTGAGAAGGCGCGAGTAGTCCCGATGGAGGTCCTTTAACTCACGCGCGACTCTCAGCCGCACGTCGTCCACCTGGCCGGCTACGTTTCGCTGGATATGGATGAGCTTCCCCAGGACCTCCGAGATCCGATCCTTCAGGGTCGCGTGATCCGAGGAATCACCCAGAAAGTCAGCAAGATCCCCAGGGGAAGGGAGAGGCGAGAGCATTCCCTCTCCCCCCTCGTAGTAGGAGTCGAAGGGGGAGGCTTCTCGATAGCCTGCGGAATCACAACTAGGTTAGTGGTGATAAAATATGCGAGTACGATAGAGGCGGGTGAGTGAACTGACCTGGGGTGGGGTCCAGGTGACCTGAAGGACGAGACGAATGGGGGTGCGTTCCAAACAACCAGGCGGGAGGTAAGACCTTTCCCTTCCCTGGACGGTAAGGCTGTGAAGAGGGAGTTGGGGCATCCGCAGGATCATCCGCGCGGTCCTGCTGACCGAGTCCCTTCTGGGGAGACACCCTCGGCTCATCCGCGAGCACAGAGGGGTTCGGTCGAACAGGGGAACTCGGAGGAACAGTGTCCCGCAGCGAAAGGTCGGGGTCGAGGGCTGCGAAAAGTAATGGTCAGCAACGAGCCACATGAAGGGAGAATCTAAAAAGGTTTACAACTTACCGGACTGCAATGAGGTCTCGCCCGGAGGGGGTGGGGGAGCAAGGTCCAGATCTGGAGGCCTCTCGTTCGCGGGAGGTAGCACCGCGACGCTGCCCGAGACGGCCCCATGGCCAGTCTCCGGCACCAAAGCCCCCTGCGAATGGCCAGAGTAAACGCAGGGTAAGGGACAGGAACTAAGTGGAGACAGGAGGAATTCTCATACCGGCATCGCAGGGTTCGGAAGGGCATCCGCCAGCGTGTTCGCCGGTGGAGTATCCACCGGAGACTCCGAGGCAGTCTCGCCTCTCTGACGATTCAGCCGAATCGTCTTGGCTCGACGCGAGACATAGGGGGCGCTCGGATCCCGTTTAGACATCAGCCAGGGAGCAAATTTGGATGCCCTGGGGGCAGTTGCAGCTTGGGTCGCAGCCAGGCGGTCGATCATCTCTCGCGAGAGGGGTTTCGCAGAAGGTTTGTGGAAAGACATCAGGAAGTGGAGGAACTCCGAGCCGAGATGAGAGAGTGGTCCAGAGAAACCTGACAGGAAGGTAAATATATAGAATGACGGTGGGACCCACGGAATCTTATGGATCCAGTCAGCAAGCACTCACCGAATACAGGGTTGGACTGTTCTTTACGACCGTAGGAACCGCTCGTAAAGAGCGGGGATTGTGTACAACCCGTATTCGTCGAGTGGGACCCCCAGCCAACTGGCGAAACCTGGGTCGTCCGGATCATTCGCCGGGTCATTCGCCCAGGCTAAGGAAGGTAAAAATGCCCCCGAGTTGGTGGGGGTAAGCTGTAGGAGAGAAGGTGCTAGGCGAGTGGTGCCCTCACGGACCACTCGCCCAGAAGCATGGGCATTCGCCCAGCCAGGCGGGTGCCCAGCGAATGGTGCCCTCACGGACCACTCGCCCAAAGGGGTGTGAGGGGAAAATGACCATAATACCCCTGGTGGGCTGCAAATAGCCCTTCGGAACAGCGGAGTTAGGCTATTAGCAGACCAATTTGAGGTGCGGTTAGTAAAATTAAAAGGCGGATTCAGACTATTTACAGACCAGCCTAGGAAAACTATAAATAGACCCTTAAGGGCACCTTGGAGGAGATCTGATTTTAGAGAATCCTCTCCTCTAGGCTAGTTTTGGTTGGCAGCCAGTGCCCTCCAAGGGGCCCGGTTGAGCTTTGGTTTGGGAGGGGAAGCTCTCTAAGATCTTCCGGGTGTGTGGCGGGACCTCCTCGCTTCGGCCTTGGGTCTATTCCGTTTCCAGCATCCACCGTCAAGAGAGTCTAGTGAGGGAGAAATAAGCATCGGCTACACCCCCAGTGGGTCCAAACTCAAGAGACCAGTTGCTGGTTTCAACACGTCGTGATTGCGGCCGTCACCGTAGCTCTTTGCGACGCTTTCACAAAAAAACTGTCACGGTTGATAGTTACTCTATCGTGACACTTTTCCAAAAACGTCATGATTGACAGTTACTCTACCGTGACACTTTTTCAAAAAAAATGTCATAATTGACAGTTGTTCTACCGTGACATTTTTTTCAAAAACGTCATGATTGACAGTTGCTCTACCGTGACAATTTTCCAGAAAACATCATGATAGATAATTGATCTATCGTGACACTTTCTAAGAAAACGTCGGGAAAAATATTAACTCTACCACGATGTTTATTACAAAATGTCATTGTAATTAAAGGTCTACAATAACGCTTTTAAAAAAACGGTGTAACCTCTTGTATTTTAAGAAAGAAATTTATCATAATCTAAACTCTAAAAAATAATTGTGCATCTAAAATCTTAATTTAAAACATAAATATTATTTTTTATAAAAAATAATTTTCATATTTCAAATATTTTTGAGAGTGATATTAAGATATGTTGAGTAATTTTCTGCGACTTGTTGTCCAAATAATATATCTCTAATTATAGCAAAAGGAATGAAATATTAATTAAAATACCCACATAATACATCATCATTAAGATTGAAGAGTATAAACTTGCAAAAGATCACATTAATGATAAACAAAACTTGTTTCAAGTAATATAAGCTTGCAAAAAAACATGTAATCATTCAATATATACATTGTTTTCAATTCAAAAAAACTCATGAAACAAAACAAGCACCATACAACTTCAAGATTTTCTTCTTTAACCATTGGCTTCATTGGCATTGTATTGAAACATGCATGATGAGCATTCAACTTCGTTCATATACCATATACCACATCATCTTCTCAAACTTCAAGCAGAACAAATATAATTGATCAATTGCCTGCATAAGAAACAAAATTGAAACACAGGTTGAATGTTCATTCTAAAAGCATCTAAGGTTAAAATAAATAACAACTTGGAAAAGCACCATAACGTACAATGTGGAGAACAAAAAATAAAGAGGTCAGAGAAGTTGGCGGTATCGACATGGCATGAGTATTATTTCGAGAAAGTTTTTGTACTTCCTCAGCATTCCTATGGAACAATGAATTTAATGGCTCACTTGCAATCGTAAGATATGAGAAATGAAGTAAGAGGAACATACCAAATATTAAGATAATATATATTATAATCATGGACATAATATCTGAATAATCAGGAGCTCTTAAAACATAATATTGCAAAAGAAATGAGAAATGAAATAACAAATCAACAATCACTAAATAAAGTTGTGTAGTCTTTTAATGAAGTTGTAAAGATCATTGTGAAAAAATACTCAAACCTGTGTAAATGGCATAAGAGTTGACACCAACTTCAAGGTATATATCATCCCTAAAAACCAAGTAGAGGAAAAAATGAGAAAAAAAAACAATAGATTGGTATGAAAGTGTAGTGGATGCATGATGGTAGTAGATTGAGAGCCAACAAAGTAGAAATATGGTAGATCAATGGAACCACTGCATTTCAAATTAAAAACAGCACACAAAATCTGAGTGGAACAATTTGTTGGGATGAAGCAGATACAAAAAAATTAGCCCTTGGTAGATTTTTAATTAAAAGTAACCTCTAAAAATTTCTTACAGTAAACCCTTTGAACTCTTATAAATTTATAAAGCTTGAAATTAGAGAGCATGTTGTAAAATGATGAAATTTATTAAATTATTTATTTTGTTAGATGTAATAAGAAGTGTTAATTGTATTGAAACCTAATAAACCTTGTAGCCTTCGTCAAACTTGATGATTTCATTTTTCAATTATAAAATAAGTGAAAAATGAAATCACAGATTTCTAAATGATATTTCCTATCAACTAACAATCAAAAGAGCTCTCACATTATTTTAAATTATATGTACTTACCATCTGATTTGAGTTTCACTTAACTGATATCTGCTAATATGGAAAAAACCCAGATGGGTGGTAGCAATGAACCAAAAATCATGTCTCGGGAAAAGGTACTCTGTTCAGTACATATATATAATAGATTCCATTTATATAGCATAGTTTGTAAAGCTTTAGCAGAACACAACCAACATTTAGAGATGCGCACCTTGCAAAACGTCATGGCGGGGAGATCCGCATGGGTCTATTCTATGTCGCTCCAGGTTTCACGGAGACCAAATTACACATCAAGCTTTTAAAGTTGGAAGCAGGAGGAAGTCGAGCAATAAATGTTGTAAGTAGGAGAAACCTGCTAATAGTGAAGAGGAGGAAGCCCGAATCCTGCGACAAACGAAAGCAAAATTATATATATACGTAGCGAAATTACCTCTTTGATGCATTTCATCAAACAGGTAGTAGGCATTCCAATAAAATGTGAGTTACATTGACCATAGCTTATGCTCGAAAAAAATGTGAGATAACATAAAAATAGTTGAGGAATGCATTAATACCCCCAATTAACCACCTGTAAATTAAAAAGAAATGCAATGCGGAAGGATGGTTGAAAATTATTTAGTGTAGTGCAAACAAAGGGGAAACCATGAGTAGAGTCTTCTGTAATGGGGAACGATGGTTTGATTTAAGAGAAGGATGCCAGAACATGTTTCGTGAGAGTACCCGGAGTTGCCGGGTTCGTCGGATGAAAACAACGATAGATGAGGCGATGGAGGCGAACACATGCCCTAGCTGCGAGAACGATAAAACAACAGGAATGGCGTAAAGATGTAGAAAAAATGACGAGAATGATGACTGGAAGCCCGCGCCAGAAATTATGAGAAGATGGGCGCAAACCTGGAGAAAAATGGCGAGAGGAATGGTGCTCACATGTTCGCGATCCTCCTTTGGCGCGATCGGGATGGAGGCACTGTTGGAGGAGGGCGACTTTAGTTTCGTGGAGGAGCCTACTGCTGAGTCGCCTCTTCCGTTTTGTGGAGTAGCTTCCTGCTGAGTCGCCTTTGCCCTAATGACCGAGTGGAAGTCTCAAGCAACGGGATTCAAAATAAAACGGCATCGAAGGGAGTGCGGTTTGAAAGTGGACAGTGCGGTGATGTGAATGTACGGCCTTGATGATAATCTTTTTAAATTAGTATCGTGAGGGCACAGATGCCAAAGTGCGGGAGCAGGAAAATGAAGTGCGGGATGATAGGTAATTGAAAGGTAAACATTAGAACTTCAAAAACTATTTTTGAAATATAATGACTTTCTTTAAAATATTTTTTTTTAATATAAATATTTAAAAAATAAATAATTATAAAATATTGATGTATATTTTTTTACGGACATTTTGAGTACTCTTATGTATATGTTGCGGGCGAAGTCGCCGTCGCCGGCCGGGTACTGTCGTATGCGGGCACAACCCGCTCGAATGCGAGCGCAGCCCGCTAAGAGTCAGCGAGCACGGGCGAAGCCCGTGCGGAGCTGCTCGTATATATATATATATATTTATTTATTTATTTATTTATTTACTTGCTTTTCATCTGGTATGTTCGTTCAAATAATTCTTCGCAATCATAATTTTAAAACCTAAATAACGAATAGTCATAGAAAAGTATAATTGGTGAGTTGCGATTTTTCTGCTTCCCAAACCCGACATCCTCTTCGGTCTTCTTTTCTAGGTCACGATTTTCCTCCTTCTCATTCTGCTCAGATCTCTTTCCTCTTTGAGCCGTTGCAATACAGGTCTTCGCCCGTTTAGGTGAGTCTCCTACTCGCTTGACTTCTAATCAGTCACAGGTGTGGTGCCTTCTTCCCAGGCTTCTCCTTCGACCAATGCCTCTACGACCAACAGTGACAGTGCACGGGGACCCCCAATGCCCCGTGCGAGAGTACTCCGGCCACGACATTGCCCCGACTCTCCCACCGCTCGCAAACCCCCGAGCGCTATACTTTGCCTGTCGCTCATTTTTGTCATGTGCACCAGAATTTGTGAGCGGCGGAGAGAGCACATTTTTTATTGTAGATAGAAGATTTTGCCTATATGAGAGCGCAATTTAAAAAAAACACATAAATTAAAAAATTAAAAAAATTTGTAATAAAGAGGGATAAAAACGAAAAGTTGAATGTTTCATCAAATGATGTTTTTTTTTCTTTTAATATAGTGTATATATATAATATATACATTGACAATTTTATTTAAAAAATGTACTCTTATTAAATTAGTCGAGTGAATCTAGTAAATTAGTACCCGATATGTTTTGTGTCATAATCGGGTAAATTAGTCACATGAACCCAACTAGACCGCTCACTGTGGGTCAAGTGAATCTGATAGACCCATAGAAAATGAGATGTTACATGAGCAAAATGTTTCTTCTACACTTCATAATCATCTTTAGATTGTCGTACTTAAGAAGTTTAGCTCTCCCTTTCTACCAACACTCAAACATTCATTATAATATGTGTGTCTTGATTGAAAGTTATTTTGTAAATATATAAATAATTAAGACGATCAACAACAACAACAACAACAGAACCCATATAGTCCCCAATCATTGGGGGTATGGGCCCTATGCCCAAAGTGGCTTCTCTCAGAGGAGAAAGACCGAACCTTTGACAATAGATGCACAAAGTGGCTGCTCACAGATTACCACTGAAATAGTGGCCCCCTATACCGTCACGTTTGCTGCGGAATCATGCCCTCAAATCAAAGCCAAAGACATCAGAGAGGGCAGACTCAAGAATCCATTTTGATTTATGTGCACATAATTAAGACGATCATAACACATTAATTGATCGAATTATACGTGACACAAATTAATTAAGTATGATAATTAATGTTTAAATTAATATTAATATTAATATATTTTTTCACATTTTATTAATAAAAATATATAAATTTTAATCAATTATCCCATAATAATTTTTTGCCACGACCCAAAACCGTGGCTAATACATCCTTTTTAGCCATGGATTAAGAAATGTGACTAAAATAATAGCCATGAATTATGTAACTGTGGCTAATACTATCTTTTAGCCACGAATTAAGCAAACTGTGACTGATGCTTTCTTTTTTGCCACAAATTAGGTATCTGTGACTAATACTTACTTATTAGCCACGAATTATGGGTCGTAACTATTACTTTATTATTAACCATGATTTTTGACCCGCGGCAAAAAATGTGTGGCTAAAAGTCACTTTTCTAATAGTGTGTTCTGGTGACGTTTTAAAAATAATCGTCACAAAAGCTAAACATGTATGTTGACGTTTTTCATAGAAAACGTGGCTAATGCTTAATTTTTGTATTAGCGACGTTTTTGAAAAAAAATGTCACTAAATAGAAAACTTACGGCGACGCTTTAAAAAACGTCACAATAAAAACGTCGCTGTAAATCATATATCTAGTAGTGACAAGTGGTGTGCCAATAAGGTTTTACACTACAACTACCATCTACTGGTCACAATAAATTTTGATAAAATCACAGTAGTACAATATTGACCTAAAAACTGCAGAACCTAAGTTTCACATTTTTCCAAGGAATATTTACCCATAATTACTATTTAATACAAGTGGTGTGCCAATAAGGTTTTACACTACAACTATCATCTACAGGTCACAATAAATTCCGATAAAATCACAGTAGTACAATATTGACCTAAAAACTTCAGTGCCAAAGTTTCACATTTTACCAAGGAATATTTACCCATAATTACTATTTAATACAAGTGGTGTGACAATAAGGACTTATACATCAAGTACTAAATTGTGACCTCAATAAATTCTGCAAAATTAGTAGAGAATAGTATTAACCTAAAAATACTAAGTCCTAAGTTCCATAACATTCCAGGGAAATTTTAATCATAATATCCAATTAATACTCAAGGTGTGCAAATAAGGAATTGTACATCAAGTACTATATTATGACCTCAATAAATTCTGGAAAAATCAGTAGAGCGTAGTATTAACCTAAAAAATACCAAGACCTAAATTTCATATTTTTCCTAGTTTATTTAACCTCAAAAATTTCATTAATTTAAAAGTGTGACAATTTAAATTAATTGGATAAATCTAATATATCTAGCTCCAAAGGCCTCCAAACTCTAGGGTTTGGATTGTTATGTCACCCCACTTGCATGGCCAAGGTATTAGTGACATGCAAGGTGATCTTTACCCACAAACCTATCCAAAACTTCATTAAACCAAAGTGGCTATTAGCACCCCAAATTCTTTTTTTAAGTCCCCAAACTTCAATTTGAAGCTCAGAGAAATTCATTGATGCATATGTGTTGAAATTTTAATCAGAGCCCTTACATGACCTAAAGAAGCCCACACCAAAATTTGGGGTCAACTTGAGGTGTCTAGCTCCATATATCACATCAATTTGATAAATCAAATAATGAGCAAAACTATTGGAAAATCTTCTACTAAAAATATGAATTTTTGACACAAGGTATTCCTAGGGGACATACGTGCATGGTCCAAATTTCATCCTCATTGGAGTTACTATTCGAGAGATATTGGCATATTAATTTCTGATTTACTTTAAGACCAATGTACAACCCTCATTCTCCGAGGGTGGACCCCCCCCCCCCCCCCCCCCCCCCAAGGCCACGTAGACAGAAGTCAAGGTCAAAGGGTCAACACAGAGACCAGCAGTCCAAGACAGAAGCAGAAGAGACCCTGGCGAGTATGCAGGCAATACTCGCCAGGTAGGCGAGTATCAACCAGAAGAGCTCGTCACGCACAGAAGACAGCAGAACCCTGGGCGAGTATTGGCCCGGCGTGTGCGAGCAGCACCCAATACTCGCCAGATGGGCGACTATGGCATGATACTCGCCGAGTAACCCATAGTCGCCGGGTTGGGGGCTGGGCTATAAAAGATCCCCCTACCCTTTGGTTTTCCTATAAATAGGACCCCAGGGGTACTTGGATTGGCACCTGGACTTGAGCTTTTGGACCCCGATTCCCGAACTCTCGAGCCCGTCACCCTTGCTTTCAGCCAAGCCAGTGCCTTCCCTGTACCAAGCTCGGCCACTTTGGTTTCGGAGGGGAAGACTCTCTTGAGCTTCTGGGTACGTGGTGGGACCTCCCTGCCGCAGCATCTGGGGTCCGGTTCGTTGCTCTTCTAGCTTCGTCGTAGTCGCCAGCCAAGTCATCTCGTTGGACTGCTGGGCGAGTAGCCTCCGGCTGCATCGGTCCGAATTTTGAGGTCAGGATTTTCCTGGCGTCAACACTTTGGTGCGGTTAGCGTGGACCGTAGTCGTTGGAAGAAAGTTCAGTAAGAAGGCGAGATGGTCGCAGTTGGCGACCATGAGGATGTAGTCGGCAACCCGTCTGCAAGTGGCGAGTTCGTGACGCTAGCAGTTTTTGAAGCCTTCGCGCAGCGTATGGAGGGGACCATGCGAGCAGTGCTTCAGCCGCGCGCCGAGGTCACGGCGACCTCGCCGCATCGCCCAGTTCCGTCCGAGGGAGGGAGTCCACCTCGGCGAGCAGGAAAGAAGCACGTGGAGGATGAGACCGAGCGACCAAAGAGGTCGCAGTTCTACCAGCCAACCTCGCAAGGGATTCGCTTCCACGAGCCGGGCGAGCAGGCGAGGTACCAGGATACTCGCCCATATGGCGAGTATGGAGGTGATACTCGCCAGGTGGAGGATCGTCGCCGGGTAGGAGGGAGGAGCCCCTTCTGCGAGGAGATCCTTGCCGCGCTAGTGCCAGAAGGGTTCAGGGACCCCGCATGGAATTATTATTCGGGGAAGGAGGACCCCGTACGGCACATCCAATGGTTCGAGGATATAGTCTCTATCTGAACTATGTCGGACGCCTTCAAGTGCAGGTTGTTTGCCATCACCTTCCGTGCAAAGGCCTGGAACACAAAACACGGCCAAGGGGAATCTTATGCCCAGGACAGCCGCCTTGCGGAAGCGCCAGCACACGAGCTAGCCTCCCCCACAAGACGCCTATCCTGCCGGCCAAACCAACTACACAGCGCCAACCCATCAATAATAGAAAGCATTAAAAACCAAGGATTCACAATAAGTAATAATGTCCAAAACAGTACAAGAAAAGCAGAAAGCTACACAAGCTCCTGCAAATCATCAGAGTAACCAGCTAAATGCCCCAAGGGCTAGATCTCAAAACACTCACCCGCCTCTGTCACTGACGGCAGCTAAGGTACCATAAACCCCAGCCCTGCACACCTGACATGGCTGGCCTCCGGTGTTGAACGCTGCTGCACCACTAGATATACTCCTAAAAAGAGGTACGTAGCAACCGTTAGTCATAAAGACTAAGTGGCTTCCCATCCGCTCCCCCAGCGACTCCAAGGCACCGGGCGGAAGGAAAGGAAGAAAAGCTGTAATATATCAGTAATATGCAAAGCAGGTGACGGGGAAAGTAAACTAATATATACACCAATTCTAAGCTACACAAGTGTAAAAGGGGCTAATCTAATCATGTATAAGCAGGAGCATAATAAGGTGTACAACCGTAAATAAACAATAAGTAAAGCAGGTAAAATACGGCAGTAAGAACAGTAGCGACAAGTAATCAATCTCGTACCCTAACTTATATGAATGCCCATACAAACTTATAAGTTAGGATTTCCAAGAATTATAACTCATCATATAAAAGAGCCCATACTAATTTATATGATGAGGATCTGCAAGTGTGTATGCTATGCTTATGCTATGAATGATTTATGCAATGAAACTCACACACACGACTCTATGCGCATAGACCTTTGTAGTTCCCTCTGTTTGAAAGGAAGCCAACCTCTCGGGTACCAACCGCTGTGACACACGGTGGTAGCGGACCGGGCCGTCCACTCCTAGGCGAGTATGCACACTACCAGGCCTAGACCGCACGTACGCCTCGACGCTAAACAACCGCGGAGCTCTGCGTACTCTTTGCTGGAGTCCACCAGGCTTTGAGCTAAGTGGAAGGTGTCTTCGAGGAATTATCGTCCCGACACGCAGACAAGCTGGCCCCTCAGACCCCATCACACCCGCTAAGTCCACGTACCGCGGTCGGTGTGACGACCTGCCTAGTACCGAAGACCTGCCACAATTATCCAAGAACTAACGGAGCTATCCTCCCCTCGAGCCTCCAGCTCGTCCAACCCAGTATACCACACACCTGTCACTCCCACACTGGGAGGAGATACATAAATCCAATCTTACCCTACTATGGCTACTCTTGCCTACTTTAAAGGTTATTGCAATTTAGGGTTAATCTTGGGCTTCCCGAGGGTTACCTGTAAGGGGCTCGCTACGGTACTAGGAACTACAATGGGATGACACCCCAAAGTTCCCTTTCTCAAGACACTTAGTATTATTGGTATCTACTCATAAGATTACCCTCTTATCACCTCACTAGAATTAAACCTCAGTGCTTTATGACCCTCTAAGGGGAAAGACGATCTTTCGTCAATCCCGAGCACAGCTTTACCCATAGCTCACCAAGCACTCTCATCACCTAAACTCCTTTTTGGTGACCTCAACCTCTTCATCCAAATCAGGTACACCAACTACCTCTCATTCCCACCTAATGGTCTACAAGTTATCTCCATTCTACCGTTTTACTATTCGCAGACCAAATGAGTTATATGAAACACATAAGGGGAGGTACTACAAATATTCATCCAATTGACTCAAGATTATTACCAGAAGACTACCATGATACTATAAGACTAAGCTCGGCTTTTACTCGAGGGTTGTTTCTCATCCAACCCTGGGATTTCATTACTTACCTTGCATGTTTATCAATCATATTACTTGTTATATCACATCTAAGTACGATGCCTACTCGTTTAGGGAACTCATGTCCTCAACTCCGCACAGGATTGCTTGTGCATTCATCATAATCTCACACATGATTCCGAGGATCTTGCACGTGATCCCTTCGATATACTACAATCATTACTGACGTCTTCTTATTCAATTACGGATGATAAATCACCTTAAATCCGTACGAGAATACCCACTATATTTATTGTAATCATAAACAATCATCATTAATGACAAATACCTTCAATGATTATCACAGCATCGGTCCAACTATATTACTTGCGATCCTAAAGGATTAAGCATTTATAACAATACTTTAATTGGTTATCGCATCATCGAGGTGCACATTCGATCATCATCCGCGAAGTGTTAAGTCTATGATCTGTCCACTAACCTTTATTAATAAATCACAAATTCAGAATGATGTACCCAAACAGGACAGCCCTCGAGAATCGGATTTCGGGGAGCTACACTCCTCCGAAAATATCGTGTCGCCCCATTTTGGAAAGGTCTCTCCGATAGCTACAACTTTCATGTTCGCTCCAAGAACTGAGAAGCCGGCCACTAGTAATCCCACCATATGCAATCATGAACATCAACTCACCCATGCAATACCATGTAATTGCCTTGTGCTATCAAGCACCCTTGGACATCAACTTAGTCCCTTCTTATCATGCTTCGCAAAACATCTCAAGGCATCCCTGGCCTTAGCATAAACATTTCAAAGCACCACCGGCCTACGCATAAACATTTCGAGGCACCACCGGCCTGCGCATAACGTTCAACAACGTTCCAACAAAAGTAGGGCGATAGCGTGTTCGTACATGGTAATTCTCTATCATGATTCTTCGGGACTACTAGTGCGCATTTCCAATCCTACACATTCCCTTGAGAATTTATCCCAACATCAATAACTCTAAAATCACTGTCACCGTGCCTCATCATCTATAACATGATTCGTATATGACTTTAATTTATCCGAGCTTCCGACTTAACATTTACACCACAGTTAAGACATTCAACGGAAGATTAATAACTTTAAAAATGACGCACCCAAAAATTACAAAACTTCACAAGGATGATTATAATCATGATAATAATCACTACACCAATTTTCATGAGCGTCGAGGCAATATTTTGGGAGACATTCATAATTACCGTAATCGAGTGTGATACGACACTGTTCAGTAAAACAGACATTCAGAAAGCTCTACTCAACCAAAAAATTATGATTAACCCCAATCTGGAAAGCTAAGAAGAAGAGCTACAACTTTTATGTTTATCACAAAACCCAGAACTTAGTGTTTCATACCCAAAATCCTCAATGAAGTCAACAGCCCAAATCTGGACAGAAAACAAAGCACAAAATCCTGATTTAATTCTCTGGACAGTCCACTCGACTGGACATCTAGAGAGCTACAGGTCACCCTAGAAAACGTGTAACCTATCGTTGGAAAGCTCTCTTCAAGGGCTACAACTTCCATGTTGAGCCCGAGACTTAATTTCAGTGGGATCATGCCCATAAATGGGCTTGAAGCCGACTGTAACCAGTTTTACCTTAACAAGGGTGCACCTAGCGCTTATACAAAATCATTATGACCCTTCAAGAAGTAACATAGCTCCACCCTCCTCCAGAAATATCAGGGTTCACAAGCCCTAAATATTTCTCATCCAAAATCAAACCCTAACACAATTTCTTCCAAAAATATCAAATCAAATTGTCATTTGTCATGGAAGCAAACCTTAGCACCTTCCCCATCGATCTCACTCCATGGACCACGGCCATGCGCAAAATCAGATCCTATCTCCACCTTTTGGTGAGAAGAAATGATTCCAAGGAACTTCGCGGCATGCGGTGCCCTAAATCGGAAGTTCCATGTGGTGACCTAAGAGAAAACTCCATTAATCTCTCATGAGAAGCTCTTTTGAGCCCTCGTCTCACCTAGTGTAACTAGGATTCTAGCACCAAGGGAGAGGGTAGGAAGTCACCTGATTTCCGTGCATGCTACCCAATAGCCGCGCATGCGGCATTTGTCCGTCGCTCCCGGTCATGGTCGGACCTCGCCGATCCGAACCTCGTCAAACACGTCGAATTTGATTGAAGACGGTGTTCGATCTCTTGAAGTTGGATCTTGAATAAGATGGGATTGATGAAACCCAACATTGCCCTTTCCTTCTCAAGATCAAGAAGCTTGCTCCACGGAGCGGTCGGCCATGAGTGTTGTTGTCGGATTGGAGGAATGAGCTCGGCTTGCTTGAAGATTGGAAGTGGCTGTTTGGAGGAGTGAAGGTTCGGAGATGGAGCAGCTGTGGTGGGGTTCGGACATAAAACATGGAGGGAGCAGGAACGGAGCTTGAAGCTCTTAGTTGCAAGATCTGCTCGTCGGAGTGGAGGAGATGCCAGATTCGTCGGCCATGGGAGCTTTGGCGGAGGGAGGTCGCTGGTTGAGAAGACAGGGCGGCGGTTTGGAGATGATGGTGGAGATCTTGCCGGAGAAGGAGAGCTTCAGTCTGCTCGGAGCTTCGTCGGAGTAGGGGGCGGCCATGGAGGTTGTAGAGAGAGAGAGGGAGAGAGGGGGAGGCGTGCGGCGTGCGGCGCAGCTGGGAGGAGAGGGGCTCGGTTGGAGGAGAGGGGCGAGCTCGATCCATGGAGAGGAGATGCCGGAAGGAGAGCTCGCCGGAGCTTGGCTTCGCCGGAGGGAAAAGCTTGCCGTGAGGAGGTGCGCCGGAGAAGGGGGGAGCAAGCTTGGCGTCGGCCATGGTGGGGAGAGCTTGATGGCGGTGGGGAAGAGATCGGGTAAATGGCTGTAAGTTTTCTAACCTAAACTTTATAATGTGTATATATATATATAATATATATTATATAATAATAATAATACTATTATTATTATTATTAAAGCAATTAAACACTCGTGCAACGCTCTAGAATGCTCGGAATTTATCCCAGACGGGCTCGTTACGACCGTCTCGCCGATACGCATCTATCGGAACAGACCACGATCAAATCCGAGTTCGTTTGCCTATTTTACGCTCCCCGGAGCGTTTGCGGCATAATTTGACTTAAACGTCAAAACTCCTTCAAACGACGTCGGAATCGCAGACGGATAAATTCGTTGAACTCGTACTATTGTTACGAGTCTAACAAGACCGACTGGGGTCAATTGTGAGGTCGTTTGGTCAATTTCACCATTTTGGATAAATATGCTATTCGCAGACCACATTAATAAATTCGCTGATTCTCATCAGAATCGAGCGCGGACAGTTTTGTTGAACTCGTATAGGCTTCACGAGTCTAACAAAACTGACTGGGGTGAATACCGAGACCGTCTGCTGCATATCGCCTTTTGGATAAATATGTTATTCGCACACCGCATCATTTGAGTTAACGTATGCACTATAATTCCTTCAAGGCGGTACGCCTCCTTCGAGTTTTATTGCTCAAATTATACTCTCCGGACAGCTCGGATCCCGATACCGCAACCATCGGGACAAAGATTAGAACTGGTACTCGCCGCATTCTTCGAGTGCACTTCCCCGGCTCAGGTGCAAGCCTGGCCCTCAGTACACCCCGAGCTCGAGTCAACTTGTTTGACTCAAAAACGCGCACAAGGGGTCTAGCTTGAATTGAGATGTTACATCGGGATCAAAGGGGGAGATCCCCGGAGAGAAGGCCTTTTCGCCAGCCGGAGAGGCGTCAGGAGAGGAGGAGAGACGAAGCGATGGCGGTAGCCGGGCGTGGCCGCCGTCAAGGAAGGAAGAAGCAGAAGCAGAGGAGGCGTCAAGCAGAAGAGGTTCCCCTCTACTGTGACTTCCACCGGGCGGAGGGACATGCCATGGCTGCCTGCCCAGACTTTTGGGAAGCCCGGAGGAGGCTAGCAGTAGGGGAAGGTGGAGGGGAGCAGCGGAGGATAGAGGCCCCCGCCGAGCCGCAGGCAGGGCAGGCTGCCGTCGTTCGAAGGAGGAACGAAGACCGGGTCGACCAGGGAGGTCGGGGAGACCTGGTTCAGGGAGGCAGAGTCGGAGTAATCCATGGGGGAGCGGGGCTGGAAGCTTCCCGCAAGGGGAGCCTCCATCAGATCTACCGCAGGAGTGTCGCCTCGACCTCGCAAGCACCACCCCCGATGGAGGAGATCACCTTTTCTGAGGAGGACATGCTAGGGAATGAGAATCCCTTCCATGATGCCCTCGTGATTCAAGCCGCAGTGGAGGACTTCACCGTTGATCGTATCCTGATCGATAACGGTAGCTCCGTAAACGTTATCTTCAAGGGGACGTTTAGCGGACTGGGAGTCGGAGCAGCAAGGGTTCGAGCAGCTGATGGTCCCCTCTTCGGCTTCTCCGGAGAGAAAAAGGAAGTGGAAGGAGGAGCAGACCTCCTTGTAACGCTCGGTGGCACCTCCATCAACTGTCGATTTGTTATCGTCGACGCCCCGAGCTGTTACAGGGCTATCTTTGGGAGGCCGCTTCTCAACGCCTTCAAGGCCGTCCCATCTTCCTACCATCAGTGCTTGAAGTACTGCAAGGGAGACGTCCAGGTGAGGATCAGGAGCGATCCAAGAGCCGCGCGGGAGTGCTATCTCAGCGCCGTCAACACCATCAGCTGGATGGCTGACGCAGAAGAGTTCGGAAGGGTGCTGGAGAGCCCGGACAGGCTGGAGGTGGCCGAAGAAGTTGAAGAAATCGAGGTACTCTCCGCAGAGGGAGTACCTGGGTTGCTGAAGATCGGCGGATCGCAAAAGACGGAGGAGAAGATCAAGATGGCGGCGTGTCTGCAAAAGAACGTCGACATCTTTGCTTGGAGGACCGCCGAGATGCCAGGAGTCGACCCTGAGGTTGCATGACATCTTTGCTGGAGAATGTGTGTTGACTTTTCCTTGATGAATAAAAGCTGCCCGAAGGATTGTTATCCCCTGCCTCGAATCGACGCGTTGGTTGATTCAGCCGTCGGTTTTTCTGTGATGAGTTTTCTTGATGCGTTTTCAGGATATCACCAGATCCGGATGCATCCCCCGATTTCCGCAATGTCTCCTTCATCACCGATGATGGCTGCTACAGCTATAAGATGATGCCCTTCGGTTTGAAGAATGCGGGAGCCACCTACCAGCTAATGATGGACCACATCTTCAAGGGACAAAAGGGGAGGAACCTGAAAGTGTATGTGGACGACCTCTTAATCAAAAGCAAGAGCGTCCAGGAACATGTGACCGATCTGGTGGAAACCTTCGCGACGCTAAGGAAATTCAAGATGAGACTCAATCCAGCAAAGTGCGTCTTCGGAGCAGGAAGAGGAAAGTTTCTGGGGCATCTCCTTACCCCGGAGGGAGTAGAGCCTAACCCCGACAAGGTTAAGGCGATCCTGGAGATGCAGTCCCCAAAAACGATGAAGGAAGTCCAACGGTTGACAGGAAGGCTGGCGGGTCTTAGCCGCTTCCTCTCAAAGGCCGGTGAGAAGTGCTCTCCATTCTTCAAAACACTCCGCAAAACTGAAAGCTTCGAGTGGTCCGAAGGATGTGAGACGGCGTTCGAAAGATTGAAGGAGCAGTTGACTCAGACACCTCTCCTTCATAGCCCAAAGGAAGGGGAAGACCTGCTCATCTACCTGGGAGTAGGAGCAGAAGCAGTGAGTTCCGTATTGGTCCGAGAGGAAGGAAGGAAGCAGCTACCCATCTACTATGTCAGTCGGGTGTTGAAGAAGGAGGAGTTGAAATACCCGATCCTGGAGAAGCTCGATTTCGCCCTGGTGGTGTCGGCGCGGAAGCTCCGGCCTTACTTTCAAGCTCACTCCATTCGGGTTGTGACTGATCATCCTCTCCGAAATGTCCTAGAGGGAGTGGAACATTCTGGGAGGTTAGCGAAATGGTCGGTAGAACTCAGCGAGTTCGACATTTCCTTCTCACCCCGGGTAGCGATCAAGGCCCAGGCGGTAGCAGACTTCCTGGCTGACTTCTCAATGGAAACGGAGCAAGGAGAAGAAGCTCTCTATCTGATCCCATGGAAGATGTTTGTGGATGGAGCTTCGGGCAAAAGTTCTGTGGGGGTGAGCATCGTGCTCGTCAGCCCATAGGGAACAGGATCGAGCAAGTCATCGAGATCCTCTTCCCCGTCACAAACAACCAAGCAGAGTATGAGGCCATAGTGGCAGGCTTGCGCCTTGCCAAGGAGTTGGGGATCCGTGACGTCCGGGCTTTCACGGATTCGATGGTGGTCGCGTCGCAGATTCGAGGCGAGTTCGAGGTGCGCGACACCATCCTGCAGAAGTACTTGGTAAAGGTGAAAGGGCTGATTGGGGGCTTTCAGTCCTTCTTCGTCGAGCATGTGCCGAGAGAGGAGAACTCGGCAGCAGATCGCTTAGCCAAGTATGGGCCGAGAGCTGGAGGAACTATTACCGAACTCTTCCATCCATCCATTGAAGAAGGGGAGATGATGGAGATCGAGCAACGCCCTTCATGGATGGATCCCTTCGTGGCCTTCCTAGTCAGCGGTCAGCTCCCAACAGGCGAATGTGATCAAAGAAGATTCCGGTACAAGGCGGCGTACTACTTACTGCAAAACGGAGAGCTGTACCGCAAAACCATCTTCGGCCCCCTGGCCAGATGTGTCTCTGAAGACGAAGTACCTCGAGTGTTGGAGGAGATTCACTCGGGAGAGTGCGGAAGCCATTCTGGGACTCGCACTTTGGAGCAAAGGATCCTAAGGCAAGGTTACTTCTGGCCTACTATCCGAAAGGATGCCGAGACCTTCTCAAAGAAGTGTCAGAAGTGCCAACTCTTCGCCCCTCTTCAGTTACAGCCGGCCCAGCAGCTCCGATCAATCACCGCCCCATGGTCGTTTGCCATCTGGGGGATGGATTTGATCGGCCCTTTCCCATAAGCGAGTGGCCAGAGGAAGTTCGTTCTCGTCATGATCGACTACTTCTCTAAGTGGATCGAGGCCAAAGCTTTGGCCAAGACCACCTCTCAAGTCGTGAAGAACTTCATTTGGGGAGAGATCGTCTGCCGATTTGGAATCCCTCTCGCCATCGTCACCGACAACGGTCCCCAGTTTGCCAGCCTAGAATTGGAAGATTTCTGCAGGCAGCTGGGAACCGATCTTCGATTCGCCTCCGTACACCATCCCAGGAGGTCAGGTGGAGGCCGCCAACAAGCTGATCATCAATCTGCTGAAGAAGAAAGTCGAGAACCTGAGAGGTAATTGGGCAGACCAGCTCCCCTCGGTCCTTTGGGCTTTGAGGACCACTCCTAGCTCAGCCACCGGGGAGACACCGTTCAAGCTCTCTCACGGGTCGGAAGCTCTCATTCCAGTAGAGTTCGAAGTCAGAAGCCCAAGGGTGGTAGCCGCGGAAGACGGAAACGAAGAATGGCGATTGGAAAATGAGGAAGCCCAGAAGCTGTCCCTCGATTACATCGAAGAGCTCCGAGACCTGGCCTCAGCTAGGCAAGAAGAGATCAAGCGCCGAATGGCTAGACATTTTGACAAAAATGTCCGCCTCAAACACTTCCAAGCAGGTGACTTGGTCCTAAAGAAAGTGGACGTGGCAGGCAGGTCAGCAGTCATCGGGAAGCTCAACCCGAACTGGGAAGGACCCTTCATCATCCAAGAAGCTCTCCTGACCGGAGGATACCGCTTGCAGAACCAGGAAGGCGAGCTGCTAGGGAACACCTGGAGCGGCGATGACCTGAAAAGGTTTTATCCCTAAGGGGAATGTACATGCCCCCTCCTTTTGTAAATTTGTTTATAAATAAAAATTTACGTCTCCCTGAAATATGGGATGAGGCAGTCCTTTCTATCTCAGAAAAGTCTTTTAAGGAAGAAGGCCAGTATAGTCGATCTCCACGCTAGGTTGGGAAATGTGCCTCCGACTTAACCCTCGTAAAAACTCAGAACGGATGATGGGACAGTGCCTCGGGTGTGCGTTCCCTTAAGTCCAAGCCTCTGCAATGACGGCCGAGATCAGCTCCCCCCTTGCGCGTTGGTCGCGGTTCCCACCGACCGCATTTCTCGCCCGACTGAAGAGATTACCAGGAGAAAAGTATGGACGCCGACCTCCCGATTCGGCGAAGAGATGATCGATTTAACTAGCTCAGGGGACCCTTGAATAAATGTGTCGTACACCCTCGAGGGATAAAAGCCCATAACAAAGCGATGCGTTTCCGATTATTTCCTCCAATTGTGTGAGTTAATGTGCTTAAGTGTGCTTAACTCCCCGTTTAATTGTTGAGCAACAGGAAACAAGTTAGGTCGGCATTCAGCATCCAAGTAGGATGGAGGCCTAGGGATGGTGCGTTCCTTTGGAACCTCCCCGACCGTCATTCCCTACTTGACGTCATCCTTCGTCAACATCCGGCATCAAAGTAGGATGGAGGCCTCGGGATGGTGTGTCCCTTTGGACCTCCCCGACTGCCACTCCCTGCTTGACGTCGTCCTGCATCAACAGTCACCGCCGCAAGTTGAAACACGAGCCTCCGACTACACCCTCGTAAAAACTCAGAACCGATGATGGGATGGTGCCTCGGGTGTGCGTTCCCTTAAGTCCAAGCCTCTGCGATGACGGCCTAGATCAGCTCCCCCCTTGCACGTTGGTCGCGGTTACCACCGACCGCACTTCTCATCCAACTGAAGAGATTACCAGGGAAAAGCCGGGAAGCCGGCATTACAACTTTGGGAAAGGGCAAGACCGATTTGACCGACCGAAGAATGGAGACATTCCGGCATCCAAGTAGGATGGATACCTCGGGATGGTGTGTCCCCTTGGACCACCCCGACCATCATTCCTTACTTTATAACATTCTTCGTCGACATCTGGTATCCAAGTAGGATGTAGGCCTCGGGAAGAGGTGTCCCTCCCGACCTCCCCGACTGCCATTCCCTATCTCTTTCCCTTAAGAAAGTCCATTTTTATTAAAATAATTCTAATGCACTCTTCACCAGGTGCAAGGCAAGGCCTTGAGAGCATGTGTCCCTCGAGACCCTCCAAGTGCCCCTCACGACTAGACTCAAGCAGAAGGAACCATTGAAAAGGCGAGTATGAAGGTAATACTCGCCGGATAGGCGAGTATATACCTGCGAGCATACACATGCGAGCATACAGGTGCGAGTAGGCAAGCGCGAGCATTCAATCTCGCCCCGAGCCGAAGAGCCAAGCGAGCACTCAATCTCGCCCCGATCCTAAGAGCCTAGCGAGCACTCAATCTCGTCTCGAGCCTAAGAGCTTAAGCGACATTCAAGACAAGAAGCAGGGCAGAAGAAACAGGCGAGCAAAATTTTGTCCTTTATCATTTGTATGTTTGATGTACATTACAAAAGAATCTTAAAAGGGCTTACAAAAGGTCGCCGGGCGAACAAAAAAGGGTGCCCAGGCGACTAGGCGTCATCCTCGCCATCAATGTCAGCATCTGGTTCATCGCCGCCATCGTCATCATCCTCGTCCTCGGAGTCATCATCCTCGGAGTCACCAGACAGCTGGGAAGATGCTCGCAAGGGAGAGGTGGACTCCTCGGCGAGCAGCGCCGGGATGAGGTCCACCACTGTCAGCTCCATCGCCGCCGGCTTCAGAAGGTCGTCCGCCTTCAGTTGGCTCAGGATGATAGTCCCCGTTGCTCGCGCGATCTCCCGACGAATGCGAGGCATATCGTCGCCGAGTATCCTGATCTGCTTGCCGACCCTGGAGGGGCCCGCCACCGCTGGCTGTTGCTCGGCAGGCCGAGTTTCCAGCTCAGCGATGCGAACTTGGGCGGCCTCCAGGGCCAGCCGGATGTCCTCCAGCTCCTTCTCCAGCTGGGAGGTCTTCTTCGCCATCTCCACCTCGGCGGCCTGCAAAAAACGGGAAAACACAGACGGTAAAACAACTATTTGGCAAAGTGGCGAGTATCCCAGGAGCGAGTATAGAAGGGAGGCGAATACCTCATGCTCCTTCTCTTTGAGCCCCATGGAGATCATCTTCTTGCTTTGGGTCTTGATCACCCCTTCATACTCGAGCAATCGCCTTGCTGTCGAATGGGCCAGCTCGGCAGATCGCAGTAAGGAGCGCGAGGTCTGGTGAGCCAAATACTCGGCAGAAGCGTCCGGCAGGACTTCGGCGTCCGCGCGACCATAGATAGCAAAGGTCACATCGTAAGCCTCGCCTTTGTCCTCCCAATCCTCCGACCAGGCGGGAAGGTTGGAGCTTAGAGTCACCTCGTGGGCACTCTCCGTCCAGGTCACCAAGGGGCGACCATAGATGTCTTCGCCACGCCTGCCGAGGTTGAAATTCGGGTGGGTGTAAGGCTCGCCAGCCTCATAAGCGTCCGCCTTCTTATCAAGGTCCCTGTGAGCGACCTCCTTCTTCTTCCTCGAGGGCTCGGAGTGCTCGCCCCTCTCCTTCCGCTTCTTTGAAGGCCCCGATCCTTCGCCGACGATCAAAGGTTCATCGCCTCCTGGCGACAAGTCGATGGGCGAGTAGACCCCATCCCCGCGAGCAGAGGTCCCCGCACCTCCCTGTGTGGAAGCCGTCGCCTTCACCACCACGGGAAGAAGCTCGCGTGGCAGAACATGGACTGCTGCAACAAGAAGAGAGGTAATTCCAATTAGTCTTCAAATTGAGGACGAAGAGCGAGTATTGTGAATACTCGCGCGATAGATTACCTTCGCCTGGGAAAACCTCAGCGAGTTCATCTACTCGCCTCCTCCAGAACACCACATCAAGGCGGCGATTCCTGAAGGACTCTAGCAGCTTCTCGCCACCCTCGCTTAGGAGAGAAGCCCCGAAGACGCTCTCCGGCGGCTGGAAGGATCTGTCAGGAATGGCTTGAAAGTCGCCAGCAATGACGACTAGTCGCTCCCCCCCAGTGATGATTCTTATTTGTTGTGCCGACCAGCGTGCAGACGTGGCTGCACAGGAAGACGACGCCCTCGCCTGTCGCCATAAAGTGGAATATCCGCCTGAAGACGGAGAGGTCGAAGGCGATCCCCTGGTCGCGCAGATAGCAGAGGAACCCCACAATCATCGCCACCCCATTGGGGTTGATCTGGGCGGGGACTATCCCAAAGTAACGGAGTATCTGGGAGAACTCCGTCCACAGTGGTAGTCGCAAGCCCACCTCGAAGTGGCGAGTAGGGAACACCCGCTCGGTGGTCAAGACGGTGTTTAGTCGCTCGCCCTGGCGAGGAAGCCTAGCGACAAACCCTGGCGGGATGTACTTCGCCTTGAAGACCTCCAAATCCTTCTCAGTCGTGATGGACTTCTTGAAGGTGGTCGCCGCAAAGTTCTTGGCGTGATTGGCACGCTGGATGGTCGCCTCGTCAGACATCTTGGAGGAGAGAAGGGAAGAGAGGCGAGTATCAAAGAAAACAAGAAGAGGAGAGGAAGACGGAAGATACTCGCGTATGAGTTGGAAGGTCGCCGAAAGCGTAATAAATATTCACCCACCCCCCCCCCCCTATTTATAGTAGTCGGGTAGCTTGGCTTATCGAGCACGACGGCGCGATCAGGAATAAGGGGGTGGGGAGTATTAAGTTAAGGTCGCCAACTCAACAGCACGCGTCAGCAAGGAGTCGACCTCCAAGGCGAGAAGACTTGCAAGAAAAAACATGAAAGAAGCTCGTCATGCATAGGCGACACACAGACAATACTCGCCAAAACGAAAGAAGATAGAAAAAATCAACACAAAAATCCATCACAAGAAAAGAAAGCAGAGCAAGTAATGGAGGACGAGTTTCCAATACTCGCCTAAATACTATTACATCAAATCAAGAATGTTTCAGAAGAAAATAAAGAAAGACAACATCTAAGGAGGCGCCTGAATATTCGCATGAGGATCCAGAGGCTGGGGATGTCGCCCGACCCAGCCCAAGCTGCGAGCTCGCTTGAAGTGCTCGAAGGTCACGGACATCGCGTCCTCGCCCTGCCGCAGCTGGTCTTCAATCCTCGCCAGCCGACCGACCGAGCCCATACTCGCACGCATCCCCACCATCTCGTCATGATGCAGCTGTTGGCGATGCTCGAGCCTCGCAACTCGGCGCTCTAGGTCGCTAACGGTGTGAAGGCGAGATTCTGCACCAGCCAAGCGAGTATCGAACTCTTCCAGCCGTGATACTCGCACCTCCAGCTCGATCAAGCGACGATGAGCATCAGTGCTCGCCAGGCGCTCAATCCGCGACTCCATGTCAGTCAGGCGACGATGGGGCTCGCTGACTGCCAAGCGCTCTAGCTTCGCCTCCAGATCCAAGATCGCGCGAGTGGCCTTCTCTTAATACTCGCGAGAAGGAAGCCCGACGGCGTCAATCAAGGCTCCTATAGGAGTGCGAGCGCGAGCTTCAAAAAAGGGTAAAATATCAGAACTTTGACGACTAAAGGAACCGAATGAAAATAATGGCGACTATCACAAATGGCGACCAAGTACCTGGCCGAGGACTGCGAGAATCACGGTGAGGAGAGCCCCTGCCTCGCTGAGGAGACGTACTATGATGATGATCGCCTCGCCGAGCAGGATGGGACCCAGCGGTCTGATCCCGGCTAGGAGGCGCGTTCCCACGACCACGACTATCAGATGGTCGCCCTCCCCCCTCGAAGGAAAGAAGCCCGAAGGGCCCTCAGTCCCGCCACGGCGCGAGGATTCGCCTTGGTGAGTAGAGGGAGCGGTCGAAATCGAAGGGAGCTGCTCGCCCTGAGTCGTGACGGGAGGAGGAAAAGGAGGAGGTGGTGGAAGCCCACCCACGGGCAGCTGCGAGCTGCTCGCCAACCCCGAAGAATCAAGAGGTGGTGGTGGTGGAAGCACGTTGCTCGCCAGAGGAGCCCGTTGCTCGCTCATCGGTCTCCTCTCCAGCAAAGAGCTGTGGAGAACTTGCGCCGAATGCCCACCACCCCTAGGCGAGATCATTGACGACGATCTCAGAGGAGGCACGGCCAGAGGCTCCTCCTGAGCACCGATGGTAGATGAATCTGCGAGCATAGCAGAAACATTTAGCGACTACGGACCAAGTCAAGACTAATCGAGGAGGTGACGAGTAGGAAGCTCTCTACCTCGCGCAGGAGCGAGATTCTCCGATTGATTCTGGGTCGAGGTCCCAGGCATGCTCGCCTCCTCGGCGACATTTGGAGCAGGAGGATCGGAGGCAGACGAGTCGCCCTCGTTAGAAAGCCCCAAGTCGTCCAGCAGCTGCTGATGTTGGTCGCCCAAAGGGGCGGCGACATCGTCTTCAGCGACCTTCTTTTTCCCTTTCTTCTTCTTCTTCGCGAGCCTCTTCCTCTTCTTAGAAGCGAGGAAGTCCTCAACCTCGGGAGCCAGGTGCGGAGGGAGCGAAGAACCGTCGAACAGGCCAACAAGACCAGCCATGGCTGCCTTAGCCTCTGCAGCATAGTCGCGCGTCATCTTGAGCGAGTTCAGAAAAGACGTGCCATCAGAGACCCCTACCCCTCTATTTATAGAGCTCGAGCGTCGGACAGCGAGATGACGAGTATAGGCCAATAGTCGCCAGTGGGCAAGCTCGTCGAATGAAGGTTGGATGATTCTTTCCAAGCAACTACGTTACTCGCAAAGAGCGGGATTGTGTACAACCCTCATTCTCCGAGGGTGGACCCCCCCCCCCCCCCCCCCCCCCCCCCAAGGCCACGTAGACAGAAGTCAAGGTCAAAGGGTCAACACAGAGACCAGCAGTCCAAGACAGAAGCTGAAGAGACCCTGGCGAGTATGCAGGCAATACTCGCCAGGTAGGCGAGTATCAACCAGAAGAGCTCGCCGCGCACAGAAGACAGCAGAAGCCCTGGGCGAGTATTGGCCCGGCGTGTGCAAGCAGCACCCAATACTCGCCAGATGGGCGACTATGGCATGATACTCGCCGAGTAACCCATAGTCGTCGGGTTGGGGGCTGGGCTATACAAGGCCCCTCCTACCCTTTGGTTTTCCTATAAATAGGACCCCAGGGGTACTTGGATTGGCACCTGGACTTGAGCTTTTGGACCCCGATTCCCGAACTCTCGAGCCCGTCACCCTTGCTTTCAGCCAAGCTGGTGCCTTCCCTGTACCAAGCTCGGCCACTTTGGTTTCGGAGGGGAAGACTCTCTTGAGCTTCTGGGTACGTGGTGGGACCTCCCTGCCGCAGCATCTGGGGTCCGGTTCGTTGCTCTTCTAGCTTCGTCGTAGTCGCCAGCCAAGTCATCTCGTTGGACTGCTGGGCGAGTAGCCTCCGGCTGCATCGGTCCGAATTTTGAGGTCAGGATTTTCCTGGCGTCACCAACCAACCCAACTAAAAATGGTCCTGAGAGAGCTACAGAGATCTGATTGGGGTGATCTAAATTTCTAAAAATACTAGAGCCCAAGGGCTACAATATTGATATTCAGAGTTTTCTCAGGAAATGTGAGGAAGTATTTTTAAATAATTGTCTAAGAAGGCTGTAAAACATGTGACATTTAATGTATGCATTTCTGATTATATACGGGTCTGCGGCTAGCCATCTTGTCCAGATCGGACGGCCAGGAGATCGTCTCCTTCCTCCAGCCTAAGGTCCAGATTGACCGCGCCTGGGCCAATTTTGGCCCCCCGATTCCGGCGAACTCCGGCCTTCTCTGGCCTTCTCCAGCTAATCCCATCCGCCACCACCTCCGGCCGACTCGGGGCTATCGAATGGCGGTGATCGTTTGGTCGGTGGTGGCCGGGATTATTCTCCCGTTGTTTTCGTTTAGCGAGTAGTAACAAGGAAATGGCGGAAGGGGAAAACTATCAAACTCTTCATCGAATGCACGGGAAGATAGGGGGAAGACTAGCACCATGGGAGGGGAGGAGAAACCGTACCTGTATTGGTCTTGATGGTGGCTATTTCTCTGGGATGCCATTTCCGGCCACCTTGCTCGGCTCCTTGCCAATCTCCACCACCAGTGCACGATTCCTCTCTGAAAGATGGGGCTTCTCCTTCTCTCAAGCTTCTGAAGGGGATCGTTAGCTCAATTGAGAGAGAGGGAGGGTATTAGATGGGTTGTCATTAATGGGCGATTTCGGCTAAGTTGGCACCTCCCTCCCCAGCCACTAACAGTGCTCCAGCTCACCCAGATTCCACTCCTCATCTCGAATCCATGCTGAGGGGAAGAAGATTGGACCCAATGGCAGCTCACCCCATGGGTTGCCATTAAAGTGGTCGGCCAACGCCTTCCCCCACCTAAATTTCCCCCTCTACCCAGCCGCCACCTCACTCAAATTTTGCAGGAAATCTCATGGGGGAGCTGAGAGGAGGCTTTGGGGAGAGGAGACACATGCCATGTGGCATCAACTCCATAAATCCCTCCTTGTCTCATTCAAAATTGGGGGAAATCCCAATTCTACACCCTTGCATGTCAATCCCTCCTCAAATTTGAGGGCATGCATGGTCATGTGCTATTAGGCTGCAGTATGGGCTTCCTATTGAGGCCTTAACCCATTGGAATAGGCTTGAGCTTCTAATTTCTTCTTTAGGGCTCAACTTTGACCAAGGTTGCCTTTGGGGTTGACTTGGTAAATTTGATGGGTTGACTGGTCCAATGTGTTGGTCTTGAGTCCCTTGAAACCATATAATATTGATTGGGTCTTGGTGATGCCCCAATTGGGTCAATTTAGCCAATATGTGTGATTTTGACCAAAATTGGGGGAAGGTTTACTTTGGTCAATTTGGACCAATTAATGACCAATAGATGGTGCTTTTGGGCCCATTGTGTCTCTTTTAATGTTATAGGACTAGGGGTGAAGTCAATTTCATATTTTTGGGGGGTCAATTGGACATATTGGTGAAGGTTTGACCTATGTTGACCTTTAGGGCACTTTGGTCAATTTGGGCCAATTGGTGACCCCATGATTGGGCTTTTGAGTCATTTGCACCCATACTAGGGTTTGTAATATATTGGTGGGGTTAATTTGATCATTTGAATCCTAATTGACCCTTAATTGAGTGATTTGACTTATTTGGGCATAGAGTTGACTTTAGCCAATTGATCAATTGGGTTGACCCTAATGGGTCCTAAATGACCCAAGGGACTCCCTAAGGGGTTTAGGGAGTGTTAGTGAGGCCCATTTGTCATTTTGAAGCTCAATTATCAAGCCCTAAGCCATGGGCTCAATTTGGCTATTTGCACACCAAAGTGATTTTTACCTATTCATCTTGGTTCTTAAGGCCATTTTGTCCTCTTAGAGCAATGTCATGACCTTGTCATGACAAAATGCATCTTAGGGGTCTAGTTGTTTTGGGGATGTTACAAATTCCAATAAACGAAGAAACAATTAATTTCGTCCCCGAAATTTAGGTTAGGTCCACGGGAGTTAGAGTTCATAATATACCTGGATGATTTAGTAGTTTTAGTGCAGCATGACTCCTAGCTAATATTGGAAACGGTTAGGTCTAGTTCACATCTCCACATCCTAAGTTTTCTCCCAAGTGCACTTTCGTTAAATCTTATTATGTTCGTAATCAAGATCTTCTTCCTGAGGGTCCTTAAATATTCATCAGTTTGATGAAGATATACATAGTGGAGGGAGGACATAGGTTGAAGTAACTCTACACATTCACATGGCGAGTGTAGAAATCTATCGAGTCTTATAATTTATAGTATGATGTCTTTGTAAGTATACAATTCTCGACCCGGAGAGTATATCATCATGTTCACCGTCAATATTTTCAATATTATCCTTACTAACAATTTGGATCTAACTTTCCGGTGGTTCACAATCATTGTAACGTGATGTCAGTACTCTTATTTGTTAGGTGTTTGCAATTAGAATTTAGACTTGTCTTCCAAGATCATGATATGCTTATGACTTGGGCAATACTGGTTCTCCTTTTTTTTGACAACGTCATTCTTTTAATATTTATGTCAACGCTTAATAATGCTTCTAGAATCCGAAAAGGTATTTAGCATATGAAAATATGTCTATGGTCATTTACTGAACTAAAGGATACTCTAGTAATAATCAATGCTTAGTTTTGATACTTGATTACATGTGGGTCGTCAATTCCAAGGCTCACAAAATTCATATTATTGTCCTGAAACCTCATTCCTGATTTTTATCCCAAATCCACGTGTTATTGATGGTCGGATCTATAGTTCTCTTTTTTGTTAAATGCAAATCAAGCTCAATTATTGCACGAGACCTATCACCTATGAATCAACTATCGTAAATATGTCGTGAATTGATCTCTGAATCATTCCCCAAGTCTTGTATGTGATAATTTACATATTTCAACTCTTCATAATGTCATACTTGTTTTTGGCCTCATTCTCATTTCTTTCATAACTATGGGGGTCCCCAGTTTGTACACAAAGTATCAGTTATTATGGGCCAATAGGTTTAACAGAATTTTCAGAGACTAATCATGATCCAAGACAGTGTTCGGCAGAAGTTCATAATTTTCCTTCTTAAAATAATTCCAGAAGATTAATTATGTGGCAAAGGGTGCAAAACCCATTTCGTGAAGGAAGTATGATAACTAATTATCAATAAAATTTTCAGAAGTTTAATGGAGACCACGAGTCTATCTACTCATTTCTATAATATTCCTGCTTTTTATACTGATCTAGGGGAACTTGACCTTGGAATTCTCAATAAGGCTTAATGTAACAAGGGTTCGCAAACCCCGATTTCCTACGGAACTCAATCCTTAAAGCTTTTGATTCCTTCATAGATGAAAGATCTCTTGATCATAAGTGCATGTTTCAAATTTCAAGAGAATTGACCCAGGAATTGATTATTATTCATAATACTCTGTGTGTAACAACATGGGTATTATCCTAAGCTACCTTGGTCTTGCATGTGGGAACCACCAATATGTAGGGTTCCAAATGGCCTCAAATTTGTCCAAGGACTTTTCTTTCCGAGACCTACCATCCATAAAAGGTTTGAGTGGATTGGTTTCCATTAAGCCTTAGGTCTACCATAATCGTATGTAATGAAATCATTTCCAAATCTATGGAACTTTATCTCCAAAATTTTGATTTTTGGACCGCATATGTATCGTACTAAATTACATGTACGATGAAAAATTCAGATTATCTGGATAAGTCAGATGATGGGGGCACACAAATTTGGGTCTAGGGTTCATCTTTATATACCCTGCACCAAAATGGGTGCCCAGGGAGTTGTATTGCAGAGACTTTTATGTTTCTAAAATAACCCAAGTTAATATTATAGCGGCCCAATAAACGAAGAAACAAGATTAGCCTCCCGTAAATCTTGTGCTGAGTTTCTTATATCTGACAATTTGGACATTTCGCGTATTTACATAATCCTTATGGGTATACAGTCCTTGAGATTTGTGTATATGGTAAGGTTCTCTACCCTCAAAATGCCATTTACCGTAACTTTTCCAAGGATCGTGTGTCTATTAAGTGGTCTTCTCTAAGTTGGAATTCTCATTCCACATTTGACATCCTTTCTTTGTGATGGTTTTTCGATGGTGGAAGTGTGGAGTATTAGCTTCTAAGCACATAAGTTAAGCCTTTTGAGTCTCATGCTAATCCGATAGTACAATCACAAGCACCAAATCGACTTAAGATTGTCCTATTTGTTTGTGTGAGGGGTGTTAATATCACTTAGGAAGTGACAGGGGTATATCAGAGAGTAAGCCCCGAACATTTACACACGCTTTCAACTCCTTCTTTTAGTCACTTTGGGGGTATCCTACTACTTGGTCAAAATATACTCGAGGTTGATGTTGGACTAGGATACCTTATGAGAAGTCTTGTTAAGTCAAACCAATACGATGTTCTATTCAGGTTGGCCTAATCTCATCGTTAAGTGGACAAAGTTATGTGATTTCCCGTATGGGCACACCACTGCTTCTGCTGCTAGTTTGTCCTCAAACTAAGATCGAGCGGGATGACCCAGGGTTTGTGGACTTCTATTACTTGGATCGAAAGTCAGCTAAGTTGATACCAGTTTGTTAGACCCCCTTTTTTGCAATCTTTCCTGGGTCTTACCGCCCAGAACTGACGTCTTGCGGCGACACCATTACACCCAATGGTCGCCGCCACAAGACGTCGATCCTTCCGGCTATTCATCATCATCCAGGCCAACCATAATCACAGTAATTGAAGTATTAAATGAAACAAGTCCACAAAATCACATTATATATTTATCATAATACAAGATTATAATGTCTACGATGAGAAAGGACTAAAAGAATAGGGGCTTACGCCCAGTACATGTTCAAATACAGTGCAACAACACTATCACTCCATATCTATGCGGAAGCTATCAAACTCTGTCTTCATGCATCTGTAGTTGTTGCTGCGACGACGTGTAGTGGCTGCTCTGCTTCATCCCGTCCTCCTGTCCTGTCTCCTGAACGGGGTCCTGCTGTTCCGACACATCATCCCTAAAATGATGAGGTCCACCGACCGTCAGTCTATAAGACTCAGCATATTCCTCACCGCCTCCACCCGCGACTCCTAGGCACCGTGCGGGAGGAGGAAGCAGATGACATCAAGGGGTAAATCAAAAGCAGGTGACAAATTTTAATGTTTTAAATAAGAATATTATATAATGAAGTCATTTTGGCCTGCGATTATCATTAGGATCTAATCCGACGGCGCGGGAGTTGTCTTCCCCGATGAGCCGATGGCCCAGATACGCCGCGCCTGGAGCGTTTTGCGGGCGATTTTCCTGCGAATCCCGGCGGTTTCCGGCGAAACGCCTAAGCCACCACCATCGCCCAACCTAGGGCTTCCGTTTGGCGGTGACCGTTTGGTCGGAGGTGGCCGGAGGAGGTCTCCGACACCTTTCATTTTTGCGGTTTGGAACATGGAAAAATACAAAATAATAGTGTCTTTGCAAGGCTCAATTCGACTTGGGGAGAGAAAGGATGCTAGCACAGGAGGAGGGGGGGGGGGGGGAAGGAACTTGCCTGTGTGCGAGCTTGGCGGCGGGTATTGCGGCGGAAGAAGAGCTGATTTCCATTTCCGGCGTCCATGGCTACTCCGGCGTGGCTGAGCTCGAAATCGTCGTTGGAAGGGGGGGCTCGACTGCTCTGGAGGTTCTGAAGCTGGTGGTGTGTGCATTTTCAACCGTGGGTGGCTGTTTTGTTAGCAGCCATTAAGGGTGGCGATTTCACCAAGGTAGCACCTCTCAGCCAGCCAACCACATGCCTCCAGATCATGATAAAATTAATCCTGAGCTCGAATTATAGCCAGGGGAGAGAAGATTTAGCTCTATTACATTGGGAAGGGGTGGTTACCATTAGTGTGGCCGGCAAGGTGGAGTTAAGCTCTCTCCTCCCCCCTCTCAACTGCTGTCATGTCAGCTCAAGCTTGCTGGAAATTCTTGAGTGAGCTCAGAGATGAGCTTTGGGCGGAAGAATTGAGTGTCAATTGGCACTCAATTTATGATCCCCTCATTTGTCCCCATATGGAAATGGTGTTTTCCCCCTTTTAACCCCTTGCATGTCCCCCAATTCGAAATTCAGAGGACAATTCAGGCCCTTGGGTGTGTGGGCTGACCACTTTAGCCATGGTATTGGGCTAAAACTACTTGATTTGAGTTTTGGGCTCACTTGACCCAAATAGGCCAATTTGGGGATTTTTGGGTTTGGGCTTGACTCAAGCTCACACCACTTAATATGACTGCCCCACATTATTGTCTTGGACCCTATGGACCCATTCCAAGAGGAATTGAGTCATGGTGGTGTCATATGGGGCTTGATTGCACTTATTTGCCTATAGGAGCAATTTGGGTATTTTGGTGATTTTTCCCTAATCCTCCAAAATTGAATGTGCACCTTGGCTCATCTAGGTCTCATTTACTTCCCTTGGTGTTTATGGAGGGTTGTGCTAGGTCAATTTGGCAAATTGAAGGTCAATTTAGGGTTTTAGCACAAATAGACCAATTTGGGGCTTTTTAGTAATTGGCCCAATTTCCCCAAATTGGTGGCCCTATGATGGGGCTTTTGGGTCCGTTAGGTCCCCTAGGGAGGTTGTCATATGATGGTGGGTCCAATTTGATCATTTGGAGTTCAATTGCCCTCATTTATGGAGGTTTGACCCAGGTGGCCTAAAGTTGACTTTAGCAAATTTGATCAATTGGGTTTGACCCCAATGGGTCCTAAATGACCCAAGGGATTCCCTAAGGTGTTTAGGAAGAGTTGGTGGGGTCAATTTGTCATTTTGAAGTCTAATATCAAGTCATAAGTCATGGAGTCAAATTTGGCTATTTGCACACCAAGGTGATTTTCACCTATTCACCTTGGTTCTTAGGGTCATTTTGGTCTCTTAGAGGAATGTCATGACCTTGACATGACAAAATGCACTTCAGGGGTCTAGTTGTTCTGGGGATGTTACACGGGGGGCCCCCGTGCCCTGCGCGACAGTACCCGTCCCGCGGCGGCGTGCTTCGCCCGCCCCCAATCGACGGGCTAATTTTAAATTTTTGGTTTAATTTAATTTTTAAATAAATTTATTTTTTAAAATTATATCATTTTTTTTGCCTTTTTTTAATAATTTTTTTCGGCTTCGCCCACCCCAATCGGTGGGCTTATTTTAAATTTTTTGTTTAATTTATTTTTTTAAATTATATCATTTTTTGCCTTTTTTTAATAAATTTTTTCAAATTTTAAATTATTTATACGGCATTTTATTACAATTTTTCAAAAAAAAAACTCTACGCAGGTGGACTGCGAATAGCCAACCGTCGTAAAACTGTTTAACTATTCGCAGACTATGGTGGTCTGCGAATAGCCAACAGCGCAAAACTGAAAAGCTATTCGCAGACCACCTGCGAATGGATAGGATCATTTGAATCTTCATCTGACGGCTTATATTCGTTGGTGGACCGAGTTACACCATAACTTAATATCTTTATATATTAGTATATAGATACACTCGAGCATCTTCGCACGACGCTAAGCCCGTGCTCGATGCTCTCCGTGCGATAGTACCCCTGTCTCGACAGTATTCCGGCGTGATGGCGCTCCTGCAGCTCGCAAACCCCCGCGCGCTATTGCAGCCAAGGTATTGTGGCGTGCGGGAGTTTGTGAGCTGCAGGAGCGCCGTCACGCCGGGATACTGCCGAGACAGAGGTACTAACGCTCGGAGAGCATCGAGCACGGACTTAGCGTCGTGCGAAGATGCTCGTATCTATCTTACCCATAGGCGGACGCACGTGTGGACACGCTCGGGCACGTGCCCGAGCATAAATATCGCTGAAAGAGTATTAGCTACAGTGCCTTTTCGCGATTTCTGCTAGGGCGGGCGATTTGGGATTGGCGAGGGCGGGCGATTGGGCGATTGGGCGATTTTGGCATTTGGGATCGACGGTAAGCTGCTGCACTTCTTCTTCTTCTTCTTCTTCTTCAAGAAATCAGATTTCAGATTTCATTTCTAATTCATTTCAGATTAAATCTGATTTCAGATTATTCTAAATCTGATTTCAGATTTCTTTGAAATCTGATTTCAGATTTCATCTGCTTTCATATTTTTCTAAATCTGATTTTGATTTCAGATTTCTTTGAAATCTGATTTCATATTTCAAAGAAATATGATTTCAGATTTCTTTGCAATATGTTTCAAATAAATTTAATTTCTGGTTCTGATTTCAATTTAGGACTGATTAATTTCTGATTTCTTCTTCTTCAGATTTCAACACTAACTGGAGTGTTCTCAAGAAAGTGGAGTGTTCTCAACACTAACTGGAGTGATAATCGGCAAGGACGCAAGGTTCATTCTTCTTCCTCACTTAGATCTAGGTAGAATATAAATTATATAGAGATAGATATAGATTTAGGTTTGTGATTTAATCCAGTTTGGTATAGATTTAGGTACGATATAATTTAACACCTATTTTTAAACACGTATTCAGCTATTTTCAAACGAGTTTTATGATTTCAAATGCAGTTTGGTATAGATTTAACTCTTTTTACTGTGTAGGAAATTCAATGGAAAGGTTTTTTTTCAAGAGTGCGATCAAGTCAAACTTCTGAAGAATTACAAATGCCAGTTTCATGTGGTAAAAGAAATCGAGTTGAGGTTGACATAGAGAATTTACCGGGAGCTCTAGGATTGAGACAACCTATAAACTCGTATGATGTTAATCTTCAAGACATTATAAGAAGGAAGTATTTGCAGAATGGTCCTATTCAGCCTTTATTAGACAATTTTCCACAAACAGAAATAGGACAGAAATCACGTCGTTTCAATAAGAACTGGTTTACTGAGTTTAAAGACTGGCTGGAATATAGCATAGATAAAGATGCAGCATATTGTCTTTATTGTTACATCTTTCCACAAAAAAGGTTCCGAGCCTACTTTCGTAAGTCGTGGTTTTAAATACTAGAAAGATAGAACTATACTAGAAAAGCATATTGGAAACTATAATAGTGCACATAATAACGCTAAGAAGATGTGCGTAGCTCTGATGAATCAGAAACAAGGAATTAAAGTTGCACTTCATAAACAAGATGAAACACAGAGTTCTCAATATTTTAATTCAAGTTAATATCATTTTTCGCTAATTTTTGCAGGTCAAGCATGTTTTACATATTATGACTTTGGAGTCTTTTATTTTCAATGTTTACGAACAAGGTATTTTGATAAAGGTTGCTCTTTATTTATGCTCAATATTTTGCTTACATAAGTATGTATGGGAAAAAAAGATTTCGGGGGCGCTGCCCCCGAACCCCCGTTCAGGGGGCACTGCCCTCCGAACCCCCCGAATATATATTAATTAAATTGTGCCCGTGCACCTTCAAAATCCTAGTCCGCCCCTGATATTACCTGTAATTTAATTACTATTTATCTAGAAACTTTAATTATATATAAGTTTTTATATAAAAACTTTATATAAACACATCTATAAATGGATATAGGCAGCCAAAATATAAATGCAGCCCAAATTCGTATATTTGCATATCGGACTTATAATGACACACCAAAACCAATTTTTAAAATTGATAATTAGCTTTTATAAATTACCTATGGGCACCCTCTTTCAGAAACCAGCAACTAATATAGTATATAGGATGCGCCCAAACCAGCAACTCAAAAGCTCAGTCAAGCTATAATCAGAAAGAGATAGAGGAAAGAGGATTTAAAGCCCAAACCGAAATCAGCCACTATTAATAAGCAAAGCTAATTAAAACTTTATATATAAGCTAAGCCACATAAATATATATATATATACTATATTAAAAAGATATACAACCCAAATGACAAGAAAAATAAGACAACTATGACAAGAAAAATGGGACAAAAACAAATCTCGGACGTTCATCTAAAGCTGCGATCAAACGGGTTCGGCCTAGTATAAATCGCGGATGGGAAAAAGCCCTAACCGCGCTCACCATTCTCTCGAAATCCTCTCCACGACATCCTCCCCACGCCGCTGCGCCCCGCTCTGTCCCTCTCGCCATTTCAACGCCTGCACGCCGGAACACCTCATCTCCCATCTAACGCGCGCCTCCTCCAACCTCCGCTCAGTCTTCCGGCATCCCCGACTACCTCCCTCCAGCCACCGTTCCTCGCAAAAAACCTGCTCTCTTCAGGTAACCCTAAACACTTCTTATTTCAACACGGCTTTCAGAAAACAGCCATAACCTATTCTCCCGGTGTTTTTTTTCTTTCTTTCTGCTTCTGCAGCTAAACGATATTCACTGCCAAAATTGGAAGGAAGAGGAAGTCTTCCTCCTCCATGGCGGCACAAGAACAAAAAAGGTAGTAAGTCGTCACCAATATGAAGTAACGCGCTGATTTAGGGTAAGAACTCTGTAGTTTTCAAAACATTTAACTCATTTTTTTGGTTCTCTTCTTCTTATGAGCTTCTCAGCACACATATATACTAAGCCTTCACAGATTCTGGGGTGCTGCAGTCCACAATTGCAGAAACATCTCTGCATTTCAGCACGGTAAGAATTTTCTCTTGCTCCCTCTCCTTCCCTCCCTTCCTCTTAAGCACGGCTGAAAATTGAGTCCCCGTTTGTTGAAATATTGACTCACAAATTGTGATTACAACCATAGTTTAGTGAAATTATGCATTAAAAATGCATTTATATCGATAGTGCACAACATGTGTTTGTTAAAATGCCCCTATAACTTCAAACTATTAAAAAAGTTAAACTATGAATGCAAGCTTCAGGAAAATGTCACCTAGGAAAATTAATATAAAAGAATCAAAATTAATTCGAAGCTTGCATTCATAGTTTTCTTGAAGCGTGCATTCAGTGATCGAGGTGTGGTTCTTTGCATATCTGATGGAGAAATTAATCGACCATTATTATGGTGGTGCTCATCAGGAATTCTAAGGTAAACATAAATTATATGCTTGAAATTTTTAATTAATGACAGGACTGTAATTATTTGATTCAAAATCTTTATAATGTAAATGATATTGAAATTTTAGGGTTCCTAAAGTCTGTCTTGGTAGAATTGGTATATTTAATTCTCATCTTTGCTTTTAAGAATGTTAGTTTAGAACTTTAGCATGATATATTGCAGTTTTATGTACACTAATAATGTTACACGTCGTTTATATTTCAATTTTAAGCAGCATTGATTTTTGTTACTTTTAAAATGCATTCATGATCTAATGAATCATATTTATTAAGGCCCTGTTTGAGAAGGCTTTTCACCTCCTTTGCGTTTTTTGCAAAACGCCACCGCTTATTATAATCTGTTTGTTTTGTCTGCTAGCTGAAAACGTCACCGCCCAAAAGTCCTTTTAGGGCTCTTTTCTGAAAGTCATCGGGGGTCTCCATTTCACGCCGTTTTCTCCTTTCTTTCTCTCGCCGCTGGAGCCCGAAGATCTGCCCGACGCTCTTCCAAGCTCGCCTTTTCTCTCGCCGCTGGAGCCCGACGATCTGCTCGACACTCTTCAAAGCTCGCCTACTCTTCTTCCAGCCCGACGCTCTTCGAGTTCGACAAATCCTGTTCACCCACCTCTTCCAGCCAGACGATCTTCCAGTTCACCCACTTCTTCCAGCCCGACGCTCTTCCAGTTCGACGAATCCAGTTCGCCTACCTCTTCCAGCCCGACGATCTTCCAGCCCTTGATCTTCGATAGGTAATCCATCTCCTTCTCCATCTCCATCTCCCGATCGTCTACTGTCTCGATTATATCATGATTTGAGAGCATCGTTCGTGTTGATTCTGCTGTAGGGTTATGTTCAAGCTTATATTGTTGTCCATGTTGATTCTGTTGGAAGCGCTATGGCACGCGAGTTCTCTTCCTCTCTACACTTTACGTAGCGAGCACCCTCCGGCGAACACACTCCACGGTGAGCACAACCCCACGGCGAACACTCCACGGTGAACGCCCTCTATGGCGAGCTCCACCTTGCGAGCACCACTATTCTCGGCGAGACGAGCACCTACTATTCTCGGCGAGATGCACCCACGCGAGCTCCACCTTCAACTCCGGCGAGTGGTTCCCAGGCGAGTGCAGGCCGGCAAGCACAACTCCGGCTAGTTGGCGAACACAGGGTAGCGAGCGGGCTGGCTCGGCAAACTGCCCCTCCTCCTCTACGTCCAGCGGTTGTTGGAAGCGAATAAAGTGGACACAACAAATAATAAAGAGGAGATAAACTTCTTTTACTAAATGTTGGTACCAAAAATGGCACCTCCAAAATTCACACACTAAGGGGGACGGGAGAAGACTGCGAAGTGCAGATTACTAAGACAGAAGATGCTGGAAAAAAGAGAAAGCGATCATAAAATGGCGATCACGAAAAAGTGAGACCGCTTACACAAGTCGTAAGCTGGAGCCTCGGAGCAAAAGGTCTTTTTTCTGGTACCCCTACCCCTCTATTTATAGACGAGGGGGCTGCCCAAATGGGCAGAACTGAAAACTACGGGCTGCCCGGGATACAGGAGAGCCGGGGCAGAGAAAAGAGGTGCAAATAGCAAGAATAAAGAAAATGGCCAGATCGCCTAGGCTGGCGGTCTCAGACGGTTATGACCGCCTGGGACTTTGAAAGATTCGGCTGGGAGGGCATCCAGCGGTCTGGGCGATCACCAGAAATGGAGACCGCTGAGGCCGAAAAAATTGACCTTCAAGAGGAGGTCGCGGGTTTTCCGGGCAAACATAATCCCCGCACATTTTTAAGTTGCACTCGGAACTTCGAAAATGTAAGCTTTGACCGCCGAGACCGCAATCGCCATAAATGCGCCCCGGGCTATAAATACCCCTCTGATGGTTTGTGAAATCATAACTTCCTGAAAAAGTAGACGAGCTTACTTTGCAAGCGGTCTCATAAAAGTAGATAAGTCGAGCTCTACAATGTCATCATTGCTGTCTGCGTTCGACTCTCCGGGACAGGACTCCCCTGAGAAGAAAAAGAAGAAGAAGACCGCCACCTCGAAGAAGGTGGGGAAAGTTATTAAAACTTCACCGAAGGCGGGCTTATCCAAGGAGACCGCGCGACCTTCTTCGGAGAAAGCAGCTGTCCCTCCTGAAAATGAGGTTTCGCCATATTATGTTGCACCTGTTTTATCGTCTAGTTTTTTAGGACTTGAACTGATCCTTCCTTGTTTTTCAATTTCTTTTAATTATCAGAGAACTGTGGAAGCGCTTGGTCTGACCGTGGTGCAGCGTAACGAGACCGCTTCCACAGAAACTATCCTGGCTGGGTTGAGGGAGAAGAAAGTTGAAGCTGAAAAAATCATGCAGAGGTTAGGTGATTCTCTGGACTCCTCCAAGGCGAGCAAAAGAAAAATTCAAATCCTTCTACTCAAAGTGCTAAGAAACCAAAAAACGATAATGTCAAAGAGGTGACCGCGCCTAAGGCGATCGCTCATTCCGAGGGTGGCGACCTCAAGAATCCTGAGAATGCTCCTTTGGGGGTAAATGACGCTGCCGATCTCCTTTCTCTTTCAGCGATCTCAGCTTTTCCAAGGGAAGCCGATCCTGAACTGATCGCTTACCTTGAAGGAGATTCTTCTAATGATTTTTCTTGTTCTTCCTTACAGGTGCTTGACCCTTTCGAGGCGGAATGTCTCAGGGCAGACGCTGCCGAAAAAGAGATTTTGGAAAAAGAAAAGGAGATCGCTGCTGCTAAAGCGAAGCTGAGAGAAGATAGGGAAAGGAGGGACCGAGAAGACAAGGAAAGAAAAGAGGCGGAAGCAGGTAGGATTGCCGCCGAACAGGAGGAAAAGAAGAAGATGGAAGAAGAGAAGGCGGCTCAGACCGCAGAGAAGAAAAAGGAAGAAGAGAAGAAGGCAGCTCAGACCGCTGCAAAGAAAGAAGAAGAAGAAAAGGGGGCAGCTCAAGCCGCTGCAAAGAAAAAGAAAGAGGAGAAAAAGGCGGCCCTATTGGCCGTTGAGAAACAAAAGAAAATGGCTTCCGAGCTGGATGCAGAAGAAAAGAGCAGGCAGGTCGCTAAGGAAAAGGCTGCACTGTCAAGCGGTCTTCCAACCCTTTCTGCCGCTCAAGAGATAGAACTAAACCTAGCAGCGGAAGACTGCGCAAATGCGGTTTCCGCTCTGCGAACTGGTAAGATGTTGATTACGGCCAGATCGTTAGAAAATTTCCCTCTTCCAAAGGTTCGACCTGATTCTCCGGAAAGAAAACATGAGGTCGTTATCATTGAAACTGACGATATCCTTGTTAGTAATGCGGAGTTAAAGAGAAGAAAAAAAGAAGGAGAAATGTCGCAAAAGAGAGAATTGGAAAGAATGAACCTCGAACGCTTGAGGGGATCAGACCGCCTCGTACTGACCGCAGAACCAGCGGTCACAGTTAACATTGAAAATATGCTGCATGACTGCGGTCTTGATTCCTTCCCAAGTATCCTTTCTTTACGAGCCTTGTTATTCTGAGTTTTTGAAAACCGAACTAACCTTTGCTCTTTCGTTCGCAGATGAAAATATTCTTGAGATGGAAGAGGGGGAACTTCCGGCGCAGAGGGTTGCGATCTCCGACCAACTTGCCAATATCCTCAATCCTATGTTTGAGGATGTTCGGTCTATGTTGGTTCGGGAACGAGCCTATCATGATCAGATCCGCGGCCTTGAAGAGAAGCTTCGTTCAGCTTATGACCCAGCCGGCGAGCTCATTCAGTCACATCGAAAAGCGGAAGAGGCAAGCGGTCTCAAGATTGGCGAGCTTACTCAAGCACTCCGTCGGTCTGAGAAAGACGTTGAATATTACAAGGGAATATCTGTCGCTCTGTCCGCCGAGGTTGCTGCGCTGAGGGGTGGTACCGCGAAAATGTTGATGAGACCGGGACCATCTGGCGATCACCAAGATATGAGGCCGAGCTCCGAGATCATGGTTGTCCCCATGGAAATAGTTGACAAAGAGATGTCAAGGATCCACCGGGCTGCGATGAACGCGAACCAGGGTCTTGCTTCGGCCTTCAGCTCTATTAATGAGATGCAAGACATCGCGGCCTTTGTAGGAAGAAAAAGGTCTCATTCGAAATAAACATTTGACGTTTCACTTTCATATGGTTTTGTAATATGATGAACAATTGTTGTATAATATGTTTTTTTTAATTTCTTTTGCTTGCGATCTCTTATTCTGCTGTGATGATTTCTGCTATTTTGTATTGCTTGTTTGTACTGTGATCTGAGATGTTGCGGTCTCCCTTTTTTGAGATCGAAAAGATGCCAGTGCTTTATTGGCTTTCTTGCAGGCTCTGGCGATCTGAGAGATTTCACTGGGCGGTCTTCGAGAAAAAGTAATGATGACGAAATCATCCTTCGCTCACTATAAATAGCCGCCCTTTTGGATTTTATTTTATATTTTCTGTATGCGCCCTAAGCACCGGTCACAGCGATCTCCAAGAATGGTGTCCGCTCGAGCTACTGCTTCCTTAGTTTTCCTCAAAGCCGATCACAAATCTTGTCATCTTTCAAAGGAGGAATATGTTGAGTTCTTGAAGAAGCATATGATTCAGACTCAGATCGTTGTGAGACCGCCTTCTGAAGTTGAAGGGCTCAATTTTGGAGAAGAGAAAAAGTTTATCATCCCTATTGATCATTTTGAGTGTGGATTGAGAATTCCTCTCCCATGGGAGTTTTTGGAGATCATGGATTATTACGGGCTGGTGCTTGCCCAGCTGCCGCCGAACTCGATCGGTCTCATTAGTGTTTTCATAAACTACCTGAGATCGGAAAAGATAAAGTTCACGATGGCGCTTTTCCGTGCGTCCTTCACTGCTAAGGTTCTGAAAGAAGGCCAGAAAAAAGAGGAATTTAAAGGATTGATATATTTTTCCACTGAAGGATTTAAAGTTCTCAATCTTCCCAACAAGGTTCCTTTCTGGACAGAAAGGTTCTTTGTATTCGAAGGCGATCTTGGCGGTCTCAAGAGTCGCCCTTCTATGCGACCTGACAAGATTTTTCAGAAGAGCAAAACGATCTCAAAAGAAGAGCTAAAGATTCTGGAATTTCTGGCGGGAAAGCGCCTGGACCTTATTCATTATCTGGCGATCTGGCCCGAGATCGCTGAGATCGTTCCTGAGGAAAGTGAGTTGCTTCCAGCGATCTCCCAGTATTTCCTACATTTTTTTACTTTACTTTCCTAACTTTCTATTTTCAGCATCCTTTGCGGTCCCGACGAAGGACCCGGTAGCACCTGCTGAAGAAGTACTTACCCAAAGGGAAAGAAGACTGAAGAGAGAAGAAAAATTTCAGACCGCTGAGACCGGTAATTCTTCTAAGACCGCTGTGAAGCCATTTCCTCTGCATGGCTATATGCGTCATCAGAAAGACTTAAAAGGCAAACCCTTACTCAAATGGGGCGCCAAAGGAGAGACCGTGAGAGTTTCTACCGATCTCCCCCTCTGGAGCGGGAAACTGACCCACCATGCTACTGCTGTGACCGCGGCCATCCTTGTTCTTCTTCACCTTGTAGACCCACTTCACCCCGAGGGGTTTGTGGCCCCCGGGTGGATCGACTAGCCTCCAAGTGCCATTCCTCTTTATGGAAGCCATCTCAACATCCATCGCCATCCTCAAAGATTTCTCCTTGGCAGCTTCGTCATAGGAGTGCGGCTCGCAATCTGCCAATAAACAATACAAAGAAAAATTGTTAAATGTCGGTGCCATCTCCTTGTAGATCTCCTCCATCCTCCTCATCCTAGGTTGAAGATGATCATCCTTGCTTCCACTAGTGCTTGCTCCACTAGAACTGCCTCCACTTGAGTTAGGAGTGCAAGCTCCCCCTGAATCTCCACTAGGTGGTGATGGTGGCTCAGCCCCACCATCCTCAGTTCCTGCTTCATGACCACCTTCCTCCTCATCTTCAAAGAACATCCCCTTCTTGCTCCTTGTCTCCTCATCCCAACTTCAGCAGCTGTCTTCTTCAAACACCACATCCCTCGAGACTATGGCCTTCTCCGTCACCGGGTTGTATAACTTGTAAGCCTTGCTCTCCGGAGCGTATCCCACAAATATGCACTTCTCGCTCCTGTCATCGAGCTTCTTCTTCCTCTGGTCCGGGACGTGAGCATGAGCTACACACCCAAAGACCCTCAAGTGCTTCACACTTGGCTTCCAGCCACACCAAGCCTCGAACGGGATCATGAACTTCACACTCTTCGTGGGGCATCTGTTCAGTAGATACACTGCACACTGCACTGCCTCCGCCCAGAACATCTTTGGCAACCCTTTGCCCTTCACCATACTTCTCGCCATGTTCATGATGGTCAAGTTCTTCCTCTCCGCCACTCCATTCTGCTGAGGTGAGTATGCAGCAGTCAACTGATGAGAAATCCCGTTCTCCTTACAGAAAACATCAAACAGCCTCGAGGTGTACTCCCCACCTCGATCTGTCCTCGGCACCTTCAGTGGCTGTCCACTCTCCTTTTCCGCCATCGCCTTGAACTTGTCAAGGGCCTCAGATTTTTTCCTTCAAGAAATACACCCAACACTTCCGACTGAAGTCATCCGTGAAGGTGATGTAGTTTTTGCTTCCGCCTACTGAGGTGGTCTCAAACGGACCCGCAATGTCCGAGTGAACCAGTTCAAGTTGTCTCATCGCTCTCCGAGACTTCCCTCCTTCAAACGTCAGCCTCTTCTGCTTCCACCTCGTGCACGCCTCGCAGACCTTCTCCGGAGGTGAGATTATTGGCAGATCCTCCACCATCCTGGAGTGGGATAGCAACTTCAAGCCTGTGAAGCCCAAGTGACCCATCCGATGGTGCCACAGCCATGCTTCCTCCTCTTCCTCTGTCTTCGCGAGACATGTCGTCTCCTAAGTGTCCATCTTCAATGTAAAGAGACGGTTCGCCGTCATCTTCACCTTCACCACTTCTTTCCCTTGATGGTTCTTCATCGCCAAGGACCCATCCTTCAACTGGACGCAGTAGCCTTTCTCCACCAACTGCCCAAGGCTTAAGATGTTAGTCTTCAAGCCTGACACATATAACACGTCGTTCAAGTGCACCTTCTCTCCGTTCAGCTTCACAACCACCAAGCCCTTTCCTTCCAATGAGATCTTTGACGCATCCCCGAAGCTAACCTCACCCCCAATGGGTTCCAGGTTAGAGAACATCTCCCTATCTCCACACATGTGGTTTCTCGCTCCTGTGTCCAGGTACCACACTTCATTTCTTCCTTCCTCCGCTCCTCGGTAGGTTAGGAACATCATCGGATCTCCTACGCCAGTGTTGTTCTCGTTGTTCCTAGCCTCGGCATAGTGGTTTGCCTCTTCTCTCTTCCTCGGAGCCCAATAGTCATAGCTCATATGTCCGAACTTGTTACAGTTGTAACATTGGATTTGGGACATATCTCCTCGGCCTCTTCCTCGGCCTCTTCCTCTTCCTTCTTGCCAACCTCCTTGAGGTCGCTCCGCCTCTCTCTGAGAATTTTGGTTTCTTCCTTGATCTCTACCTCCTCTTCTACCTCTACCTCTGCCTTGGTGACCTCGGCCACGCTGGCCGCCTCCTCTTCCTGAGCTTTCCCCAAAGTTCAACTGGGTCTGGAGTGCTTTTCCCAAGCCACTCACTTCATCATCATCCTGCAACATCCTATACTCATGAGCTTGCAAAGAGCCTACAAGCTCATCAATGGCCATCTCGGTGAGGTCCTTCGACTCTTCGATCGCCACCACTATATGACGGAACTTCTTGGACATAGATCTCAACAACTTCTCCATGAAGCTCACATCATCGATCGTCTCCCCATTGCGCTTCATCTCATTTGTGAGCGTCCGCAGACGGGTCACATAGTCACCGACCTTCTCGGTGCTCTGCATCTTTGTTACTTCATATTCCGCACAGAGGGACTGCAACTTCACCTTCTTAGCCTTGTCTACCCCTTGCATGGAGTGTTGCAACACCTCCCATGCCTCCTTGGAAGTCTTCGCGTCTGAGATCTTCTCAAAGGTTTCTTCGTCAACCCCTTGATATAACAAGAAGAGAGTCTTCTTATCTCCCTTCCTTGCCTCTCTTAACGCCGTCTTCTGCGCGTTGGTTAACGCCGCCTCTGCTACAGCAGTACGCTCCTCATAGCCATTGTCAACTATATCCCATAGTTCTGTAGAGGCGAGTAGTACTCGCATCTGGATGCTCCAGTTCCCATAGTTGGTCTTTGTCAACTTGGGGATTTGCCCCGGCATGGCTCCACCCGTCTCCATCGCTTCTACTCCTCAAACCTTCCGAGTCACCGCAAAGGCTTGCAACCTAGCTTTGATACCACTTGTTGGAAGCGCTATGGCACACGAGCTCTGTTCCTCTCTACACTTTACGTAGCGAGCACCCTCCAGCGAACACACTCCACGGTGAGCACAACCCCACGGCGAACACTCCACGGTGAACGCCCTCTATGGCGAGCACCACTATTCTCGGCGAGACGAGCACCTACTATTCTTGGCGAGATGCACCCACGCGAGCTCCACCTTCAACTCCGGCGAGTGGTTCCCAGGCGAGTGCGGGCCGGCAAGAACAACTCCGGCTAGTTGGCGAACACAGGGTAGCGAGCGGGCTGGCTCGGCAAACTGCCCATCCTCCTCTACGTCCAGCGGCGAGGCGGGCTGCTCCTGCTGGCGCGAGTGGCGGCGGACTGCACCTGCGAGTGGGCAGGCGAGATGCGGGCTGCTGGCAGCGAGCACGTTCACGTGAGGCGAGACGATATTATTCCGCGGGAATAATAATGAGACTATTCTCTCTCTCTGTAACCTCTCTCTCTCTCACTAAGTTTTCTGCATATAACTAAAAATACCAAAACTTTTTTTCTCTCTCTCACTCCTGTTCTTAGGAAAGAAAAACTCTCTTCTATTCAACTTTCAAAACTATTCAACCCAAAAAAAACAAACACAACTCTCCTATTTATAGGAGTTGTCACCCAACCAAACGCTGCCACCTGGCACCCTCATAAATGCACCCTCTCTCCTCCAAAGCAATAATAAAAATACAACTTAAAATAAAACTAGGAGTTGACCCGGTCAGCAAAACAAACCCCAACAGATTCTGCTGTAGAGTATATCTTTCATCTGCATCAATTTTTCTTTGTTAGAAATGAACATTTCTCTATGAAAATATTAACATCACAATTACTTCGGAAATTTGATTTAAGAAGGTATACATATTTTTAGAATATATCATCATATTGGCTTTGGATTCCAGTTTACATATTTTTACTTTTCAAATTACAGGAATCAGTTAGCTTTGGATTTTTTTCAGGAATCACATTCCAGTTACAGGAATCCAGTTTGCTTTGGATTTTTTTCAAAAATCGCATTCCAGTTTACAGGAATCCAGTTTACAGGAATCGCAAACTGGAATGGATTCCTGTTTACATTGGATTTTTTCGCAAACAGGAATCACATTCCAGTTTACAGGAATCCAGTTTGCGATTACTGTGAATCGATTCCTCAAGTTCAGGAATCGCATTCCAGTTTACTATGGAATCTTCGATTCCTGAACTTGAGTAATTTTATTCCAATCTATGTTATTCTTGTGTAATATGTGTTTATGTCATAATAATTATGTGTTCGTGTGTATGTATGAGTGTGTGTTTGTGTGTGCATATATGCTTGCTTGTGTTATTTTTTTTTTGCATATGTCCAGTTTTGCAGAATGGGTAAACACAGAGAAAGTGGAATCTCTGCAACATGGGAAATGAACGATGTGATGATATTTTGTGATATATGCATCAAAGAAATTGAGTTGGGGAATAGACCAACTACACATTTTAGCAAAGACAGGTGGAATAATCTAATGAGTAATTATCGCGAACGGACCGGGAAATCTTATGACCAGAAACAAATGAAAAATAAATGAGACCAGTTAAAAAAAGAATGGAAGGTATGACGAGAGTTGAAACGGGGAGAGACTAGTTTGGGTTGGAATCCCTCACGTAAAACTATTGACGCCTATGACGAATGGTGGGACGAAAGACTGAAGGTTAATATAATTCTTTTGTCATTTTTCTCACTAATACTGTCTTAATTATATTATAATTAATTTGATATATACTCTTAGGCGGTCCCTACTGCAAAAAAGTTTCGCTACTCAGGTATAGCTCCAGAGTTGGAGGAAAGGCTAGACAAGATGTTTAGCCAAGTGGTTGCTACAGGAGATCTTGCATGAGCCCCAAGCTCATGAAACCCGGGGCATGAATTTGTTGATGAACGTGACATGTCTGATGATGATTACATTCAAGATGTTGAAGATTTACCTCATAATGCAACAAGCACGGGAGTGGATACAAGCTCCACTCGACCCTCTAGCTCATCTGATGTTACGAAGAAGATAAAAGACAAGGGAAAGAGGAAGCGTGTTGGAAAAAAGCGAGCAATGAGTTCCACCATGGAGGACATAGCAGAGACATCTCGTATAATAGGTCGTGTTATGATGGAACCTCCAAAAATACAAATCTCCTCTGCATTGTTTACAATCCCTGAAGCAGTCGGAGAGCTCGAAAAACATCCAGAGATTATGGAGGACTATGACTTTATGACTACTGCACGATGTTTCTTAGAGATAAGAGCAACAGAGAAACATTCATGAGTATTTCAGAGAAGCTCAAAGTTAGGTGGCTGAAGGCGCGATATACAAAAAATTCACAGTAGGGGTCACATGGTTGTAGTTATCTGCGGAGCATGAATCTAGTTGTATCTTTATTTGTGGGTTTTTCTATTTTATCTTTATGTAGAACAACAAACTTCTATTTTATCTTTATGTAGATCAACGCAAACTTCTATTTCATGGCTTATATATGTATGAAGTAATTTGATTCATGGTTTACCTGCTACAACAATTCTAACTTGTGTATTTCATCGTTTATATCTTTCAATTTCACTGAAGTATTTTATGTATGTAGTAATTTGATTCATCATGACATTTGTCTGTTTACGCAGTTCTACAATGTCCTATGATAATTCAGATAGCTCAAATGAAGAAATTCATGAAAGAGTGACATATTTGATCAACCAAACTCGAAACATTTGTTCTCAACATCACCTGACATCGGCTGCGTGTATGGTGCACAGTTGGAGTTCATCATCCAGCAATAATCCATGCATGACATCACACCAATCAGGTGATAAATGGATTGGAGAATTGCTAAATGGACATCCCATTAGAATTTACGAGAACTTACGGATGTCAAAGCGCATATTTCTTGATCTACTTCAGGTGCTTGAACAACGTTATGGGCTACGTGGTTCAAGGAGAACTATCTCACGAGAAGTTCTCGCACTGACATTGTACATTTTAGCACAAAATGAATCATTGAGGCTAGCAAAAGAAAAATTTCAACACTCAACGAAAACAATATGTAGATATTTTTCAGTGGGAATAGCTGCCCTGAAAAGCTATCATCTAATATTATAGCGCCAACAGATGAACACTTCAGTGAAATTCCACAACAAATATTAAATGATGCTCGATACATGTCATATATTCGAGAACTGCATTGGAGCGATAGATGGAACACATATTGGTGCACGAGTTCCACCTGAAATGCAAGCAGCGTACATTAGACGTCATGGTATGCCAACCCAAAATATTATGGCAGTATGTGATTTCAACATGTGTTTCACATTTGTGTTGACTGGATGGGAGGGTTCGACTCATGACAGTCGTATTTTTCAGCGTGTACTCATGGAACCAAGTTATAATTTTCCGTTTTCGCCTACAGGTATAATTTTAAATATGAAATTAGAGTTATTTAAAATAGAATACTAATTAATGCTTGTAAATTTTAGGAAAATATTACTTGGTTGATGCTGAATATTCACTGCAACGAGGGTTCTTAAAGCCATATTCAGATACACGATATCATTTACCAGACTTTGCGCAGGGAAACCGTCCTATACAAGGAAGAAAAGAAATATTCAACCATGCGCATTCATCACTGCGTGGCGTCATAGAACGGACATTCGGTGTTTGGAAGAAAAAGTGGGCTATACTCAGGGACACGCCTCAATATAATTTAGCAAAGCAACGTGATATTGTCATAGCAACCATGACTTTGCATAACTATATTCGTAGGTGTAACATCCTCAGAACTACTAGACCCCTAAGGTGCACTTTGTCATGACAAGGTCATGACATTGCTCTATGAGACCGAGAATTGCCCAAGAACTAAGGTGAAAAGGGTGAAAAACACCTTGATGTGCAAATAGTCAACCTAACTTCAAGGTTTAAGGCTTGATGTCTAAACCTCAAAATGATTCAATTGACCTCACCCCAACTCTTCCTAATCCCCTAGGGAGCTCAATGGGTCATTAATAACCCAATGGGTCAAGATAAATCTAGGGTTTGGGTCAAAATCACCATTTGACCCATTTAGCCTAAGTTGACCTAAATAGGTCAAAAGTGCCCAAAGAGGGTCTTGCAGTAGGCATGCATCTCGTTCTGATCCAGACTTCTTGGTCTGCGATGATGACGAAAACTTAATATATCCCGAGGCACATGTAATAAGAGAAAATCATACACCGACCACTAATGTAACGTTAAATGCAGATGGTGTTAGAGGTGTGCGAGTGGGTGTTCAGGAAATGATTACATTGCGTGACCGCATTGCAGAACAGTTGTATCAAGTTAATACGTAGTTTGTCTGTTTTAAATTCTTGTCTTTCAATGTAATATAAACTTTTATTTCTAATGAATGAAGTACTATTATGGTTTTATAATTATTTTAAAAAAATTGATTTACATCAAATATTTCTACATTTTACTAAAAAAAGTCACCGCAACGGAGATTTGTCAAACAGTTTATAAAGTGCTTCTCCTTTTTGAAAAGCGCTGCAAAAGGAGTTCACCCAAACAAATCTTCTTTTGCAATAGACATTTTCCAAATGCACATTTTCCTACCATCATTTTGTCACCACTCCTCCTTTCTGAAAAGCCCTCCCAAACAGGCCCTTCATGTTGTCCCTCGTGTTGGGCTAAAGATATATATAGGATGCGCGCCAAAGTGACAGTGCATGACCCCCCTGCCCCGCGCGACAGTACCCAGTGCAGTAACCATTTGTCTCTGCGCGGATCCGTTCATTGTTACATAGATTGGCGAGCATGTCTACTATCTAAGGGAGGATGAATTTGAAATATATGTGCATGTAAATTTGATAATTTAAAATGGTTCTGAAATATCAGATTTAGTCCTGGAATATCAATTGTTGATGAGTTACGTTTTCTATGTGAAATTGCACTATTTTGGCTAATGATATATCGATTCATAGATATTTTGATGTTTTGCGCTTAACTGCAAACTCCATTTCTCTAAATTGTCATTGTTTCACGTAGAAATTAATTACACTTTTTCATGCGAGCTACAGTTTCGACAAATGATATCTCTATTCTTAGGGATTTTGACATTTTGAGCCTAACCGCGGACTTCATTTCCTAAAATATGACTATGAATGATATTTGAATATAATCATTGTTTTTATGCATCAGAAGTGCGATTAAATATTTCAAGATATTACAACATATGCTTTGAATGTAGAAAATGAAGAACCTCTCGGTTATAAAGATGTCTAATAGTTTAGCAACTTTCTACAATAGAGTTGTTATATATGGATGGAGGAGGAGATTGAGTCTTTTCATAAAAATGACACATGAGAGTTAGTTCCCCACTACCAGAACTCAAGAAGGTCATTAGATGCAAATGAGTTTCCAAGATCACTGAAGGTTCTTCACTGTAAGATGATGTCAAGTATAAGGCAAAGCTCATGGCAAAAGGCTATGCGCATAAAGAAGTGGACTCCAATGAAGTATTCTCTCCAGTGGTGCAACACATCCATTCATATACTATTGACTATGGAGGCAGTCTGCGACATGCATGGAGTTAGAGCATCTCGACTTAAAATCTTCATTCCTATATGGTGATCTCGATGGAGAGATTTATATTATGCATCAGTTTATGGATTGAAATTGGTACAAGTGATTGGATCGGTTCATGTCATCCATCAGATTTAGGAGGAGTTAATTGTGGGATCAGTGTGTCTATTTTAAGGTTTCAAGTTTGGAGAGCCCTTATATAAAGGGATGAAGAGTTCATTTGTAAGTAAGTATCAAGCTTGAAATATGATCTTGATCACTTATTTTCTCTCTTGCTCTCTTGTGATATTGTACTCTTGTTTTATTCGTTCTCTCCCGCTCCTCTCTCTCTTCCCCACACTAACAGAATCAACTTAATTTGTTACCCAACTTCCCATTAATTATATGAGTTAATACAATTTTTAAATTTCAAACTATAGTAAATACAATTAGGGGGGAGCTTACTCCTTTATATACTTCAAAAAAATTTCTAAATAAAATATCAAAAACTGTTTTACGGTTCTCATCAGAAACTGAATCCAATATATCAATTGGAGTCAATATTGACGCTTCTCATGCACTTACTCACTTAGGCTATGGTTCCAGAAAAAATCAGAACTATTATATATTTTGGGTCGGATACCAGAAAATACGAGAATCAAATGCCTAAAAGTTATCACGTAAATATTAAGCAAACAATCATAATTTAATTTGATATTTTGATTTACCTGTACGTATATAATGTAAAATAATAAAAAAAATTATATTAATTTATGTCAATATTCTATAAATTTATTGTTCGGTAAAAACTGTGCAGGAAATTAAGATTTCTAATTATTTTTTATAACGATTTTAAATTCACAATTTTATGTCGTTAGACCGCGAATTGAAATCGAACTGAGATTACCAATATGACCCTAGACTTTGGGTGAGCTGTCTACTGTAAAAATGCAATTTCAAATATGAAGTATATTAATTAATGCAAAATAAGTAAAGAATCATATTAAATGAGAGGTGATAATATTATACATTGATGAATTAAGGAGCAGTCAATGAGCTGTTCTAGATCGTCCAATCTCACCGCTTCAGCTAATATTACCCGTCGAATCTGAATTTCACGGCGCAAGTATTCTTATATAAACAAAATGAAATAATGGTGAAAAGTCATTTACTTGAAATTATGTATTTAAATAATGTGAATTTAAAATTTACATAGATAGAAATCATTAATTAAAGTGTATTTTCAAAGTTGTGGATTCGCGGGATTCAAATCATGGAAAATAATTAGTAGTGTAGTAGAAAAGAGCAAAATATGTCCTAAGAAAGGACACGAAGAAGCGGGTGAGGGGTGTGGCGGGGGACGCAGTGAGCGCGAATACTCGTGTAACAACATAGACAGTGAGCGCAAATACTCGCGCAACAACATAGACAGTAAGTGTTACACCGAGCAATCCTAATCGCTTACCATACATCTTTGTATATATGGGGGTGAGACATATCGGTTCAGCCTCGGCCTCCAAGGAGAATGTTGTTGAGGAGATGGTCGTGAGACATCGCTATAGACCTCCTTTTTAAGCTCGTTCTCCTAACTCTTTAATGGTACCATCAAATGAATTATTACTATTGATTCAAAATTAAATTAAATAAAACTCCTATAAAAAAAGCATCTAAAATTCGCAACCTACTTGCTACCCCATTCGACCCCGACGTGAGTCTCTCCGATCATGAGTCGACAGCTCATTCAAGTAATTAATACATTACTTAAATGAATAGGTATGATCGAGCTCAACAACAGATAAGAGAAATGAGAATAAGCAAATGAAAGAAACTGTTGTGAAATCGGATCGAGTTAAGGCGCGGTAGCGCAACGGAATTTCACGAATGAGCAAGAATCAGTATCGCGCAAAAATAAAATACGGAACGAGATTCTAGCATACACAGACGACACAAAAGATTACGTGGTTCGGAGATGAGCTCCTACGTCCACGGGGAGAGCGCGCCAGAAAGATCCACTATAAATATGAGAGTTACAAGATACAATAGTGAGACAAAAGATATAACGTGGTGCGTCCAGTAGAATCTGCCCCCAAACTGCACTGGTAGCTATCGCGAGCGATACCGATATCGCCGAGCGATGTCTCGCACTGCCACCGGGCCCAAGACCCGCCGCCGCTGCTTCCGCACGCCTGAACCACCGCCCTGCTGCTGCCGCTCTCACCGGAACCAAGTTCCGCGGCTGTCGCCGGCCTGGATCACACTGAGGGCCTCCGCCACTGTTGAAGAACTCCTGGAGCCACCGCTGCCGCCGCCCGCTGCTTCCACCTGAAACAGCCCGAAAAGCTCCCTTGGCCTGAGGCCGCCTGTCGCCGCTGGACAGAGCCGCCGCCTCCTTGCCGCCGAGCTACTGGCGCCGCCGAGCTACTGGCGTCGCTGCTGCCGCTCACCTCTCTCAATTGCCTTCTCCCTCCTGCGGAATTTGCTTGGCGTAAAGGATGGCTGGGGGGACTGGTCCTATAAATAGGAGCCAAATAAAATCTCCCGTAAATAGGAGATAATCTGCAGATTTAGGAAAAATGTTAAAAATGGGTTTAGCCGGAATAGGAAGAAAATAATCCTCCTCATAATGAAGAATCCTAAATAGGATTAACCCAATAAGAGATTTCCTAATCAAAGATTAATCCTCACAAGTAACAAACCCCTCCCACGGATCGATGACATGGCGCGATCCTAATGGTCCGGGCGCGACGAGGTGTCAAAATCTAACAATCTCCACCTTGACGCCTCACGCGACAAACTCCACCTGACGCCTCACACAAAACGTAACTCTACCTCCACCTTGGATCTCCCCTACCGGCGACTACGAAACCCCCTCTCCCTGGGGTCTCCGCGATCAACATGCATAAAGGACGTCGGCGTCGTCCTCATCCTCAGATGCTACTGTAGCCTGATGTGGCTCATGCGTCTGCTCCTTAAACTTTCCCTTCGGGCAATTGTTCTTCCAGTGCCCCTCCTCCTTGCAGTAGTGACACTTAGTATTCCTGCCTCCGGACTTAAACCTAGATCGGTCTTTCCCCTTGCCTTTTCCTCTCGATCTGCCCCGGGCTGGGTCATTGCTCTTCACGAATAAGCCCCTCGTCGGCCCTAGGGCTCGACGTGCTCCTTGTTTCGTTAGAGGGCAGCGTCGTCATCACTTCTTCCATCTTCAGGGTATCCTTCCCGTAGAGGATAGTGGTGACGAGATGATCGAAGGACCTTGACAATGAAGACAACAGGAGCAGAGCCTGGTCTTCCTCCTCGACCTTAACGTCCATACTCCGCAACTGGGAGACGAGCTTGTTGAACACGTTCATGTGATCTAGCAGTTGCGAGCCCTCCGACATTCTCAGGCTGTATAGCTGCTTCTTCACATACAGCTTATTCGTCAGCGACTTGGACATATATAGCTCCTCGAGCTTCTTCCACAAGTCCACCGTCGTCTCAGCATCCACCACGTTGTACATCACCTCATCGGCCAAACACAGCTGAATCGTCCTGATGGTCTTCAGATCGAGCTCCTCCGAATCGTCGTCCTCCTTCCCGGACTTCTCCTTGCCGAGGAATGCCTTGTGAAGACCTTGCTGGACGAGAACGGCCTTTATGCGCTTCTGTCAAAGGCCAAAATCAATCTTGCCGTCGTACCTAGAAATCTCGAATTTTGCCGACATTGTCTTGCTCGCAGAGCTACTGGGCGATCAAGATGATATTCGCGGAACCGATCTGGGAAGATAGGGAGCGGACCAATGTCGTCACCCACCATTGACCCAAATCAGAAAACCGGAATGTCCAGACGATCACCCCCGCGGAACCTCCCTCTGATACCAATTGTTGTGAAATCGGATCGAGTTAAGCCGCTGTAGCACAACGGAATTTCACGAATGAGCAAGAACCAGTATCGCGCAAAAATAAAATACGGAACGAGATTCTAGCATACACAGACGACACAAAAGATTACGTGGTTCGGAGATGGGCTCCTACGTCCACGGGGAGAGCGCGCCAGAAAGATCTACTATAAATATGAGAGTTACAAGATACAATAGTGAGACAAAAGATATAACGTGGTGCGTCCAGTAGAATCTGCCCCCAAACTGCACTGGTAGCTATCGCGAGCGATACCGATATCGCCGAGCGATGTCTCGCACTGCCACCGGGCCCAAGACCCGCCGCCGCTGCTTCCGCACGCCTGGACCACCGCCCTGCTGCTGCCGCTCTCACCGGAACCAAGTTCCGCGGCTGTCGCCGGCCTGGATCACACTGAGGGCCTCCGCCACTGTTGAAGAACTCCTGGAGCCACCGCTGCCGCCGCCCGCTGCTTCCACCTGAAATAGCCCAAAAAGCTCCCTTGGCCTGAGGCCGCCTGTCGCCGCTGGACAGAGCCGCCGCCTCCTTGCCGCCGAGCTACTGGCGCCGCTGCTGCCGCTCACCTCTCTCAACTTCCTCCTCCCTCCTGCGGAATTTGCTTGACGTAAAGGATGGCTGGGGGGACTGGTCCTATAAATAGGAGCCAAATAAAATCTCCTGTAAATAGGAGATAATCTGCAGATTTAGAAAAAATGCTAAAAATGGGTTTAGCCGGAATAGGAAGAAAATAATGCTCCTCATAATGAAGAATCCTAAATAGGATTAACCCAATAAGAGATTTCCTAATCAAAGATTAATCCTCACAAGTAACAAACCCCTCCCACGGATCGATGATATGGCGCGATCCTAATGGTCCGGGCGCGACGAGGTGTCAAAATCTAACATGAAACTTAGATAAGAAAAGTGGGGGAAAAGATGAGCAAAATGAGCTGTAGCCGGAGGGGGAGGTGATGCCCTAGATGCGACCCCGATAGGCTTCGGAAGAGGCCAGATGATAAAACCTTGATCTTGAGAGTGAAATAACAACAATTTCTCAAATGAATCACTTAATATTTGCATTAGATAATGGACATATTTATACAAGGATTTCAGTAAGACAAAGCAGGAAGGCTGAACCACGATCTCCTAGAATTACTCCTGTACTCTACATATTTTCTTAGTAATAGGCAACATATTAATGATGATAAATGCCAGAAATTCTCCGTAAAAGCCACAACATAATATTCCTCATAATATCGCTGCCATATTTGTTGCCATATTTGAATTTTTCAAATTTAACACGAGATCTTGAGCAGGTGAGGGAAAGTAATCAGAAGGGCTTCGGGGTTCTCTAGAGACGGAGAGGCGTGTCACGGGAGGGTCGGGCGAGGGTGAGGGTGAGGTGAGGCGTGTCAGTGCGTTCATCTTTTGATTTTAATTTGTATTTATTTAAGTGGGTCCCACCCCTCTATTCTCTCTCTATACTCTCTCCCCCAAGGCCCCAAATGGCTAAATCGTCTGCGCCCCCTCCCCCCTCTCCTGTTAGGGTCGTGCCACCTCACCGATCCGTGTGCTTATGCGATTCCTAATTTGGGGGAGTCCTACATTTGGAATGATCCATTATTGGGAGAATATTAAAAGTCATTATCTACCGGACTGACCTTCCTTGTTCGCTTCCCTTTGTTTGACATTTTCTCTTAAATAAGAAACCTATTTATAAGGAAGTTTTTTAAATGCCTTTAACCTGGGAACGTGTATAGGAGGATTGGCAGATCTCTATATATAGAGACGATTTGATAAATCTATTGATTCTTTTTGGAATTCTCTAATCATCTTGGCAAGGCAGCGGCGGCAGGTTTTATACAGCAAGGGTGGAGCTTTGTAGAAGCATTCCGGCGAAGGCGTGAGAGGAGGAAGCCTCGGGCTTCTCCGACGTTCGTGCTAGTGAAACCCCGAGACCAGCTGCGAGATTGTCAGATGGAGGAGAGGTTCCAGTGGAGGACGGCGAAGCAGGCGGCGGTTCCGTCTCCGCGGTGACTTGGTCCCGGCGGGTCAGAGGCGGAGCAACGGCGGCATCGGCCAGGTGATCCAGGCGTGCGGCGGCGGCGGGACGTGGTCCCGGTGGCAAGCGGCGGCGTGCGATGTCTGTCCAGCTGAGGCGGCGAGGTGGGATCGGCCAGGCGGCACCTGCTGTGCGGAAGGAAGAAGGTGGTTGTCTGAGGTATCGCCCGACGACATCCTCGGCGACAGCGATAGCTCCAGTTTTTGGTTTCTGTTCAGTTTATCAGTGTAATCTCTGTAACTCCTCAGTTTTATTAGTGGATCTTTTCCGGCGCGCTCTCCCCGTGGACGTAGGAGCCCCTCTCTGAACCACGTATATCTTTGTGTCGTCTGTGCGTGCTTGAAATCTCATTTCGTATTTATTTATTTTGCGCTATTGCTTGTACTCAATTTATTCCGTTGCGCTACCGCGGTTCTCGATCCGATTGCATAACAATTGGTATCAAAGCGAGGTTCCGCGGGGGTGATCATCTGGACGTTCCGATTTTAGATCTGGGTCAACGGTAGGTGACGACATCGGTCCGCTCCCTATCTTCTTAGATCTGATCTGTGAACATTATTCAGATTGCCCAGTAGCTCTGCGAGCAAAGCAATGTCGGCAAAATTTGAGATTTCAAGGTACGACGGCAAGATCGATTTCGGCTTGTGACAAAAGCGGATCAAGGCGGTTCTAGTTCAGCAAGGTCTCCACAAGGCGCTCCTCGGCAAGGAGAAGTCCGGAAAGAGGATGACGAATGGGAGGAACTGGATCTGAAGGCCATAAGCACGATTCAGTTGAGTCTAGCAGATGAAGTGATGTATAACGTTGTCGACGCTGAGATAACGGAGGATCTGTGGAAGAAACTGGAGGAGCTGTACATGTCGAAGTCTCTCACGAATAAGCTCTATGTGAAGAGACAGTTATACAGCTTGAGGATGTCCGAGAGCAATCAGTTACTGGAGCACATGAACGTGTTCAACAGACTTATCTCCCAGTTGCGTAGCATGGACTTTAAGGTCGAGGAGGAAGACCTGGCTCTGCTCCTGTTGTCTTCATTGCCGAAGTCCTTCGATCATCTGGTCACCACAATTCTGTATGGGAAGGACACCCTGAAGATGGAAGAAGTGATGACAACGCTGCTCTCAAACGAAATGAGAAGCAAGTCGAGTCCTAGTGACGACGTGGGCTTATTCGTGAGGAGCAATGACCCAGCACGGGCTAGATCGAGAGGAAAAGGCAAGGAGGAAGACCGACCTAGGTTTAAGTCCGGAAGCAGGAATACTAAGCGCCACCACTGCAAGGAGGAGGGGCACTGGAAGAATAATTGCCCGAAGAAGAAGTCTAAGGAACAAACACATGAGCCACATCAGGCTGCGGTGGCATCTGAGGATGAGGACGATGCCGACGTTCTTCATGTTTCACCCAGCCTTGAGACCACAGGTTCCTGGATCATGGATATAGGATGTTCGTACCACATGTGCCCAAACATAGAATGGTTCTCCATTTTTAGGCAGTGCGAAGGTGGTCGTGTTCGTATGGGGAACCAGTCAGAGTGCGAAGTTATGGGAGTCAGTCACATCAGGATTAGGATGTTTGACGGAGTGGTTAGGACCCTCACCGACGTTCGGTATGTGCCCGGGTTGAGAAAGAGTTTGCTTTCTCTAGGCACTCTGGAGGTTGCTGGGTATTCTTATACCGGTAGCGGAGGATATCTGGAGGTCAGGAGATGCGCGCAGATAGTCTTGAGAGGGGAGCATTCCGGAACGCTCTATAGACTGATTGGCACCACATGCGCGCAGAGGAAAGGCCGCGGCGAAGGTAAAATCTTCGCAGTCGTAGAGAAGAAGGGCAGAGAGTCATCTCAGGAGTGCTCAGACACCGCAAAGGGGGCCATCTGGCTCAACGGTCCCATCAAGGAACTTAAGATCACTCAGGAGAAGGTGGAGTTGCACAGTGAGAATTCGAGTGCGAGTCGTCTTGCAATAGACCCGGTCTATCGTGCAAGAAATAGGCACGTCGGTGTGCGCCACCAGGAGTCGAGGGAGTTCGCTGAAGGTGTAGGCATGAAGTTGCGGGAGATATCTACGGAGGAAAATATTACGAGCATGCGAGAGAAATCAGTGACAGGAGTCAAGTTCAAGATCGGTCTTGACTTGGCTCATACTGGTGCATTTTGATCGGGGAGACCCCAGGGAGAGGGGGTTCGTAGTCGCCGGTAGGATCCGAGCTGGAGGTGGAGATTATCGCGTGAGGCGTCAAAGTGGAGATTGTTAGGATCGTGTCACCTCACTGATCCGTGTGCCTATGCGATTCCTAATTTGGGGGAGGCCTACATTTGGAATGATCCATTATTGGGAGAATATTAAAAGTCATTATCTACCGGGCTGGCCTTCCTTGTTCGCTTCCCTTTGTTAGACATTTTCTCTTAAATAAGAAGCCTATTTATAAGGAAGTTTTTTAAATGCCTTTAACCTGGGAACGTGTATAGGAGGATTGACAGATCTCTATATATAGAGACGATTTGATAAAATCTATTGATTCTTTTTGGAATTCTCTAATCATCTTGACAAGGCAGCGGCGACAGGTTTTATACAGCAAGGGTGGAGCTTTGTAGAAGCATTCCGGCGAAGGCGTGAGAGGAGGAAGCCTCGGGCTTCTCCGACGTTCATGCTAGTGAAACCCCGAGACCGGCTGCGAGATTGTCAGGTGGAGGAGAGGTTCCAGTGGAGGACGGCGAAGCAGGCGGCGGTTCCGTCTCCGCGGTGACTTGGTCCCGGCGGGTCAGAGGCGGAGCAGCGTCGGCATCGGCCAGGTGATCCAGGCGTGCAGCGGCGGCGGGACATGGTCCCGGTGGCAAGCGGCGGCGTGCGACGTCTGTCCAGCTGAGGCGGCGAGGTGGGATCGGCCAGGCGGCACCTGCTGTGCGGAAGGAAGAAGGTAGTTGTCTGAGGTATCGCCCGACGACATCCTCGGCGACAGCGATAGCTCCAGTTTTCGGTTTCTGTTCAGTTTATCAGTGTAATCTCTGTAACTCCTCAGTTTTATTAGTGGATCTTTTCCGGCGCTCTCCCCGTGGACGTAGGAGTCCCTCTCCGAACCACGTATATCTTTGTGTCGTCTGTGCGTGCTTGAAATCTCATTCCGTATTTATTTATTTTGCGCTATTGCTTGTGCTCAATTTATTCCGTTGCGCTACCGCGGTTCTCGATCTGATTGCATAACACTCTCCTCTCTCTCAAATCTCTCCCACAAAACTTTCGCCGCCCCAAGTTTTTTGGAACTGTATTTTCGATACAACTGTAGTTAATTAGAAAAATACAGTCCGGCGCCTAGAGCATGGAACGCTACACGTATAAAATTAGGTGATTGTTATCCGTAAAGCAGTTTCGGCTATCCGCACTTTATTTGTATGTGTTATATACGTGCATTTTGGAAATACACTTTGTACATGCATGTTAATTAGGAAAAGTGTTCAACACGATCTACAACTTTCGTGTTGAATACTTTTTCTAAAAATACACCCATAAGACGTATTGCCGCTCCGATTGAAACCTGAGCGTAACTATAGCGAATTTTTGGAAATAAGTCTTGTACATGCATTTTTAGGAAAAGTGTTCAACACGAAAGTTGTAGATCTTGACGAGATCTACAACTTTCGTGTTGAACACGTTCCCTAAAAATCCATGTACAAAGTGTATCTCAAAATGCATGTATATATATAACTCGTACAAATAAAATACGGATAGTAAAAACTGCTTTGCGGATAACAATCACCCCTTCTTTCTATTTCTTTATGGCAGTGGGCCCACCACTCTCTCTTGTATGTACTACAGTGGGTCCCACTTCTTTTTTTGTCACATATACATGATAGACTAATTTAGGGCAATTAGGTGGCACTAGACAATAGACATGTGTCCCTCATGCACGAATTAATAGAGACCCAAATAGTATTTTATCTATGATTGACTAATTTAATTCCATCATGAGATTGAGAATATAAATATTTTATTTAAAATCTATATATATAAATAACTTAATTATTCTATACTATATAAAACTGAAGACTTTTCTATGCTCAAAACATTATATATTGATATTATGAATATATTCAAAATAGTGTGAGCTGTGACAAAAAAAATCACTATCATAGAATTTATATTTGTCATTATAAATAAAACTAGTTTATGAACGGCGGTTTATATAACCACCGCGTTTACGACCGCCGCCGCCATGTCAAACAAAATTTGTATATTTGTACAAATACCTACTCCGCTATTTTTTATCAATTTGAAAAAATAGTCTTCTGTTTTGATTTCATCTCCTCTCTATTGTGATGAATATTTAGAATTATGTTTGACGAGAATGTTCATTTAATTTATCTTGTAATGATTTTATAGTAGAAACTTTCTCTCAATATCAAAAATTTTGATATTCTTTATTCCTCTAGTCATCTCTCTCTAGATTAGGCGGAATGAAGAATATCATGAACAATAAAAAACAAGGTTGTTAGTAAGAAGATGAAATGTCTTTCTCCCTTTTATGTTGTATTGAATTTATGAAATACTTACACATCTCCTCTCTCGAATATCGAAGCGTAGTAAAAATATAGAAACTTCGGTTAAAAACATACACCACTCATCTCTCGAATCTTGAAGCGCAAGCTAACCCGAGTAATATCTAAAGATTTGTGGGCATTTGATGAGGTTCCCCATAAAGATTCCCGAGTCAAACGGGAAAACTTCAACCTAGACACGCAACCAAGCCAACCCAATCGTGCAAGCTACGTACACGGACCGTGCTCGCTCGAAGGAACCCAAAATCATCCAAAAAGCACATGCAAGCACGGGAACCCAAAATCATTCAAATGTTGCACCAAAGTCAACTTTTTTTTATATAATAGTATATACATAGCTTCTATTTTATTTTCTCTTTTCTTTTATATTCTTTATCTATTTCATTTTCATGTTTGTTACATATCCGTAGAGGCTTTGGGGTGCGTCTAGGAAAAACTCCACTAACGGGAGGTAGGGTCAGCGGTCACCGCATGATCACCCAAGTTGAAGAAACCGAAGCCGTCATTTCCGTTGCCAACCGCCAACATGCACTAAACGCACGTCGCGCCCCGCCATGACCGAACCCCACTACTGGGGTGCGACTAGCCCGCACCCCACTAGTGGGGTGCGAATAGCCGCACCCCCCATAGTGGGGGGTGCGGCCACGCCGCACCCCATGAGGGGTGCGACCACGCCGCACCCCCTTGGGGTGCGGCCTGGCCGCACCCCACATGGGGTGCGGCCAGGCCGCACCCCCTTGGGTGCGGCCGAGCCAAGCCGCACCCCATGTGGGGTGCGGCCAAGCCGCGTCCCTCCCTCGGGTGCGGCCGCGCCTCGCCCGCCCTTAGGTGCGGTCCAACCGCTCTCCCCCGTAGCAAGGCTGGGGTGAGTCCCCCCTCTTCCGGCTCGCCGCCCGCTTTTCGGGCTCGGGACTCCGTTCAGAGCAATTCCCCGTTCGTTACGCGCTCAGAGCACTTCTGAGCGCGCTCAGAGCACTTTCACATTTCGGGCACGCTCACTTTTTGTCTTTCTAGCACGCTCACATTTCCGACTCGCTCACTTTTCCGACTCGGCTCGCTCACTTTTTGTCTTTTCAGTTTCTCACTTTTCAGGAACAGCTTGTCGCCTTTCCTCGAAGGGCAGGATGGTCATTTACGAAAAATGGTGATCCGTGGGCTCTGAATCGGAAAATATGATTCGTCCTCCCAGGTGGTTATGGTGGTTACAACGGCAAAATTACCGGGCTACCCCCGGCCAAAGCTATAAAAGGACCCCCTAGGCTTCATTTGAGGGGATCCCGCCTTGATGACCAGAGGGAGCTTCTTGAAGATTTCCACGGATTTCTCCTTCGGCGCTTGAAGATCTCCTTCGTGGACTTGAAGTTTTCCTTCGTCCCGAAAGGCGACTCGGCAGTCTCACTTTCGTCTTCACGAAAGCGGACAAGGCAGCCTCACTTTCGTCTTCACGAAAGCGGACAAGGCATTCTCATTTTCGTCTTCACGAAAACGGACAAGGCATTCTCACTTTCGTCTTCACGAAAACGGACAAGGCATTCTCACATTCGTCTTCACGAAAGCGGACAATGCATTCTCACTTTCGTCTTCACGAAAGCGGACAAGGCATTCTCACTTTCGTTCTCTACCGCTTTCAGAAGGAAAAGACTTAGTTTTTCCGAGAGGTGGCCTGTCACCCTCGGAACGTTCTCTCTCTCTCTCTCTAATATTGTAACCAGCGGCGGCCTGTCGCGCTCGAATTCTAAACAACGGATTGTAACCTCTTAGAAGATAGTGAAGTTTGGTCGGCACAGCCCCGGCCGCGTGGTTTTTTTACCCTTTCCGGGTTTTTCCACGTTAAAACGTCCCGGTGTACTCAACAAATTTCTCTGTGACTATTTGCGCGCTTGGTTCACTCCCGAGCTAAGGTGGTTCAATTCGACCGGTCTACCAAGAGCCCTAAGCGACCCGCAACAGTTTGGCGCCGTCTGTGGGAAGGAATTCCCAAAGTTCAACAAAGATTACTGAAAGTGACACTTACCACCAACTGCAATGGCCAGAAGAAGTGCTCGCACCACTGAAGGTTCAATCTCGGAGGGGCACATCGACCCATCTCCCTCCCACTCACTCATCAATGCGCCTCTCGCAGAAGAGGCAGTGCCTACGCCTGCGACGGTGCTGGAAGGGCGCATTCGGCAAATGGAAGAGCAACAAGCCGAGATGCTGACTCTCGTGAGAAACCTGGGGCACCTCGAGTTCCCATTCAGCCTCCAGCATCAAACGCTCCGCCACCCCCAGTTCCGAATCATGCTCCGGTCGAGGGAGCCGTTCGGGAAGATGAAGTATCCTAAGATTTCTCCGACGCTGCAAGCTCTGCTCATCCTGCTCCGCCGGTCAGAGGACCGGAGGCTGACCCCCATCACCCCCGCCAAGGAAGAGTTGCTCCCGTCCGAGCAGTGGAAAGAACCACGCGAGAGGAAATCCGCGACATGATAGAAGAAGAGTACGCCCAAGCAGGACGACGCGTAACTCTCGCCCGCCGTCCCGCACATCACGGCTCCCCGTTGTCGCCTCAAGTCTTGGCACATCCAATTCCGAATGGCTTCAAGCTTCCCAGCATCGAGACATTCGATGGGACAGACGATCCGTTGGAACATGTCAATCACTTCACCACCGTCATAAGGATTTACAGCGCTGCTCCCCCGCTCCCCGAGGCGCAGGAGGAGGAAGGCCGATGGTGGGAGAAATCGAAACGATCGCCGGACCTCCCATCTTAGCATCGCAAGTCCTCTCGATTGCCAAACCCGTAAAAGACCACGAAGACAAGAAGCTCAAGCAGGATATTACAATCGCTTTCGGAGAAGAAGACTTGCAAGGGTTGCGGCTTCCGCACCAGGATCCACTCGTGATCAACGCAGGGATTGGGGATCCTTGCTTCAATGTGAAGAGAATACTGGTAGACAACGGAAGCTCAGTTGATGTCCTGTTTCTTTCCACTCTGCAAAATATGAAGCTCATGAAAGATTAGCTCAGCCCTGCAGCCGGGCCCGTCTACGGCTTCGACAACAGGCCTGTCCCAGTTCAAGGCATGATCACTCTCCCAGTCACATTGGGCGGGTTTCCAAGACAGTCAACGTACAACACCCAGTTCGTGGTGGTGGAATCCACCTCCGCCTATAACGCCATCTTCGGGAGACCGCTCCAGTCTATCTTTGGAGCAGTCCATCCATTCTGCATCTGACTATGAAGTTCCCAACCGCCGCGGGCATAGGGGTCGTAAGAGGAAACCAAGAGGCAGCCAGAAACTGCTATCTGAAGCAGGCTCAACCAGCGAAGGCAACCGCTCTCAACATCAATAACTTCGATCTGCGAGACGAAGCTACTTTGCAGCGAGGAGCGCTTGTTGAAGGACTAGTAGAAGTGCCGCTCTCCCAGCAAGACCCGACTCGGACTGTTCAGGTCGGGTCGCTCTTGTCGCAAGAAGAATGAGAAGAGTTCGCAACCTTCCTACAAGAGAACGAATACATCTTCGCTTGGAGCCCGGAAGACATGCCCGGGGTAGATCCTGAAGTCATTTATCACTCTTTAAACATCAACCCTGCCTGCAGGCCTGTAATTCAAAAGAAGAGGAACTTCGCTCCTGAACGGTTGAAGGCGATCGAGGAGGAAGTAGCTAAACTCCTGGAGGCACGATTCATACGCGAAGCGGAATACCCCACGTGGCTTGCCAACGTGGTCATGGTAAAAAAGGCCTCAGGGAAATGGCGCATGTGCGTTGACTACAGCAATCTGAACCAGGCATGCCCAAAAGACAGCTTCCCCCTCCTGAGGATTGACCAGCTCGTCGACGCGACGGCTGGCCACCAGCTACTCAGCTTCATGGATGCTTATTCAGGTTACAACCAGATAAGGATGAACCCCGCGGACGAGGAGCATACCGCCTTCCGCACCAACAGAGGAGTCTGCTGCTACAAAGTGATGCCTTTCGGCCTTAAAAATGACGGAGCCACCTATCAAAGGCTGATGAACAAGGTCTTCAAGAACCTCATCGGGGAAACTATGGAGGTTTACGTGGACTACATGCTAGTAAAGAGTGTCCACCGTTGCGACCACTTGAAAGACTTGAAAAAGTGCTTTCAGCTTCTGCGTCGCTTCCAGATGCGGCTCAACCCCAGCAAATGCGCGTTTGGTGTGACGACGGGAAAGTTCTTGGGTTTCATGGTAACCCATCGAGGAATTGAGGCCAACCCCGAAAAGATCAAGGCATTGGAGGATATGTCACCACCTCGCTCAATTAAGGAAGTGCAATGCCTGAACGGGAGGATTGCTGCGTTATCCCGTTTCTTGTCGCGAACAGGAGACAAATACCTCCCTTTCTTCAAAATCCTTCGGGGAGCGCGCCACTCCGGTTTCCAATGGACTGACGAGTGCCAGGCGGCCTTCGAACTTCTCAAACAGTACCTGGCTTCGCCACCGCTTCTGTCAAAGCCCATCCCCGGAGAAACTCTGTTCTTATACCTGGCAGTATCACCTACGACCCTTAGCTCGGTGCTCGTGAAAGATGAAGGAGGGGTGCAACGACCAATCTACTACCTCAGCAAAGTCCTCACCGACACCGAAACCAGATATCCAACAGCAGACAAGACAGCCTTGGCTCTTGTTTTCTCAGCAAGGAAGCTTCGGCCCTACTTCCAGGCTCATACAGTAAAAGTGTTGACGCAGCTCCCGCTACGAGCAATCCTCCAGAAACCGGAAGTCTCAGGGAGACTAGTAAAGTGGGTCGTAGAACTCGGCGAGTTTGACATCCAATTACTGCCTCGACCTGACATCAAGTCGCAAGTACTCGCCGACTTTGTTGTAGAGTACACTATCCCACCAGAAACAACTCTTGTCGAGGACGCCACTAGCCCCCGTTGGACCCTCTATGTCGACGGTGCCTTAGGAGCTGAAGGGGCCGGAGCAGGATTGCTCCTCATAAGTCCCGATGAGATCACCTTGGATTACGGTCTCCAGTTGAAATTCCCCGTAACAAATAACATTGTAGAGTACGAGGCGCTGATCGCCGATCTCCGGCTCGCCATCGATTGCAAAGCAGAGAACCTGACGATTTACACAGATTCTCAACTCATAGTCTCGCAAGTCGAAGGAGACTACGAGGCTAAGAGCGACCAAATGGCGAAATACCTCGCATTCGCGAAATTACTCCTTCAGAAGATCTCGTCATATCAAATTCTACACATCCCCGGAGAGCAGAATTCCCGGGCAGATGCTCTATCCAAGCTCGCCGCTTCACCCTCCAGCTACCAGTCTCGAAGACGCCGAATCGAAGAGATCGTAGTTCCAAGTATTCAAGGGCCATGGGAGATCGCAACCATCCACCAGGAAGAGTCATCCTGGATGACCCCATTACGAGCTTACCTCGAGCACGGACACCTCCATGAAGATCGCTTAGAAGCTCGAAGATTACGGATGCGGGCGGCATCATTCACTATCGTAGATGGGGAGCTTTACAAGCGGGCGTTCTCGGGACCATACCTAAAGTGCCTACCGGCAGGCGAGGCAGACTACGCCCTCAGAGAAGTGCACGGGGGAGTCTGCGGAGAGCACCTAGGCGGGAAGGCGTTGGCACAAAAGATACTACGCCAAGGCTTCTATTGGCCGACAATGAAGAGGGACGCATCCGAGCTAGTCCAAAAATGAAGGAGCTGTCAGCTGCATGCCAACGTACCTCATCAGCCCCCAGTCGTGCTCTCCACACTCCAAAGTGCGTGGCCGTTCGCGCAATGGGGAATCGACCTCCTCGGCCCCCTACCTCCAGCATCCGGGCAGAGGAAGTTCATCATCCTAGCCATCGATTACTTCACCAAGTGGGTAGAAGCGGAGCCCCTAGCCAAAATCACAGAAGAGAACGCTAAACAATTTGTCTGGAAGAACATCGTCTGCCGCTTCGGTATCCCAGCAACAATCATTGCCGACAACGGCACCCAATTCACCGAGAAGTCCTTCACCAAGATGTGCGAGGACCTGAAGGTCAACCTTCGTCATACTGCTGTAGCACATCCGCAAACCAACGGGCAAGTAGAAGTCGCGAACCGCACCATCCTCAAAGGGTTGAAGACGCGCCTGGAAGAAGCTGGGGGACAGTGGGTGGACGCACTCCCAAACGTACTATGGGCATACCGAACAACAGAGAGGACTCCTACAAGGGAGACGTCATATAACCTCTGTTACGGTACTGAAGCTGTCATCCCCATCGACTTCGGTGTTCCGAGCACTCGAGTATTAACCTTCGATCCCAGCAAGAATGACGGCCTGCTTCGGGAAAATCTCGACCTAATCCCCGAAGTCCGGGACGACGCCGCCCAACGTGTCGCATCCTACCAAAGGCGTGTAGCCCGAATCTATGACAGGAGGGTGAAGCCCAGGCCAATCAACGTGGGAGATCTCGTCTTACGCAGCATCGAGGCAGCCGGCAAAGGCCCCCAAGGAGATAATCTCTCACCAACATGGGAAGGCCCATACGTTGTCACTACGGTCGTAAAGCCCGGAACATATACAAGCTCAGAACAGCGGAAGGGAAGACCCTACCATGCACCTGGAACGCCCAGAACCTGCGCCGGTTTTACCAGTAATACAAAGTCTTCTATCACGCGAAAAGCCGCGAGCGCAGACTCGTGCAAACTTATCTTATATTACCTATTACGTACTAAGCCGCGAGCTCAGACTCGTGCAAACTTATCTTATATTACCCATTATGTACTAAGCCGCAAGCTCAGACTCGTGCAAACTTATCTTATATTACCTATTATGTACTAAGTCGCGAGCTCAGACTCGTACGAACTTATCTTGTATTACAAAAACTACGCGCAAAACAATTTTCTACTATAAAGAATGTGCTTTGACACCTATATCCAATTAAGAAAAAATCTTTATGTTAGGGCCCTGCCCTAGGGACTTCGCACCGCCGTCGATTGAAGGTTCGCCCTTCTCCTCCGCCGTAGAGTCTCGGCGTCGTAGGGGCCTGCCCCCCTTACGTTCGCCCCCGGTTTGAATACACCAGCTATTCACCGGCCATGTTGGGGCCCTGCCCTAGGGACTTCGCACCGCCGTCGATTGAAGGTTCGCCCTTCTCCTCCGCTGTAGAGTCTCGGCGTCGTAGGGGCCTGCCCCCCTTACGTTCGCCCCCGGTTTGAATACACCAGCTATTCACCGGCTATCTCGGGGCCCTGCCCCGGGGACTTCGCACCGCCGTCGATTGAAGGTTCGCCCTTCTCCTCCGCCGTAGAGTCCCGGCGTCGTAAGGGCCTGCCCCTCTTACGTTTGCCTATGGTTTGAATACGCCCGCTATTCACCGGCTAAATTTATTATATAAAAGCCGCGAGCCCAAACTTGCGCAAATTTATGAAAAGCCGTGAGCCCAGACTCACGCAAACTTATCTAACATTTTTTAGAAGACCATCAAGCTACTCAGGTACCGACTCTAAAATAGCAGGCTCACTGCAACCTCCAACACAACCGTTGCACAGCACACCTGCAACCTATCAAGGCAAGATAAAAGTTTCTCTCACAATAAAGGCCGAGCAACGATCCCTAGCACGCCACGAAGACAACAATGATCAAAGTCGCCACAGAAAAATCAAAACCTCTGAACTCCTCCGCGCAGAAGTCCGGACTCCGAAGGTTTGGGGGGCTTATGTTACATATCCGTAGAGGCTTTGGGGTGCGTCTAGGAAAAACTCCACTAACGGGAGGTAGGGTCAGCGGTCACCGCATGATCACCCAAGTTGAAGAAACCGAAGCCGCCATTTCTGCCGCCAACCGCCAACATGCACGAAACGCACGTCGCGCCCCTTTTTCTCTCTCTAAAAATCACCCGTATCTCTCTCCTCTTTTTCGAATCAGCCAACGCTTCTTTAATATCTCCACGCTACAGTCCAAAAACTGAAAGGAGGCGTCTTTTCAACAAGGAACCGCAGGCCTATTTTGAGTATTTCGAAAAATCTGTACTTTTGGTTCAGATTTTTCAATTTAAACCGCTATGTTACGACCAGGTTATGACCAAACTGCTGTAATCTTCCCAGCAATATAATTCCAGCCTAACACTTGCTTATTTTCTTCATGTATTTCTCAGATTCCTGCACACATACATTACACATTCGACGATAAAAATGTCCAAGTTAAAAATATAATATTTATTAGTCAATTGATCTTTATCTTTCGTATATTTTCTCAATATTCACTAAAATAATAGAGTTAATAACTTTTTTTTGAGAAGTTATCATGGACTTACGATTCTAGCATTGATACTATTGATTCATGATATGTATGCCCACTATGAACAACTTTAAGGCATGATTTGCTAGTAATTAACTAAGCATGAATTGCCAATAATAACATCCTTTTTATCTCTAAAATTTACAATAAAATTAGAAAAAAATTTATAAGGAAATAAACTAAATTCAAATAAAATAACATTGTTGCGGGTCGCTTAGGGCTCTTGGTAGACCGGTCGAATTGAACCAACTTAGCTCGGGAGCAAACCAAGCGCGAAATTTGTTGAGTACACTGGGACGTTTTAACGTGGAAAACCCGGAAAGGGTAAAAAAACTATCTTCTGAGAGGTTACAATCCGATGTTTAGAATTCGAGCGCGACAGGCCGCCGCTCGTTACAATATTAGAGAGAGAGAGAGAGAGAGAGAGAGAGAGAGAGAGAACGTTCCGATGGTGACACACCACCTCTCGGAAAAAACTAACTCTTTTCCTTCTGAGAGCGGTAGAGTGCCTTGTCCGCTTTCGTGAAGACGAAAGTGAGAATGCCTTGTCCGCTTTCGTGAAGACGAAAGTGATAATGCCTTGTCCGCTTTCGTGAAGACGAAAGTGAGAATGCCTTGTCCGTTTTCGTGAAGACGAAAGTGAGAATGCCTTGTCCGTTTTCGTGAAAACGAAAATGAGAATGCATTGTCCGCTTTCGTGAAGACGAAAGTGAGACTGCCTTGTCCGCTTTCGTGAAGACGAAAGTGAGACTGCCGAGTCGCCTTTCGAGACGAAGGAAAACTTCAAGTCCACGAAGAAGATCTTCAAGCGCCGAAGGAGAAATCCGTGGAAATCTTCAAGGAGCTCCCTCTGGTCATCAAGGCGGGATCCCCTCAAATGAAGCCTAGGGGGTCCTTTTATAGCTTTGGCCGGGGGTAGCCCAGTAATTTTGCCGTTGTAACCACCATAACCACCTGGGAGGACGAATCATATTTTCCGGTTCAGAGCCCACGGATCACCATTCTTCGTAAATGACCATCCTGCCCTTCGAGGAAAGGCGACAAGCTGTTCCTGAAAAGTGAGAAACTGAAAAGACAAAAAGTGAGCGAGCCGAGTCGGAAAAGTTAGCGAGTCGGAAATGTGAGCGTGCTAGAAAGACAAAAAGTGAACGTGCCTGAAATGTGAAAGTGCTCTGAGCGCGCTCAGAAGTGCTCCGAGCGCGTAACGAACGGGGAATTGCTCTGAACGGAGTCCGAAGCCAGAAAAGCGGGCGGCGAGCCGGAAGAGGGGGGACTCACCCCAGCCTTGCTACGGGGAGAGCGGTTGGACCGCACCTAAGGGCGGTCGAGGCGCGGCCGCACCCGAGGGAGGGACGCGGCTTGGCCGCACCCCACATGGGGTGCGGCTTGGCTCGGCCGCACCCAAGGGGGTGCGGCCACTCAATTTAATTTAATAAATAAGAGGTTAGATTCTCTATCTACCCCTTCAACAAGTGCACCAATGACAGTGGAACAATTAAACCAAGTAACTGAAGAAGTACATTATCTAGGAGGCCAACAAAGGCAAGGACCTTCAAATTTCAGAAATCATTATAATCCAGAATGGCGAAATCATCCCAATTTTTCTTGGAAAAATTCACAAAATGTAATTCAACCACCAGGTTTCAATCAAAACCTTAATTATATACCAACCCATATGCATAATCAACAAACCAATAATAGGAAATTGACTGATGAGTATATTGTAGGGGTGTTTCAAAAGAATGACTCTAGGATGGGTGGTATTGAATCTTCACTCCGATCTTTAGAATCCACAATTGGCCAATTGGCCAATGCTTTAAATCAAAGAACAATAGGATCGCTACCATCTGACACCACACTTAATCCAACAAGAGAAGAGCCAAATAATTATTGTAAAGCTATTGCATTAAGAAGTGGGGTATAGATCTCAAGTGGAGATGGATTGCTAGAAAAGTTAAGGGAGGAAGAGGCAAGAGAAAATACAATTATGAGAGAAAAATCTATAGAAGTTAAGGAGCCGGAGGAAGTGGAAGTAGATCCACAAAATAATAAAAAGAAAGAAATCATTTACCCTCCTCCAACTTTTCCATCTCGATTAAATAAAACAAAACTTGACAAACAATTTCAAAAATTTATGGAAATTTTTAAGAAGCTTACAATTAATATTCCATTTGCTGAGGCATTAGAGCAAATGCCTAGTTATGTCAAGTTTATGAAAGATATTTTATCAAAGAAAAGAAAATTTCTAGATAAAGAAATAGTTGCATTAACGGAAGAGTGTAGTGCGATTTTGCAAAAGAAATTTCCTCAAAAACTTAAGGACCCCGGAAGTTTTACCATACCTTGTTCCATAGGAGTAAAATTTGTAGGGAGAGCATTATGTGATTTAGGTGCAAGCATCAATTTAATGCCCTTATCTATTTATACAAAGTTAGGTCTAGGAGAGATAGCTCCAACAACTCTTACTCTCCAATTAGCCGATATGACTTTAGCATTCCCTAAGGGAATAGTTGAAGATGTGTTGGTTAAGGTGGAGAAATTTATTTTTCCGGCCGACTTTGTAGTGTTGGACATGGAAGAGGATAATGATGTACCCATAATCTTAGGGAGACCATTTTTAGCAACCGGTAGAACTTTAATTGACGTACAAAAAGGGGAATTAACAATGAGAGTTAATGAAGAGGAAGTAACATTCAATATCCTAAAAGCTATGAAATTTCCAAATGAAAAAGAAGATTGTTACTCTATTGAAGAAGTAGAGATTAAAAATCAATTAATTAAGGGTAATGAAGATGACCTAGAACAAAGACTTCTCACCATTTTGACAAATGAAGAATGGGATGGTGATTTAGAATTAGATGAATGTGTGAAAGTCTTAGAGTCCCATTATAAATTGCCTATCTTTAGGAGTTTTGAATCTATAACTAGGTCAAGTGAACCAAAAATTATGAAACCCTCAATTATTGAACCTCCAACTTTAGATTTGAAACCTCTGCCGGAACATCTTAAATATGTTTTTCTTGGAGAAGAGAGCACTCTTCCGGTAATAATTAATGCATCATTAAAATTTGAAGATGAAGAAAAACTACTTCTAGTTTTGAAAGAATTTAAGAAAGTCAAGGGATGGACTATAGCAGACATTAGTGGCATTAGCCCCTCAATTTGTATGCATAAGATAATATTAGAAGATGAGGCTACAGGGTCAATTGAACATCAACGTAGACTTAGTCCACCTATGAAGGAAGTGGTTATGAAAGAAATAATAAAATGGTTAGATGCAGGAATTATTTATCATATTTCGGATAGCAAATGGGTAAGTCCGGTACAATGTGTGCCGAAGAAGGGAGGAATTACGGTGGTGAAAAATGATAACAACGAGTTGATACCAACTAGGACGGTTACCGGTTGGAGAATATGTATGGATTATAGGAAACTAAATAAATCAACTCGGAAGGATCACTTTCCACTACCTTTCATTGATCAAGTACTTGACAAGTTGGCGGGTAATGATTATTATTGTTTCTTAGACGGGTATTCCGGCTATAATCAAATTATGGTTGCTCCGGACGATCAAGAAAAGACCACATTTATATGTCCTTATGGCACGTTTGCATTTCGCAAAATGCCATTTGGATTATGTAATGCACCCACCACTTTTCAAAGGTGCATGATATCTATTTTTACTGATTTAATGGATGAAAGAATAGAAGTGTTTATGGATGATTTTTCTGTGTTTGGGAAGTCATTTAATTGTTGTTTGGAAGTTCTTAGGAAAGTATTAACAAGATGTGTTGAGACAAACTTAGTGCTAAACTGGGAGAAGTGTCATTTCATGGTGAGAGAGGGAATTGTCTTAGGCCCTAAAGTATCAAACAAAGGTTTGTAGGTAGATCGGGCTAAAATAGAAGTTATTGAAAAGCTTCCTCCTCCTAAGAATGTCAAGGGTATTTGTAGTTTTTTAGGCCATGCAGGGTTCTATAGAAGGTTTATTTAAGATTTTTCCAAAATATCAAAACCTTTATGTAACTTGTTAGAAAAAGACACTCCCTTCTTATTTGATGATCACTGTTTGCATGCTTTTGACACATTAAAGCACAAGTTAATTTCTTCACATATTGTCACAACACCGGATTGGTCGTCACCTTTTGTTCTTATGTGTGATGCTAGTGATTATGCCGTAGGAGTTGTCTTAGGACAAATCCGGGATAGAATTTTTCATACTATATATTATGCTAGCAAAACACTTATTGATGCACAAATAAACTACACCACAACCGAGAAGGAACTCTTAGCCGTAATGTTTGCATTCGATAAGTTCCGTTCATATTTAATAAATTCTAAAGTGATGGTTTATACGGATCACTCGGCAATACGATATCTGTTGGAGAAGAAGGACGCCAAACCTAGACTAATTAGATGGGTCCTCTTACTTCAGGAATTTGATATTGAAATCAAAGACCGAAAAGGAGCGGAAAATCAAATAGCCGATCATTTATCGAGATTAGAACAAAGCGATGAGAGGAATCAACAAGTAGGGATAAGAGAAAATTTTCCGGACGAACAGATATTAGCTATCTCTGTGGGTAGTATACCATTGTATGCTGACTATGTGAATTACATAGTTAGTAATATATTACATCCAGATATGGATTATCAACAAAGGAAAAGGTTCCTTCAGCAGGTGAAATATTACCTGTGGGATGATCCATACCTATATAAAATCTGTTCGGATCAAATTATCCGGAGGTGTGTTGCTGAAGTAGAGGTTCTTAGTATCATAGAAAAGTGTCATTCATCACCTTATGGAGGACATTTTAAGGGAGACCGGACTGCGGCTAAAGTTCTGGAGTCAGGTTTTTATTGGCCCACTTTATTTAAGGATGTCCACTTATTTGTGAAAATTTGTGATAAATGTCAAAGAACGGGTAACTTGAGTCGAAAGGCGAGCATGTCAATGAATACCATTTTAGAGGTTGAAATTTTTGATGTTTGGGGGATTGATTTTATGGGACCATTTGTTAATTCGGATGGCAACCTATATATTCTTTTAGCAGTCGACTACGTGTCAAAGTGGGTCGAAGCTATCGCTACGAATAAGAACGATGCCAAGGTGGTAATAAAATTTTCACAAACTAATATCTTTTCAAGATTCGGTACACCTAGAGCAGTTATTAGTGATAGCGGAAGCCACTTTTGTAATTCACAATTTAAAACACTACTAAGAAAGTACAGAGTGACGCATAAGATCGCTTTAGCATATCATCCTCAAACTAATGGTTTGGCTGAGGTTTCTAACAGGGAAATTAAATCCATTTTAGAGAAAACGGTAAGTGCCACTGATGCGCAAATCTCGCACACCGCTATAGGCGGTAGCTAGACTGCGGCACGAAACGGCAGTGTACCGATCGTTCAAGTAATATAAAACGAGGAGTAAATCCCCGAGTATCGATCTCGGAAGGAACACAGTAATGTGGAGTTAACTATTGAGGAAGGACTTGAGATCGAAGTCCTTAAGGTCGGATGGATTGCGAAAGGGGGGTGATTTTGTTTGTGGAAAATAAAATGAAAGCTACAACTACTCCTATGCAATGCCGCTATGCAATGCTTCGCTTGGCGGGATGGAGACTAGGCATGCCTTGAGCGCGCTGCTTCACTAGGCGGATGGGCGAGTAGGCTAGCAGATGAGGTGAATAAGTGCGGAATCGAACTATGCAGGCCTTGAGCGCACTGCTTCGTAAGGCGAATGGATTACATGGGCCGCTATGCCACGCTTCGCTAGGCGGAAGGAAGAGTAGGCTTGCGGATGGAGTGGGTCACACCGGCGGAATGAGGGCCGCAAGCACCTCTTCGCAAAGCACACCGCTAACAATTGTTAGGGCGGCACAACACAACAACCAATCCACACCACATGGCACACCTCAAAATGATAAGCAAGAATACCCAAATTACATAGACATAATTAAGTACAAATGCTAATAGTCAAAATACACTTCATCAAATATGTAAGAAATACAACTAAACTATCAACTACAAGGGGAGGTAAGTGTGCGAAATCGACCGACTCCGAAGTCTTGTTGAGGATTCACGGAAGGAAACGCCGGGTTGTCAATCCGCGACCAAGCTCGGTCCTCAACTGCGTCCGGGGTAGAGAAGGCTGTCACTACCTTCCAATGGACCCGTCTTCTTCGTGTCACGAACCGGAGGAATGATCACAAGCTGCTCCAATCTTGAAGAAGAAGGCTAGGTTGACTCCCTTCTTGAAGCCCAAGGATGAAGGAGGAGGCCAAGAGGAAGCTCCGGCGACGATTTGGCGTTGAAAGCTTGCCCGGAGATCCTCCCTAAGGTGGGCGGTGCTGGAGGAGGCGAAACTCCCCGAAATAGGCGGAAAACGGCGGTCTGGAGGCGATCAGATGATGGATCCCGACCTAAAATCGCGCATGTCTATTTATAGACGGAGCAGAATTAAACAACGCGCACGATCAGGCGCACGACCAATGGTCGTGCGCGAAGAAATGCCTCTGATCGTGCGCGAAGAACCTGTAGCATAGCCAGATCTGCACAAAATCGCACGGTCAGTGGCGCACGACCAATGGTCGTGCGCGAAGAAGTGCCTATGATCGTGCGCTGTCGCTCAATCAGGGCTCAATCAGGGACGGGAATAAAGGCACGACCAATGGTCGTGTGCCTGGTCGTGCGAGAAGGAAAACACACGACCAGTGGTTTTTTCGACCGAAAATCCCCCAGAACCCATCCCGAGTGTCGCACAACCCTTGAACCTGCATGAAAATATACTAGACCACAGAAATACATGAAATCACACCAAGATTGGCATAAATGTGCACTAAGCAATGAAATGGGCAACGTGATCAAATAGAATTGAATATAGGCCTAAAGTGAAGTGCATGAAAACTAGCCCAGATGAGTCCGGAATTCACTATATAAACTGGACTCATCACACCCCCAGACTTACCTGTTTGCACGTCCCGAGCAAATCATCTCAGGGCGAAGAAAAAGAGAACTAGTTGGCTAGGCAATTGTACGAACGAAGTACCATGCGAAGTCGCAACCTCATGCACAAAGAGAAATAGTAGAAAACAATTCTACGTATGCACGGTAATTTTTATTTTCTAGAAACGTAGAAGACATATTACTCATACTCCTAATGTGAATCACAGTGAATCATCCGGTTACGCGTAGAACGAAAGTAGACAGACAGTGAGGTGAGCATTGCCAAAGATCGGGTCTCGGGAGGATCTCCAAAGGAATCCACCAATGTCGATGACCATACGCTTGCCCGTTCACACTCTCTCCACGACACTGGTTTGACTCAAGCGCGCAAATCAATAGGACTTTAGGATAAAACAGGGCTTGGGTTTAGGTGGGGTATAACAACGATAAACAAGAAGGCTAAGCACACCAAACCCAAATGAACAAGTACAAACACAGATAAATCACCCTATGCCCAAACATAATTAAATGGGTGCACACACCAACAGGCTTAGATTTGATAACATCGGTGTGTGCACCGCCTACTCCAAAATACAAAACATTTTTATATATTTTCCATTTTTTTCTTTTCTTTTTCGTCTCCCTTTTTTTTAACATTGCTTTCATTTTTTTTTCACATAATAAATCCAGCAAAAATACCATTTGGGCACAACCACATATCACGATATGAACACCACTTCAACACCCCACATTCAAAATATAAATAATAAAGCTCAATCATGGGTGTGCTAATAGGGTTGGCTATTTGGCTTTGGTGACGTATAGTGGAGCTGAATCAAAAGGAGGGGTAGGCACAACTGGGTAGCGAGGGTAATGTGGTAGGAACGGGTACAAGGCTCAACCGGGCCAAAATGAGGGCCTACATCATATTTGCGCGCTTGACTAACCATATACCCATGCTTCGAGAGTCGCTTGGGGCAAGTTCTTAGCCACCGAGAAAGATTAACCTTCCTCCCGACTCGAGCAATACGAGGCTACTGAACGCCTACACACAATTCTACGCCACCGTTTGATTCATAACCGGATTCACAACTAGAGTGCAGTAAACAAAATTTACGCTAATAGAAAAATAGAAACTAAAAGCATATAAAGAATTTTAATTTACACAAACTCTAAGTGAACATGAGTGTACGACTAGGGACACTCTTGGAGTCAACATTTTACTCCGCAGTACAATCCTACGCCAACACAACATTCTTTACTTAGCGCACAAGTGATAAAAAAACTCGGCACGTGCAAAAATTTAAGCACGTTCTCAAGTGGGTGATGCGGTGCGCGATGCAAATGAACAAAACCAAATATCATAATAAAAGCTTCTAGCATGCAAAAGATGTGTGACTGTGAGTGGGTAACGAAGCGCGGTTCTCCCCCCAGACTTAATCTAAGCAATACATCATAATGATATGACAGTGAAAATCAAAATCGAAAGCTAGGGAAGAAGTTACCCAATGCTCAGCAAATGAGCATACCAGAAGATGCATGAAAATCTGAAGCAAACCCGCCATTCAGAATTTGCAATGAGTACCTGCAGGGGTGAGCTCCACAAAAACAAAAGAAAGCAGAAATGCTAAAACTGAACAGAAATTAACTAACTACTCTAACTAGGAAAATGAAAATGCAATAAAAGTAAGATAACTACTGGGGTTATTGTCATCCCAGCACGAATTATTCAGGTTTTGTACAGTTCTAGCTTATAGGCCTATGAAAAGAAAAGTGCACAGGTAACTGTTCTAATATGCGCATCGGTAGCGGGTACCGATGCGGAGACAGAGCAGTCACCCCTCTACCTAAATATAGATACCCGCTCCTCACAGGTAGAGGGTAGAGAATGTAAGTGGAGGAGGAAATATCCTCACTCAACTCACCAAAAACATCCTTGCCCAGCAAGGTATCGTCTCCATGAAGGTGGCAGGAGGAAAAGGTAATGAGTGGAGCTTCCTCTACGGAGGGGGGATCAACCTCCTCACATAAGAGGATGCTCACATCATTGACTTGAGCAAAATGCTCCATGTCCTCCCGGGGTACCTGCGAAGATTCAACCTGCACAGGCTCAGATGAAGAAGGGGGGTTAGGAAATAAAAGAAAAGAATGACTTAAATAATCAAAAATTGGGGGAGTGGTCCTGGTCTCACTCCCAGCAGGATCCAAACATAGATCACTGTCAGTGTCATATGAGTCATAGCGAGGGGAATTCAGGAGCTCAAGGTCCTCTGTGGTGAGGTGGACCTCCTCATCCAATAAGGAAGTACAAACCTCCTCATCAGAAGAGGAATCCTCCTTATCCCACTTCGGCGCATCATCGTGTGCCAAGGAGTTACACTCCTCATCAGAGAGAATAACATCATCGTCCCACTTTGATGCAACCTCAGGCTCCGAATGAACCTCCTGCACAACATCATCAACCAACTTAAAAGGAATAGGAATAGAAAATTCTTGCAAAGAAAGAGGAGGAACAACGGTACTAACATCAGGGAATATATAAACAGGTTCCTCAGGGGGTGAATCCAAAAGAGGAGATGAACGCAAAGGGAGAGGAATCTCCACCACGTCATCAAACTGAGCAGTTGAAAGTCTGATGGGAATATCTGCAGCAGTCCCTCATAGACAAGGTGGTACTGTGAACTCATCATCAGAATCAGAAGGGGCAACCAAATGAGAGGTGGATGGACAAACACGGACATCCAGTTCATCATCCATCTCCAACTGGCGCTGGAATTCTGCACAGTCTTTCAATGAATGCTCAGTGCTATGACAACACAAACATAATTTTCTATTCCTCGTCAGTCCTTGCGGGGCCGGTGAGGAATACAAAAATGATGGAAGTGGCGAAGAAGAGTGACCATAAGACTTGGGTACAGTGTATGAAGTGTCGTAGGAAAACGATGCTTCATGCACTGAACCACGAGAATTATGCCCACCATCTTCAGTGGGGCACTCATCACTAGAATGCCTAGCATCCCCACACCATTTGCAACGGATATTTAGATAAGCAAACATGGTGCAAAGGAAGATAATTCACCAATAGAAATATTCTAAGCAAGAATTAAATATACACACACAATAAAATTGAAAACCTGCTTTTGAAAAATTGCAAATAAAGATTAGAAACAAAAAATTAAAGGATGCTACTTATATAACAAGAAATACAAAAGATGGTATAAAGGATGCTACTTATCACTAGAATGCCTAGCATCCCCACACCATTTGCAACGGATATTTAGATAAGCAAACATGGTGCAAAGGAAGATAATTCACCAATAGAAATATTCTAAGCAAGAATTAAATATACACACACAATAAAATTGAAAACCTGCTTTTGAAAAATTGCAAATAAAGATTAGAAACAAAAAATTAAAGGATGCTACTTATATAACAAGAAATACAAAAGATGGTATAAACAAAGGGCTTCTATCTCTTGTCTCCCTCTCCAGCAAACTCACACGTCTGTGTTCCCCGGCAACGGCGCCAGAAACTTGATGCGCAAATCTCGCACACCGCTATAGGCGGTAGCTAGACTGCGGCACGAAACGGCAGTGTACCGATCGTTCAAGTTATATAAAACGAGGAGTAAATCCCCGAGTATCGATCTCGGAAGGAACACAGTAAGGTGAAGTTAACTATTGAGGAAGGACTTGAGATCGAAGTCCTTAAGGTCGGATGGATTGCGAAAGGGGGGTGATTTTGTTTGTGGAAAATAAAATGAAAGCTACAACTACTCCTATGCAATGCCTCTATGCAATGCTTCGCTTGGCGGGATGGAGACTAGGCAGGCCTTGAGCGCGCTGCTTCACTAGGCGGATGGGCGAGTAGGCTAGCGGATGAGGTGAATAAGTGCGGAATCGAACTATGCAGGCCTTGAGCGCACTGCTTCGTAAGGCGAATGGATTACACGGGCCGCTATGCCACGCTTCGCTAGGCGGAAGGAAGAGTAGGCTTGCGGATGGAGTGAGTCACACCGGCGGAATGAGGGCCGCAAGCACCTCTTCGCAAAGCACACCGCTAACAATTGTTAGGGCGGCACAACACAACAACCAATCCACACCACAGGGCACACCTCAAAATGATAAGCAAGAATACCCAAATTACATAGACATAATTAAGTACAAATGCTAATAGTCAAAACACACTTCATCAAATATGTAAGAAATACAACTAAACTATCAACTACAAGGGGAGGTAAGTGTGCGAAATCGACCGACTCCGAAGTCTTGTTGAGGATTCACGGAAGGAAACGCCGGGTTGTCAATCCGCGACCAAGCTCGGTCCTCAACTGCGTCCTGGGTAGAGAAGGTTGTCACTACCTTCCAATGGACCCGTCTTCTTCGTGTCACGAACCGGAGGAATGATCACAAGCTGCTCCAATCTTGAAGAAGAAGGCTAGGTTGACTCCCTTCTTGAAGCCCAAGGATGAAGGAGGAGGCCAAGAGGAAGCTCCGGCGACGATTTGGCGTTGAAAGCTTGCCCGGAGATCCTCCCTAAGGTGGGCGGTGCTGGAGGAGGCGAAACTCCCCGAAATAGGCGGAAAACGACGGTCTGGAGGCGATCGGATGATGGATCCCGACCTAAAATCGGGCATGTCTATTTATAGACGGAGCAGAATTAAACAACGCGCACGATCAGGCGCACGACCAATGGTCGTGCGCGAAGAAATGCCTCTGATCGTGCGCGAAGAACCTGTAGCATAGCCGGATCTGCACCAAATCGCACGGTCAGTGGCGCACGACCAATGGTCGTGCGCGAAGAAGTGCCTATGATCGTGCGCTGTCGCTCAATCAGGGCTCAATCAGGGACGGGAATAAACGCACGACCAAATGGTCGTGCGCCTGGTCGTGCGAGAAGGAAAACGCACGACCAGTGGCTTTTTCGACCGAAAATCCCCCAGAACCCATCCCGCGTGTCGCACAACCCTTGGACCTGCATGAAAATATACTAGACCACAGAAATACATGAAATCACACCAAGATGGGCATAAATGTGCACTAAGCAATGAAATGGGCAATGTGATCAAATAGAATTGAATATAGGCCTAAAGTGAAGTGCATGTGCATGAAAACTAGCCCAGATGAGTCCGGAATTCACTATATAAACTGGACTCATCAGCCACTAGGAAAGATTGGTCGCAGAAATTGAATGATGCGTTGTGGGCTTACAGAACTGCATTTAAGATGCCCATAGGACTGACCCCGTACAAGATGATCTATGGAAAAGCTTGCCACCTTCCTGTCGAGTTAGAACATAAAGCTTATTGGACTACAAAAAAATTAAATTTCGATTATAAGGAAGCCGGTAAGAATAGGTTGCTTAATCTCAATGAACTCGATGAGATGCGATTTCATGCATATGACAATGCAAAACTATATAAGGAAAGAACAAAAAAATGGCATGACGCTCGCATAGAGAAGAGAGAATTTATTCCAAATCAATTAGTATTACTTTATAATTCTCGCCTTAAACTATTTCCGGGTAAATTGAAATCTAAGTGGTCCGGTCCGTTTCGAGTTAAAGAAGTCCACCCTTTTGGGGTAGTTTCCATTTGCAATGACAAAGACGGTTCCATTTTTAAAGTAAATGGGCAACGACTTAAAGCGTATTACCATAACAATGAGCCGCGGGAGGTGATGGTAATAAATTTATCTGTCTAAAGAATGGTTGGGTCTAGCCGAGACGTTAAATCAAGCTCTAATTGGGAGGCAACCCAACTAAAATAAATTAATTAAGTAGTGGGTCTAGCCGAGACGTTAAATCAAACGCTAATTGGGAGGCAACCCAACTAAAATAAATTAATTAAGTAGTAATTATAAAGGTTAAAGGTTGAGCAGCGTAGGGAAAGTCCGTAAAAATTTTCTGCATTAAGTTGTCACGACAAGGTTGTAACCAAGGTTCTAACTTTTTATTCTCTGTCCTTTTGACTAAGAAAACAAGCTAAAATAAAAAAATATATATTAAAAAGAGAACAGGAAACACCGGTCCAAGATGGAGTCGACCGGACAGCTTGCGTAACTAATCCGAACCGTTGGATAAACCCGTCCAACCACTTGGCGTAAACCGCCGGTCCAACGAAAGGATATTTAAAGCAAAGATACCCGGTTTAGGTTTTATTCTTCTTCTCCCTGGTTTGACGGCTTCAGTGGAGAAACCCTATCCCCCTTTTCGCCGGAGAGCTGCGCGGGATTGCTCGAACGACGAGGCGGAGAGCAGCGTATGTGTTCTCTTCACGACGAGGCGGCGACAACCTTCGTGCTCTCTTCAAAAGAGGCGGCGATTCCTTCTAGCAAGGCAGCGACATTGAAGACTCGATTTCACCCTTGATTCGGTAACATTTCGCAACTACTCTCCTTCCTTACGACAAGATAATAAAATTTTACAAATTTCTAGGATTCTCACTAGTATCAAATTTACTTACCAGAAAATGTCATCTAAGCGTAAAGTCAAAAGCAAACCCGCACCAAGTTCACGAAAGGATTTTCGATTCATAAATGATGAAGCAAAATTACGATACGAAGGTTTACAAGATAAGCCTTTCATTTTCGAACGAGGGTTTGAGATCGAAAAACGGGCGTGGAGTATGGAATATATCACACGAATGAAAGATTTTGGTTGGGAATCATTTTGCCACCCCCGAAAGGAAGCTGTGTTGCCTTGGGTATATGAGTTTTATGCCAATGCGCTTACCGTTGAAGAACGAAAAATTTATGTGAGAGGACATTCAGTCGATTTTTCTGGTAAGGCGATTAATAGTTATTTTGGCATGACGGTTCCGAATGAAGATGAGTATCTGCGCGTACAAGCCACAACTCCGCCATCCGTCATTGCAGAGGAAATTTGTAATAATGTTGACACCGCCTGGATTTCAACGGAAGGTTCCAATTTGAAGGCGAATAGTTTAAAACGGGAAGCCAAGGTGTGAATTTTGTTTATTAACACGAGCGTAATCCCTACCAAAAACACTACAAGAGTCGCTATGGATCGTGCCATATTAATTTATTGTATTTTAAAGGGTATTCGTTTTGATGTTGGGAATATCATTTCAAATCAACTTCAGAAGAGGTTACTTGCTATGGATAGGTTACAATTATGGTTCCCTACGCTTATTACTGAACTTTGTCGTGTTAGCGGGATGTGGGGAGACAAAGAAACCTTAATTACAAGAGTCGGACACCATATTACTAAGGTAGTAATAAACAGCAATATTAGGGACAGTTCGGACTTTCTAGAGAGCACACCGCCTCCTGCAGGAAATACAGATCCCCTCCCCAAGCCCGCTGCGAGTACTCCTTCTTCTTCCACCGCACCAGCACAGGTTGACTTAACAGAGATCATTGATAATATGGTAAGCGCAACAGAAGAAAGAGAATACATGAAGTGTTATCAGCGTTTCAGTCACCTACTCATTAATGAAAAATGTGATGATCTCCTGCGGAATCAAGCTAAACTCATGGAGGATGTTGGTTTGGATACCGTGAAGACTGACTACAAATACAAATCGAGATTTGATCAGCAAGGTTATTTGCTCTATGCAGATGGCGAACGGATTGATATTAGTGAAGCCCCCGGCATGGATGACGAGATGCCCGATGCTTAGTTCTGGTTTATGGTCGTTTTGAACACTTATTTCTGCCTTTCATCAGACAATGGTCGTTTAATTTCTTTTGGGTTTTGTAATTTTAAAGACTTATCTGCTACTCCTGATTTGCGGCTATGCAGTGCTGCTGCTTTTATGTTTTTTTTATTTTATTATGACTGATTTACGTTTTAATGATGGTTTGGATACCGTGAAAACTGATTTACGTTTTATTATGACTGATTTTTAACATTAATTGGCAGATTAATTAAAATTGAAATTTCATGTAATGAATTTAACGTTAGTAAGATGCGGTTATAACTCTCTTAAGTATTTCAATTATGCACTAGATTCTCTAAAAAATTTGCTCTCTACAAAATAATGTTATTAACCTATTAACATAATTGTGGAAGGATAAACAAGAACTAAGTCAATGTTGTAAGCTAAAACATAGAGTGTGTAGTTAATTGATAACAATGAGTAGGGTCACCTTTGGATCAGATCACACCACAACTATTTTTGATTATCCATCAGTCTTTGAGCTTGAACTTATCATTTTGATACCATTTGTCCAAGCACAACTTTTCAATAATTTCACTAGTTATTTTTTAGTTAACTTTCCGACTTTAGGGGTTTAATAAAAATGTGTGTGAGTCATAGTGATATGTGACCTAAGTGTGTGTACACCTACTTAGAATGATCCCAACTATGATCATAAAGTAAAAGAAAACTTATAAAAAAATATATATAAAAAGAAAAGAAAAAATGTATAATGACATAGTGATATGTGGCCTAAGTGTGTGTACACCTACTTGGAATGATCCCAACTATGGTCTTAAAATTGATGATGGTTAAGAAATAAACCTCAAAGTATGGAGAGTCATTAAGAATTTTAACTAGGGAAATTCCGCTCTCTATCAAAATTTATTCATAAAGTCTTCACCAAGCCAAAGTCATTCATTTTGTATGCTCCTATGATTTCTTATCAAATTGAACTATTAAACTTTTGTGGAGGCTAAAACAAAGACTAGGCATATTCTTATCCTTTTCAATTATGAGTATGTTTAATGAGTTAAGTTGCTTGAGAGTGAATAATTTTAGGGAAGAACACACACAACACTAGAAGTATTGAGAGAGCTGCACTGGTTATCTAACTAACGAAATTGTGAATGTTTGAAATATCTTTTAAGAGATCTGCCTTAGTTAATTTGAAATCCTGAAGTAAGCCTAAGCTGGTGTACGTAAAGAAGATGATTTTTACCTTGTCCTAATAGAGGTTTTCATATTTATTTGCCAGAACTGGTTAATGTTTGTTATGGACTAGCAAAGAGCTAAGTGTGGGGGTGTGATAACTTCTCAAAAAGAAGTTATTAACTCTATTATTTTAGTGAATATTGAGAAAATATACGAAAGATAAAGATCAATTGACTAATAAATATTATATTTTTAACTTGGACATTTTTATCGTCGAATGTGTAATGTATGTGTGCAGGAATCTGAGAAATACATGAAGAAAATAAGCAAGTGTTAGGCTGGAATTATATTGCTGGGAAGATTACAGCAGTTTGGTCATAACCTGGTCGTAACATAGCGGTTTAAATTGAAAAATCTGAACCAAAAGTACAGATTTTTCGAAATACTCAAAATAGGCCTGCGGTTCCTTGTTGAAAAGACGTCTCCTTTCAGTTTTTGGACTGTAGCGTGGAGATATTAAAGAAGCGTTGGCTGATTCGAAAAAGAGGAGAGAGATACGGGTGATTTTTAGAGAGAGAAAAAGTGAAGAAGGTTTGGAGAAGAAGAAAGAGGCGACACATTGAGCGGATTTGGTTACGGAAAGGACGAATTCCTGCGCTAATATTTAGACTCCAAACAATGTCTTGTAAGATCTTTCCAATTTGGTTTTTCATTTCAAGAATCATGAACTAATTCTTCGTATCTTGTATGTCGTGAGTACTAGTTTTTGTTGTGATGTTTAATTTATAATTTTTCCGTATGATTTCTTGGTTTGCTATCTTTATCAATGTTATGATTTATTGCGAAAGATTTGAATCATGTTTATCTTTAACATTTCGTAGTGAGATTCGAGAGAGGAATCACGATTGATTTAAGATAAATACTTAATGTTATGCGGCGAGATTCGAGAGATGAGTCGCATGAATATCTAATTTAAATCTTTACTTTTATACTATGCCACGAGATTCGAGAGAGGAGCGGTGTGTTTACATCATAACTTTGATATAATAAAGGAGAGAGGAAGAGATTCCATCACCTTATTAGCAAGAGCGATTTGAACAATTTAATTTACCTAGCATTTTTCTAAGTTAGAGATAACTAGCGAAATCTAGGTTATGGGAATTCATAGATCGAGAGATTATGATTCCTAGTTTTTAATCGAGCAAGATAGTAAAACAAATATAATGCATCAGTATATTTAGTAAATATCACAACAGATCTAGGAAAGCGATATACAAGATTCCTTTCTCTAAAAGTTGATAAAAATTAACTTAAGTATTTTTTGTATTTTAAAAATTAGTTTTAAATATTCTGCAATTTAATTTCGTCCAATCAATCGAATTATTTAACTTGGATTTAAGGAAAAGAGTAAACTAATATTCATAAGCGTTAGAGTGTTCACTTCTCCGAGGGAACGATCTTAACTCACTATTATATTACTTGAGCCGGCACGTATACTTGCGTATATACACTAAAGGCGTATCGGTCCACATGTATCAATTAATATTCACATAATTAATTATCTCACGGCCAGTTATTAAAAAAAATTCAATGGCAATCCATGTGGTTCATATTTACATTATTAATCAATTAGACCAATTTGCCTTTCATATTACATATGCTCGAGCACACCCATACGAGTTAATATACGCCGTTATAATTACAATCATCCAAATGAACTAAGCTCAATTGTTACACAAGCAATGTGAGGTTCTTAGTACAAAGTCAAAAATGGTGTCAAAACTAGACCTTCTACAATACGATGTGCAGTTTGAGTATGAACCATGCGGAAGCTGGTGGTTCAGTAATATCCTGAATTCGATGAGGGCAGTCCAATGAGGATGAGAAGTGCTTGTTGAGGTGTGATTCCCATCCGATACGGAGAATAACGCATGAGGTCCATAATTTAATCTTATTCAAAATTTCTTCTTAAGCAAAGTCAATGAAAGGGACAATTGGTGCATTTTTGAGCAAAGTCAATGAAAGGGACAATTGGTGCATTTATGCACTTGACAGCAAAATTAAAGTAGGGGCTAATAAATCTTACATGCAACAGCTCACATGCATGACACAAAAAGGAATTTTCTTTTATTCTTGGCAGAGATGCCAGAGAAGAATAGGAGGCAAATATTATAAATAAGCATACCTTTCATAAAGTGAAGAATAGCATTGATAAAAACTTAACAATGGCTGCTCATCACCTGATCCCCCTTCTTCTCGCCCTCATTGCCTTATCTTCCTCCCCTGCAGCATTCGCCGCCGACCCCAATCAGCTCCAAGATTTCTGAGTTGCGGATAATAACTCCAACAGTAAGATACTATACATAACTCAATTCTTATTCTAAGTTCCTCACGAGAACAATTTATTGTGGTGCAGTATTCGTGAATGGATTCGTGTGCAAGGACCCCAAGTTGGTGACGGAGAATGACTTCCTATTCAGAGGCTTGAACAAGCCAGGAAACACGACGAACCAGCTGGGGTCGAAAGTGACGCTGGTCTTCGCGCAGCATCTCCCGGGGCTGAACACCCTAGGCGTCGCCGGGGCCCGCCTAGATTTCGCTGCCGGCGGGGTTAACCCTCCTCACTTGCACCCTAGGGCCAGCGAGCTGCTCTTTGTGATCAAGGGTACCCTCTTCGCAGGGTTCGTGGCCTCCAATAACAAGCTCTACACCAAGGTCCTCTACGAGGGCGACGCCTTCGTCTTCCCTCAAGGCCTCATCCACTTCCAGTTCAACAATGGGGAAACCGACGCAGTGGCGTTGGCCTCGTTCGGCAGCCAGAATCCGGGGCGGGTCGACATCGCCAACGCCATTTTCGGAGCGAAGCCGCCCATCTCTCCGTATGTTTTGGAGAAGGCTTTTCAGCTTGACAAGAAGACTGTGGAGTTGCTCCAGGCCAAGTTGTGGATTACCAACTCTTAATCATAAGCTAGCAATATTTACTTCTGTATCAGAATAATAAGTAAGCATGTGTTATGACTAATTAAGCTTACCCGTCCCCTTTTATATGTTTTTTTCCATGTTGATATATTTTGCTCCGACCTTGTTTCTTAATTCCTCCAACCTGGAACCCTCGATGTATCCCCCGGCTTTGGAGATGACAGACGCCGATCATGTGGGAGAGGGTATTTGCCGGTCTTGGAGGGCATGCGTTGGTGGGAGTTGGTCGGCCGGACGGGACCTCCGTTTGCGGAGTTCAGAGAGCCGGATCCTGGCTTGACTTTGTTTGGCTTAGTCGGCGTTGGAGTTGATGCGGTGCGGGCATGGCGGCGAAGGCATGTGGGAATGCAGTGACCTTGACGGTGTTTCTCTCTGGTAGAGGGGCTTGGTGTCGATGGTGTACTGCGTGGGTGCAATTGGCCTCAACAATGCTTCTCCGATGGTGGGAGGTGGTTAGGTCGTCATCCGAAAACGAAAGTGTTGTAAAATCAGGTACTCAACACAAGACACAACTATAAAATTGCAGGTATAAGAACACAAAAAATATGGCACAAATCTGCACTCAGCAAAACCTGCTTCGACATGCACAACCACACACCTACTATACACACACATATATATAATCAAACAATATATATATAATAAAACAATATATATAAATGCAAATATAGGAATAAAAAAATGTAGAAGAAATAACCGTTCGATGAATACGCCGTAGATGCGCCGGACACGCGCGATCCGCAGACGAGTAAAAAATCTGGACTGCAATCCGCCTACCGGACGCACAAGATTGGCCGGAACCTTCGACGTCAAAGTCTGACGTCCAATCGCATCACCACCGGAGACCACGCTACTACCGGAGTGGAAGTCCAAGCCGGATTTAACCATGCTTCTCTCCACGACAAGTCTTCTCCTTCGCTCCACGCTCTCCACCAACACCGATGGCTATCTCCTCCAAGACCGACGACAACTCTCCTCATCCAACGCCAGCGGCTATCCTCCAAGGCTGGCGGCAAGTCCTCTAAGACCGGCGATCCTCCTTGAGGCCGGCGGTCTCCCCGATTGCACGAGGAAAGAGAAACAAGGGAGAGAGAGAGTGTGTGTTAAACCACCACACTCATTTTCCATTCCAAAACCCGTGTCAAAGATAGGAGAAGGGGGCCAATTATAAGCACGAGTGGATGGTCTGGGTAGGCGGTGTGAGACTAATCTTGGCATGCGTTTTTTGGTTCATGCTGGACCGTCCAACAGTTGATTCACTTATTAATGACTTCAAAATTGTGCGCTCTACTTTTCTACAGTGCCCTACTGCCCTTTTTATTTAATTTCTATTTTATAAGGCGATTGTTATCCGCACTACAGTTTTAGCTATCTGCACTTTTTTTGTATGAGTTATTATGCGCCTTTTGGCAATACGTCTTGTGCGTGCATTTTTAGAAAAAGTGATCAACACGAAAGTTGTAGATCTCATCGAGATCTATAACTTTCTTGTTGATCACTTTTCCTAAAAATGCACGCACAAGACGTACTGCCGCCCTGATTGAAACATGTGCGTAACTATAACGAATTTTTGGAAATACACCTTGTACATGCATTTTTAGGAAAAGTGTTGAACACGAAAGTTGTAGATCTCGTTGAGATCTACAACTTTCGTGTTGAACACTTTTCCTAAAAATGCATGTACAAGACGTATTTTCAAAATGCGCATAATAACTCATACAAAAAGAGTGCGGATAACAATCACCTTTTTATAAAGATTTCAAACACTCTCCCTGGCTTTCTTTCTTTTTGGGTATGTTTGTCTGGTGATCAGAGTGGGACTGGTGAGAATGTGAGCAGTGGGAATGAAGCTTGGGACTGTTTTTGTGCAGCGGCAACAGTGAGAATGGAACGTTTACCAAACAGATGACAAATTTCTTCTGACAAATTTCTTTTGCCAGGAATGAAGCAAAAAAACGTCCAAACAAATTAATAGTCTTTATCTCCCATTCTCCATCTACTTTATGTCCATTTATTGCAAATCAAGTAGTACCACCTACTTTTCTCATTTCCCTTCCTTCTTAACTTGGCAACTATTTGTCTCCCTCTTATTTCCCAACAAATGGACGGCTTTTGAAAAAACGCCGCGAAATCATTGGCGTCGTTTGAAAAGCGCTGTGAAAACTAATAAAGAACGTTGCCGTAGAACATAGATTTTGTAGTGTATTTTTGTAGTAATTAAGTTGATATTTACAAAGATTGGCAATACAATTAAAGTTATTAAATGCAGGAGAAATTGACTAAGGGTGATGAATGTTTGGCAACTAAAAATCTTTTCCAATAAGAAAACATATTAATTAATATTGCAAATACAATTTCATTGCTCGTGATAAATTCCATATAAGTTATGATTAATTATACTTTTAATCATTGAAAATACACTATATATAGTGTTAATTTTGAGATAGAAAGCAAATATACTACAAATAAAGAGACATTCAAGAGAGAGTTGTTAATAGATAAGAGGAGATCGAGAGAGTTGTTAATAGATAAGAGGAGATCGAGAGAGTTGTTGCGTGTTAAAGAGAAAAATGAATAGAGAGGAAAAATTGCCAGTGTGGCTCAACCGACTATTAGAATTGAAATTTAATGAGACATGTGAGAGACATGAGGGGAAGACTAAAAATGTTAAGAACATATATTGTCTTCACTGTTGTGTCAACATTTGCTCTAATTGCACTGCCACTCATGACTCTCACCGCCTTCTCCAGGTTCCTTTCTTTGGTTACTTTTTCAAGCATGCCTCATTTTTTTGTCTCTTTAGTTTCTTTCATATTCTCTTAAGATTTATCATGTTTTCAAACAAGTTTTGTTAGGGTTCGATTTCAAATATTTTAAACATTATTTACAAATGATAAAAACTATTTTATTTTCATTTTTGTTTAAAAAAATATAACTATTTATTTTAATTATATACTAAGAATTCTAATCGATTAAAGCGTAGCTTTGGCTTCAGCATTCACTTAAATTGATTAATATCTTGTTTAGATATCCTAAATAAGAACTTTTGATTTTGTCCTCCATCATATTTTGTCCCTAGGAAGTTTTCAATTAGGATTGCTAATTAATTCATGATGAAGATAAACAAAAAAGAGTACAAAAAAAATATTGTTCTATGCATGATGATCCCTTATTTCTAACCAACTTTGCTAAGTGTTTGTATTTATATGATATAAAGTTTAACTTCCTGGCAACTATGTGTATGACATTTGTGGTTATAAACTTATAAAGTGTGCTAAACGCTTGAACATTATCAAATAGAGAACAAATTGATCACAAAACGGTGTTTTATGTCGATCCTAGATGCTTATCAGTTGTCGATCCTTGCATATAGGTTACAATTTGCGCTCTGAATTAAATCAAAAATATGGGTGATTGTTATCCGCACTACAGTTTTGGCTATCCGCACTTTTTTGTATGAGTTATTACGCGCCTTTTAGAAATACGTCTTGTACATGCAGTTTTAGGAAAAGTGTTCAACATGAAACGAGATCTACAACTTTCGTGTTGAACACTTTTCCTAAAAATGCATGTACAAGGCGTATTTCCAAAAATTCGATATAATTACGCCAATATTTCAATCAGGGCGGCAATACGTCTTGTGCGTGCATTTTTTGAAAAAATGTTCAACACAAAAGTTGTAGATCTCGACGAGATCTACAACTTTCTTGTTGATCACTTTTCCTAAAAAAGAATGTACAAGACGTATTTCCAAAAGGCGCGTAATAACTCATACATAAAAAGTGCGGATATCCAAAACTGTAGTGCAGATAACAATCACCAAAATATAACATACTAATCAAACAAAACAAAATTTGTAAGTTGCCTTTGAAATTATATTCTTCACCACATAATAAAAACTCATTTATTATTATTTAACTAGGCCATCTATTAATGTTTTTCTTTAATTGCTTAATCATTCTATACTACCATATATAAGTGGTTTAAAAATAAATCATATAAAAAAATGAAATTCTGGAATTTAGGTAAGTCGTTGCATTGAGTGCTACGCAGTGGATGCGGAAGAACTGGGGCAGCTTATTGACTGTGCTTCAATCAAGGTATATTTCATGCCTTATTTTATAATAATTTAATTATTCTGTATTAATCTAAGCTATATATCAAATATTAATTACTAGTAATATACTCCATAGTCTTAATTAGATTTATAAATGTATGCATCGGGAGGCGTGCACATTAAACTTTGGTTTGGAGCAGCATCTCGCTTGCTCGAATTACTATAAGATTGTAACATGAAGCGGTTGCTCATGACTTGTTCACGTTGTCTTTTAATTAAGCGAGCTATGAATTAAGTATTTATTGGTCATATATCACGTACCGAGTTTGATTCCGAGTCCGCTAAGTAGAAACAGTTAAATTTTGTGAAGTGAGCTAGCGCTAGCACCGGCGCTAGCCCCGCGCTTTCTGGTGGCGGCTCCGGATCCTATAAATAGGGGGGGCAATCCCTCTACAGAGAATAATCAGTGACAAGAGGCGACTTGGGCTGTCTGAATAGGCGATCTCAAGTAAGAGTGAACTTGGAGTGAGTTCGCAGGAGAGCTTAGGCGGTCTGACTGGGCGGTCTCAAGTGGGAGAGTGAACTCGGAGTGAGTTCGGAGTGACCTAGAGCAATGTTCGCGAGTTGTGTAAGACTGCAAGCTAGCGCTGGCGGTAGTGATAGCGATGGGCGGTAGCGGCTTGTGTGAATTGGCGGTCTGCATCTGCGGTCTCGTCAGGAGGGAGTGGGAGCAGCGAGCTCGCGCGGTCCGGAGTTAGCGCAGGCGGTAGCGCTAGCGTAGGCGCTAGCGAGAAGTAGAGAAGCGGACTCTGTCCGCGACCAGCTGTTGTTACTTACTCTCGGCTGTTGTGAATCAAGTTGTATGCAACATGTATTCAGCCTGTTTCTTTTGTAATTGTCTGTAACTCTTGCCAAGTAATAAAGAAGTATTTTTTATTCATTCTTGGTGTGCTTGTCTCAGTGTTCCATCGATCTAGAAAATTTCACAGAAATTGCATTTATGAGTCATCACGTTGTTTGACGCAGTCTGCTTTGGTCATTACGTTGTTTCAATGAAAAAAAACATATTGCTCATAGGAGTTTAGTGCAACTGACTGAGATAGATTTTATGGGGGAAATAAAAGCAAACCCAAACAAGACTAAAATTTCCCCCAAACCAACAATCTTCACCTCATCTCTTATTTGAAACAAAACAAATATGAGATGATAAAATAAATATCTAACATCAAATCGGCTTCCTAATTAGAACATCTCTTCTTGTGTGTGTGTGTGTTTGAGTAGTAATTCAATATATATTTACAATTCTAATTAAATTGCTAATTAATTATTTGAAGCAGCCATATATTGCACATGATGAAAGGGTAATTATTTTGAAGCAAAAGCCCAAAGTTGCGGAGAAGCATAACAGACTGGTTGAAAATAGGTGTCGTAGTTGTGACAAGGGCCTACAACTGCCATTTCTATACTGCTCTCTCCACTGTAAGGTAATTTAATTAATTATTTTTAATTACAGATTCCAATTTTTGATAGTCAATATATATATATATATATATATATATATATATATATATATATATATATATATCTATACTTATATCTATACTTATATATAAAGATATTCCTGATTTGTACAGTGCGCCCTGCCTGTCCGTCGCAAACGAAGGCCATCGCACCGTTCGTTCTTCTTCTCGCAGACAATCACAACGGTCGGTTCGCGTCGTTCGTTCTTTCCCTCCGCGATATCTTCCCGTGCCCGCTTCCGCCCCCTCAGCGATTTATCTTCCTCGCTTCTGGCTCCTACATCGCATTCCGCTTCCCTTCTGCAGCAGGTACAAAAGTCTCCCGTTACTTCGATCAACCTTCATGGATATCAACCTTCCGGCTCCTACGATATCCTCAACTTCAAGGTGGGATCTGCTCTTCTTGGATATCGACATCCTCAACCTTCATCTCTTCTTGGTTTTTCGGACTTCAATCTCCTTCCTTCCAGCTTCCTTCGAGTTGCAAATTCCCATTGCAAGACTCCTTCTCTGCCTCCTCCGCGCGGCCGCTAGGGGCACCCTCGCAATCCATGTTCGAGCTGCTCTTCTCGAGGGACTTTGCTCTTATGTTTGAATTGCAGAGCTGGATTCTTTGATCGAAAATCTGCTTTTTTCTGATGATTTTGCTTTTTGACTTTCATCACTGGACTGGGTTTTCTCATTAACCTGAAACATAAGGCTCATTCTCAGTCCCTTGCTGCAGTTCAAATGTTGGCTAAGTTTCTCACTTTCTTATGTATATATTTAAATGTTGGCTGAGTTTCTTACTTTCTTTTGTATAGATATCTCCGATTTCTTGGTGTTTTTATAAGGATCGCCTTCTTATTTTCAATCCTTGTGTAAGACAAATTTTTTTGGCTCATAATGTGTTTGATAAAATGCCCAAATGAGACATAAGTTCTTAAAATAAAATTATCTCAGCGATAGCTGATAAAAGGTAATTATGTTTTAATTTATGTATCACTTTTGGTTCATATTGAACTTTAATCCTTAGGTATTAGTTTGTGCACACTCACACGCACGCGCGCATAAAACGTTGATATTGCCATGCTTGCTTCAACAATAATAATCTTATGCCCACTAAAGTATCCCAATAATCTTATAACAACCGGAACACTAAAGAATCTCATTCGTCGGCATCATTGGGCTCAGCTCCGATGGAATCTGTCAGTGGCCGATGCTTCTTCCGCCTGAGCTTGGGCACGAACCTTGCCTGCGACATAGAATTTTACTTGAAGATTTATTTGATCAAGATGTTTCATGCTCACCAGCTATATGCAAAATAATGTTTATGATTTTGTAGTTTGTTTTGGCACCTGCTATATGCATAATAATTCTCAATCTTACTCTCTCTCTCTCTCTCCACGTTGTTGTGTTGATTCCGTCTCCTCCCATGCCTTAGATAACTGATGCAGCTGCTTCTCATTTCCTTTTTGGTTTCTCTCCAGATCTGCTCTATCTACTGCCCGAACTACCTACAATTTGCCAGGCTGTTGGTTCATCTTCAGCAATTGACCTCTGGCAGGTAAATCATATGTTCAACGGGATAATGTTTATTGTTTCTTTATTCAATCACTTTGGATAGTGCTCCATTGAAACTGGCCGGCCTGAACTTTTTGCATCCGTCAATTTTTATATTGCCTCATTAGACATTTTGAATGTTGCAGTTTTCCCTTATCAGCTGTGTAAGATTAACGTTGTCTGCCTATTTTTGCCTACTGTTTATAATGTTTATAGCTTCGGTAATTATTTAGATGCTAAATCTTTTCTGCATTTAATTTTCTTTAATAGCTTGCATCTTTTCTGAATTTCTTGCTCAATTGGCAAATGCATCGAGAAAGTCTTCAAGTGATGCATCGATCAGGAGATTTTGTTGCCTGCAAAAAGCGGGCTTGGGATGATTATTTCTAATAAGAAACTCAACTCAAAATAAGAAAATAGCCCACACAAGTTCTATATTTGGCAGAAATCTGAAAAGATTTTAGGAAATCCAAACTGAAAAAAAAAACAAAAAACGAAATAGAAAACAAAATCAAAAACGAAATCTAAACTGCAGGCGGTAATGTTTCAAGCATTTCTGTCACCATTGTTTGAGTATTGGTTTCCATGTATAAAACAAAAAATTGTGATGATTATTCTGCTTGATTTGTAGCTATTGATCTTCTGTTATGTTGGAACAAGAAGATTTCTTCAAGTGTATTGGCCGGTGCCTATTCTTATCTGGGTGTTCTTTGAATGTATATTATAAATATGATTGAGGTACTCTTGGTCTGGAAATATGTATATAGCCTGTAAACTGAGAAATATTTAGGTACGCGTGCTTACCATGCTGGTCGTGCGGGTACAATGCTGACCGTCAGATTGGGGATCGGGCCGCCGGTAAAACACAGCGAAAAGAAAAAAATAGAAACAAGCACTAGATCGAACGGCGAGCAGGATGGATCGGACGGCGAGTAGACCATCTTGCGCACCATTTCCCTGCAAACCAGTGGGAGGAGGAAGCTAAGTCGTCGGCAATTCTTTACTTTAAACACGCTTTCATCTTCTAACTGTTTTATTATTATAAGTATAATTATTTAAACGATTCCAGGAGTGACTTTTGAATGATTAAAAAAAAGCAAAATACTTAATATCGCCCTGCCAAATGTATATACATTTAAATTTAAAGAAATTAAACCATCATTTAGAGTTTTGTTATTTATAATGGATTAAACACAACAACATTAGATTTATTTTACTTTGAAAAAAAATAGTTGTGCATATATATATACGAGCATCTTCGCACGGGCTACGCCCGTGCTCGATGCTCTCCGCATCGACAGTACCTTAGCAGCGACAGTACCTCCGCTTAAACTCGCCCGCTCTAGGACGCTCAGTCAATTGACAGTGCATAGGTAGCCCCCGTGCCCCGCGCGGCAGTGCCCCTCCTCGACATTGTCCCGGCGCTAGGCGCTCCCTCCGCTCGCGAACCCCCGTGGGCACAACAGAATCGGGATGGGGGAGAGAACCACGGGGGTTTGCGAGCGGAGGGAGCGCCTAGCGCCGGGACAATGTCGAGGAGGGGCACTGTCGCGCGGGGCACGGGGGCTACCTATGCACTGTCAATTGACTGAGCGTCCTAGAGCGGGCGAGATTAAGCGGAGGTACTGTCGCTGCTAAGGTACTGTCGATGCGGAGAGCATCGAGCACGGGCGTAGCCCGTGCGAAGATGCTCGTATATATATAAACCATGTGCAGGAGTAATTAATTTTAGTAATAAATTTTGTGAACACAAAGCAGATGGATCATGTACTCCTGGATGGAGCTGACATAGAATGCTTGGTGGCTAAATTCGACACAAACTTCAATTCCATGAACATTAATAATTCATCGGAGGTCGGCGCTGATGATAGAGAACAAAATTTGAAGACGATTGGCAAGACACGAGCGGGGGATGATGGCGAAGGAACCAGCACTGCAAAGTCTCCAAATAAACGTGCTCGTAAACCATGAAAGGACTTCCTTTCATTAGTTTCCTAGTTATAGTTTATTAAGAATGTTGATTTATGTATATTGCTACTTAAGTACTGCGCCCTATTTTTATTGGATCATCAATCTGCGGGTAGTATCCCGTAGCGAGTTAATATATATATGATGGGGATATTATATATGAAATGTATTAGTTTAATTTGCGGTGGGAATAGTAGAAGTGATAGAAATAAAACCTTATTTCAATGATTTGTGATTTGGGGAGATCTTATATGTTAACATTTAGTATTGCTCTCAATGTTGGTCTCATTGGAAGACCTTATGCTTAAAATGTTGCTCTCAATGTTGCTCTCTGTTAACGCTGACAACTATACGTCCAAGGTCTAATATTAGAATAATTTCAGAGTTTTCACTTCCTATGTCTGTGCAACAAATAATTTGAAATTCCTGACTTTTTCAAAACATGTCCAAGCCCAATAGCAATGATTTGAAGCACTTCTTCTTTTTTTCCATCAAACAATTTGAAATAATCGATCATATATATATAAGTAAACTCCACCATGGAATGATGGTGTTCATTCTCAAAACGTTATTTAGTCATGTCTTGATCCTAATTGTCTATATATAGCTTAGTTTGTGAACAATAAAGGTATTAGTGATTCAACACACATAATCACTACTTTCCTACTTCTGACCTCACTCGAAATCGGGAGATCTTTGTATTTCCATGAGAGAGTGTGGTTTTACAGATCTTTTAAGTGTGTGGTGGGATCTTCATTATTCCCAGCTATTCAACAACTGGCTTGAGTTCACCATACTTATTATTTACTATATATTAAATTTTTGTATCACCCAAATATTTTGCATCAATTAATTTCAGTGTGTCATGCATTAACATCCCGGTAATAAACGTTTTTTGCATTTGTCATAGTACGTTTCAATATTATCCTTCCGCTCAATTGCCTAATTACACATGCGGCTCTTTGCAATGTTATGCAAGGATTCCTTCGTTGACTGCGTCTGTCTATGCACGACTAAAGCTCTGTTTGTTTAATTATTTTCTCTACGTTGTGCTTTACAGAAAATGCAAACATTATTATTTTTTACCAGTTGAATAGCTTTCATTTGGAAACCACGATCCGCCAAAACGCCATCTTATGCACGAATTCAATAACATTATCTCAATCACTATTACAATAACATGTACAGTTTTATATTCATTCACTATTACAATAACATTTACATTTACATTCATGTATCCTTCAATTATATTTGGTAAATTTATTATTTCTATTCACAAAGTTAATTCATTCTCATTTTAGAGGGCACCATCACTAAACTTCATCCACCATAACACAATATCATTATTGTTTTCGTAATATTTAACCCACACATTAGCCTGCTATAGATAATCCACCCCCAAAAAACCCATGTGTGAGTGAATATCTCGAGAATATAATCTCCTAAACTCTCGTAATATTATGCATTTTAAATGAGATCGCTCGGCAAAACATAATTTTAAAAAAGCTTTATAATCTCACTATTTAATTAGAACTTACTAAATACAACTGACTAATATAAATAATGAAAACAAGCATTAACAAATGAAATACAATTCAGCTAATTTTAGCCTTCAAGGTGTTCATGATTCACCTAATTAATCACTTCAAAATTATTTGGGCCTACCTTTATACAATGACCCTAGCTCATTGGGTTATATATTATGAGAAGGATATGATCCAATAAAAAGACCCTAATTAAACCATCCTGTCCCTAAATTAACTATAGGGAGACCTATGAGGAATCCCCTTCCTCCTGCCCGAACCCATTTTCCTCGGAGACGACGCTGTGATGTAATTTTCGCCACCATTCTTCATCTTTGTCTCATCAAGTGTCTCAAAAATTTGTGGAGTCTGAGGCGGATCCAATTTCTCGCCACCATTCTTCGTCTTTGCCTCATCAGACATCTCAAAATTTTGTGGATTCTGATGCAGATCCAATTTTTCTCCACCACTCTTCATTGTTGCCTCATCAGGCATCTCAAAAATTCGTGCAGCACTCTGATACATGTCTAATTTTTCGCGACCCCTCTTCATCTTTGCCTCATCAGGTTTTTCAAAATTCCGCGGAGTCCGATGCAGATCCAAGTCATCGTCATCGCGGCCATCTATTGACGAACTATTTAACTCGGAGGGTTTGAACTTCGACTCATCGAATGAGAACAATGTCTTTTTTATGTCATTTTCTTGCATTAGCACATGATCCACCTGCATTCCATTTGCAAAGTTAATTGTTGGTATTACCCTATAGCTCCCACATTATGCATATACCCGTCCAAGGGTAGAATTAGAACTTGATGTTTAATCTTCAAATTTAATGAAATTTTCGGATTATAAATAAAACAGTCTCACCTTGCAAGTGAGGGAGCAGTAGCGAAATTCCTCCGGGAGACTTAATTCACAAGTGAGACAGTCGTGTTTCGAGCGCTTCTTGCTTCCCGGCTTATGCATTGACTTAAGAAAGATCGCCTCCGCATTATATATAATATTTGGCTGATGAAGCAACAAGAAACATGTTCAGAAATTAAGTGGCCCGTGTGGGGAAAAAAATACTGCACACTCAGTTAGTCTATTTACATGAGTTGCAAAATCTTCACACATTTCTATCATACATTTCACATTGTGCACATAGAAACTAGCTCTACCAATGAATGAACGCGCGTATTAGAGACAACGCTTCGCTATTAGAATATTCACAATAAGCTAGCTGGAAAGTTCTACATGAGTTCAATTTTCCATGCATATATAGATTTGTAAAAAAAAATGTATGTATGTTGAAGCCTTTAAAAATGATCCCATATTTGGACCAAATGAAATGAATTTTTGAAATTGTTTGAAAATACAAAAATAACTAGAATTTGTTAATGAAAAATTTCAATTAGAATCACTTTGAGTCAAAGTACATGTTGTTTGGATGTAAATGTTTAAACAAAGTCCATTTAATTCTCAACACTTCGCTATTTAATATTTTATACAAAATTCTTAACAAACTTACTTTACATTTACAAATTAATATATATATATATATATATATATTAAAATATACAAAAATAATTAAATGGCACATATATTTTACCTTGATAAAGGAGCAGTCAATGAGGTTCTTAAGATCATTCAATCTCACCATGTCTCTTGCTACGAAACGTCCGATCTGAATTCAGGTTGTGAAAATTAATTAGTATGACATTAACTCATGAATGTTGGCAAAATCATTTATTATATATTCTTGTTAAAGTCATACTATTTGCAAAACAATGCACTTCATTGACTAATTATATATTCAAAAAAAATATCCGGAGAAGCACGGGGCTTCGCCGGATACGTATGAAATCGTTCGGTCGGCAGTGTGAATACGAGGAGATCAAGAGAGAGCAGTGCAAGGCTTCACCAGATAGAACATGTTTTTGTATCATGCTTCTAGAATTCAATGTTCAAGAAATTAAATGATGATGATGACCCTTATTAATTGATTATGAATGATGAATTTATCCTTAATGTGGTCATAGCAAAAAATGTTTTCTGTTGTTGTTGAAAATTAATCTTTGTTAATTGTAGAAGAACAAATTAGGAAGAGAGAGAGAGAGACCTTGAGGAGAGGGTGAGAAGGGTGATAGACGATGCAGTGAGCGCAGATGCTGCAGGAACAGCGTAGGCAGTATAAACTCTTCTCCTTCTGTATCGTCCTGCTCTCGTGTATCCAACATTCTCCATAGAAACTTTCTCCTATCAATCCATTCAACCACCTGGGCAGCACCGCTCTCTTACTATCCATTTCTCTCTCTCTCTCTCTATCATGTATTTCAATGTTTGTTCAATTTATTTATGGTCCACGAAATAAACTTATATACCTCATGAATAGCACTAAAAATAATATACTTTATTATAATCTAATATTTGCTGAAAATATAGCTTATTGACTATAAATGTACCGGACAAACATATAAAAACAGACTATACTTTGCTACCCAATATACACTATGATATAACATTCTATTAATCTTGACTGGTAGCTATATAATAATACATTAATGTTATACAATAGATATGGTTGGCTTCCATTTATGATACTATATGTTCTGGAAATTTTAGTTAATACAGTTAATAATATGAAAAATGTAAGTAATGTATTTTCAAAACTTGTCGCAATCCATTATTTAATTTCAATTGCTTCAATTATTTCAAAAAAAAATTTATTTTATTTTTAACGAAATTAATCGAGCCATGCTTTTTTTAAACATATTTGCATGAAGCCTGCAAATAAATACGAGATACCCATTTCCTGCCATGCCATCGTCGAGCCCTACAGAGTGCAGCAGCAGCAGCTCTGTTTTGACCGTATGAGAAAACTATGCATCGGACGAAAGAATTCTCGATGCGAACTTGTGCAATTTCGAACATCTGATGAGCTGAGTACCGTAGTTCAAATAACCGACTTCCGGCAAAGCCACTGCACCGCGCTCCGACGCCTGAAGCTCTACAAGTAACAAGTGGTGCAAATGCCAGCTAGCTCCATTCTCCGCAGGCGGGAAAGCTTCTGCATACTTTTTTTTTTAAAATTAACCCGACCTCGGCTTCAGTCTCTACTGAGCGGTGCATTTTATAGCAAATGACAAATATCTATAGGATTTCTGTTATTAGGGCATAATTAAACCACACATTAAACTCGTTTCTTTACAAATATTTAATTAATTAATGCACTTTCAGGCTTTTTTTTAAAACTTTAAGTGGAGGGCTGAAACCAGATTCGAATAAATTACTTGTAAAGTCTTTCCATCGTCTCCTTCAGCTTTGCCACATCAGCACCCACAATTTCTGAATCTTTTTCTCCATTATGAAAGAATAGAATAGTCGGCTGCAGTTCAAATACCAAATAAAGTTACTACAAAATAAAGCTTCACATGATTACTATGACTAATAAAATCAAACGCAGCATATCAATAATAAAGGATATAAGATTGTAGTACTTGAGCTTAACTTGCAATCAACGGTTCGGCTTTTGCAGAGAAATGTATAACCCACTTCCTCGTGCTAAGAATCAAATTATCATCCCGGTCCTCACACTAAGAATCAAATGACCTTCGGAAGAGTATGAGCATAAATATTATGGCATATCTTTTAGGGCACGTTCGTTTGAATGGAATTGAAATTAGATATTGGGATTGAGATCAATTCCAATTGCTAGATTCAATTATAGTGTTCGTCCAATAAACAAGATTGGAGAATATCGTGGAATTGATCAATTTTGTTGTTCTTTTGTTAGATAAAATTCAATCTAATAATTATTATTTTTATCATTGACAATGAAGAAACAAACATTCTCTCACATATATTATGAAAAATCTAACATTCACTCTCATATATTATGAAGAACCTAACATTCTTTCACATATATTGACATTAATTATAGCATAATGCATTCACACTAAGAATTAGCTTTAGTTCAAAATGAATTTCATAGAATTCCAATTTCAACATTCAAACTCTAAACGAACAACAAAAATTGAAATTAGACCTTCAATGCCAATTCCAGGATTTCAATTCCGTCCAAACGAACGGACGCTTGAAATAGTGGAAGATTCATGAGAAATCAGACAAGTCCACAACAAAATACCACTACATCCGTACCCCGAGACAACCCAAACCATAATAAATAAATAAAAAATCAATGCCTAAACAACATTTGAAGTGCTACTAAGCAACGATCAAAATCAACAACCAAACAAGTTAAAAGATATGTGCGGAAGGAAGTATAAGTGTAAGGACATAATGGGTTGAGAAGCACACCACGAAGGAGGTAAAGAGAAAGAAGGAACCCTCCCAGGTTTCGTCCTCCCCTTTTTAAAGGTCAGAAAATCCTCTCTAAACTTCTCCACCTTCCCTTTTTACAGGGAACAAGTCTACCTATTTGCATCCCTCAAAATAAGATAAACTATCAACCAATATATATTCCCGGGGGAATAGAAATGAACACCTCAAAATAAGGACCATCAGCCTCAAGCCCTCAAGAAATGGAAATATATTGCAAATAATACAGAAATATATTCCCCGAAGATCGTTCCCTCAAGAGAAGGAAAACACATGTTGAAAATATAATCGCACGTCTGGAAATTCATAGTCTAGTGCACTCAGTATAGATCAATCGTCTGGAAATTCATACGTCTGGAAATTCATACAGCAAGCGACCAAAAACCCTACACACAGGGGAGCATTTTGAAACCAACTTTATGGGCCCACGAAGGGCGTTGATGATGTGCGGCAATGGACGCACACCTATATCTTTATCTTTTGCATTTTCGTCTTATTATATTTCTCACGTATTGTATAGCCTAAGTGAGGGGTAGTAATGTAATATTTTGTGTCTCACACTATTATATTCTCACATATCTTGTAGCCCAGATGAGAGACATTAATGCAATGTTTTGACAAACTTCCCCTCTCACTATATATAGGTGAGTAGGGGGCATTAGATAGGAACGAAGTTATTTCTCAGGCTCTCCCTTAGTCTCATCTTCCCAAATTAGGGCTAGGGTTGAGGAAGACCCCTCTCTTCACCTTCATCTATCAGTTGAGCTCGACTCACGTTGTATCATCCGCCATTGGGAAGCCAAGGTTGAGGATCGAGAGGATCATCCCCGAGGTTTCTCTCTCTCAAGAACATGCACTTGCTCACAATTTGAAAATCGTAACACATAGTCCAACATCAAGAAATCAATATGGTCATGTCCACTTCACATAGATTATGGGACTTCTCACCAACACCAATTGGTTTTACTTTGATGCTTAGGTTCTAACAATATGATAATAACGAAAGATTCTTGTAGCAATATATTAACTTGCCAATTCTACAATATCTCCCCATAACTAGGCAAACAAAGTTATGGAAGAATAGTCAAGCACCTATTTAATATAAATAAGAATTAAGTCGCAATTTGGGCATAAACCACTCAATCTCCATCTCCTATAAATAAATAACTATAAACACAACTAAACTTTTAAACGTAAAAAATAAAACACTAAAGCAATGGTATAGGTCGGCATTAGTTCCCCAATGCAAAAGAGCATTGCCTCCTGATAAGAAAACATTAATCGTGTATTGATATGGACTCAGGTCTAAGAAAAGACAGTGGCCCTTTCCAAAACACAAGAAATGTGTGTGAACAACATGCCTTGTCTGTGTGGCGTGAAGATCAACTACATCCTTGCCATTGCTAGACTCATATCGTTAAGTTACTAAACATGGCAATGACTCCAGATCAACTGTAACTGAAGAATCTCCATAATAATTTGTTAGATCAACAAAATTGAACATAAGGAAAGTGGCCACAATATGTTGAAGATCTAAACAGTAAGAATTAGTTCCCCAACTTACACAATCTATGAAAAGGACCAAACTTCCTCTTGATCAACGTATTGTAAGTACCAAAGGGAATCATTGAAGCTGAAATTATGTCATCACTAAATCTCATTATTGAAAGAAGCGTTGCTTCATGTGCTCATTGGTCGCTAATTTATATAGCACTTGAAATAATGATGCAACTCGGTCAGTTCGGATTGGTTCCACCCAAAACTAGAAACTACATATAGGCGCAGTTCCATTTTTTTTGGAACTGCAATGACCCATATACAGGAGATATGAACTAGATTTGAACTGAATATTTGGTCCGGTTTTGATTTAGTTATAAGTTCTGGTTCATTTCTCGGTTCCAAATGAAATTTTGCTTAAACAATTTGGAAAGTGAGGATCCACTTTAGAAGTAAAAAAAATGAGTATAAGATTTATTGCTATAAATTTATGTATAGCGCAATTAATAGCATGGCATATTCTTCCGCGTAAATACTTTTAGCTGGAATGAGTTAATATGAGAAAATCAGTTCTGATATAATGTTTTTCATATAGAACTTGCCTGACAAGTGAGATTAGGTGGAGCCCACCACCATGACAGATTCCAATGGGGATATTTGCTAGCTAGTTCATTATTTACTTCATTTCTATTCTCTCTTAGATTTTTCTTCCTACTGTTGGATCTCTAAAAGCATACAGTAGGCTTTTAACAAGTCTAACTAGTTGAGAGGAGGAAAAACTATCAGATTATCATTCAATAGGGAAAAACAAGCCCTTACTCATATATATATTAAGGGAAAATACAAATACCAATGATACCCTAGAGAGGGTATACCTCATAACACATAAATAAAACCCGATAAAGACTTGATTACAACTCTCCCCCTCAAGTCGGACGGTAGATAGCTGTCATTCTGAGTTTATGGATATAATCAATAAAGATATCGCACCCCAAGCTCTTGGTGAAGACATCGGCTAATTGGTCTTTAGAGTGAACGAAAGGAGTGACAAGATTTCCTTTGTTCAGATGGTCCTTGATAAAATGACGGTCAACTTCAACATGCTTAGTTCTGTCATATTGAACAGAATTGTGAGCTATGCTGATGGCAGCTTTATTGTCACAGAATAGAGAGATGAGAACATTATCCTGAAGACCCAAGTCATGCAGTAAGGTGCGAAGTCATAAAGCTTCACAGAGACCTTAGGACATTGACCGATACTCAGCTTCAGTACTGGATCTAGCCACAATATTTTGCTTCTTGCTACGCCACGTGACCAAATTCCCACCAACAAAGGTACAATACCCCGTTGTAGATTTCCTGTCATCACGGCATCCTGCCTAATCCGCATCAGTAAAAACCTCGATCCTCAAGTGGTTATTCTTTGAGAACATAATCCCACGACCGGGAAGCTTCTTTAAGTACCGAAGTACACGGTAGGCAGCATCCTGATGTCTGATCCTGGGAGCATGCATATATCTACTCAAGATTCCAACTGCAAATGTGATGTCGGGGCGAGTGTGAGAGAGGTATAAAAGCCTCCCAACCAATCTCTGATAACTCGAAGCATAAGTGTGATCGCCATCACTGTCTACATCGATCCTGTGATTCTCCTCCATAGGAGTATTATCAGAGACACAACCAAGCATCCCAGTCTCTTCTAACAGATCTAAAACATACTTGCGTTGAGAGATAAAGATACCCTGACAGGAACGGGTCACTTCAATTCCCAGGAAGTAACGCAATCTCCCTAAGTCCTTCACTTTAAACTCAGCCGACAGCAGAGCCTTTAGATTTGAGATTTCATCTGAGTCATCACCAGTGATCACAATGTCGTCAACATAGACGATTAGAACCACAAATTTTCCCTCATTTTTCCTGACAAACAGAGTATGATCAGACTGTCCCTGTTTATAGATGAATTTGATCATGGCCTTGAGAAATCTACCAAACCAAGCCCTGGGAGACTGTTTCAGTCCATACAAAGACTTCCTTAAGCGACAGACAAGTCCGTCTTGTCCCTTCTTCACAAACCTCGGGGGGAAAGTCATGTACACCTCTTCATCCAGATCGTCGTGCAGAAAGACATTTTTAACGTCCAGCTGGTGTAGATCCCAGCCCAAGCACGCAACACAAGATAGAAGGACACGCACAGAGTCCATCTTCGCTACTGGAGCAAAGGTCTCCTAGTAGTCAATTCCCTGAGTCTGGGTGTAACCACGAGCTACAAGATGGGATTTGTATCACTCAACTTTACTATCCTGGTTTTGCTTAACAGAGAAGACCCACCTTGAACCGATGGCTCTCTTGCCAGGAGGAAGGGAAGAGACATCCCATGTGTGATTCTTGCCCAAGGCAGACATTTCCTCCTTCATTGCTTGAGCCCATGCCGGGATACCAACGACCTCCTGCCACGTCTTCGGAATAGTAATCTCGGACAAGGAAGATATAAACCCCTGATGAAGTTGGGAAAGGTGATCCTAAGCAACATGATTAGAGATAGGGTGTTCCGTGCACACAGCCTTACCTCTTAGCACAGCAAGGGGAACATGCAGGTCCGCATCAGAATCTGAGTCCAAAGGCTACATTGGCAGCTGTGGAACAACGACGGTCTGTTTATCTGCTTGACGACGATGATAAACATGAGGAATAGGAGTGATGAGAGAAGGACGATGGTATATATGAGAAAACGACGTAGGCGTCAAGGGAGACGAAGGAGGAGACAAAGAGGGTGCAGGATGAGAAGCTTTGGTGGACGACAAGATAGGAGTAGGAGGAATCAGAGGGAAAGGAACCGCAGGATCAGAATCAATGACATCATTCTCCCCCTGGCGAGCGGAGTGAGTCAAATCCAAGTAATACGATTCCTCCTCGTGGAAAGTCACTTCCATAGTACAGAAAAAACGTCTGGAAGGGGGTGATAACACCGATACCCTTTAGTAGTGGCAGAGTAGCCAATAAAGACACAACGGAGAGCCCGATGGTCAAGCTTGTCACGATGAGGTTGATGGACGTGAACGAAACAAACACAACAAAAATGCGGGGCGGAAGATAAGAGGTATGAACGACAAACGTATAGGAGAGACGGTCTAGGGGAGTAGTATAATCCAGGACCCGTGAAGGAAGACGATTGATAAGATGAGTAGCAGTTAGGATGACATCACCCCCAATATGATTTTGGGAGGTGCATGGTGGTGAGAAGACACCGGGCAACATCAAGGAGATGCCGGTTTTTCCGTTCAGCGACACCATTTTGGGTGGAGGTGTAAACGCAAGTGGTCTGGTGTATAATCCCATGACTAGTGAGATATGAGCCAAACACCCCACGATCATCGTATTCTCCCCCATTATCACTACGAAGAACCCGGATATTACAATTGAACTGAGTTTGCACCATTTTATGGAAGGTTTGAAAAACCGAAAACACTTCATTTTTTTCTTTAAAAGGTATACCCAAGTAATGCGGGAAAAACAATCAATAAATGTGACAAACCAACGATAACCAGTTAAAGATACAACCGGGGAAGGCCCCCAAACATCAGAATGTATAATAGCAAAAGGAGTAGTACTAGAAGACGATAAATGGGACAATGAATGTCGAACATATTTTGACATTTCACAAACATCACATCTTAAAGTTTTAATATACGGTAATAAAGTAGGGAATAACTTCTGAAGGTAGACTGGAGAAGGGTGACCAAGGCGCAAATGTCAGCAGGGAGCATCAACAACAGTAACAACAGAAGAGGAGAGGGCAAAGGACGATGAAGGAGCATCCAGAAATACAGGCCACCGCGATTCCTACCACTGCCAATGATCCGCTTCGTACCCAGTTCCTGAAAAAAACAAGAATCAGGAAAGAAGGTTACAGAACAGTTAAGAGACCGAGTGAGATTGCTAATGGAAATAAGACTGCGAGGAAAAGAAGGGACATGCAAGACAAAAGAAAGGGAAAGAGAGGAGGAGCATGAAATGTTGCCCTTGCCCGCAATCGGGGACAAGGTGTCGTTTGCAGAGATAACTTTGTCCTTACCAGACAAGGGAGTGTAGGAAGAAAAACCTGAAGATGAGCCAGTCATGTGATCAGTAGCTCCCGAGTCAATGATCCACTCAGACAGAGGTATCACAGCAGCATTCGCACTGGGCATATCAACAGTAGCAAAGGAGGTAGAAGTACCCAAGGTAGTGTCTGAATGGGAGTGTAGGAGGCGACGAAGAACATCCAATTCAGATGCGGAAAGGTGTCCTGGGGGCTGACCATGATGGTCGTCGTGCACCTCAGTGGAGTAAGCAGCATCATAAGGGCGAGAACACTCTGTCGTGCTCCGCCCGTCCTGGTCCACGACCACGTCCTGAGCCACAACCACGGCCGTATCCAGGTGGAGTAAGGTGAGGATGCAGCTTGAAGCACAACTGCACAACTCACGAGTATGGCCTCTGCGACCACAATAATCACAAGTAGGGACCGTGTTGGTATGGTTGGAGCCACCTCGACCAACACTAGAAAAAGTCGAGCGATCAGAAGGAGGGGCAGTCGTGCTGAGGGACCTCCGACGGTCTTCATCACCAAGTACCATGCTAAAGGCCTCCCGAGGAGATGGAAGGGGAGTCCGGTGTAGAATATTAGTCCGAACCATATCCAATTCCATGTTCAAGCCCATCAGAAAAACATGTAGACGAAATCATTCGTCCCGTTTCTGCAATAGAACTGCGTCGACAGTACAGGCGGGAGTAAACTATTCAAAATAATCCAATTCTTGGGAGATACGTTCAAACTCAGAGAAGTAGGTGGACACCGTCATGGCTCCCTGACGTAACTCCAGCATACGACACATCAGTACATAAATCTGGGTGGAATTTCCGATCTGAGAGTAAGTCTCAAGTGCCCAAGTCCAGATTTCAAAGGCAGAGTCCATCAGCATATAACTACGGTACACCTTAGGTGACATGGAATGAAGAAGCCAGGAGACAACAAGAGAATTTTCAGAATCCCAACGCTTCAAAGAAGGATCACCCGGCGGAGGAGCCACACTTGTCCCATCGATATATTCGAACAGTTGATGACTGCGAATGACATGTTGTGCCGCACGTAACCATTCGAGATAATTTGTCCTATCTAAGAGCATAGTGGTGATCTTCAGAGAGCCAGCGTGGCCAGAGGACCGCTGAGGGTCACCCATCTGGGTTGCCACAACACTTGGCGATGTAGAGTTAACAGCAGCCGAGGAATCATCCATGAGGAGCAACAAGGAGGGTCAAACAATACAAACCACCCTTCAGAAATCAGCGCCAGCTCTGGAAGCAAACAGAATCAGCGCCAGCTCTGGAAGCAAACGACATATTCTGGACGACAGCAGCAGGAGGCTGATAGCAACACTGGAATCAGACAGCGCAGACGACAATGGAAACAGCAGCACTGGTCGACGGAGACGATCTCAGCGGGCACGGGTGACGGGAATAATCGGGCGTCGGAGACGATCGCAGAGAGTGGACACAGCGGCGGCGGCGGAATGAGCACGCATCATGAGGAGAGGCGACAATCTCCTTCAGCGTGCTCCACCGCCGGCGAGAAGGTCGCGGCTCACCATGGAGAGAACTTCAAAACGGCGGAGGGGATGGCGTTGGACAAACGGACGTCGAAGGAAGAAAAGGGAGGCAGCGGCAGGACGGGCGTAGGGCTTAGGTTTCCCCCTTTTTTTCACTCTGATACCAAGTTGAGAGGAGGAAAAACTATCAGATTATCATTCAATAGGGAAAAACAAGCCCTTACTTATATATATATATATATATATATATATATTAAGTAAGGGAAAATACAAATACCAATAATACCCTAGAGAGGATATACCCCATAACACATAAATAAAACCCGATAAAGACTTGATTACAACTTAACTAACTTTTCATAATAATAAGTACCTGCAAGAACAATAAAGCAAATGCTAATATAATTGGCATTGAGATGAAAATAACGGCTCACGGCACTTGTTGACGCTTTCTTCCTTTGTGAGTTAGTTCAACATTATGTATTTTGTAGGGTTATTGATCCCGGAGTATAGATTGAAATAGGCTTCCCTATACACACCAAACTAGGACTTGGTTCAATAAATCAATAGTGTAGAAAAATTGAACAAGCACATGTACAAGCCCATGTATAGGCCCACTTTTCACATGTATAGTTTAATCACACATCTTGGTTTGGAGTTGAGTCTTCACTCATTCCTATATATACGTACAAATTCTTCTATTATAAATATATGTGTGAGGAATGTAATTATTTTTCTACTCCGCATTCGGTTCTTCTACATGATATCAAAGCCACTTGATTCCTCTAATAGGACTCTCGACGATTGAGCTCCCGCTATCGCCGATTGAGTTGTTTTCTTCTACCATTGTTTTTTTCAAGTAGTCTTTGCCTGCTACTAGGTACTCGCTCGAGCTCACCGCCTGGACACCATCACGGATAAGCCACCCACTCCCGTATTTAATAGGCCTGTCGGACGCACGAGAACTTGCGGCCTCTCATCTATATTAGTGGACCACACCCCTGCTCGAGGGCTCATCTCCTTTCACAGGTCCCGCAACGCCTCTCCAGCCTCGCGCGACTTCTTTCGCTGTCAGTGCTCGCGTGCGATCGTCTCCTCTACCACCCAGGGTACTCGCGTCGGTCTCCGGTTTCGACACTCACTGGCCCTTGCCTCTTCGAGATCGCAACCTCTAAGTTTGTGCACTTGCAGCTACCTACCATCAAGAACTCGAGCCATATTCCTTCCGGAAATCGATGCTCCTCTTATTAGAGCTCGCAACTGAGTTCGATGCTATCCCCCTTCCTGCAGTCAACGCCGCATTCCATCCTGGAGTCGCAACTATCCTCCTTCCAGAAGTCGTTGCTTCTCTTTTTTTTTCCAGCACTCGCAACTGCCTCTCCGACTCAGCGCTCTCCGACCTGCTTTCACGAGCTCGCCACTACCTTCCCAAAGCTATTGCCTCTCCATCGTTGAGACTTGTAGACGCTAGCACCCAGGACTCGCCGATCTTGAGTTCCAGTGCTTGACGTCCTGAGCTCGCCCTTGAATTCGTTGCACCTCCCGTCCAAAGCTCGTTGCAGCTCCTTGCCGCATTCGCCACACCTTTTGTTTGGGTACTCGCCGCCCCCTTAAGTCCAAAACTCACCAAGAGCTTGATGTAGCCCATTGTTGGCTACTTTCTCCAGCTTAAGCAAACACCTGCAGCTGATGTCAATTCCTTCAAGCAATGTCCACTCCCAAGGGAAAGAATGTTGCGTCAGCTTCCTCCACTCTTCCCGCACTCGCTACGGCCCTTCTCCCTGATGTCCGGGTCGAACTGCGAATTACCACTATCTCCCTCACTGGGAAGAAGAATATTGTAGAGTGGGTAAACTCAGTGCGTCGGGTCCTCCAGACCAAAGGTCTGCTTCATCATGTCACTCGCGAGACCCCTGTTGAGCCTATCGAGCAATGTATCCGGGATGATGGTCGCATACAATCATGGATTCTCAACTCCATGGACAGTGAGCCATATCACATGGCTATGCATCAAGAAACTGCGAAGGCTATCTGGGTTGAACTAAAATCCTTATACTTTGGGCAAGGCGGCTTTCAACATCTGTTCGATCTCTTTCGGGACCTCCAGCCCATAGAACCTGGTAAGGACGGCGACTTGACATCTTTTATGCAATATAAGACACTCATCGAAGTCTGGCTTCAACACCAGCCTCCGACTTTGGATCTTGCTACCCAACGGTCTCAGAAGGAGGTTGTCAGCATAGCTCTCATGATGGCGCGACTACCCCCCTCATATATACAGTGTTTATGCGAACATCTTATCGTCTCCCACTATTTCTTCACTCTCCGATGTTTGCTCCATGATCATGAAGGTGACTCATCCCATCGATGTCTCCTGCGCTACACCAACACTCTCTGGATACTCTCCCTACACATACCAGGCAACGTGGAGGTCGCCATGGATCTCGGAGCAGTGGGCGCGATGACCGCAATCGCTCTAAGGACCAAAACACATGCATGTGTATCCATTTTGGCTGGATTAATCATACTGAGGTCACATGTTATAGAAAACAAGGGTTCCTGCCCAAGCCATCCAACTCTCAGCACCACGCATCTCATACGGTGGATGTTCCTACCACCTCCCATTTCGACATTGACACCTTGCGCGAGGAACCCCAGCATCTCAGATGGTTGGTTACTCGGACGTCCAACTTTGTCACCTCTATCTCTAATGAAGGTATATCATGTTTTTCCCAGTCCCTTTTGGATAGTGGACTATAGGGCAAAGAATCACATTATCCAGCAGAAGCCTTCTCTGTACACGCACTTTGTTTGTCCTAAGTTTATCACGATGGACAATGGAGACACCGCCCCGATCTGCGGCTCTGGAGATGTGTCTCTCACTCTGTCTCTCTCTCTCTCTCTCTCTCTCTCTCTCTCTCTCCGCTCTGTTCTTCATGTACCTGGCTCTCAACGTAATCATCTTTCTGTTAATTTTCTCATTCATAATCATGACTGCTCCATCACCTTTTCTTCATCTTCTTTTGTGGTGTTGGATCGACAAACACATAATACCATTGGTAGAGGACGACTGTCAAATGGGTTTACACTCTGGACCTTCCCACCTCGGTTCTTCTCTGCCACCTTTGTTGATTGGCACCGGAGTCTCGGCCATGTTCCTATCCCTATCCTGCAGAAGGCTCTGCCGGACTTTTCTTTTTCTGAATTTACTTGTGAATCTTGTATCTACGGGAAAGAACATTGATATACCTTCTCCTCATTGTACTCAGAGCTCTGCTCCTTTTGATTTAGTGCATTCAGACATTTGGGGCCCGTATAAGACTGCTAGATTATTTGGGCATCATTATTTTCTTATATTTATTGATGATCATTCTCGCATTACATGGTTGTATTTGTTACGCGATCGCTTTGAATTACTACGTGTCTTTCTCTCCTTCATTGTTGGGACCCGTACTCAATTCTCGCAGTCGATTAAAATACTTTAAACCGATAATGCACGCAAATATACAAGTCACGCCTTTCAGGAAACTTGTACAACGTTGGGTCTTATCCACCAAACATCTTGCGCTTACACACCACAACAAGATGGTGTGGTCGAGCGGAAAAATCGTCACCTCCTCAAGGTTGCCCGCTCCCATATGTTTCAAATGCAGGTCCCTAAGATCTATCATCACTTTGTCGTCTCCACTGCATGTTATCTAATTAATAGCATGTCATCTTTCATTCTCAACTTTACGACGCCATTCTCCATCCTCTTTCCTTCTGCACCCCTCTTCCCTAGCTTTCTCGTGTCTTTGACAGTGTTTACTTTGTCCATCTTCTTGGCCCTGCCACGGACAAACTTGCCTCACGTGCTACTAAGTATATGTTTGTTGGGTACTCTTGCACACATAAAGGCTATGTGTGTTACTCTCCCGCTGACGGAAACTTGTTACATCCGTTGATGTCACTTTCCTTGAGGATCAACCATCTACTCCTCGACTCTTATTGATAGCTTCCAACCTGTTATCCCACGTCCTAATGTCTCTATCAACACCAACACATCTCCTCTTCTTCTCACACCATCTCACGTGCTCCCAACACCGCCACCTTATCCTCCTCTTCGTGTGTACACTCGTCGCTGTCCTCAGTCTAATGCTCTAAGATAGTTACCCCATACTGATGACGCTCCCCGACTAGTTGATCAGCCTACGACATCTACCGCTCATCCTCTCTCTAATTATGTCCCCTAACATCGCTTATCTTTCGATCTTCACAGGTTTGCGACTTCCTTGTCTTCTATTTTCACCCCCTCTTCTGTGCAGGAAGCTCTTTAGCATCTGGGGTGGTGGGTTGCGATGGATGAAGAAATGGTTGCCCTTTGGGTCAATCAGACATGGGACCATGTCCTCCTTCCTCCTGGCCAATCCTATGTGGGATGTAAATGGGTCTTCACTGTGAAGCATCATCTTGATAGAACCGTTGAGCACCTCAAAGCTCGTCTTGTGGCTCTGTTGGGAAAAATCCATTTTGATTTAACTTAACAAATTATCTATAGGTGATTTTACTTCCTAGGAGTATTGTCCTCTTAGTATAGAAAAGGTAAATTGGTCATTAGATGTCTTAGGATGTCACACTCATCTTAGAGTGTCAAGGCCGGGTCAAGACAATCACAAAATCAGTTAAGTTAAGACTTGTGTCGAATGAAAGTCGACGCAACTTTGACTTGATGTCGACGCAACTCTGAGTAGAAGTCCAAACAACTTAACCAGCCTGTCGAAGTATAAGTCAAGTCGACGCAACGTCGAAAGGGACTCGACGCAGAAGGAAGAGTCTGTCGAAGTATCAAGTCAAGTCGACGCAACGTCGAAAAGGACTCGACGCAGAAGGAAGAGCATGTCGAAGCCATCTAAGAAGTCGACGCAACTTCGACTTCAATTCGACGCAGAAGTTAAATCTCAAGTCCAAGTCTTCAACTCGACGGATACGTCGATAAGGAATCGACGTAACGTCGACATCTGAGTTCAGTCAGAGCTTAGAAGGGATTCGAAGCTACTCCTATAAGAACTCAGAGGTGCGTCGATATGAAGAGTGACGAAGTCGACGCAGCGTCGAATACAGTCAGAAAAAGGAAGCTTTTTCTGGTGTCCTTTTAAGACCTTTTCAGAAGGACCACAAAGCTAAAGACAGTTCTCCAACAGCTCATTTATTACCAAGAATGGAATGGAGCATTCCAGGACACAACAAAAACACTCTTGAAATGTATTCAAATCTGATGGACGGGTCAGGATCAAAAGAAGAAAGGAAAATTATGTGTCCAAAAAGAATTCCTTTTCAGGGTAGCCTAAAAGAAGAAAGTATTTCAAATCCCAATCATACAGAATAAGTAAGCTCAAGGGGAGAAGAAAAGGAGCGCATTCATAACATTATTCTTATCTGTCGAATAGGGTCTTCTTCTTCCTTCTCCCAAAAACGCTAAGAGAGAAAACAAGTGCTCTGAACAGAAAAGAAAATAGTTGTTTCTTCTTCTTCACCTTACAGCAGCAAGTTTTCAACAAGTGCTTACAGAAAAAGGATCAAGTCAAATAACCCTTGCAACCATCACAATCATAAGCAAGGGTTCATCATATATACAGATCTAGTGAAAATCAGAAGCTGGAGAATTGCTTCTGAAAAACAGAATTCTATTCTTCTTCTTCTTCTTCCTTTCTTCTCACTTTTCCTTCAATTGTAAAAGAGTTTTATTAATCCCTCTTCCAAAGGATTCAGTGGTTCTAAGAATCTCCTTATCAAAAGACTCAGTGATTCTGAGAGTCTCCTTATCAAAAGACTCAGACACAGGTTGTGCAATCCTACCAGGGAGGTAGAAGAGAGGACTACCCACATTTTGGGGAACCTCTATAAAAATCTCTGTCTTCTGTGTGTGCTTTTCTGTGTTGTCCATATTTCTGTTTTTCTGTGTTTATATTTCCATCAATCTGCATTTATTTTATTGTCTTTGGATGACTGATTGCATAATACCTAGTGTGTTTATTGTGTGTGCATAAATAGAATAGAAAATATTTTAAATCTCTATTCACCCCCTCTAGAGAATACTCAGAGGCACACTGTGCAATTTCAATTGGTATCAGAGGTAGGTTGATCATTAAAAGGTTAACACCTTGATTAAAAGATCTCCTCACTCTCATTTCCTTATTTTAAAATTAATTAAAACTATTTTTAAAGAAAATAAGTTCTTAGGATTATGTATCAACAAGACCACCAGTGTGTAACCTAAATAAGTTTACACTCTGGAAGGCCAGAATAAACCTGTATATGAACTCTATTGATGAAGACATTTTTAATATTATTATTACAGGTCCTCCAGTCCCAGTGAGGAAAGATGCTAGTGGGACAATAACACAAACTGCAGTCCCCAGAGCAGAGTAGACTGATCTTGTAGGTGAAGGCATGTGATGTCAAAGCCATGAATATTCTGATGTCAACCATGTCAGATGACATATTTCAAAAAGTTGCTGATTGCAACTCTGCCAAAGAAATCTGGTAATCTCTTTCCAGATTAGTTGAAGGCAGCTCTGATGAAAGAAAGGACAAGAAGTCCCTTCTCATATCTCAATATGAGAACTTTAAAAAGAAGGCTGATGAAAGCATAGCTGAAATGTATGACAGGTTCAGCCTTATCATAAATGAGCTGAGAGGGCTTGATAAAGAAATTTCTCTGACAGAAATTAATGACAAGCTTCTCATGTGCTTCTCAAGCACCTGAGACTCAAGAATCTGGGCTATCAGAGATTCTAGATGCCTCAGAGAAATATCAACAGAAGCTCCCATAGGGAAGCTCAAGTCCTATGAGCTCCTACTAAAAAGCAGGGCTGAGTCAGAGGCCCAGGAGAGAATCTCAACTACTAAAGAAAGGACATTTGCACTAAAGACTGCTGAAGCAGAGCCCTCCACCTCTGAAGAAGAGATGTTCAATCTCTTGGCTAAAAGATTCAAGAGATGAGTCAGGACAGAGGACTCCAGAAGGAAAGAGAGGAGTTCAAGCAAGCCAAGGTATGACAAAACTCCTAAACATGAAGTTATCTGTTTCTCATGCAGAAAACCTGGGTACTTTGACACTGAATGTCCTGAAGAAGAAAAGAACAAAAACAACAAGCAGAAGAAGGAGCACAAGAAAAAATCCTCCATAAGGAAGGATAAGAGAAGAGGAAAAAGTTTCATTGCTGAAACCTGGAGTGATTCAGAGTCTGAGCCAAGCTCCTCCTCATCTGACAGTGATGGAGAGTGTGGAATTGAAGAAGCCAGCTTAATGGCTCTGGAAGACTCCACTACTGAAAATCAGGTAACAATCTTTGATGATTTTGACTTTTCCTCTGAAGATTTTAAAGATTGTTTTAAAGAATTCTGTCAAGATTATATTAATAGGCAAAAGGAACTTAACATAATCAGAACAAAACTAGAAGACCTTAGGAAAGATCATCTGTGCTCAGTTACCTATGATCTGAGAGGTCAATTGTTTAAGAAAGAAAAAGAAATATACACATTAGGTAATGAAATTTCTGACTTAGAAAAAGAACTTACAAAGGCAAAAGCCTTTGAGGACTCACTCAATGGAAGGAGTCAAAAGCTTAAGGATATCTCATATAATCTCTCCAAGAGATTTGATCATCTTGATCTAGAACCACTACCATCCACTAGCACACTAATCCCTAACAAACTTGCTTGGGAAAATCCTATAGCATTAATTAGGTCTAGCATGAATCAACCTAATAACAACTTAGGATCATGTGAAGAACAAAATAATAACCCTAATAAACTCATTATAATTAATAGGGTAAACATTACCAATCAAACAGGGATTCTAGGTAAACACTCTTTAGAAAAGACAAACAAAAATTATAAAAATCTTAATAAAAAGAAGCGTACGTCGACTAGAACTCGACGCAGTTTTAAAGATGCGTCGAATACAACTCGACGGAGTTCAGCATATGCGTCGACATCATCTCGAAGCAAGTATGAAGGTGCGTCGAATAGATGCGTCGAATTATTATCGACGTAACTATGTAGACACGTCGAATTACACTCGACACAACTCTAAAGATGCGTCAATTTCTTATCGACGCATGCTTCCAGCAAGAAATTTTCAACCATCTAAATTTCTCGCTGCTTACATTCCTAGATGTTTCTGTTGCTCTAAAGTTGGGCACATAGCCAAACATTGCTGGCATAATATGCAACACTTCTTCACCTTAAGGGGTATACTGAAAGACCATTTTATTCTTTCATAACTCCATATGATGATAGACGAAAGAGACCCCAGCAAGTGAGGGTCTATACTAATGTTTGATTTCATGTGCAGAAAGGAGACTGTTCAACCACAAACCAGCAGCGATATCTGGAAAGTGGCTGCTCTATGCATATGACAGGAGCAAAAGAACTGCTGGAAAACTTCAAGGCCAAGGAAGGGCCTAAGGTAATCTTTGGGAATTCCCACTCTGGTCAAACCAAAGGATATGGTTTGCTCAGGATTGGGGAAGTCTCATTCTCTAAGGTAGCTTATGTTGAAGGACTTCAACATAATCTAATTAGTATTAGTCAGCTTTGTGATGATGATTTGTGATGATGAATACAAAGTTGTATTCACTAAGTCTTTATGTCATATAGTTAGCTCTGTAACTGATCAAATTGTGTTGACTGGTCTTAGGAAAGGTAAGGTTTATGTTGTAGACTTTGAGTATACTAAGTCAGAGATCTGCTTATTTAACTCCCAGTTAGAGAACAATGAGCTGTGGCATAGGAGACTTAGTCACCTTAATCTTAAGACCATTGCCAAACTGTCTAAGCTTAACCTAGTAAGAGACTTACCAACAGGTAAGTTTAATAAGGACCATCCATGTAGAGCCTGCCAACTAGGAAAGCAGATCAAGTCATCATTCAAACCAATTGGTAAGAATGATTCCCCCAGAATCCTATACCTGTTGCACATGGACCTATTTGGTCCTATCTCCACTCAGAACTTAGCAGGTAAGTCATATACTCTAGTCATTGTTGAAGATTTTTTTAGATTTAGCTGAGTGTTCTTTCTAAAAGCTAAGTCAGACACCTTCAAGATCCTCTCAAGATTCATTAGACAGATTCAATCTGAATTCAACACTCAGGTTGCTGTGATCAGAAGTGATTATGGTACTGAGTTTGAAAATCAGTTAATGTGTAGATTCTGTGAGGATGAAGGGATAAGACAGCTTTACAGCTCCTAGAACCCCCCAACAAAATGGCGTGGCTGGAAGAAAAAATAGAACCTTAATTGAATCAGGAAGGACATTATTGACTGAATCCAATTTGCCAAAGTCCTTTTGGGCTGAGGCAGTGAATGCTGTCAACTATGTTCTGAATAGAAGTCTCATGCACAAGACAAAGTTGAAGACTCCATGTGAGTTATTGAAGGGAAAGACATTTATAGTCACTTACTTTAGGATCTTTGGTTGTACCTGCTTTATCCTGAACAATGGAAAAAGTCATCTTGCCAAATTTGACAAGAAGACTGATGAAAATATTTTTGGGATATTCCTCATCAAGCAAGGCCTATAGGTGCTATAATAAAAGCTCTCTCAAGATTGAGGAGTCTATGCATGTGGTCTTTGATGAAGCTAACATGTTTTATAAGGGAAAGGAAACTTCCACCAGCACTGTTCTGCAGGAAGAAAACCAACTAGCAAAGCAAGTTGAAAGGCTTAGCATCATGGATCATTCATCAGTGTGTCAAGACAAAGGAAAACAGAAAGTGGACACTGATTCAGATGAAGACTCTGCAGCTGATGAAGAGGAACTTACGACACCTGAAAAACCAGCCATTGAGATCATTCTAGAGAATGAAGATGGTGCTCTCACTGTCAATGAGCAAGTGGATCTTCAGGAAGAAGAGAATCTCCTTAATAACTCAACAAAAACCAAGATGACCCTAAAGGATCATCCTCCAACATAAGTTATAGGAGATTTGACAGTTGGACAGAAGACAATGAATCAGCTAACCAATGAAACAATGCTGCAATGTTTTCTCTCTCAATATGAACCCAAGAAGTTTGAAGAAGCAGACAATGATCCTCACTGGATATCTGCAATGCAAGAAGAGCTAACCCAATTTGAGAGAAACAAGGTCTGGACACTGGTTGAGAGACCAAAGGATTACCCAGTCATTGGAACAAAATGGGTATTCAAAAACAAGATGGATTCAACAGGAGTCATAGTCAGGAACAAGGCCAGACTTGTGGCTCAAGGATATAAGCAAGAGGAGGGGATTGACTTCAACCAGACATTTGCTCCAGTAGCCAGACTGGAGGCCATTAGAATGTTCCTTGCATATGCTGCACACATGAAGAATAAGGTTTATAAGATGGATGTGAAGAGTGCATTCTTAAATGGAACTCATCAGGAAGAAGTGTACGTGGAGCAGCCTCCAGGTTTTGTCAATCCATCTTTTCACTATTTTGTATATAGGTTAGATAAAGCACTGTATGGCATCAAGCAAGCTCCAAGAGCTTGGTATGAGACTTTATCCACTTTCCTTCTGGAACACTCCTTTGAAAGAGGGAAAGTGGATAAAACACTCTTCACAAGAGCACATAAGAATCAGCTTTTACTAGTACAAATATATGTAGATGACATTATATTTGGGTCAACAGATCAATCACTATGCAAAAAGTTTGCTTACCTAATGCAGTCAAGATTTGAAATGAGTACATAAGGGAGCTATCCTATTTCCTAGGCCTCCAAGTAAGGCATAATGCAGATGGCATTTTCATATCTCAATCCAAGTATACCAAAGAACTCATCAAGAGGTTTAGGATGGAAAATGTCTCTGTCATGAAAACCCACATGGCTACTAATGTTGTTTTAGATAGAGATGAAAATGGTAAGTCCTTTGATCAGAAGACTTACAGAGCAGTCATTGGCTCTCTTCTCTACCTAACAGCTAGCAGACCAGATATAATGTTTGCTGTCTGTATATGCGCTAGGTTTCAGGTTGATCCCAAGGAATCTCACATGAGTTCTGTAAAAAGGATACCCAGATATCTTAAGGGTACACCTGAACTTGGCTTGTGGTATCCAGCAGAATCTGGATTTGAATTAGTTGACTATTCAGATGCAGACTATGCTGGATGCAGACTGGATAGAAAAAACACCTCAGGAACATGTCAATTCATGGGTGCTAGACTGATTTCATGGTGTAGCAAGAAGCAAACCACAGTCTCCATTTCTACAGTTGAAGCTGAGTATATAGCTGCAGGAAGCTGCTGCTCACAAATACTGTGGATGCAAAATCAGTTGTTAGACTACAATTTTTCTCTTATCAATTCCACAATATTTTGTGACAGCTTTAGTGCTATTTCTATAACTTCCAATCATGTTCTCCACAGCAGAACTAAGCACATAGAGATAAGACACCACTTTCTTATGAACAATGTTGAGAAGGGTAATATCAACCTTCAATACATTTCCACTGATATTCAAAGGGCTGACATTTTCACTAAGCCACTTGATGAAAGTAAGCACAAGTTCTTCATCAATGCACTGAGAATGGTTGATTGAGCCCTCTAGGACACCTCTATTATGTATTCACACTTATTTTTCATGGAAAGGTATTGCTGGGAAAAACAGCAAAATTTTTAAGGAAAATGCAACTGTTTAAATCAGAGCTGCGTCGAATAACAATCGACACACCGTCGATTTCTACTCGACGTCAGCTTCGAGAGCAGATTGGGATAGTTCCTTTAAACAGCACTCGACGTAGCGTCTAATATATATCGACGCTTACGTCGACATCATGGTTGCTGACTATATTCGGAGCCACGTCGAATTCTTCTCGACATTACGTCGAATTTGCAAAGCGCGCACAGAAGCGACATCGACATGTTTTGGTGCACTGAATTCATATCCTTTCGACGTTGCTTCGAATATAACCCTAAGTTGCGACGATTCATCTACTCAAAGCAACTCAGGCATTCGACCCTTATTGTGCTTTTTGACTTCTCTCCCTTTCACTCTCCTCCATTTTCCTTTCTACTTCTCTCTTTCTGTTTCAGTGCAGGTACTCACAGGATATCAATGGCGTCTCCTCCAACTCAAAGAGATATTGTCGAAGCAGTTGATCTCGCTCCAGAGAATCTGCTCTCTCAATTCAGTTCTCTCTACCTTGACTTCTCGAAAGACTGCTATAGAAAGTTGTGTGCTCAACACAAAAGATTGCGAGATTTGATTGTTGAAATCAAGGCCTTTGATACAGAAATAAGATCGTCAGTATTGCCTGCTGATGTCTTTATATCATTTCTCAACGATATAAAGCAGGGGGAAAAGTGTACCAGCAGGCCACCCCAAGATGCAGTATACACTACAACTCTCCCTTTGTCCTTTGCTTCTGAAGGAGGGCATGCTATTACCTCCAAACAAGTTTCTTCCACTCCCTGAATCTTCCTCTCCTCCAAGAATCCTGCCTCTAATACAAGAGGAGTCATCAAGACAGGGGGAGGGTGACCTATTCTCAGATGACTATAGTTACTTGAAGAGTGTGCAACAACACAATGAGTCCACTGAAATTCCTGAGACACAAGGGTTCTGGACCTATTCTAAGGAATCTACATCAGCACCACCTCCAGTCAAGTCTGCTGATCAAGCCCTTGAATCTGCTCCACCATCTCCACCACCAGCTAAGCTCCATGCTGATTCTACTCCAGCACCCACTCCAATTCTCCAAGCACCTGCTTTCAGAGGAAGACCTCCATACAGATAAAGAGGGCAGTGAAGAAATTTCAGAGGAGGAGATGGAAGAGGAAGAGGATATGGAAGAAATGTACCCATCTGGAAGAGGTATTCAAAAGAGGAAAGGAAAATGTACAAGAAGGAAAGATCCTATTACAAAACCTATGAGAAGGTAGAAATTCTTGAAAATACAATGAAGGAGTATATTGATCCAAAACTTGATAGTACCCTAGATGAAATCAAAGAAAAAGAGAAATATGAATTTGAAGCTTCTCAAAGAGAGCTTGAAGAAAAGAGAAGACTGTTCATTGAAAGACTGAAGAAGGGTAAAGAGGTTGTGGAAAAAGAGCAATTAGAAGAAGCAATCCAGATTTCCAGCACTCTGTTTGATCTCTCTAAATATACTACAAAGAACCCTCAGGCTAAATTCAGGGATGAGAAAGGACAACAAGGTACAAAGGGTCTTGGAATCAATCAAGATTTAGAAGACCTCCATATCAGAAGAAAAGAAAGATCACTTTTAAAACAGCTCCAGTTTCAGACATTCCTCAGTCAACCTTCATAGTACCATATCCTGATGCAGAGGATATAGACCTGGAAGAAATTAACTTGCTGACTGCTAAAGTTATCAGTATGGGATCAAAGTTTAGTGATGTGTATCCTGAAATAGAAGCTGATCTGGAAAAGCTTTTCAAGGGACATGAGAGAATTCAGAAGAATCCAGAAAAAGCCATTCCAGCAAATTTCAAATATGTGGAGAGAAAATCCAGGAAGGACTATGAGGCTTTGACAACTTTTCTCAGAAAGAAAAAGTAAATCATGACTTGGGCAATTTACTCTGATAAACATTCAGTTATATCAATCAGAATTTATTTCAGTCTATTATACTTTTATGTCTTATGTATAATTGCTTGTATTAAGAATTATGTCAAAGCATGTGTAAAATCACTTTAAATAATATGTAAATTTTGTTAAGATAAATAGGGGCAGATTGTTGGGAAAAACCACTTTTGATTTAACTTAACAAATGATCTATATGTGATTTTACTTCCTAGGAGTATTACCCTCATTGTATAGAAAGGGTAAATTGGTCATTAGATGTCTTAGAATATCACACTCATCTTAGAGCGCATTCATAACATTTTGCTTATCTGTCGAATAGGTTCTTCTTCTTCTTTCTCCCAAAAACCCTAAGACAGAAAACAAGTGCTCTGAACAGAAAAGAAAATAACTGCTTCTTCTTCACCTTACAGCAGCAAGTTTTCAGCAAGTGCTTACAGAAAAAAGATCAAATCAAATAACCCTTTGCAACCATCACAATCATAAGCAAGGGTTCATCATATACAGATCCAATGAAAATCAGAAGCTGGAGAATTGCTTCTGAAGGATTCTGAAAAACAGAATTCTATTCTTCTTCTTCTTACTTTCTTCTCACTTTTCCTTCAACTGTAAATGAGTTTTATTAATCCCTCTTCCAAAGGATTCAGTGGTTCTAAGAGTCTTTTTATCAAAAAACTCAGTGGTTCTGAGAGTCTCCTTATCAAAAGACTCAGTGGTTCTGAGAGTCTCCTTATCAAAAGACTCAGTGGTTCTTAGAGTCTCCTTATCAAAAGACTCAGGCACAGGTTGTGCAATCCTATCAGGGAGGTAGAAGAGAGGACTACCCACATTTTGGGAAACCTCTATAAAAATCTCTGTATCTTCTGTGTGTGCTTTTCTGTGCTGTTCATATTTCTGTTTTTGTGTTTATATTTCTAGCAATCTGCATTTACTTTATTCTGTCTTTGGATTGGTGATTGCATAATACCTAGTGTTTTTATTGTGTGCGCATAAATAGAATATAAAATATTTTAAATCTCTATTCACCTCCCTCTAGAGAATACTCAGAGGCACACTCTGTGCACTTTCAGGCTCGCAGTTTCACTAAACAACATGACCTCGACTATGAAGGGACGTTCACTCCCGTTGCTAAGCTGAATACAGTCCGGGTTTTGCTCTCCTTGATCGTCAATCGTCATTGGCCGTTGCATCAACTCGACATCAAGAATGTCGTCCTTAATGACGATCTCACTGAGACTGTCTACATGCAATAACTTCCAGGTTATGAAACCCGGGAGAGACCCTTGTCTGTCACCTCAAGAAATCTCTTTATGGCTCAAGCAATCTCATCGGGCTTGGTTTGATAAGTTCAGTCATATCGTTCGAGATTTTGGATTCACTCGGAGCTCGACAGACTTCTCCATATTTACTCGTCGCCACCCGGCAGGCACGGTGATACTTCTTATCTATGATGATGATATTCTCATCACTGGCGATGATCTGAACGGTATCTCGATGATCAAGAAGCACTTGACCTCACATTTTCAGGCCAAAGATTTGGGCCACCTTCGATATTTCTTAGGTATCGAGGTAACTCGTCGACCCGATAGACTCGTCTAATCTCAACAGAAGTACTGTCTTGATCTTCTTCACGACGCAAGCTACTCAGGATGCAAGCCTGCTGACACTCCAATGGATGTCAACCACAAGCTCTGTGCATGCATCTGAATCTGATCTGCTTCTACCTAATCAGGAGTACTATCGTCGTCATGTTGGCAAACTCATCAATCTGACTAACACACGGCCCGATATATATATTTTGTTGAGATGGTCAGCCGCTTCTTGCATGCTCATCAGATGTCCCATCTCCAGGCTGTCGAGCGAATCCTTCGATATCTGAAGAATGCTCCAGGACAAGGGCTTTTGTATAATTCCTTCTATTCTTTATCATTAATTGTCTACTCTGATGCAGATTATGAGGTTCTATCGATGACTGTCAGTCTATGAGCAACTACTGCACATATTTTGCCGGACACTTGGTCACCCGGCGAAGCAAAAAGCAAATGGTGGTGGCATGCTCTTCTGCGGAGCCTGAGTATCGTTTAGTGGCGTATGTTGTTTCTGAACTCACATGGGTCTTCTTACTAATCTCAGTGTGAAACTCCCCTCTCTGGTTCTCTATTGTGATAGTCAAACTGCTATCCATATCGCTAAGAATCTCATTTTCATGAATTTACCAAGCATATCGAAGTTGATTGTCACTTTAACCGAGAAAAAGTTTAGCTTCACAACCTTCGTTTGAGACATGTACCCGTTGCCGAGTAGATTTTTGATGTTCTTACCAAGGCCTTACCACGTTCACTATACCGATAGTTCATTTTCAAGCTTGACACCTACAATATGTATGCTTCAACTTGCGGGGGAGTGTAGAAAAAATGAATAAGCCCATGTATAGGCCCACATCTCGGTTTGGCGTTGAGTCTTCACTCCTCCTTATATATATGTACAAATTCTAATATTATGAATATATATGTGAGGAATAAAATTATTTTTCTACTCCGCATTCGGTTATTCTACAAATAGTAATAGTGTAATACACACACCATTCTCAATTAAGACACATGTTGCATAAAAGTTCTGGCTCAATTCGGGTAGGATCTCGGGTACCAGACCTCATGTAAGACCCGAACCCGTACGTGTATAAATGTTGTATTATATTTTAAAATATAAGAAAAAATATTCCTCTATGATGAAAAAGAGAGAAAGATTCAGTGCCGATACGACGTCGCATGTTTAATTTTTAAGTTCGAGCTTATTCGAAGATTTTGCGACGTTCGTTTCATTTTGTTTTGTTTATTTGCTTTCAAATATGTTGATGATGGCTGAATTAATCAAGTTATATGCTGGATGACTTGGATCCATTTGGATGGTTGAGTTGGGTTCATGAGCTATAGGGCTGATTTGGGTTTATGTGATAACTGGTTGGCAGATTTATTGATGGCTGGGAGAGTTTAGGGCTGATTTTGGGGTTCATTTGACTTCCTCCTAAGTTATTGGGCTGGTTGGTTGCTAATTAAGCTTAAGGTTAAGTAATATGTTTAGGGAAGGTGGTGGATTAGGCGGCTATTATATTTCTTTCCGCTGGCCCTTTCTCCCGATAACTCTCTCGCCGCTTGGAGCTTGACGGGCTGGGAACCTCTAGGGCAGGCTGCTCTCCTCCTTCCTTGGCCATGATTCCCTCTCCTTCTTGGTCGTTGGTGCTGGGAGAAGGCTGCTGCTACCTCCTTCTTGCATCCTTGCTAGCTGGGCTGGTCTTGTGTTTGTGCTTGGCCGACTGTTTGGGCTTGGACCTTGCTCTGTAAGCTCTTTTACTTCTTATGTCCTCACTCTTCTCCTTCCTAAGTGTTGAAGTTTAATTGTTTGGGTTACGATACTATGCTATGAAATTAGGGTTTTGTTTTGGGCTATTAAATTAATCTCTTATGTGGTGAGCCCTCCTTGGCTATTGGGTTGTTGATTTAATTCTTTGGCTTAGATTTCCCTCGTGGCTGTTGGGATTTTGATTTCTATTGGTTGATTTCTGAATTCTTTTGATTGTTGCCTTGTTCCTTGGGTTGCTGGCTGTTGTTTATGCTGGTCGACTATTTTCCCTTGGACTTCTTGACTGTTGTTGTATTGATTAATGTGGGCAGCTGTTATTATTAGCTGCTCCTGCCATTGGAGGCTCTGATTAGCTGTATTGGTGATTGTTTTTGGGTGGGTTTTTCCTTGGATTTGGACTGCTAGTTGCATCCCTTCGAGCTACTGTTGGCAGCCCTTGGTAGTGTTATTAGCAGTCCAGATTATGATGCCCTTTTGTTAGCTTGTATTGGTTGTCTTTTCCTGATGTTTTAGCTCCCTTTTAGGCTGATATTTGGGTTGCTTTTGTTAGCTATTGTGGGATGCTTTCCTTGGTTCTTATTGGTCACTAAAGTGGTTGATTTTTGAAGAGTATCGTGGCTGAATTCTAAGTTTCGTAACGCTTAAAATCTGGTTTTTATGCATTCCTTTCGAGTCACCAAGTTTGTCTTTCCCTAGGAAACTCCTAGAGGTCGTAGTTGTGGCAGTCTTAGGAGTCCGTTCGTAACTATTTAACGACGCAACCCTAAAGTAAATGATTTACTTGATACTGCAGAGGATGACGTCCGACGATAGACACAATGAGAACCCTACAAAGGACGAAGGAAAAAAAAGTTGCGGTGAGACCTTACTGCTTTGATTACGTGTACATTTGAATATTTTGGCTTATGGACATGTAACATTACTTTACTCTGAGCTATTTCTTTGCATGGACACTGAATATGAATTGCATTGAATTAAAGAAATTCGATAATTTGGAATCACTGAAAATATGAAATTGCTAAAAGGCTAAACATGGATTAGCAAACGATAAAAACTCTGAGGGGAAATTAATATAATTATTTCCTATACGAATTGAATATGAAATGAAAAGAATAAGAAATTGAGAGTGCGTCGACGCATCGAAACACTATGGGTCAGCCTTGTAGGGAGGTAAAGCTTCAGACTCCTACACCTAGTAGGGGGTAGATCTCCTACGAATTTTGATACCGAAATGCCTCATCTAGGAGGCGTGGAAGCATGCTGCGTTGTTGAGCGCCCTAGAGCGGACATTGAATCGACGAGCCCAGATGTTTGATTTAGAATGACCCTCAGTATTTCGAAAGAACGAAAAGTGATATGAAAATCCTGAATTGAATACAGAAATGAATAAGAATTAAAAAATAAGAAATTTCATACAGAAATAGTTTATTTTTGTTATACCAGCTCACTGTACTTGCTTCATGTACTTCATGTTCTATTGAACATGTTCATATAGAAATATATAACTGCTTATTGATGTTGACTCTTATGTTTTGCTTGTAAAGCGGTTGAAGAGGTAAGGAACTCACTTAGTTTTTTTAACTAACTGGTTGTCGATTTATATTTTTTGGATCAGACTGTCAGCAAATCATGCCCCGTTAGAAGGATATTTGCGGAAGCAGAAAGGAAGTAAAAGAAGAATGTGATTCGAATACGGGTTAAAATTTTTATGATATGTTGTAACTTATGTCTATTTAAATGAAAAGTTATTTGATGTTGTCTCTAGGTACCTCTCCTGTATATATATTAGAATTGCTGCGTTATTTAATTGTGAAAAACAGCTCAGAAGAAAGAAGTAAATTGTGGCGGACTTCGGACCGTTACAATTAAGTGGTATCAGAGCTAGGTTTTTCGCAATGCGTGTAACGCAGAGTGTACCTGGATGATGAACATAATATAACTTGAGAATGTCTCGGGCCTTGTGATCCTTCCAAGTGTATTTGAGTCGTAGAAATTGAAAGACTCTAGAAGATCCTGAGAGCGTCAGAGAAGTTATATCAGAAAAGAGTGAGAATGGTATTAGAACCGCATTGAGATTACGGACATAGCTTAAGCCAGCGATCCCTCCTCCAGCACCGGTTGTATCACAACAGCCTCACATGATTGATACTAAATTGAGACAACTTCTGAATTTGAAGCCGTCAACCTTCCGTGGTGGCATGTCTATGATAAAGACTGAAGATGAGATTGATTTGCGGATCAAGATGAAAGATGAGGCGATGCGGTGTCCAGCTGAGCGTAAAGTGGAGCTGGTAGCCTTTTGCTGGACGGAGAGACTAAGCGCTGGTGGAATAATTGGAAGCGGGGAAAATTGTAGTCAGAGGTATGACGACTGTAATTTGGGGTGAGTGTGTGTCCGGGAATTTAACATAAAGATGTATGTTAAGAATTGAAAAATGAGATATTCGGAATTGTAATTTCACCTTCCCTCTATATAATGTATTTTTGGATTCCGGCCGGATCCAATATATATATTATGTAGTTCTGAATGAGTTGTTACAAGGATGATAAAGATAATGAAAGCCTGAAAATCATAATGCGAGATGATAAAGATAATGAGAACCTGATAAAGATAATGAATGTTTGATAACGATATGAAAATTGAAGCAAATATTGAGTCATATCGTTGATTGAGTACGATGTTCTCTTTAGTATGGACTAGCTTTTGAATCGAGAAGCGGTAATAAATTGCAAAACGAAAGAAGTCGCGTTCAAATGTCCAGATGGAAGTTTATTTGTGTTTAAGAGTCTGGGAGAAGTTTCAAAAGTTAGAACTTCTGCCATGAAGGCATAGAAGAAATTGAGGAAAGGTTGCGATGTCATTCTAGTAATGATCAAGGAATCGAAAGACGAATAGAAAGAAATTTCGGTTGTGCCCGTAGTATGTGAATACTTGGGTGTATTTCCAGAAGAATTGTCTGGTGTGCCCCCAACTCGAGAAGTCGAGTTTGAAATTAAGTTGACTGAAGGAGCTGCTCCAGTAGCCAAGACACCTTATCGGATGGCGCCTAAAGAATTGGCAGAATTAAAGGTGCAGTTGCAAGAGCTTCTAGATAAAATTTTATCTGACCGAGCACTTCACCTTGGGGAGCTCCAGTGTTATTCGTTAAGAAGCAAGACGGATCTTTCCGTTTGTGCGTTGATTATCGTGAATTGAATAAGCTGATAATTAAGAATAAATACCAATTGTTTAAAATACCATTTGTTTGAGGACTTATTTGATCAACTTGTGGGTGTGCGAGTGTTCTCCAAAATTGATCTTCGATCAGGATATCACCAATTGCGAATTAAAGAAAATGATATTTGAAGGCAGCATTTAGTACCAGGAATGGGCATTTTGAATTTGATGTAATGCCTTTTGGTCTAATGAATGCTCCTGCAGTTTTTATAGATTTAATGAATCGAGTCGGTAAAGCTTTTCTCGATCAATTCGTGATCGTGTTTATTGATGATATTCTGAAGTGTTCTAAGTCGGAGGAAGAACATTCTCAGTGTTTGCGTCTAGCTTTGCAAACGTTAAGAGAGCAGCGGTTATTTGCCATTTTTGAAGTGCGGTTTCTGGTTAAAAGAAGTGGCTTTTCTGGGTCACGTTATTAATGAAGAAGGCTTATCGGTTGATCCAGCAAAAATCGAAGCAATTGTGAAGTGGACTCAACCGAAGTCGGTAACTGAAGAGCGCAATTTCTTGGGATTAGCTTGTTACTATAGGAAATTCGTAAAGGATTTCTCCAAGATAGCGCTACCTTTGACGCAGTTAACTCAGAAGAACGTGTCTTTCAATTGGGAAGACGAGTCCCAGCAAACATTTGAGGCACTGAAAGAAATATTAACGACTCCTCCAGGTTTGGTAACGCCTGAAGGGTCAGGTGGATTTCAGATATATAGTAACATCTTTTTAGTGATGCGTCATATAAAGGACTAGGTTGCGTGGTAATGCAATGTGGAAAGGTAATTGCCTTTACTTCAAGACAGTTAAAAGATGTTACAAAGAATTGGAGTTGGTGGCAGTAATGTTTACATTTCAATTATGGCGATGCTACGTGTTTGGCGGGCGTTATGAAATCTTTACAGATCATAGGAGCTTGAAATACATTTTCGATCAGAAGGAAAGTAATTTGCGACAAAGAAGATGGTTGGAATTTATTAAGGATTATGATTTGGATATTCAATATCATCTTGGTAAAGCGAATGTTGTGGCAGATGCTTTGAGGTAATTGACATTACTCCAAAAGACATTCGCCCTCAGCCGTTGGAGAGTCCGGAGCACGCCTGGATGGCCCCCCATCAGAGAAGAATGGAACTCATGCATCATAACAGTCTTCCAGGCTGAGGTAAGTGGAAGGACTACTCGGCCCTGGTAATAAAGGTGCCCTCCCTGTAACCGGTACCCCGGTGTGGTCGTTTGCCCCTGTCGTAGTGCATCCACGATGATCCGGAGTTCGGGATCTGTTGTACCTCCTCTTGTATGTCGTCGAGGGAGTCGATCAAGGGACCCGAAATGTGGGAGAGTGAGCTCTCCGGAAATTGTGATAACGAATCGACGGCCACATTCTCCTTCCTTTGCTTGTATACGATCTCATAATAATAGCCCAACAACTTGGTCACCCACTTCTGCTGAAGAGGGGAGGCTAACCGTTGCTCCAGGAATTGTTTCAAACTCTGGTGGTCTGTGCGAACCTTGAAGTGGTGTCCCAGCAAGTACGGCCTCCATAAGGCCACCGCGTGTATGATGGCTAGCATCTCCTTCTCATAGGTGGACAACCCCAGGGTCATTGGATCTAGTGCCTTGTTGAAATAGGCCAGGGGTCTCCCTTCCTACATCAAAATTGCGCCAATGCCTACCTCGGACACATCGGTCTCCAACACAAACTCCTTGCTGAAATCTGGTAGAGCCAGGACCAGCGTAGTCGTCATGGCCCGTTTGACAGCCTGGAAAGCCGCATCGACATCCTCCTGCCACACGAAGGCTTCCTTCTGTAATAGTTGAGTGAGCGGTCTCGCAATCTTGTCGTAGTCCTTCACAAACCGACGGTAGTAGCCCATGAAACCTAGGAATCCCCGTAAAGCCCGGACCGTCGTAAGGCGGGGCCAAGTTACCATGCTCTCGATTTTGTGTGGGTCGGCCCGAACTCCCTGTGCCGAAACCAGATGGCCCAGATACTCGACCTCTGATTGGCCGAAAGAGCACTTAGATTGCTTGGCGTATAGCTGGTGCTGGCGCAATATGGCGAGAACTTGCTTCACATGCTCTAGATGCTCCTCCCAACTGCTACTGTAGATCAGGATGTCGTCGAAAAAGATCAACACTGAACGGCGTAGATGTGGCCGAAAGATCTCGTTCATCACGGCCTGAAATGTGGAAGGGGCGTTGGATAGCCCGAAAGGCATCACGAGAAACTCGTAATGTCCATCATGGGTCTTGAAAGCAATCTTATGGATGTCCTCCTCCCGCATATGAATCTGATGGTAGCCGGAATGCAGGTCCAGCTTAGTGAATAGGCACGCTCCGTGTAGCTCATCTAACAGTTCCTCAATCATGGGGATGAGAAATTTGTCTTTGATTGTAGAATTATTCAGGCCTCGGTAATCAACGCAGAATCTTCAAGAGACGTCTTTCTTCTTTACTAGAATGATGGGCGAAGAGAAGGAACTGGTACTGGGACGGATGATCCCGGCGGTAAGCATCTTTCTAACGCTGCGCTCGATCTCCGCCTTCTGTATGTGTGGGTAGCGGTGCGGTCTGACGTTGGTGGGCTCCGACCCCACCTTGAGCTGAATCGCGTGGTCTCGGAACCTCGGCAGGGGAAGTGCGTGCGGCTCCTGGAAGACATCTTCGTACTAGGTCAACACGGGACACATATGCTCTGGAACCTCTGATGGAATATAAGTGGAAGATGCTAGTCCCATGATCATCGCCATCGAACTTCCCTGTTCGCCCAAACGTTCCAAACTCCTGACAGAGATCTCCATCAACAGAGATGATTTGAGGTCGTGAAGACAGTAATCCTTTCCAAGCTGTGTGAACTCCATGGTCATCTGGTCCCAGTCGAAGGTGACTCTCCTCAACTGTCTCAGCCACTAGACTCCTAGTACCATATCAGATCCCCAGATGGGTAGAAGGTGGACGTCAGTGCGGCAAGTGTACCCCTGTATCCGCAGTTCTACTCCCCTCATCACTCCATCACACCTCAGTTTGCTCCCATCTGCTACCATGACCTGGAAAGCGGCACCCGATCTACCGTGTGTCCCACCTTCATTGCCATGGTTGGGTTGATGAAGTTGTGGGTGCTCCCACTATTAATCAGAATTATAACCCGCTCCTGGGTTACTTTCCCCGCTATGCGCATAGTGAGGGGGGTCGTACACCCCTCTATTGCCTGGATGGATACCCCGAATTCTATTAGATCCAAATCCTCCTCTAGTTCCACCTCGGTGGTATCTTCATCCTCTTCCTCCTCTCTCAGCAAGAAAACCTGGATCTTCTGGCACTTGTGCCCCGGACCATACTTCTCATCACAGTTGAAGCACAAGCCTTTATCCTTCCTGGCCTGCAGCTCAGGCCAGGTCAGTCTTGTCACCGTTGGCCAGCCGGACGGCGACGAATCTCTCCCAGCGGGTGGGAGTCGTAGCTGTTCTACCTGTGGTGTGGTTCCTCTGTCTGTTGAAGCGCTCCTCCTGTATCCGTGTCAGACTGATGGCGTGACTCAAGCTGCGGGGCATATAGGCATGGACCTAGTCCCTCAGGTGATCCTTCAGACCAGAGACGAAACAGCTCAGCAGTGTTTTCTCCTGCCATCGGACCCTGTTGGCCAACCTCTCAAACTCTGTGCGGTATTCCATCATTGTTCCCTTCTGTCGTAGCTTCTGTAGCATGACATCGACGTCTTCATACTCCAGAGGGCCAAATCGGGCGGCAAAAGCCTCCACAAACTCCGTCCACTGCGCGTAGTCGCGAACTCTCAGAAACCACTTTGTCCACTGGTAGGCGTCGTCCTCCAAGTGGAAGGATGCTAGCTGCACCCATTGTTCATCGGGGATTTCCTGGTAATTGAAGAACAGTTCGGCTTTCTGCACCCACTCTAAAGCATCCCCCCCTCTGAATTTGTGAAAGTTCATGCGGGTCCTCTTGGGTGGCATATACGCCCTCTGATTCGCCTGCCTGTATCCCCTTGGTTTCTGGTCGTACCCTCTTGGCCTCCGTTGCTCCATAGGGTGATTTGGTGTTCCTTGGGGTCCCTGAAAATACGTGCCCCACTGTTGAGTGGCTGTCGGAGGTCATTCGTATCCTTGGCTTCTGTGGTCGTAGCCTCTGGGTGGTCTGAAGGCATGTGGAAGCGGTATGATTCCAGCGACACCTCCAATCGGAGCGTCTGACGCTCCGTTAGGTTGAAAACACCCCGTTGTATGCTCCGGAAGCCGCCAATTAGGCGTATAGCACATTCCGGCACCATTCCAGGCCGCTGGTGCTGTCCCCAGGGTGGGGGCCCAGCCAGAGCCTCCGCCGGCCTCCATGGCCCTGGACGGCCTCCTCCGGCCCCGCTCCACCCACCGGCAGTTGCTCCCATCTCCGGTGGCTGAGCCGATGTCTCCCCGGTCCTCCCCGCTTGATTTCCGGCGGATCTGGATAGATCGTCCCCCATCCCGCCGCTTGACGGTCTGTCCGACCCGTGAAGCGGCATAACCGGCTGTTGCCGGGTATATTCCCCCATACTGTGAGGTACCGGCTGGTGATGTGAATCCTCGGCCTCTGATCCATCGTTGGTCGTCGCTTTTCCTTTCAGATTTTGTGCAAGGAGGGCTTTAATCTCCTCCATGCGAGCGTCCAAGCGTTCTTCCAATTGTTTCGTGGATGTCTTCATCCTTTCTTCCATAGCCGCCACCGTATCCGTCAACCCTACGTAGTTTTCCTCTAAGGTTGCCAATCGTGCGACTTCTGCGTCCGAGCGCGTGGTCACCATGGTCGCAGGAGAGTGCTCTGATACCAAATGTTATGAACGTAGACGGAAGAGAGCGAGATTGAGAGAGATCTAGAGAAAAAGGAGAGATTAGGGAATAGGGTTAGTGTTGAGAGGGAAGAAGGGGAAATACCTGAATAATATTCATCGTAACCCATCCAAGAGAGTCTCGGGGTTATAAATACCCCGGGACTAGAGGGGGCCGGTCGGCCCCCTCAATAGGGGTTGAACCGTGTGGTTCAGCCCCGCAGGCTTCCTTTTAGTGATTGGGGGCTGAACCGGATGGTTCAACCCCGTTGCTCTTTGTGGCCTCCTTTGGTCGTCGAGCATATTGATTCCCCGTGAATCGCAACGCGTTCGGGGGCATAACACAATTCCACAAGATTCATTTCTGATGGATGAGTTAGAGAAAGTGAAAAAGGGAGAAGCAAATGCTTTTACCCAGAATAATGAACTACTGTTCTTGACGATAGAATTTGCGTGTCTGGCGTGGATAATTTGAGAAAAGATATTTTATATGAAGCACATAACACACCGTAATCGATTTATCCTGGCCGAACGAAGAGGTATCACGATCTAAAGCAGGAATTTTGGTGACCTAAAATGAAACAGGAAATGACCAATTATATTGCTCGATGTCATACCTGTCAAGTAGGAAAAGCTGAGCATATGAAGTCCGTTGGTTATCTTCGGTCACTCCCTATTCCTGAATGAAAATGGGATGATGTAGCGATGAATTTTGTATTTGGCTTACCTAAGCCAGGCAATGATGGAATCTGGGTAATTATTGGCCGCCTGACCAAGAGCGCTCATTTTATTGCGATGAAGCAAGACGGACCAACTGAAAAGTCGGTTGAATTGTAAATAAATATGATCATTAAACTGCATGGAATTCCGTGAACTATAGTATCTGATCGAGATGGAAGATTTACTTCGGATACGTGAAGACGAGTGCATAAAAGGCTGGGAACAAGGTTATTGTATAGTACAGTCTTTCATCCTCAGACTGATTGTCAATCAGAACGCACTATTCAGATGCTCGAAGATTTATTGAGAATGATGGTTCTGGATTTGAAAGGTTCGTGAGAGAAACGATCCAAATGGCTCTGTTTGAAGCTCTCCCTGAGCTGGGCAGAAGATGCAGACAAGAAATTATTTTCGAAAAAGGAAACAGCTAAAATTGAAGAAAAAGATCGAATAATGCAGCAGAGAAAGAAGAATGTGCAAGACCGTCAACAAAAATATTATAATATCCGGCATCGTCGGGTCGAATTTAATGTTGGTGATCATATGTGCTTGAAAATTAAACCTTTTAATGGAGTTTCTCGATTGCGACGTATCGGGAAACTGAGTCCAAGATTTATTGAACTCTTTTCAATCCTTGAGCGTATTGGCGATGTGGCTTTTCGTTTAGCTCTGTCAGATGAATTACAGAAACTGCATGATGTTTTTCATGTTTCTACTCTCCGGCAATATATTCCTGATCCAGATTTGATGATCTCTGACAGTGATATACAGATAGAAGCTGATTTGTCTAGTCGGACTGAACCTTATCAATGTATTGCTCGTCAGAGCAAGAATCTTCATAATCGTGATGTGAACTTTGTCAAAGTATGGTGGAAAGGTCACCCTGCCAATGCCGCTACTTGGGGGCGAGAAGATACGATGATGAACCGGTTTTCTGCGTTCTTTTGAACCAAAAAGATTGAATTTTTAGGACGAAAATTCTAATAAGAAGGGGAGAATTGTAAGACTCGAACCTGGGCGTGTATAAATGTTGTATTATATTTTCAAATATAAGAAATAATATTCCCCTATGATGAAAAAGAGAGAGATTCAGTGCCGATTCGACGTCGCACGTTTAATTTTTAAGTTCGAGCTTATTCGAAGATTTTACGACGTTCGTTTCATTTTATTTTGTTTATTTGCTTTCAAATATGTTGATGATGGCTGAATTAATCAAGTTATATGTTGGATGACTTGGATCCATTTGGATGGCTGAGTTGGGTTCATGAGCTATAGGGCTGAGTTTGGTTCATGAGCTATAGAGCTGATTTGGGTTTATGTGATAGTTGGCTGATTTATTGATGGCTGGGAGAGTTCAGTGCTGATTTTGGGGTTCATTTGACTTCCTCCTAAGTTATTGGGCTGGCTAGTTGCTAATTAAGCTTAAGGTTAAGCAATATGTTTAGGAAAAGTCGTGGGTTAGACGGCTATTATATTTCTTTCCGCTGGCCGTTTCTCCCGATAACTCTCTCGGCGCTTGGAGCTTAACGGGCTGGGAACCTCTAGGGCAGGCTGCTCTCCTCCTTCCTTGGCCACGGTTCCCTCTCCTTCTTGGTCGTTGGTGCTGGGAGAAGGCTGCTGCTACCTCCTTGCATCCTCGCTAGCTGGGCTGGTCTTGTGTTTGTGCTTGGCCGACTGTTTGGGCTTGGACCTTGCTCTGTAAGCTCTTTTACTTCTTATGTCCTCACTCTTCTCCTTCCTAAGTGCTGAAGTTTAATTGTTTGGTCTATGATACTATGCTATGAACTTAAGGGGTTTTTTTGGGCTATTGAATTAATCTCTTATGTGGTGAGCCCTTGGCTATTGGGCTGTTGATTTAATTCTTTTGTCTAGATTTCCCTCTTGGCTGTTGGGATTTTGATTTCTATTGGTTGATTTCTGAATTCTTTTGACTGCTGCCTTGTTCCTTGGGTTGCTGGCTGCTGTTTATGCTAGCCGGCTGTTTTCCCTTGGACTTCTTGACTGCTGCTGTATTGATTAATGAGGGTTGTTGTTACTATTAGTTGCTCCTGCCATTAGAGGCTCTGATTAGCTGTATTGGTGACTGTTTTGGGGTGGGTTTTTCCTTGGATTTGGACTGCTAGTGGCAGCCCTTCGAGCTGTTGTTGGCAGCCCTTGGTGGTGCTATTAGCAGCCCTGATTATAATGCTCTTTTGTTATCTTGTATTGGTTGTCTTTTACTGATGTGTTAGCTCTCTTTTAGGCTGCTATTTGGGCTGCCTTTGTTAGCTATTGTGGGATGCTTTCCATGGTTCTTATTGGCCAAAAAAGTGGCTGGTTTTTGAAGAGTATCGTGACTGAATTCTGAGTTTTGTAGCGCTTAAAATCTGATTTTACGCGTTCCTTTCGAGTCACCAACCTTGTCCTTCCCTAGATAACTCCTACAGATCGTAGTTGTGGCCGTCTTAGGAGTCCGTTCATAACTATTTAACGACGCAACCCTAAAGTAAATGATTTACTTGATATTGTAGATGATGGCGTCCAACGATAGACACGACGAGAACCTTACGAAGGACAAAGGCAAAGGAAAAGCTGCGGTGAGACCTTACTGCTTTGATTACGTGCACATTTGAATATTTTGACTTATGAACATGTAGCATTACTTTACTCTGAGCTATTTATTTGCATGGACACTGAATATGAATTGCATTGAATTAAAAAAATTCGAAGATTTGGAATTACTGAAAAGATGAAATCACTAAAACGCTAAACATGGATTAGCAAGCGATAAAAACTCTGAGGGGAAATTAATATAATTATTTCCTATACGAATTGAATATGAAATGAAAAGAATAAGAAATTGAGAGTGCGTTGACGCATCGAAATGCTAAGGGTCAGCTTTGTAGGAGGGTAGGTCTTCTACGGATTTTGATACTGAAATGTCTAATCTAGGAGTCGTGGAAGCATGTTGCGTTGTTGAGCGCCCTAGAGCGGACATTGATTCAGTGGGCCCAGATGTTTGATTTAGAATGACCCTCAGTATTTCGAAAGAACGAAAAGTGATATGAAAATCCTGAATTGAATACAAAAATGAATAAAAATTAAAGAATAAGAATTTTTATACAGAAATAGTTTATTTCTGTTGTACCAGCTCACTGTACTTGCTTCCTGTACTTCATGTTCTACTGAACATTTTCATATAGAAATATATAACTGCTTATTGATGCTGACTCTTATGTTTTTCTTGTAGAGCGGTTGAAGAGGTAAGGAACTCACTTAGTTTTCTAAATTAACTGGTTGTCGATTTATATTTTTAGGATCAGACCGTCAGCGGATCATGCCCAGTTAGAAGGATACTTGCGGAAGCAGAAAGGAAGTAAAAGAAGAATGTGATTCGAATACGGGTTAGAATTTTTATGATATGTTGTAACTTATGTCTATTTAAATGGAAAATTATTTGATGTTGTCTCTTGGTGCCTATCCTGTATATATATTAGAATTGTTGCGTTATTTAATTGTGAAAAACAGCTCAGAAGAAAGAAGTAAATTGTAGCGGACTTCAGGCCGTTACACCTCAAGCACCAAGAATATTGAATGTGAGATATGAAGTTTCTTTAATATTTCTTTTTGGGCATTTTGGATGTGATCAACGATTACATTAGCTTCAGCATTGATTAAACCATGAAAGGTAATGATGTATGGTCAAGAAAAGTTGTAATAGGTCGATTGTAAAGTGTCTCAAAATGTGTTCCAAAGGAATAATTTACATAATTATTGTAAGCAAACTCCATTTGTGGAAACATTAAATCCTACGGGTTTGTCTTTCTCCTCTTAGACATCTCAGTAGATTAACCAAGATTCGATTTCCAATTTCGTGGCTAATATTCTTCAATAATGACTCAAATACAGAGTATCTCTATCTGAGGTAAACATTGTAGGTATGTCATGCAAGAGAAAAACTGATGCGGAGCAGAGACGTGGACGAGTTTTGATTTGGCGACTTACCATATATGGCGTGCCCGAATCGACGATCGGACTCCGCAGATGCATTCGGATTCGCGTTGCGACGCGTTGCGAATCAATTTGATATATTAGTTTATTACTTTTGCATTTATTTTGATGTATTTGGGCGTCCCCGCCTCCGGCCAATCATAGCCGTCGAAGGTGGGATGACCTAGCTTTTGTTTTATTATAAATAGACTTGTAGTGGCTGATTTTGAGGCATCGCAGATTTTGGAGAAGAGAAATCCCGAAATTCGGCGATCCCTCCACGGTGCCGACTCCGTGGAACCCTAGGTGACGACTCCTAGGCTTGTATCTCCCTCCCCAAGGTACCCCCTAACCCTAGCCCTCTTTTCCCCCTCCCAAACTCCCTCCTGCAGCCCCCAACAGCCCCCCAAACAGCCACTGTTGGCTGTCCAGAAAATCCCCTCTTTGGCACTATTCAAAAATGAAATTTACTATTCATTTATAAGGTTTCTTTTTCTTTTTCTTTTTCCCTCCTTGTTCCACCGCCGGCCTCCCCTGAAGCCACAGCCGCTGCGGCCTCTCCTCCTCCTTCCGCTGTTTCTGCCAGCCGCCCCTTTCCCCCCTATTCTCCTATACGCCACCACCACTCCTCCCTCCTCCCGCTGCTGTTGCCAGCCACCTCCCTCCCCTCTGTCAGCCCACGTCCCAGGACGCCGCCCCCCCTTTCTCCCCCTCCATTCAGCTACCTTGCACGGATACTTAAAAATGCTCTACGTATCGGCTCGGACGCGTATCGGATACGGGAAACGCTCGGAAACGCTCGGAAACGCGTTTCTGAAACTCCAGGAAACGTAATTTTAATTATTAAAAAAATATATTTTCCGAAACGCGTTTCCGAAACTCTAGGAAACGTAATTTTAATTATTAAAAAAAATCGGATTCGTGATTCAAATACGCGATTTCCGTGCGCTTCTTTAGGTTTAATATGTCGCTTCTTTTTCCGCCGCTCTCCCGTGTGCTCTCGCTCCAGGCGATCTCTCCCGCTACTCTCGCTCCAGGTCTTCTTCTTCTTCTTCTTCTACTGTTTACAGATTTTGATTTACTTGCTGATTATACCCTACTGTCAAATTTTGATTTAACCCTGTTGCAGGTGGAGAATATTTGTTGTTTAAATTAGGTCTTATCTTGCATAATATGGATTCAAGTAGCGGTGCCGGTCATCATTACATATTATGTGAAGAGTTTGATGACCATCATTACATATTATTGAATGTAGTGATTGAGATGGTAACTTAGTTTGTTAGTTGTATTTTTTATATTAATTAATACTTGTAATAATATAATTAAAAAAAATTAAAAACGTTTCCCGTATCCGTATTTTTTTAAAAATCACGTTTCCCGTATCCGTTTCGTATCGTATCCCGTATCCCGTTTCCGTCCACGTGCAACGTAGCCATTCAGTGCCAGCAACCCCTCCCCTCTACGTGGAACCACCTCCAGCCCCCTCGTCCAGATCAGCCCAGATCTGGACAAATCCAGCCCGGATCCGCTCTCAATCTATCGGATCTACCCTTCCCCGCCCGGATCTCCCCATACGTTGCCGGATCTACTCATTTCCGGTCCGTTTTCACCCTACACCGCCTAGGACAGCCGCCTACGTCGCTTTCCCGCCTCCGGTTCCACCTCGGATCGTCGTCCACGCATTTCCGGCTCCGAATTCTTCAGTGTCTTGGTCAGCCCACTATTTGGTGAGATTTTGTTGTATTAGACTTATTATTTTCAGCATTTTTATTTATTGGGTTGGACATTTTATATTTGCTTGGAGACACATTATCGTGGAATTTTGCCATAGATTATTATTGTGATTTGCAGGGTTTATTCGCCGCGCGCTTTAGCTTAGCTTAAGCCTATTTCGCCCTAATTTAATTATTGTATCTTGCTGTGAATTAACTGCGTGGGATTTTAATGTTTATTATCTAACTGTGACTAATCCGTCGGGCTTTGCATAGCATGTAGGGTTAGGTCACGAATTTTCCGCCGTCTATAGATTTGTCCTGCGTCAAAAACTTTCCTAACAATAAATCAATAATGTGTGAAGTATTGATTGATTTTTTGTATGGACTAACATCAGTCATTTTACCCCAACGAGAATCCCTAACAATCATAGGAAATCTATGGTGACATCTTTACACGGCTTACTGGGAACTGAAAGAGGTGTGAACAAAATATAATGTTAGGTGTAGTGATAGTAAAAGATCAAAAAGTAGGGCATCTTCTAACTAATTGAAAATATATCCCTGCATTCCAGAACAAAAATATATCCTCAATTGTGGCCCCGGTTTGGGTTTGTCCAAAATGGCCACATAATTCTCCATGGATAAGACTCACAAAGTGAACCATGGCTGATGTGTGAGGAATAAAATTAAGGCATAGGCTAGTCGCCCTATTATGTTAAAGCGAAATTCCCTTGAACAAAAATTCAATGGATGAAGAATTGCATGCTGGGATATGTACCAGAACTAAGAAAAGATTCCCCAGCATAACAAAAATAGGTATTGTTAAGACGAGCTATCCTTGAGGGAAACTAAAGACACCACAATGAGCCTCAATATGACTAATAGCTATGTTCTTCAAATTAATGTATCAGTCGTTAACTGTTCTTGAAGGAATCTAAAGACACAACAGTAGGTTTTATGCCTAAAATGGAATGTGTAAGCTTTCATAATTGTAGATATTACGAAGCGAGAAGAAGGCCGGCAAGGGGAAGGGCTGGCGGCTAAGGTTTGGGAGAGAAGAGGAGAATAGAGATGAGAGGAAGATATGGAGCAACCCTGATTTTCTGATTAATCCAAGCATGCAAAAATACAATACCATACCCCCTTTTATAACTATAAGAGGGGTGTAAAATAGGAAATAATTAAAATAGGAAACTATTAAAATAGGCAACAATTAAAATAGGAAATATTTAAAATAGGAAATAATTTAAATAGGAAATAATTAAGGGGCCTCCGCCATGTCATCGATCCGTGGGGTAGTGGGTGATTCGGCCGCCGATTTTCTGTGCATGTAGACGCGCCACACGGGCTCCTCGGCGCGTATGTCCGTAACAGTAGACCACCTACGATTCAAAATATTTAGCCACTTCATGATCGGTATTTAATATGAAATCACTTTGGATCGCCTAGAATTTGAGATTTTTGACAATATCATACAAGTTCATGTCATAGATAGAGTAAAGACATTGTGCATCGTTCATCTTCTAATACGGCAGGATGTCTCTCTTGACTAAAGGGAGTGCATATACAAACGTGACACGAATCATAATCAACTTGAAATATGTAATGGGCATAGGCTAGTCGCTCTATTATGACATAACTTATGGATTTTTATTGATGTCATGTCGTTGTACAACCCCCATATCCATCGAGTAGGTTGCCACGACCCAGGAGTGCATCGGGGCCGCGTCTGTAGTATGATCCAAGACAGGGAGAAAGGAGGGAGAGCGGTAGAGGCAAAAACCTCCCGCTCACCCAGCTGGAGTAAGAGGTAAGTGAGGGGGAGAGAGGAGGAGGGGCGGGTGCCCCCCTCTCTCCCTCGCCCAGCTAGGGGCGAGAGGGGAGGGGCGGGTGCCCCCCCTCTCGCCCTCGCCCAGCTAGGGGCGAGAGGGGAGGGGCGGGTGCCCCCCCTCTCGCCGCACCCAGCTAGGGGCGAGAGGGGAGGGGCGGGTGCCCCCCCTCTCGCCCTCGCCCAGCTAGGGGCGAGAGGGGAGGGGCGGGTGCCCCCCCTCTCGCCGCACCCAGCTAGGGGCGAGAGGGGAGGGGCGGGTGCCCCCCCTCTCGCCCTCGCCCAGCTAGGGGCGAGAGGGGAGGGGCGGGTGCCCCCCCTCTCGCCGCACCCAGCTAGGGGCGAGAGGGGAGGGGCGGGTGCCCCCCCTCTCGCCCTCGCCCAGCTAGGGGCGAGAGGGGAGGGGCGGGTGCCCCCCCTCTCGCCGCGCCCAGCTAGGGGCGAGAGGGGAGGGGCGGGTGCCCCCCCTCTCGCCCTCGCCCAGCTAGGGGCGAGAGGGGAGGGGCGGGTGCCCCCCCCTCTCGCCGCGCCCAGCTAGGGGCGAGAGGGGAGGGGCGGGTGCCCCCCCTCTCGCCCTCGCCCAGCTAGGGGCGAGAGGGGAGGGGCGGGTGCCCCCCCTCTCGCCGCACCCAGCTAGGGCGAGAGGGGAGGGGCGGGTGCCCCCCCTCTCGCCCTCGCCCAGCTAGGGGCGAGAGGGGAGGGGCGGGTGCCCCCCCTCTCGCCGCACCCAGCTAGGGGCGAGAGGGGAGGGGCGGGTGCCCCCCCTCTCGCCGCACCCAGCTAGGGGCGAGAGGGGAGGGGCGGGTGCCCCCCCTCTCGCCCTCGCCCAGCTAGGGGCGAGAGGGGAGGGGCGGGTGCCCCCCCTCTCGCCGCACCCAGCTAGGGGCGAGAGGGGAGGGGCGGGTGCCCCCCCTCTCGCCCTCGCCCAGCTAGGGGCGAGAGGGGAGGGGCGGGTGCCCCCCCTCTCGCCCTTGCCCAGCTAGGGGCGAGAGGGGAGGGGCGGGTGCCCCCCCTCTCGCCGCACCCAGCTAGGGGCGAGAGGGGAGGGGCGAGAGGGGAGGGGCGGGTGCCCCCCCTCTCGCCCTCGCCCAGCTAGGGGCGAGAGGGGAGGGGCGGGTGCCCCCCCTCTCGCCGCACCCAGCTAGGGGCGAGAGGGGAGGGGCGGGTGCCCCCCCTCTCGCCCTCGCTCAGCTAGGGGCGAGAGGGGAGGGGCGGGTGCCCCCCCTCTCGCCCGCACCCAGCCAGGGGCGAGTGGAGGAGGGGGGCCGACCCCCTCTCTCGCCCCCGACCCTGGTAAGGGGGAAGACCCTTGGTCTCGCCCCAACCCAGTGAGGAGGCTCGCCGAGCTCCGCGAGGTAACCCCTCTCGCCCAGTTCCAGAGGATGGGGGGGGGGGGGGGGGGGGGGGTTGGTCTGCGTTTAGTATCCCAGAACAGCGGGATTTGGCTATTTGCAGTCCAGTTTTGGCTATTCGCAGTCCAATGGTCTGCGTTTAGCGCCCCAGAACAGCGGGATTTGGCTATTTGCAGTCCAGTTTTGGCTATTCGCAGTCCAGATCCGAAAAACCTATAAATAGGACCAAGGGGGCACCATTTGGAGAGGATCTCATTCTTAGCTAGCTCTCTCCTCTCTCTCCCTCCTCAGCAAGTCTCTCTAGAGAGGGTGAGGAGAGGCTCCAGTGGTGCCCAAACTTAGTAGTGGCTTGGGAGGGGAAGTTCCAAGGGGACTTCCGGGTATGTGGCGGGACCTCCCCACTAAGCCCTTGGTCCGTTTCCAAATCTAAGTGCTCTTGCCTAGAGAGTTGGCTCGAGGGAAGTAGGTGTGAGACCACCCCTTCTTAGGGACCCCGAACTCCACAGAGACCAAGTCTTGTTCGCAAGATTTCGGTTTCAACATTTTGGTGCGGTGAGCGTGGAGAGTGGTCAGCACAGAAGTCCTTGAGCCAAATCTCATGACAGGAGACCTCGGAGGAGGAGACGATGAGGGGTCTCACATCCCAAGTGAGGTGGTAGGAAGGGGAGAGTTCATGACGGCCATCAAGGGAATCATGGAGCTACTCCAAGGCATCTCCAGGGGAGGTGACTGCTCGGCTCCCTCCCCCCAGACACCGCCTTCTGGGTCGCAAGGAGTGCTCGCCCAGGGGGGGTCAGGAGAGGTTGCCCCAGGGGGTCGGCCAGGCAAGGAGCCAGTGACTGAGAGTGGCGAGCGAGACCTCGCCGGGCGAGTGCTTTTTCCCAGCCCGGCGAGTGGGGTCTCGCTCGGAGCAGGAGTCGCGCGAGCGGAGCTCGCGAAGCCGGCGAGTGGAGGGTCACCCTTTAGCGAGCTGATCATCTCGGCTCCCATCCCGGAAGGCTTCAAGGAGCCCAACATGACTTTCTATACCGGGAAGGATGATCCCGTCCAGCACCTACAGTGGTTCGAGGATACCGTCTCCATCAGGCCCATGACGGACGCGTTCAAGTGTCGTCTCTTCGCCACCACCCTGAGAGACAAAGCTAGGGACTGGTTCCACCAGCTCCCGGTTGGCTCCATTTACAGCTTTGATGACTTGAGCCGAAGCTTCCAGCTACGCTTCTCCACATCCAAGAAGAGGAAGAAGAATGCTGAGTCCATTTTCCTGGTCAAGCAGAGGCACGAGGAGACGTTGGCCCAGTACATGGACAGGTTCCAGGAGGAGATCCAGAACATCCAGGAGGTGCCAGGGTATGCCCTCCAGATGGCTTTCACCGTGGGGCTACGAGAGAGCCTCTTCAAAATGCGCCTAACTAGGAAGCCTCCCCTGTCCTTTGAGGACCTGATGGAAAAAGCTGCAAAGGAGATAGCCACTGAGGCGGCGAACCCGGGGCTGGCAAAGAAGTTGGCAAAGCTGGTGGAGGTCGAGCCAAGAGAGCAAGGTAGCCTCAGGCAGCAGGAAGGAAGGAGGAGGGAAGAGCAGAGGGGTCAAGGGTACCAGGGACCTCAGGGGGGTCAGGAGCAAGGGAGGGGTCTCGCCCAAGGAGGGGGAAACTTCTACGGAGGCCAAGGGAGGCCCAACCCTCCTCCTTGGAGGCAGGCCCCTAGGCAGCTCCTACCCCCACCAGCTCAAGCTATGGCGATTCAAAGAGGAGGAGGAGTGGAAGCAAGAGACATCCCAGCCCGTAGGAGAAGGGGGGGAAGAGCGGTGCCATACTGCGACTACCACCAAGCAGAGGGGCATGCAATAACTACCTGCCCAGAGTTCTTAGAGGTGAGAGAGGCGAGAGGTCAGACACAACAGCAGCCGCCGGTGCGGATTGAAGAAGTCCCACCTGGTGCAGTAGTGGATGATGACATCTGCGAGGACCGAACTGACATAGGAGCCAAAGGACGGGTCGCAGTAATCCACGGGGGGGGTAGGGGTCGAGGCCACTCGTAAGGCAAGCCTCCACTCCATATTTCGACGCAACGTCGCTTCGACGTCGCAGGACCCACCCCCCGAGGAGAAAATCACTTTCTCAAGCAAGGACATGCCAGATAACGAGGATCCATTCTGTGATGCGCTAGTCATTCAGACAGCCATCGAAGGTTACACTGTCTCTCGGATTCTCGTTGACAACGGGAGCTCTGTCAACGTCATTTTCAAGAAGGCATTTGATGAGTTGAAGGTAGAGGCAAGGAGGGTGCTGGCCTCGGATGGGCCCTTGTTCGGATTCTCTGGAGAAAGGAAAGAGGTAGAGGGTGGAGTTGGACTCCAAGTGACGATGGGGGGAGGTTCAAGAAACTGTCGGTTCGTCATAGTTGACGCTCCTAGCAGTTATAATGCCATCTTCGGAAGACCCCTCATCAGCGCCTTCCGATGCGTACCATCATCCTTCCACCAGTGCCTCAAGTTCAACACTGGAGGAATCCAAGTCAGGATCCGCGGAGACCCCAGGATGGCCAGGCACTGCTACGTCACGGCCGTCAACAGCATCTCCTGGCAAGCGGGGGCGGAGGAGATGGAGAAGATCATGGAGAGCGTGAGCCAGATGGGAGTGGCAGGAGAAGCAGAGGAATGATCATCTCGCGCGAGCAGCCGGAGAGGCGAGTACCATGGGGGGGCATGATGTGTTTGTTTTTTATTTTTTGTTTTTTGTGGTTTTCCTTTGTAACAAGCTCTACCCCTCACTGGTTGGGCCAGGAGGTTTTTGACAAGGGAAATCCCCCCATTAGATGGATGAAGTTATTTTGCTTATATGATTAGTAAGTTCAACGCCGGGATGTCCTCCTCACTCCAGGCTCTCACTAGCTGGGTGGGTGGAATGATCCTCGGAAGGAAGAGCTTGCCATCGAGATGTCCTCCTCACTCCAGGCTCTCACTAGCTGGGTGGGTCGAATGATCCTCGGAAGAAAGAGCTTGCCATCGAGATGTCCTCCTCATTCCAGGCTCTCACTAGCTGGGTGGGTCGAATGATCCTCGGATGGGTAAGTTCAACGCCGAGATGTCCTCCTCACTCCAGGCTCTCACTAGCTGGGTGGGTCGAATGATCCTCGGAAGGAAGAGCTTGCCATCGAGATGTCCTCCTCACTCCAGGCTCTCACTAGCTGGGTGGGTCGAATGATCCTCGGATGGGTGAGTTCAACGCCGAGATGTCCTCCTCACTCCAGGCTCTCACTAGCTGGGTGGGTCGAATGATCCTCGGATGGGTAAGTGCTTGCCATCGAGATGTCCTCCTCATTCCAGGCTCTCACTAGCTGGGTGGGTCGAATGATCCTCGGATGGGTAAGTTCAACGCCGAGATGTCCTCCTCACTCCAGGCTCTCACTAGCTGGGTGGGTCGAATGATCATCGGAAGGAAGAGCTTGCCATCGAGATGTCCTCCTCACTCCAGACTCTCACTAGTTGGGTGGGTCGAATGATCCTCGGATGGGTAAGTTCAACGCCGAGATGTCCTCCTCACTCCAGGCTCTCACTAGCTGGGTGGGTCGAATGATCCTCGGATGGGTAAGTTCAACGTCGGGATGTCCTCCTCACTCCAGGCTCTCACTAGCTGGGTGGGTCGAATGATCCTTGGAAGGAAGAGCTTGCCATCGAGATGTCCTCCTCACTCCAGGCTCTCACTAGCTGGGTGGGTCGAATGATCCTCGGAAGGAAGAGCTTGCCATCGAGATGTCCTCCTCACTCCAGGCTCTCACTAGCTGGATGAGTCAAACATGCCTCGGGGGCGAGGTTCTGCCCCCCTCGATGGATATTTGGGCTTGGACTTTTCTTTCCAAGGTTGTGCCAACCTCGCAAAGAGCGGGGATTGTGTACAACCCCCATATCCATCGAGTAGGTTGCCACGACCCAGGAGTGCATCGGGGCCGCGTCTGTAGTATGATCCAAGACAGGGAGAAAGGAGGGAGAGCGGTAGAGGCAAAAACCTCCCGCTCACCCAGCTGGAGTAAGAGGTAAGTGAGGGGGAGAGAGGAGGAGGGGCGGGTGCCCCCCTCTCTCCCTCGCCCAGCTAGGGGCGAGAGGGGAGGGGCGGGTGCCCCCCCTCTCGCCCTCGCCCAGCTAGGGGCGAGAGGGGAGGGGCGGGTGCCCCCCCTCTCGCCGCACCCAGCTAGGGGCGAGAGGGGAGGGGCGGGTGCCCCCCCTCTCGCCCTCGCCCAGCTAGGGGCGAGAGGGGAGGGGAGGGTGCCCCCCCTCTCGCCGCACCCAGCTAGGGGCGAGAGGGGAGGGGCGGGTGCCCCCCCTCTCGCCCTCGCCCAGCTAGGGGCGAGAGGGGAGGGGCGGGTGCCCCCCCTCTCGCCGCACCCAGCTAGGGGCGAGAGGGGAGGGGCGGGTGCCCCCCCTCTCGCCCTCGCCCAGCTAGGGGCGAGAGGGGAGGGGCGGGTGCCCCCCCTCTCGCCGCGCCCAGCTAGGGGCGAGAGGGGAGGGGCGGGTGCCCCCCCTCTCGCCCTCGCCCAGCTAGGGGCGAGAGGGGAGGGGCGGGTGCCCCCCCTCTCGCCGCACCCAGCTAGGGGCGAGAGGGGAGGGGCGGGTGCCCCCCCTCTCGCCCTCGCCCAGCTAGGGGCGAGAGGGGAGGGGCGGGTGCCCCCCCTCTCGCCGCACCCAGCTAGGGGCGAGAGGGGAGGGGCGGGTGCCCCCCCTCTCGCCCTCGCCCAGCTAGGGGCGAGAGGGGAGGGGCGGGTGCCCCCCCTCTCGCCGCACCCAGCTAGGGGCGAGAGGGGAGGGGCGGGTGCCCCCCCTCTCGCCCTCGCCCAGCTAGGGGCGAGAGGGGAGGGGCGGGTGCCCCCCCTCTCGCCGCACCCAGCTAGGGGCGAGAGGGGAGGGGCGGGTGCCCCCCCTCTCGCCCTCGCCCAGCTAGGGGCGAGAGGGGAGGGGCGGGTGCCCCCCCCTCTCGCCGCACCCAGCTAGGGGCGAGAGGGGAGGGGCGGGTGCCCCCCCTCTCGCCCTCGCCCAGCTAGGGGCGAGAGGGGAGGGGCGGGTGCCCCCCCTCTCGCCCTCGCCCAGCTAGGGGCGAGAGGGGAGGGGCGGGTGCCCCCCCTCTCTCCCTCGCCCAGCTAGGGGCGAGAGGGGAGGGGCGGGTGCCCCCCCTCTCGTCGCACCCAGCTAGGGGCGAGAGGGGAGGGGCGGGTGCCCCCCCTCTCGCCCTCGCCCAGCTAGGGGCGAGAGGGGAGGGGCGGGTGCCCCCCCTCTCGCCGCACCCAGCTAGGGGCGAGAGGGGAGGGGCGGGTGCCCCCCCTCTCGCCCTCGCTCAGCTAGGGGCGAGAGGGGAGGGGCGGGTGCCCCCCCTCTCGCCCGCACCCAGCCAGGGGCGAGTGGAGGAGGGGGGCCGACCCCCTCTCTCGCCCCCGACCCTGGTAAGGGGGAAGACCCTTGGTCTCGCCCCAACCCAGTGAGGAGGCTCGCCGAGCTCCGCGAGGTAACCCCTCTCGCCCAGTTCCAGAGGATGGGGGGGGGGGGGGGGGGGGGTGGTCTGCGTTTAGTATCCCAGAACAGCGGGATTTGGCTATTTGCAGTCCAGTTTTGGCTATTCGCAGTCCAATGGTCTGCGTTTAGCGCCCCAGAACAGCGGGATTTGGCTATTTGCAGTCCAGTTTTGGCTATTCGCAGTCCAGATTCGAAAAACCTATAAATAGGACCAAGGGGGCACCATTTGGAGAGGATCTCATTCTTAGCTAGCTCTCTCCTCTCTCTCCCTCCTCAGCAAGTCTCTCTAGAGAGGGTGAGGAGAGGCTCCAGTGGTGTCCAAACTTAGTAGTGGCTTGGGAGGGGAAGTTCCAAGGGGACTTCCGGGTATGTGGCGGGACCTCCCCACTAAGCCCTTGGTCCGTTTCCAAATCTAAGTGCTCTTGCCTAGAGAGTTGGCTCGAGGGAAGTAGGTGTGAGACCACCCCTTCTTAGGGACCCCGAACTCCACAGAGACCAAGTCTTGTTCGCAAGATTTCGGTTTCAACAGTCGTGTCTTTATTTAATGTCGTATCACGTCTTTAATCATCGTGGTATATGTAGCAAGTCTGGCGTAGGTTCTTTTTGTATAAATCTAAGTGTCATTTGGCATAATGGTTGCTGATATATCAAGATATTTCTTGATATATAGCTGATATTTCCCAAAATATTGTCCATATTTCCTGATATGTCAAGAAGAAAATATGATTCGGATAATTAGGAGCAGATCAAGCAGGTTGAAACTTGAAAATATTTGAATAAATAAATATGATATCTTAAGAATATTTATAACTTAATGTTCTCGTACTTTCTATTGTTAGTAAAACCCACGTAAGCATAAAAATTAAAAATTCAAAGATTTCGGAGAAGCCAATATCAAATGAATTCAATTTTCTATTAACTTCAGGGTTTTCAGAAAATACTATAAACACTTTTAATTGCCAGAAGCATTAAAATCATTAGAATCAACAAGTTACTCAAAAAAGCAAACCGTATAAAAAGAGAATTTCAATCAAATTAAGAAAATTCTGGCCATAAGTCGAAGGACCATACCACAGAGAAAATCTGCAGTTTGCTTAGTGTACCTGTTAGGCTCTCCTAAAACACAATTATATATGTTAATTCCATATAATATAAAGGCAAAAGACAATACATTTAAGCAGGATGAAAACAATCAACTTAAGGACATGTGAGTTTTTATTTTGAAAAATTACAGACAAAATAATCATATTTATAAGGAATGTGTGCAACCATCAGCACATGCTAAGTGAAAGAGAAAATATAGCTACATTTGTCCTTCTTTGAGTAGGTTCATTATTAATCATCAATTTACATTTACAAAAGAATGCTGAAAGTAGGAGTCAAGAAAATCTGTCCATTCGGTTGGACAGAATTATGCCTCGTGAATTAAAATTGAGAGGCTAAACTCTAATTCCACTGTTCTGTTGGGTGAGTAAATATGGAATTAATATTCCAGTCAATTCTTTGAAATTATGCTTCAAATTCAATACCTCAATTATTACATCGGTAGGAAGAAATAAAAGAATTCGGCCGGCTATTAAAAGTTTGTGAAGTGAGAAGTGAGACGGTAAATCACTGAAATAGAGCTACCAAATTAAGCATTAACGCGACTGTTGGAGGCAGGGTGCTAGAGGGAGAGATACTAATTACTAAAACCTTCCTAAGTAGGGTTTGAGAGATGAGATGTTTCAGTCTTGTTTGGCATTCTGCTGTCTTAAAAACCCTTCTAATAAAAAAAAATGCACTTTAATCCAAACATCCGTATTAATTGCAAAAATCACCCTACATAAGCCAAAATTTAAATAAAATAGAAACGACAATAACGATACAATAATAAATAACGATACAATAATAAATAACGATACAATAATAAATTGAAATACATTTTAAATATTGAATAAGAAAGATTGACTAGTCGAACGTCTAGAATGTGACCATAACATCACTCTACGTACTCAAATCGAACTTACCCACAAGCTCAAATGGAGGGTATGTCGTGACATCATCCTAGTTCTTCTGAACCCACGTCCTCTTCCTCCTCAATATCTTCAGTTTTGAGCAAAAACATTTTCTTCTAGTGGTAGCTCGGGGTGTATGTGTTACACTTACGCTAGGGTTTTGAGGGGGGGAGGGGGGAGGGGGGAAACGAAAAGTAATATGATAGATTCCCAGAGGAAGACTTCAGGTCAGCCCTAGGCTCCAAACATTCCACAATATTCCAAATCCAAGATGAAACAAACAAATACAATAATGTGGGTTTATATATATACCCAACATAATGGCATAAGCGTAATTCATAAAGATAACTTAAGAGAGCAAGCCAAAGCCGTGCCCTCAGCTGGTTGTCGCCTGCCGCCTGGTCTGATGCTTTCAGTCGTCGGGGCTACACCCACCAAGTAGTCGACGTGCCTTCATCCTCTGAGCCCATCCGTAAGAATGCACCTGTCTGGATAAGTTGTCTTGTCCTCAAGGAAAAACTCTGGAAACTGTGCGCGGAAGTCGTCGCGGTTCCACCAAGTCGCATCGGAGCGAGGGCGATGTTGCCATGCCACCAACACCTGTGCTCGACCGGTCGGGGATTCAGATGTGCGGTCCATTATGGCTTCCAGCAAGTACATGATGAAACCAAAATGTGATGGCAAGGAGTCTTCGACGGTGTGATCGCCCACTACTCGTTTGAGCTGAGAGACGTGGAAGATTGGAAGTACCCGGCTGTGGGAGGGAAGGTGGAAGCGATATGCCACCTCGCCAATGTGAGTGATCACCTTAAATGGTCCGTAGAACCGTACGGATAGCTAGGGGTGGGCCCGCTGTGAGACGGAGGACAAGCGGTAAGGGAGGAGCTTGACGAAGACCGCCTCTCCCACACGGAACTGTACGTGGCAGCGTCGTTTGTTGGCTTGGTGGACCATCTTTTGTTGTGCGGCAAGGAGGTGGGTTTTCAAAAGCCTGAGTGTCTCAACGCGATTCATAAACATATCTCGTACGGCACCCACATGGCACTCCCCCGGAAGATGTTGCATGACAATGAGTGGTGGTCGGCCATACACGGCCTGGAAGGGAGTCATGCCTGATGAATAGTTGAAGGTGGTGTTATAGGAGAATTCTGCCCACCCCAACCACTTGTTCCAATCCTTCGGTCGGTCTAACGTAAAACAACGCAAGTATGTCTCAAGGCAACGGTTTAGGACCTCGAACTGGTCGTCGGTCTGCAGATGGTAAGCCAAGCTCATCCGGAGTTGTCCCCTGGAGCTTGAATAGCTACTACCAAAAACTACTCATGAAGACAGAGTCACGATCACTGACGATCGATCGGGGAAACTCGTGGAGGCGCACCACTCATGCGATGAAAGTTTTGGCCACCACCGGTGTTGTGAAGGGATGCCGCAAAGGAAGGAAGTGGTCGTACTTGGACAGACGGTCCACCACCAAGAAAATGCAGTCGTAACCGGAGGTGCGGGGAGACGTGTAATGAAGTCCCTCGCCAAGTCCTCCCATATGAGTTCGGGAAGAGGCAAGGGGTGCAGGAGGCCCCCTGGAAACGTGGCTTCGTACTTTGAATGTTGGCCGACTAAGCACGCCGTGACATACTCCTCCACATGGCGCATCATACCCTTCCAGTAGAGGGCCGCCGCAAGACGGCGGTAGGTGCGGAAGGCTCCCGCGTGGCCGGCGGATGGCGTCGCATGATACTCGACGAGGAGGGGCGGAATGCTGGTAGATGAGGCCGATAGGGCCAGGCGGCCCCGATAGAGTAGCCAACCCCCCAATGAGGACATAAGGGGGGCACGTGGAAGCATTTGCCTGTAAGCGATCCATGATGACCCATAACGTCGGATCAGCTTCCACCTCGCTCTGTAAAGTGGCGGCTTCGTGCCAGACCGGTCGTGACATAGTTGTCAATTCTGCCGCACCCTACTGGAGAGAAAGTGCATCTGCTGCCACGTTGTTCCTGCCCGAACGGAACTCCACCGTGAAATCATATCCCAACAGTTTGGCCGCCCACACCTGCTGCGTGGGAGTAGTCATCTTATGGCTCAGGAAGTAGCAGAGGTTATGGTGGTCCGTCCGCACGACAAAGGGCCGCCCAATCAAGTAGGAATGTCAGTGTTGGACCGCCGGAACGAGTGTCATTGACTTGTTGTCGTAGGCGGAGCGGGATCGAACGGTCACGGAGAATGTATCTAATGAAGTAGGTGATGGGCCGACCGACTTGCATGAGTGCTGCCCCAACGTCGGTTCCTGAGGCGTCACACTCCACCGTGAATGCCTAAGAGAAGTCTGGCATGGACAAGACTGGGGCGGTTACCAGAGCCCGTTGTAAAGCCGAGAAGGCGGCAGTTGCCTCCGAGGACCAGTGGAAGGTGGGGTCGGCGGTCTTGTGAAGTAGGCGTGTCAGAAGAAGTGTGTGTGTGTCGTAGTCACAGATGAAGCGGCGATAATACCCTGTTAGGCCTAGGAAAGCCCGCACGTCCCTCACCATCTGTGGCGGCGGCCACTTTACCACTGCCTGCACCTTGTCCGGATCCATGGCCACCCCTCGAGCTAACACTGTATGGTCGAGGTACGAGATCTCACGTTGGCCGAACAGACACTTCTTCAGGTTGGCGACAAGTAAGTGTTGGCGAAGAGTCGCCAGTGTGAGCTCTAGGTGGCGCAAGTGGTCCTGCCAAGCCAGGCTGACAAGAATATCATCAAAGAACACCAAGACGTACTTACACAGCACCGGGCGGAAGATGTCAGTCATGGTCTCCTGAAAGGTGGTCGGGCCATTGGAAAGGGCATGACCAGGAACTCGTAATGCCTATCGTGAGTGCGGAAGACGGTCTTATGAATGTCTTGGGCACACACCCGGATTTGATGTTGCCCAGATCGAAGATCGATCTTGGAGAAGTGGCCCCACTCAACTCATCCAAGAGCTCCTGGATGCTGGAATGGGATACTTGTAGGGCACCGTGGCTGTTGAAGCCAGGAAAATCCTAGCTCCAAATATTCGGACCTAGGTGTAGCCAAAGGTTACTGATTCCGCGCTTCGGCGACTTGGATCTGAAGGTTAGCGCGAAGAAGAAAATGGGAGACCATAAACAGACCCCGGGGAGCTTAGCAGGGAGGTCCCGCCACGTACCCGGAAGCTTAAATAAAAACTTCCCCTCTACGACCATAGATGGCTGAGCTTGGTACTAGGAAGACACTGACTTGATGAGAATCTCGCCTATATGGAGGGATTAATCTCTGATTTTTCAAGTGTCATTCCTGGTACCCCTGGGGGTCTATTTATAGACAAATTCTAAAAAGGGGGGAGGCAGGCGACTATAACTGGCTCCTGCGAGATTGGATAGTTGAACCTTGTGAACGGGCAACTGTTGAAGGATCTCGCCCACGCCTAGCGAGATGTTGATAGTCGCCGCTTTAGGAAGGATCTCGCCCACGCTCAACGAGATGTTGTTGATAGTCCCCACTTAGGGGTGAGTAATCCTGATACTCGCATCTTGTATTGAATGCCCCTGTGGATTATTAGCTTTCTTTGACTTGACTTTTGACTTTTTGCCCACGTGGTCTGAATGGGTCCTACCCTCGGAGAATATGGGTTGTACAGTGGCCTTATTGAGCTCCCTGTAATCAACATAGAAATGCCAGCTGCCGTCCTTTTTCCGCATAAGAAGGACCGAGCAGGAAAAGGGGCTAGCATAGCACTGGGGCAGATATGGCCGGTCGTCAACATGTCTGCCACCAGTCGCTCGATCTCATCTTTCTGAATATGACCATAACAATGCGGATGAACCGAGATCGCCCGAGTACCCTCTTGAAGGGGAATGTGGTGGTCGGTGGGCCGCGATGGGGGAAGGCCCGAGCAAGAGGCAAACACGTCGGCGAAGTTCTCCAAGACAGAGGAGAGCTCGTGGGATGGTGATGGCTGGTCCTACTCGATAGTAACAGATGTCGAAGTGGTAATTTGCAACAATAAGGCCTAGAAATCGGCCTCGGTAGTACGTTGAGCTGCACGCGATGAGACAACAAGCGGGTGTAGCATGGATGTCGAAGAATTGCTCAGCCTTGGCGACACAGCTGAGTGGATCTGAGACGCTAAAATGTGGAACCTCCAACGCCCAGGGTGCATAGGCAGTTGCGAGGGTTGCCAAGGGCAAATAGGGTGGCGGCGGCATGGCGGGGTCCACAGAGTAAGAATGCGGCAACGGCGGTGAGTACGAGGGAGCTTGGTTGGAAGAGTGTCCATCACGCACGTCAAGACGGTGGAGCGTCGCCTGCATGGAGGCGAAGATAGAAGACTGGGTTTGGATCGAAGTATGCAAGGATGCGAGGAGTGAAGCCTGGTCAGTTAGAGCAGTGGACTGCTCGTCGAGCCTCTTCTCCATGGCGTGCAAGCGGTGCTCAGTCATGGCGCGGGTCGTCGGTCGCCGAAGTGGCGGAGGCGCCAGCGGCAGAAGAATGGGCACGTGGAAATAGGCGTGCGGGTGAGGAAAACTGTTGCAGGACCGGCGAGGCTGTCGGCGGAGGACTCGGAGGATTGGCGGATCGGCAGCACAATGCGCGGTCTGGGTAGAACAATGGAGGGAGGCGTGTACGCAGGTGTTCGACGAGGCTGTGGGCGCGGTGGCTCAGCGAAAATGCAGGGAGATCATGGGGTCCGGCGGAACGGGAGTCGGGCGGACAGGGAAGGTCGGACCAAATTATTACGCTAGGGTTTTGAGGGGAGGAAAATGGAAATTAATATGATAGCTTCCAAGAGGAAGACCTCTTGTCAGTCCTAGGCTCCAAACATTCCACAATATTTCAAATCCATGATGAAAAAACAAATACAATATAGTGGGCTTATATGTATATACCCAACGTAATGATAAGCATAATTCATAAAGATAACTTAAGAGAGCACGCCAAAGTCGCGCCCTCAATTGGTTCTCGCCTATTCTGTCGCTTTCGGACGTAGGGAGTACACCCGCCAAGTAGTAAAGGCGCCTTCATCCTCTGAGGAGTTCCCCTTTGTAACAGCATGCTTCATAACAGTTAAAGCAAACTCCTTTGTTTGTAACATCTTCCCTCGACAGTAGTCTGATAATTGTGTGTGAAATTGACACCTTTATTGTACTTCCTCCTCCATTGTGGGAACCGTTACCTTGTGAGTATGTTCCCCGATAGGCGAACAATCCAAAAAGGAGGCCTGTCTGTCATTGGCATTTGACCATGATCTTTTAACTGCAATGATCTTATCGGTACGTCGTCGCTTACCTCATGTCCGTGCTAAGTGCATAGTTGTGATAAAGTCTGCTAGATTTTGGAACTCAATGTCTAACCGCAATCATTCGTGGAGGCCTGATTAGAAAACGTATCTTCTAATTGCAATGTTCCTGTCGGTATGTCATCGCTTGTCACATATTCGTGCTAAGTTCATTGTTGTGACCAAGTCTGCTAGATTTTGGAGCTCAATGTCAAACCGTAGTCATTAATGGAGGCCCGCATAGAAAACGTACTTGTTGGTCTCGTCGTACTGAAGTCACACGGGCTAAAAGGCTTTGAAATCTCTCCAAGTACTCACCCATTGACTTTATTTGTTTTAAAAAAGTAACTCCTCTAATGGGTTGCCGCGCAATGGAGAACTGAAGTGCATATTAAATAAGATTTTAAATCCCTCCCAATTCATGTTGGGATGCACTCGTCCCAGTTGTACGAACCAAAATTGTGCAGCACAAACAAGATGGAATGAGGTAAGTCCTATCCACTACAGCAACTGAGTTCATTAATTGAGGAAGATTGAAGAACTCATCACATTGCGGTATCCATTCAAACAGATCTTCCTTGCAATTGAAAACAAGAAAATCAAATTTGACATAATGGGGCACACTGTTGTTGTTGTAACATCTTAACATGTAATCAGTCTTTCCATTTGGAAGGTACCTCACTTGCTTGGACCAGAAGTTACATGGTTCGATCATGCCCTTTACTATCCAACATTGATTAGGGGCTCCCATTTGCTCATCATAACCTCCTCCAGATTGTTCAAAATTTATCTTGTGTGTTGGGATGGAACCATGCACACCCGAGCCTCTAGAGCTAGCCGTCGGCAATCCTATAGCGTCAGACATATCGACAGAATCACGAGAACTGCTCTATTGGGGTTCAATCACGTGAAAGCATTAATGTGAGAGTGCAAAATGTTGAAAACTGCTCGATTACAAGATGTCGTGGAGTAATTCTGTTGGGAAAACTCCTTTGATTTGATGAAACAGATTGTTGAGAAAAACATCATTTGATTTATCTTACAAATTATCTACAAGTGATTTCATAATCTAGGATTTATTACCCACGTTCTAAACAGTCCAAAACTCAGTTGAGTTAAACTTGCGTCGAATAGAAGTCGACGCAACTTCGACTGAAAGTCGAAGCAACTTCAAATACAAGTAGAAGTAACTCAGACTGCTAGTCGTAGCATCAAGTGAAGTCGACGCAACGTCGAAATGTACTCGACGCAGAAGAAGAGCCAGTCAAAGCAATATCAGAAGTCGACGCAACTTCGACTTGAATTCGACGCAGAAGATGAAGTCCAAAGTCCAAGTCTTCAACTCGACGGATACGTCGATAAGGATTCGACGCAACATCGATATCTGAGTTTATTCAATGCTGAGAAAGAATTCAAAGCAGTTCCATTAGAACTCAGAGGTGCGTCGATTAGAAGGAAAATGAATTCGACGCTACGTCGAATACAGACAGAAATAGAACATTTTCTGCTATCTTTTCTAATGCTTTTTCAGAAGGTATCCAAGGATGTAATTCGAATTCTAACGAATTGTTTATTGCCAAGAATGGAATGCAGTACTCCAGAGAGACAACAAAGACATTCTTGAAAGTTATTCAAATTCAGAGTGATGGGTCGTGAACAGAAATAGAAAGAAACATTTATTATCCAATGGACATTCCTTCTAAGTACAGAACAGAAGAGGAAACAAATTCAAATACTATTCGACAGAGAATAAGTTTACAGAGGAAGGAAGACAACACATACAACGAAGCTATTCTATTCTGTGCACTCCTTCCTCAAGCTCTAACACAGACAGATCAAGAGAACATCTCTGTACAGGAAAAACAAAAAGGTCACTGCTTCTTCGTCTTCTCTTACAGCAGGAAGCCATCAAGAATACAGAGATCATCGGGATCATAAGCTCATAACCCTTACATTCTTTTCTACCTCAAGCAAAGGTTCATTCTAAATAGATCCTGAAGAACACCAAGTGACAGAATCCTCAGTGATAGCTGCAGGAGGATTCAAACAGAAGAAACATTTTCACTACTTCTTCTTCTTCTTTTCTCTCTGTCTTATTCTGTAACTGAGAAAAGAGTCCTAAGAATCTCTCTCCAAATGATTCAGTGGTTCTAAGAGTCTACTTATCAAAAGATTCAGTAGTTGGTTCTAAGAGTCTCCTTGTCAAAAGACTCAGTTAATGGTTCTAAAACTCTCCTTATCAAAAGACTCAGTGGCTGGTTCTGAGAGTCTCCTTATCAAAAGACTCAGGCACTAGATAGTGCATTCCTACCAAGGTGGTAGAAGAGTGGACTGCCCACATTTTGGGGAACCACTATAAAACTTGTCACTTCTGTGTTGTCCCCTTTAATATTTCTGTATTTTGTGTTTAATTTATTATGTGTTGGTTTTCTGATTGCATAGTTATTAGAAGTTTTTATTGTGTATGCATATTTAGTGTAAAAGATTTATAACTCTACTCACCCCCTCTAGAGAATACTCAGAGGTTACACTGTGCACTTTCAATTGGTATCAGAGGGAAGTTGATCATAAAAAGGCTAACACTTTGATCAAAAGATCTTCTCACTCGTATTTTTATATTTTAAAATTATTTTAGAAAATGAGTTTTAAGGACTATGCATCAACAAGACCACCAGTGTGTAACCTAAATAAGTTTACACTCTGGAAGGCCAAAATAAAAATTACATGAACTCTATTGATAAAGACATCTTTGATATCATTATTTCAGGTCCCCCAGCACCAGTTAGAAAGGATGTCAGTGGATCTGTGACACAGCAAGTTGTCCCTAGAGCAGAATGGACAGATGCTGAAAAGAAGCAGAAGGCATGTGATGTCAAGGCCATGAATATTCTGGTCTCTACAATGTCTGATGACATTTTCTAGAAAGTGGCAGACTGCAACTCAGCCAAAGAAATCTGGGAATCTCTTTCCAGATTGGTTGAGGGAAGTTCTGATGAAAGAAAGGACAGAAAGTCCCTTCGCATATTCCAATATGAGAACTTTCAGAAGAAGACTGAAGAAAGTGTTGTCGAAATGCATGAGAGATTCAACATTATTATTAATGAGCTAAAAAGTCTGGATAAGGAGATTTCTCTGACAGAAATCAATGATAAGCTCCTCATGTGCTTCCCAAGCTCATGGGACTCAAGGATCTGGGTCATCAGAGAGTCCAGATGCCATAGAGAGATCTCCAATGATGCTTTGCTTGGAAAGCTCAAATCCTATGAGTTACTACTGAAGAGCAAGGCTGAGACTGAGGCCAAGGAGACAGTCTCAACTCCCAATCAAAGGAATATTGCTCTGAAGGCTGCTGAAGGAGAGTCTTCCACTCCTGAAGAAGAGATGTTCAGTCTCTTGGCCAGAAGATTCAGAAAATTGGTCAAGACAGAAGACTCAAGAAGAAAGAAGTGGAGCTCAAGCAAACTCAGGTTTGATAAGACTCCAAAGCAGGAAGTGATCTGCTTTGCCTGCAGAAAACCATGGCACAGAGCTCTTGAGTGTCCTGAAGAACAAAGGGACGGGAGTAGAAATAACGAGTACAAGAAGAAGTCCTTCAAGAAAAAGGACAAGAAGAAGGGAAAGGGTTTCATTGCTGAAACCTGGAGTGACACAGAATCTGATTCAAGTTCCTCCTCATCTGAGAGTGATGAAGAAACTGTTGCTGAAGTTGTCTGCCTGATGGCTTTGAAAGCTTCCTCAGATGATGAAGCAGATCAAGTAAGTCTATTTGATGACTTTGATTTTGATTCAGAAGAATTTAAAATTTGTTTTAAGGAATTCTGCAATGATTATCTTATAGTGCAAAAAGAAATAGAAACAGTTAGGAAAGAGTTAGAAAACTTTAAGAAAAATGATTTGTATTCAGTGAATTATGATTTGAGAAATCAGATCTATAAAAAGGAAACAGTAATAACTAATCTAACCAATGAAAACTCAAAGCTAAAGATGAGCTTACAAAGGTTTTGCTTTTGAAGACTCACTCAATAAGAGGAGTCAAAAGCTCAAGGATATTACTCAAAATCTCTCTGTGAGATTCAAGCACCTTGGTTTAGGAGCAGACTCATCTACCAGCACAGAAGTCCCTAGCAGACCTGCCTGGAAAAATCCAGTTACATTTGTTAGACCTAGTGACTTTCAAATAGCTGAGACCAGAATAGTAATTAAAGCTCTAGACAACAATCACCCTGAAAAACTCACTGTATTTAATAAAGTAAATCCTAATAGTAACAAAAGAACTCTAGGGAAAAACAATTCAGAGAAACAATGAATCTAAATCAAAAGACTAAGGTCAAGAGTAGAATCATTAGACATTCTACAGCCTTATTATATCAAGACACATTTTATGTCAATTTCCAGTATCAAGATAGCAAATCTAGAACAGATAAATTTATCTTCTGCCATCCAAAATGATATAATAGTAGACCAACTTATTCCTTTATATCACCCTATAATGGTAAAAGAAAAGGGCCCAAGGTAACTTGGGTACCCTCTAATGTTTGAACTACATGTGCAGGAAAGCTAAGAGTCTTTTCCTCAGAGACAATGCAGGGAAAGGGAAAACTAACTTCTCAATATGGAACTTAAACAAATCAAAGAGAATCTTTCTCTAAACAACTCTTGATGTTGCATCCTCATTCACACATATAATCCTATAAATGCTAATTTCAATGAATATTATTGCTGGGAAAAACAACATAAATTTTCTAGAGAAATACAACTGTATATTCAGAGTTGCGATGAATAGAGTTCGACGTACCGTCGAGTTCTACTCGACGCCAGCTTCGAGAGCCACCTGGAATAGATTATTCAAATAGCATTCGACGCAACGTCGAATTTACATCGACGCACGTGTCGACTTAATAGTTTTTGTACAAATTCGAAGTCACGTCGATTACAAATCGATGCAACGTCGACATGTCAAGCGCGCGTAGTCTTGCTTCTAGAAGCTGCTTCGACACGTTTTGGCGCGCTGAATATTAATTCTTGTCGACGTTGCTTCGAATACAACCCTAAGTTGCGACAAATCGTCTTCTTTTAAACAACTTAGACGTTGGATTTTATTACGCTTTCGAATTCTCTCTCTCTTGCTCTTGTGCCTTCTTGCTCCCTAGCTCTCTTGTGTTCTTGCTCTCGTCTCTTTCTCACTCTCTTGTCTTTCCTTTGCAGGTACTACAGCAAGTCTGTATGGCACCCCCAAAGATCAATTCTGGATTCGACGTGGATGTCGAATCATTCAGCACTACTTCCGACAACATCAAGGTCATTCTCGGCATATTTCAAACTGCTGGGCTAACAAAGTTGATTTCGACGAGATGCAAGATATATGACGTCGAATTAACAGAACTGAAAGATAACATTCACATTGGAGATGATGGATCCCTCCATGGGAGAATCTCTAGAACTGATATCAATATCACAGAGGAAATGTTATGTCACACTTATGATCTACCAGCAGGTGGTGAATCTGATGAACTGACAGGAGCAGAGATAAGTAATGCATTACAAATAATGAAGTTCAGTAAGGAGAAGACCATAAATCTGAAGAAAAATGATGTGGCTGAAGAATACAGATTTCTAGCAGATATTGTGGGAAAGGTGTTGTTATGTAAGATCTCAGCACATGATACTATCCCTAAGCAGCAACTGCAAATAATGGGACTCTTAGTCCTCAACAAGAGAATAATTGGGGGAGATGCCTCCTGAAACTGATTGGCCACAAGTATTCACATAAGGAGAATGTCTATATGAGAATAATGAGTCAAGTTTTATACCACCACTACCCCATGGTGTGCAAGTCAAAAGGAGTGTCTATTCCTCATGGTAAGAGAATGAATATAGGTATATTCTCTAAATGGACCAAGCAAATTTTGAAGTCTGGTCAAACTGCACCCTCTCCTCCTCCTTCTCCAGCTCCTCAAGGTAATGAGACAGTTCTAACAGACCTCCCAGATGATGCTCCGGCTCAAGACAACCAGTCAAGTCAACCTGATAACACCAGAGCATACACCTCAGATTCTCACCACTCAACAACAATAACCATCTATCACCCCTTCTGCTGAAAATCTCCCAGACATCCAATCTGCTCCCCTACCACAATCTATCATAATCTCAGAAGATAATCAAAGACAATCTCCTATCAACCACAATCTCACAGACATCAATGTTGTTTCAACATAAATTCATCAAGTTAACATATCCACACCTCCAGTTGACACACTTTCTGCTTCCCACTCTATACATCCATTTGATGCTGATCAAGAAATTGCTAAAGCAGTGGGGAAGGCCACTGGTACATTTGCTGATCTACTATTAAATCAAGCAAGAAAATTCAACAGAAAATATTCTCAGATGGAGACTGAGCTACAAGAGTCAAAGGAGTCACTCCTGGTACTCAAAAATTTTGTGTCCTCCTCCATGGTGACCAAATCTTTCTTAACCTCTCTTGTAAGAAAGGTTCAGAAGGGGGAGAATATCTATGAGGAGGAAATGTCTGATCAAGAAAATGAGAGTGGCCAGGAGAAGAACAAGAATGCTGAAGTTCATGCTCCAGAAGAGGAAGTCCCTGAGGACCCTAATAGGATCACAGTATTCCAAAAAGGAATAATCCAGGGGGAGCTCCCTGCAATAACCCAGGGGGAGATGCCTGCATCAAACCAGGGGGAGCTTCTCACAACAAATGCAGATCAGGTCCTAGAAGATGTTATTACTATTGCCCAAGAAGCTGCCCAGATTGCTGAAGATACTGCATTACTTCAGGGGGAGCTTCACAAAAGAGATAATCAAATGGCTGAAGAAGAAAAAGAGAAGGACGATGTTAGAGATGCTGAAGAGGAGTAGGAGCCTCTTGTCTTTCCACCCAGACATGTGCCTACTCAAGTCTTCACCAGGAAAAGGAAAGTCTCCTCTCCAAAAGACAAGTAGATGTCAGGTGAACAAGAAATAAACAACTACTTCTATTTTTCTGATGCACATATTTGAGATACTTGAGATATAGCTTTGACAGACAATCACATCAATGATAATTTCAACTACTTATCATGGCATTCTGTCTATGATATATTTGTTTGTACTCTGTTTTTTTATTTAACATCATGATTGAAATCACTTAAATTATTTGTAAAATTTGTTAAGATAAATAGGGGAGATTGTTGGGAAAAACACCATTTGATTTATCTTACAAATTATCTACAAGTGATTTCATAATCTAGGATTTATTACACATGTATAAAAAGGGTAATTTGGTCATTAGATGTCTTCGGATGTCACACTTTCAGTAGAGTGTCAAAGACCAATCTAAACAGTCCAAAACTAAGTTGAGTTAAACTTGCGTCAAATAGAAGTCGACGCAACTTCGACTGAAAGTCGAAGCAACTTTGAATACAAGTAGAAGTAACTCAGACTGCTAGTCGTAGCATCAAGTGAAGTCGACACAACGTCGAAATGTACTCGACGTAGATGAAGAGCCAGTCAAAGCAATATCAGAAGTCGACGCAACTTCGACTTGAATTCGACGCAGAAGATGAAGTCCAAAGTCCAAGTCTTCGACTTGAATTCGACGCAACATCGATATCTGATTTATTCAATGCTGAGAAAGAATTCGAAGTAGCTTCCATTAGAACTCAGAGGTGCGTCGATTAGAAGGAAAATGAATTCGACGCTACGTCGAATACAGACATAAATAGAACATTTTCTGCTGTCTTTTCTGATGCTTTTCAGAAGGTATCCAAAGATGTAATTCGAATTCTAACGGGTCGTTTATTGCCAAAAATGGAATGGAGTACTCCAAAGAGACAACAAAGACATTCTTGGAAGTTATTCAAATTCAGAGTGACGGGTCGTGAATAGAAATAGAAAGAGACATTTATTATACAATGAGCATTCCTTCTAAGTACAAAACATAAGAGGAAACAAATTCAAATACTATTCGACAGAGAATAACTATATAGAGGAAGGAAAATAACACATACAACGAAGCTATTCTATTTTGTACTCTCCTTCCTCAAGCTCTAACACAGACAGATTAAGAGAACATCTCTGTACAGGAAAAACAAAAAGGTCACTGCTTCTTCTTCTTCTCTTACAGCAGGAAGCCATCAAGAATACAGAGATCATCAGTATCATAAGCTCATAACCCTTGCATTCTTTTCTACCTCAAACAAGGGTTCATTCTAAACAGATCCCAAAGAACATCAAGTGACAGAATCCTCAGTGATAGCTGCAGGAGGATTCAAACAGAAGAAACATCTTCACTACTTCTTCTTCTTCTTTTCTCTCTGTCTTATTCTGTAACTGAGAAAAGAGTTCTAAGAATCCTTCTCCAAAGGATTCAGTGGTTCTAAGAGTCTCCTTATCAAAAGACTTAGTAGTTGGTTCTAAGAGTCTCCTTGTCAAAAGACTCAGTTAGTGGTTCTAAGAGTCTCCTGATCAAAAGACACAGTGGCTGATTCTGAGAGTCTCCTTGTCAAAAGACTCAGGCACTAGATAGTGCATTCCTACCAAGGTGGTAGAAGAGTGGACTACCCACATTTTGGGAAACCACTATAAAACTTGTCTCTTCTGTGTTGTGATTTTCTGTGTTGTCCCCTTTAATATTTCTGTATTCTGTGTTTAATTTATTATGTGTTGGTTTTCTGATTGTATAGTTATTAGAAGTTTTTATTGTGTGTACATATTTAGTGTAAAAGACTTAAAACACTATTCACACCACACCCCCCCTAGAGAATATTCAGAGGTTACACTGTGCACTTTCACATAGTATATATATAAAGTGATATATGCATGTTTTTAATGATTTTATGGAAAAGCTATGTATACATTATATTCTAAGAAGAACCTATATGCAGTTAGTCATGATTGAAGATTAATCAAGTTGTCAAGAATTTGACAAATACAACCTGAGATCGTCGAATAGAATTCAAGGATAGAAGTCGAATATAGGTCATGCTTGAAGAAATATTGAAGAACAAGATATTAGAAGCCTCTCGTCGAATACAAGTCAAAGCTTAAATATATCCATAAGATATTTTAGAAGTTGATAGTAGAATGGCTCTTAGAGCTTAAATATTATTTCCAGTACTGAAGTTCCTTAGAAGGCAGAAGTCGATTGCAATTCGACTAATGCAGAAGATTTATGCTTATCTCTTATTTCAGAAGCTGATAGTCGAATGGATCTCAACATTTAAATAAGTTTCTAAGAAGAGAGCTATTAGAAGTCGTTAGTCGAATCCCTTTCACTAATGTATGAGATCTCTGAATAAAGTCTCATTCGAAGCTTGCTATAGTCTATAGAAGCCGATAATCGAATGCAATTCGACTATTACGTGAAACTTGAAGGAACTCTTTTGGAAGAATATAGTTGTTGGAAAATTAATTATAGCAGTTTGAAAACACTAGAAGTTGAGGAAAAATTCTGACATGATATCATTCTTTTTTAGAGGTATCTGTTTAAGGAAACACCTCATTTGTCTTTTTTTCCAAGAAAGATTTGGAATAGAAGTATATATATTTATTTTTGTCTTTACCTCCTTTTGATTCTCTTACTTTTATCCTTTCAAACATTAATTCTCTCTCGGTCTCATTTTTCATGCTGAGAAGGCACAAGCAACATAAAACTCTTCAAACTGAATTCACACCAAGTCAATTGAAAAAGATCACAATCTTCTTCTGAGATTTTTTCGTTGTTGAAAAGTTAATTGCTTACTAAAAACTGTTGTAAAAGAATTTAAAGAATCTCTCCAAGAGATTCAGTGTTTCTAAAAGTTTCCTTATCAAAAGACTCAGGCATAGTAAAAGGCAGTGGATTCCCACTGAGGTGGAAGAGAGGACATACTCGGGTTTTGGGGAATCTATATAACTTCGTGTCAACTCTATGTAACTTAGATTTGTTTTATGACTATGTTGGTTTTATTTTGTTCTGCATTAATCTGTGAATTTGTTTATAATTCCGTGAGTGTTGTGGTTGAAATCTTTGTCCGTCAAAAACTGCATCTATGATAAGAAAACACCGATTAAAAGCCCAAAAAAGACACATTGTTTATTTTCTCTTTCATGAATTTGTCTAACATCTCCAAACGTAAATTCTTTCTTCTCCTATTCTATTTTATATAAAGAGGGGAGTTCCCATGTAATAATTTAGATGTTTTGGAATAATAATATTTACATTTCTCCGTCAAAAACTGCATCTATGATAAGAAAACACCGATTAAAAGCCCAAAAAAGATCCATTGTTTATTTTCTCTTTCATGTATTAGTCTAACATCTCCAAACATAAATTCTTTCTTCTCCTATTCTATTTTATATAAAGAGGGGAGTTCCCATGTAATAATTTAGATGTTTTGGAATAATAAATATTTACCTTTCAAATTCTCACATGGTATCAGAGCCTGGTGAAATCTTTTGCTGCTCACCTTGTTGTTTATCAGGAAGTTCAATCTCTCGGCGCGGAACTTCTCCAGCATCAGCCCTTTTCTGCTAACTTTATCACTCAGCAGAAACATTTTCAGGAACTTCTTATGGTGTGATATCTTCTTCGTCTTTCAGATTCCTATCAGAAGGTCCTCCTGCCTTGGATGTAACTGTCACTCGCAACTCTATTGTTATCAACCTTCTACAACAACCTCAAATTGGGTCCCCTCCGCCCTCCGACATTTATGCTCTTGTGGCCAGTCGTGGAGCTCATCGTGGTCGTGGGGGCGCAGTGGGGATCGTAGGGGACCTCGAACTCTTTGCTCGCATTGTGGACGGCTTGGTCATCTTGTCGAGAAATGCTTTGTGAAGCATCCTCACCACCGTCTTCAGACTCATGTTAGTACTAATGCGTATGAGCCTTTTGCATCCTCGTTCATCCCACAGTCAAAGTCCGGTCGATGGTTCTCTTCGGCAGATATTGAGGCTCTCATTCGTTCCTCCAAGCAATCTGCCTCCATTGCCACTTCTTCAAGTTGTGTGCATGTTGCTACACAGGGTAAATGGCTCATCAACTCTGATGTCACCAATCATATGGCCGATATCTCTCTTATCTTGTCTCACCTCGAGAAGCATAACAGGCAGTGTTGTAGATGTCGGCCGACATGTCCGACATGTCGGCCGACATAATGGTTTTGGGGATAAAACGCAACGACATCGATATTTTAAACAAAAATGTCGTTTTTGAAAATATCGCCCGATATATCGGTTTAACCCGATATATCTGGCGATATTTTGCGAGCGATATATCGTTTTGTGCATCTCTTTAAGTCTAGCGTCGACGACTTTCTCATCTCGCTCTCATTTGGTGATCTTTATGCCGTTTATTGTAGTCGACATCTCTTTGTTATGTAATTTATAAACATACATTATATGTATATATGTTTATTTTGTAGTTTATAAACATAAATTATGTATATACAATTATACATATTTATAAAAATTGTGTATATATATGAATAAATTTATTTAAATATTAAAATTCGACATTATAAAATATCCCTGATATATCCCCCGCAATCCGACATTCGACATTTCAAACTCAAACCGACATGAATCCGACAGCCAACATCTACAACCTTGATAACAGGTTACCACCGGTCTTTGTGGTTGATGACTCTCCTGCTCCAGTTTGTGGATCTGGCGTTGTGACTACCGTATGTCTTCTCCAATTGGATGACACTATTCATCCCAAATTTACCTTGCAATTTGATCTGGCAGTGCTCTTTCACGCCAGTTACAATGCTCTATCTCATTTTCTCCTACATGTTATTTTCAAAACCATCAATCCAAGAGGACGATTGCTACTAGGACTGAACGCAACTGTCTCTACTACCTCGACAATCTTCCCACTTTCTATGATCCAGTGGCAACATCGTCTTGGTCATCCTACAATGCATCTCCTCCACCAACTCCTGTCATCTTTAAAGTCAGACCCCGCTTTAGAATGTGAAGCTTGCCAATATGGCAAGCATCATCCTACTACTCCTGCTAAACTCTATAAGAGTTCTGTTCATCCTTTTGACCTTATTCATTGACATCTGGGGTCTTAGTCCAACCAAGTTTGTTGGTGGAGGAAGTCTGTACTTTGTAACATTTATTGATGATTTCTCTTCATATACTTGGATGTATCTTTTAAAGGAACACTATGAACTTTTTTCAATTTTCTCTAAATTTTATAATGAAAAAAGCACACAGTTTGATACCTCTAACAATTATTTGGACTAATAACACAAACGAATACATAAATCAGTAGTTCTCATCTTTCTGCATCTCCAACGGTATTATTTATCACCAGCTATGTGCATGCGTCCCAACAAAATGGAGTGGCGGAAAGAAAAATCGTAATCTCCTCGATGTTGCTCGGACACGCATGTGCCAAATGAATGTTCCACGCTCCTATTGGGGTCATTAGGGATGAGTATAACAAACCGCAAAAACCGTCCGCACCGCACAAACCACACCTATTTTTAAACTGCACCGCGCACACCTCTGGGGGTCATGCGATTCTCATTTCTTGTTTCTCATTAATAGGCTACCTTCTGCTACTCTTTAGGGTAAGACACCTTTACTCTATTCTCTATCCGGATAGTACACCTATTTCTCTCACCCCACATGTATTTGGTTGTACTACTTTTGTCCACACTCATGCATCTAATCGTAATAAACTCTCCGCTCACACCACCAAATGTATCTTCGTGGGAACTCTCCAACTCAAAAGGGATATCGTTGTTTCTACCCTAACTCCAAACATCAAATTGTCTCTGTTGACATCATCTTCTTTGATTCTACCCCTTATTTCTCCATAAACAGAGAGGCGCTTACTCTCCAGAACCCTCCTATCTCTACCGTCTCTCCTTATCCCACCTATATTTCATCATTCCCTCTCATTCATGCTCATTGACCAGATATCCCACAACTGACACCAAGTCCTGAACATATACCTCCTCTTTCACCAATTCCTTATCATTATTATCGTCACCCTGCTTCGCCACCTGTTCTCGCTCCTTCCACTTCAGAGTCCCCACAGTCAGCTCCCAGGTCTGCGTTCTCCTCTTCGAAAGGTTCTTTCACCTCAGCAAACTCGGACCTGGATATTCCCATTGCTCTGCGGAAAGGGGTAAGAGGGAGTATATAACATTCTCTTACTAATGTTGTATTATATGTCAATCTAAGTCCTTCATGCAACAAGTTCGTCTAGGCACTCACTACCACCAATGTTCCTACTACATATCAGGAATCTCTTCGTACACCTTACTGGAAAGTAACTAGGATGAGAAAATTTCTGACTTGACATCACGGGGTACCTGGACTTTTGTCTATACCCCCATCTAGAGGCGATGTTGTTAGTTTTCATTGGGTCTTTGTCATCAATTTCTCCAAGACGGCACTACAGATCGATACAAGGCTCGTCTAGTTGCCAAGGGATTCACCTAGACAAATAATGTTGATTTCTTTGGCATCTCTCTAGTTACCGGTATCAGTATTATTTGGGTCCTCTTCTTTATTGTTGTTAACAGAAATTGACAAATGTCTCAGCTTAATGTCAGAGATGTCCTCCTCTATAGTGACTTACACGAAGAATTTTATATGGAACAACCTCCAAATTATGTTGCTCAGGGGGAGTCTCAAGTGTGTAAGCTTTGGAAGGTCATTAATGGTCTTAAACAAAGCCCTCAAGCATGGTTTGATAAATTCAGCCAGGTTGTCTCTATCATTGATTTCTCAAGAAGTAATATTGATCACTCTCTCTCTGTACAGAAAACTAACCATAAACAAGTTACTCTTGCAGTCTACGTACACGACATTCTTCTTACCAGAGACGACATCTCTGGAATAGAGAAAACAAAGAAACATATTCGGGAGTATTTTATTATTAAAGATATGGGTCCTCCAAGATACTTCTTAGTGAAATTATGAGACGCAATAACTTCATAGTTCTCTCCCAACGCAAGTATGCCCTAGATCAACTGAACAAAATTGATCTAATTGACACTAAACCTGCTCAGAATCTTATGTCTATGGGCGTTGACAAACTTTGGGATGAGACATCCCTCTTCTACAAGACATTACTCGGTACAGGCGTCTAGTCGGTAAACTCATTTATCTTACCATAACCAAACCTGACATCTCATATGTTGTTGGGAGGGTCAGTAAATTCATGCAAGCTCCCAGATAGTGTCATCTGGAAGTTGCTTTAAAAATATTTGAATACATCAATGGTCGCCAGAAAAATGATTAGTGTTTCAAAGAAACAATCATTTACACATTAAAGCATATTCTGATGCAAATTATGCAAATGATAAATGAGATCAAAAATCCATTTTTGAATTATGCAAATATGTCAGAGAAAATATGGTCACTTGTAAAATAAAAAAAAAACAAGCAGTGGAGTATAAGTCAAGTGCAGAAGCTGAATACAGAAGTATGGCTCAGACTCATTGCGAGTTAAAGTTGTTGAGAGCATTTCTAAAAGACCCGGGAGAAATCTACGACTATCCTCTACCGATGTTTTGTGATAATAAAGTTGTTATCTAAATATCTAAAAATTCAATGTTCCATGAAAAAACAAAGCTTATTGAAGTCGATTTTTACTTCATCAAAGAGGAAGTCATCAAAAACAAATATGTATTCTGCTTGTTTCTTCAGATAAAAAGTTGGTAGACATCTCACCAAACAAATTTCATCAACTTTTTTAGATATTTGTGCAAAAATGGGAATAATCGATATATATGCTCCAGCTTGAGGGGGAGTTTAAAGATTAAAAGCCTAAAAAAGGTCCATTATACATTATATCTTACATGTATTTAGTCTCACATCTGCAAGTATAAATTCTTCCTCCTCTACTTTATATAAAGAGGGGAGTTCTCATATAATAATTTAGATATTTTGGAATAATAAATATTTATATTTTAAATTCTCACAAACATAAAGCTTTGTTGTAGGAGGAAATGAGAAAAGAACCTAAAGCATCATAATATTCCTACCAGAATTGTTAACTAATAACTATATTCTCCTGATCAACTCCAAAATAGCATAGTTGACACATAATAACCAATGAAACCTAACTTTTCCAAAACGCAAACTAATACAAAGAGAATATCTACTTCAATGATACATGAAATCGGTCCAGCTAGTTAACCAGCTTTACTAAATTACAAAAAATAAAACATAAAAATAACTGATTTTTAACTAGATATTGTTTTGGCAAATCTAAAATTTAAAAACGAAAAAAACAGCAAACTTAAAAGGATATAACTCTTTAAAGAATAGATAAAGCAGCTTTGGAAACAGGTTGAGTATTCATACCTGATCAATGTCAAGTTTGTATGTCGTGACGTGTGGAAGTTCCTTGCTCATCTGTTCAACTACAGGAGATAGCAACCTACCTAAGAAGTTAGCAGATATTTACATGAACTTAAGATATATTATGGAACAAATCAGATAATTATACTGTCCTAACTAAGATACGGATATTAATTAAGTAAAGTGGAATTATAAGATATGCAAAATGAATTATAGATACAGCAGAAAATAGTACTATCACAATATCTCCTTATGCCCTATAGGAAATAAACAAAGATAAAATATATTTAACATATCAAAAGCAAGATAAGAAAGAAATATAAGTTAAGAAACATTCCAAGTTATAGAATTATAAAGGAGAAAATATTAGGTATACAGATCATGCTTTCATGCGGCATCAAATGCCGAGAGTGGAAGCTTAGAAAACAGTTCTTTTGTCAAGTCATTTGCGAGATTTCTTTCTGCATAACTGGTTTGACGAATAGATCTCCGTGAGTACTACTGCAAAGAAGTTAGGCCATCTTTGGAGACATATCAAAGTGGATGTTTCTAAATAATAAAAGCCTAAAAGTTAATATACTTGTTGTAGAAGAACACGGAAGTGAGAGAAATAAAAGAAATATTTTATTTTTCTCACACATACATAATCTAGTTACAAGTATTTGTACATTTATATAGGAAGAGAAAGAGAAGTCAAAATCCCATTCTAAAATGTGAGACTAAATCTCAATGAGGTAATGGGCTCTAGCTGGGCTTTATAATGGGTCTTTGTACAGATTCATTTAACACTCCCCCGCAAGCTGGAGCATACATATCGTGGGCACCAAGCTTGGACAAGAACTGATAATATAGCGGACGCGGTAAGGCCTTAGCAAGAATGTCAGCAACTTGCCCGGCAGCATGAACATGTTTCAATTCCAATTTCTTCAGTTGAACCTTCTCCCGAATGAAGTGACAATCGACTTCGATGTGTTTGGTATGTTCATGGAATATGGGATTCTTAGCAATATGGATAGCAGGTTGACTGTCGCAAAATAGGGTGGCCGGAGAGGAGAGTTGGACGCCCGGGTCTCTTAGAAAGCTTTCCAACCACATAAGCTCGGAAACAACGGAGGCCATTGAATGATACTTAGCTTCGACGGATGAGCGTGTAACCACGGATTGCTTCTTGCACCGCCAGGTGATAAGGTGTCCACCAAAGTATGTACAATACCCACTTGTAGAACGACGATCATCCAAAGAGCCAGCATAGTCAGCATCGGAGTAAGCAATAAGAGATAAGGAAGAAGAGGGCTTGTTTACAAGCCCTTGTCCAGAAGCAGTCTTCAGATAACGGAGGATGCGCTCAACTGCCTGGAGGTGAGAGATCTGTGGAGCATGCATAAATCGACTGACAACCCCAATGATAGAGGATATATCAGGTTTTGTAACTGTAAGATAAACCAGCTTCCCTACAAGACGACGATAATACTTTGGGTTTGGAAGAAGTAAATCAGAGTCGGAGACATGAGCGCAAAGCTTGTCATTGATATCCATAGGTGTGTCAGCAGGCTTGCATCCAGAGTAACCAGCATCATGAAGAAGGTGAAGACAGTACTTACGTTGAGATAGGACAAGGCCATCAAGATGCCGGGCTACCTCGATACCAAGAAAGTATCGAAAATTTCCAAGATCATTATTCTGGAAAGCAGAGGCCAACTGTTTTTTTATCATGTCTATTTCTTAGAGATCATCACTTGTAATCAAAATATCATCAATTTACACCAAGAGGATCACTGTACATGTCGGACGATGACGAGATAATAGAGAGAAGTCGGACGAGCTTCGAGTAAACCCAACATCACGAACAACCCGATTGAACTTGTCAAACCACGCTCGAGGAGGCTGTTTGAGACTGTAGAAAAACACGAAGGAGAAAAATAAAATAAATTCTGCATTAATTCTCATGACATGTACACAAGTATTTGTACATTTATATAGGAAGAGAGAGAAGAAAAAATCTCATTCTAAGATGTGGGACTAAATCCTAAGGAGGAAAAAGGGCCTAAGCTGAGCCTAATAATGGGTTTTTGTACAGATTTATTTTAACACTCCCCCGCAAGCTGGAGCATACAGATCGTAGGCACCAAGCTTGGATAAGAACTAATAACATAACAGACATGGTAAGGCCCTAGTAAGAATGTCAGCAATTTGCTTAGCAGCAGAAACATGTTTTAATTCCAATTTCTTCAGTTGAGCCCTCTCCCGAATGAAGTGACAATCGACTTTGATGTGTTTGGTACGTTCATGGAATACAAGATTCTTGGATATATATAGCAGCTTGAATGTCGCAAAAGAGTGTGGTCGGAGAGGAGAGTTTGACACCTAGGTCACTTAGGAGGCTTTTCAACCATGTGAGCTCAGATACTACAGATGTCATTGAACGATACTCAGATTCGGCAGATGAGCGTGCAACCCCGGACTGCTTCTTATTGCGCCAGGTGATAAGGTGTCCACCAAAGTATGTACAATATCCACTTGTGGAACGACGATCATCCAGAGAGCATGCATAGTCAGCATCAGAATAGGCAATAAGAGATAAGGAAGAAGAGGGATTGTATACAAGTCCTTGTCCAAGAGCATTCTTTAGATATCAGAGGATTCGATCAACAGCCAGAAGGTAAGAGATATGTGGAGCATGCATGAATCGACTGGCAACTCCAACAGCAAAGGATATATCATATCTTGTAACTGTAAGATAAATTAGCTTCCCTACAAGACGACGATAATACTCTGGGTTTGGAAGGAGCAAATCAGAGTCAGAGGCGTGAGCGCGGAGCTTGTGATTAACATTCATAGGTGTGTTAGTAGGCTTGCATTAGCCAGCATCATGGAGAATATCAAGACAGTACTTCTGTTGAGATAGGACAAGGTCATCAAGACGTCGGGCTACCTCGAGACCAAGAAAGTACCGAAGATTTCCCAGATTTTTAGTTTGGAAAGCAGAGGTCAAGTATTGCTTGATCATATGTATTCTTTTGAGATCATCGCCCATAATTAAAATATCATCAACATAACCAAAAGGATCACTGCGTCTGTCGGACGATGACGAGTGAATAGAGAGAAGTTGGTTGGGCTACGAGTGAACCCAACATCACGAACAACCCGAATAAACTTGTCAAACCATGCTCGAGGAGACTGTTTGATACCATAAAGTGATTTTTGAGGTGACACACAAAAGACTCCCCCGTGGTCTCAAACCCGGAGGTTGTTGCATGTAGACAGTCTCAACTTGATCGTCATTGAGAAACGTATTTTTGACGTCCAATTGATGCAACGACCACTGTCGATAAACAACAAGGGAGATCAAGAAACGAACAGCATTTAATTTTGCGACATGTTAGAAGGTCTCGTCATAATTGAGGTCGTGTTACTGAGTAAACTCACGATCCATAAGACGAGCTTTGAGACGTTGAACCATCTCATCCAGTCCATGTTTGATGGCGAAGACCGACTTACATCCCACACAAGTCTGGCCAGGAGGAAGGGGTACAAGATCTCAAGTCCGATTTGCCCAAAGAGCAGCCATTTTCTCATACATGGTCGCCCGCCACCTTGGATGTTGAAGAGCCTCATGCAATGAGTTAGGGGTGGAAATGGACAACAAAGAAGTTGCAAATCTGTGAAGCACCAGAGATAGGCGATGCAAGGATACATAATTGGTCAGGGGGTGAACGGTGGACGCTGGTGTTGGGTCTTCAGGCCCCGTGATATCATTAGTTGAGGGTAAATGTCTTGGAGCATCAGTCCGAGGAGGGCGACGAGTGTACACACGAAGAAGAGGCGGTTTGGAGGGTATGGTGATCGGGGTTGGGAGGAGTAGAGGAAGAAGAGAATTAACAGGAACGGTAGGGCGCGAAAGTAGAGGTGGTGCTAGAGGAGCCATGTGGAAAGAGTGAAAAAGCTGATCTTTGAGGAAGGTCACATCCGCAGATGTAACAACCTTACGGTCGTCGGGAGAATAGCAGACAACCTTTCTAAGTGCGAGAGTAACCAACAAACATATATTTGTTAGAACGAGGGGCAAGTTTATCGGTGGAGGGTCTAAGGTAGTGAACATAGCAGGTGCATCCAAAGACGCGAGGCATCACTGGAAAGGGAGGTGTGGGACTAAAGGGTGTCTCATAGTTGAGAATAGAGGAGGGCGTGCAATTTATGAGATAGCAATCTGTAGAAACGTGAAATGCCAATAAACCTTGGGAACCTGCATTTGAAACATGAGTGAGCGAGCAACCTCGAGAAGGTGACGATTCTTGCGCTCAGCTACACCATTTTGTTGGGTGGTATAAACACATGAAGTTTGATGGATGATCCCGAACTCAGTACATAGATTATTAAACGCATGACTCATGTATTCACGCGCGATGTCGGTTCGAAGTGTTTTAATGGAGTTGGAAAACTGTGTCTCAGCAATAAAGGCATGAAACACCCGAGTTAGTTCAGAACAAGAAGTAAGTACAACCATGTCATGCGAGAGTAATCATCAATAAATGTGAGAAAATAACGATAATCAGAAACACTAGCTGTTTTATAAGGTCCCTAAATATCAGAATGAATTAAAGCAAAAAAAAACATTGCTCTTAGTACAATGAGGGAGAAACGAAGAACGATGTTGTTTGCCGAAGATATAAGACTCGCAGGTGAATTCAGTGAGGGATAGAGTAGGAAGAGCTCACTTGAGAATTGGGAGAGGAGCATGCCCAAGACGCCGATGCTAATCAACAGAATTAACGGAGGAGAGAACTGTAGGAGAAACATCTAGAATGTAAAGCCCTTTGGATAGTTGCACTTTACCAATGATAGTCTGCGTCTGTCGATCCTGCACAACAAAGAAAGAGGAAGAAAATGTCACAGAGCAATCAAGATTTTAACTAAGATGACTAACAGAAAAAAGATTGAAATGAGAGCCCGAAACATGAAAAACCGAGTGAATGGCACCAGAGTCCACAACGGCAGAACCGGAAACCGAGGTGGTGTCACCATTGGCCATTGTGATAAACTTCGGATGCGCAGAGTTCAAATACTGAGGCAGTTCTTGCGGATTAATATGGTGTATGACACCAGAGTCCACAATCCAAGTTGGACTATGGGAGAGACAGGAGATACCTTCATTTGAGATAGACGCAACAGAGCCAGAAGAGCGACTGATCAACCCCTGAAGTTGTTGGAGTTGTGTGCGCATGCAATCAATGTCTGTGTTGGTATTGGTAGGAGCATTGACCGCAATTGAAGCATGATGTTGTGGGGACACACCATGCTTACGATAACATGTGGCCTTAAGATGACCATCTCGGCCACTATAGGTACACTTTGGACGAGTCTGACCGTTGCAACCCCGAACCCGAGAGCCAGTACGAGCCCCACGAGCCGCTGGATAGTGGGGTGAGTTTTAGAAGAGTGTTGGAAAAGAGCAGGAGAAACATTCCCGGGAGCATCAGGGGACTGTGTCACTTTTAAAAGCATGGAGCACACATCTGAGATGGAGGGAATGGTGGATGAGGAAAGAATCTGAGCACGAACGTTGTGGAGATGAGGCGGTACATGGGTCATCAACATGGCAATACCAACAACTTCTTTATAGGCACGCTGATGTTGAATCCAGACCTCAACGAGATTTTTAGACCATGTAGAAAAAAGTTGTACACGCGTAGAAAAACCCGAAGGAGAAAAAGAAAATATATTCTTTATTAATTCTCATGACATGTATAAAAGTATTTGTACATTTATATAGGAAGAAAGAGAGAAGCCACAACCTCATTATAAGACGTGGTACTAAATTATAAGGAGAAAAAAGGTCTAAGATGGGTCAAATAATGGGCTTTTGTACTGGTTTATTTTAACAGAGACCATAAAGAGATTTTTTGACGTGACATACAAGGGACTCCCCCGTGATCTCAAAACCGGGAGGTTGTTGCATGTAGACAGACTCAAAGAGATCGCCATTGAGAAAGGCATTTTTGACGTCAAATTAATGCAATGCCACTGTCGATGAACAGCTGGGGAGATCAAGACACAAACAGTATTCAGTTTTGCGCCAGGTGAGAAGGTCTCGTCGTAATCGAGTCTGTGATGCTGAGTAAAACCATGAGTCACAAGATGAGCTTTTAGTGGTTCAACCGACCAAGCCGGGCCATGCTTGATGACGAATACTCACACACGTCTGGCAAGGAGGAAGAGGGACAAGATCTCAAGTCTGATTGGCCCAAAGAGCAGCAATTTCCTCATTCATGGCCGCCCGCCACCCCGGATGTTGAAGAACCTCCTGTAGAGAGACAGGGTAGTAATAGACGACAAAAAAGTTGCAAATTTGTGAAGCTACGGAGATAGGCGATGCAATGTAACATAAGTACACAGGGGGTGAGCGGTAGACGCTGGTGTAGGATCATCAGGACGCGCGGTATCATTAGAGGGCAACTTTCGTAGAGCATCGTACCAAGGAGGGTGGCGGGTGTACCACGAAGAAGGGGAGGTTTGGAGGGTATGGTGACCAGGGTGGATAGGAGGAAGAGATGAGAGTGAACAAGAATGGCAGGCCGCGAAAGTGTAGGAGGTGCTGGAGGGACCATAAGGAAATAATGAAAAGGTTGGTCTTCGAGGAAGGTCACATTCGCAGATGTAAATATCTTACAATCGACAGGAGAATAACAGACATAACCTTTCTGTGTGCGGAAGTATCCAACGAACATATATTTGGTAGCACGAGGAGCAAGCTTGTCTGTGAAGGGGCCAAGGCAGTGGACATAGCAGCATCCAAAGAAGTGAGGCATGACTGGAAAGGGAGGTGTGTATGGAATAGAAGACTGAAGGGAGTTTCATAGTTGAGAATAGAGGAGGGTATGCAATTGATGAGATAGCAAGCTGTAGAAACCGTGAAATGTCAATAAAGCTTGGGAACCTACATTTGAAACATAAGTGAGCGAGCAACCTCAAGAAGGTAACGATTTGTGCGCTCACCTACACCATTTTTTTTGGGGTATAAGGACATAGGGTTTGATGGATAATCCCGAACTCAGTACATAAATTATTAAACACATGACTCATGTATTTACGCATATTATCTGTTTGAAGTGCTTTAATAGAGTTGAAAACTGTGTACAAGTCTCAGGAATGAAGGAATGAAACACACGAATTAGTTTAGAACGATCGCAAAGTAAGTATAACCAGGTCATGAGAGAGTAATCATCAATAGATGTAAGAAAACAACGATAACCAAAAACACTAGTTGTTTTATAAGGTCCCCAAATATCAAAATGAACTAAAGTAAAAAGAACATTGCTCTGAGTACAATGAGGAAGAAAAGAAGAACGGTGATGTTTGTCGAAGATACAAGACTCGCAGAGGAGTCAGCGAGGGATGGATCAAGAAGAGCTTTCTTGAGAATTGGAAGAAGAGCATACTCGAGACGTCGGTGCCAATGAATAGAACTAACGGAGGAGAGAAATGTGGAAGAAACATCCAGAGTGTAGAGCTCGTTAAAAAGTCGTCATTTACCAATGATATTCTGCGTCCGTCGATCCTGCACAACAAAAGAAGATGAAGAAAAGGTTACAGACAATTAAGGTCTTGAGTAAGACGACTAACAGAAAGAAGATTGAAATGAAAGTCAAGAACATGAAGAACCGAGCAAAGAGAGATGGATGAAGTGAGGGGCACATCAGCAAAATCGGAAACTGGGGTGGTGTCACCATTGGCCACAGTGATGAGCTTAAGATGCGTAAAGTCCAAGTACTGAGGAGGTTTCTGTGGAGTAATATGGTGTGTGGCACCGGAGTGCATAATCCAAGTTGGACTATGGGAAAGACATGAGATACCTTCATTGGAGATAGACGCAACAGAGTCAGAAGAACAACTGATCAACCCCTGAAGATGCTGGAGCTGGGTTATGGGTACGCAAGTTATCAATGTCGGTGCATGGGTTGGTAGGAGGATTGACCGCAATGGAGGCATGCGGTTGTGGGGGAACGCCATGCTTATGATAACATATGGCCACAAGATGACAATCTCTGCCACAATAGGTACACTTGGGACGAGTACGACCGTTGCGACCACTACCCCGAGAGTTGGTGCAAGCCTCCCGGGCCGCTGGAGAAGGGGGGTGAGTTGTAGAAGAGTGTTGCAGAAGAGCCGCAGAGGCAGTGCCCAGAGCATCGGGGGGGGGGGGCGGTGTCACCATTAAAAGCATGGAGCACACATCCGAGAGGGAGGGAATAGTGGAGGAGGAAAGGATCTGAGCACGGACGCTGTGGAGATGAGGCGGTGCATGGGCCATCATCATGGCGATGCCAACAGCTTCTTTTTGGGCACGTTGGGCAGCGAGATCCACCTTGGGAGGCTGATATTGAATTCAGGCCTCGACGGGAGTTTTGGATTGCGCAACAAAGGAGGTCAGGTCTTCATCCACCCCTGATTCAAAAGATTGGAGGCTCGTGACGATGCCAAACAGGTGTCGCAGACTGTCCTTGCCAGAATAGGAGTGAAGTTCATTCCATATCGCTTTCGTCGTCTCATGATACATTGTCATACGATATGGCTCATTGTCCATAGAATTTAGAATCCATGAATGGACGTAACCATCATCACGGAGTCATCCCTCGGTGGGCTCAGTAGGTTTAGCCTTTGAAAGGTGATGAAGAAGGCCTTTAGTCTGGAGAACACGGCGTACGGAGTGTACCCACTCAACAAAGTTCTTCTTACCACTGAGAGAGATAGTGGTGATTCGAAGCTCATCTCGAACTTCAGGTAGAGGAGAGGCAGCTAGGGCCGGAAGAGAATGGGCGTCATTCAAGTCCATTGACCAACACGCATAGAAGAGAGTCCGCGAAGGCAAGAGAAAGGCAACTAAAGGCCAGGAGAGCACAAACAAGAGTCCGCAAAATAGAGAGGCAGACTTGGCACGGCCAGAAGGAACAGCGCTCAAAAGACACTATGCGGACACAGCGGTCACCACAGAATGGCAAGGCGAGCTCAGCAAGAGAACTCGATCAAGCAAGCACGCAATCATGCGAGCATGGGAGTTGCGAACAGCATGGAGGTGATCAGGCGGGCACCCGATCAGGCAAGCAAGTGATCAGACACGCACTTTAGAGGCAGGTCGCGAGTATGTGATCAGGAGAACAGGCAGGAGCACAAGGAACTCTACAGACAGAGGGAGCTCGCAATCACAACTTAGGGCAAGCCCAGCGGACAGAGACGCTACCGGAGGGAGATTGGCGATGCGATGGAGCTCGGTAAGCGCAGCAGGAGCACGGTGAATGGAGCGGATAGACGACAAGAGCTTGCGGGAGAGGCCAACCAGGTTGGTCCCGCTAGAAAGCAAAGGATCGCTATAAAAAATCATCAGAGAGGGGGGATTAGTGGTTGTGCAGGAGCTCAAGCCAAGAGGCGGACTTGAGAAAGATGTTCGCATGTTTGCGTAGTCAGGAGCAGGAGCTCAAGCCGAGCGAACAGAGAGAGTCGCAGTTGGATTCGTCCGCAGGAGGGCGCGAAAAAAAATGAGCCTACAAGATCAGGGGATCGAGCCTAGCGAGAAAAAAACTTCAGGACTTGTGTAGCTCTAATACCATGTAGAAGAACACAGAAGTGAGAGAAATAAAAGAAATAATTTATTAATTTCTCACACATACATAATCTAGTTACAAGTATTTGCACACTTATATAGAAAGAGAGAGAAGCCACAATCTCATTCTAAGATGTGGGACTAAATCTTAAAGAGGTAATTGGCTTTAATTGGGCTTTACAATGGGCCTTTGTACAGAATCATTTAACACTTGTGAAAAATCATGAATGAGCAAAAAAGTCACAAAACATTAGTAGGAACAAATTTGATAAATATGTAATACAACATTAGAACGGAAAGATCCATTAGATAATGAACTATTAGTTCTAAACCATCACTGGTAATGAATCAACAATTGAAAATACTTGTCTTGCTTGTTTTTGATGAACCAGCGTTGCATATAGACGTAGGATGATCGTATAGTAAGCTTAGTTAGCAAAAAGAAAAGTGAGGCAAAGCACCAAGTGGTGAAGATGTTGATATCAAAATCAAAGCCCACGCATAGATATAAGGATAGAATTGTGAAATTCAACTGGGATAGTACAAAGTGGTTCCCCTGAATCTCCCTCGCATCTAGAGGGAAGAATCGGGGTTGCTCACATGTGAGAAAAGAAGGAAGCAGGCAGGCTTTCAAATAATTTTCATCCATCTTCATATCAATTACGGCATAGAGCCTTATCTATATTATTATATAAGGGGATAACACCTTTTTGGTACAACATTCGTCTTTTCAATTTTACATTTCCTTTATTTCAAATTTTACAAGTTTTTATAGTTTAATTTAATTTATTTATTTTGTTTTGTTTTTAAAAGTATGTTATTATCCCTTCATTTTTTATTAAGTTTTGCATTTGGCCAGACAAAAACAATTACGAGGATAACGAATGACAATTGCATTGTGGCATCATGGCACGGGGGAAACCCATGCACGACTGCTTGTACAGAACTATGAGAAAAAAATTATAGTTAATTATCCATTTGTAGATAATTACTTATTAGTAATTAAAATTAAAATACTCATATAATTACTCACATGCAGATAATTACATGAATAAATTCAAACTCAAATATGAATAATTATTTATCCTAATAATTATCAAATTAAAATGTCAAAATAATAATTAATCAATAAAGTTTGAATTTGATAATTAATTCTTTGTAATAATTATTTAAAGTAAATGTGAATGTAATAAATAATTATTTGAATAATATCTATTTTAAATAAAATCCAACTTTAAATGTAAACTTTACCCCGCAAATAAATTATATCACGTACATAGGGTCCCACCGTAAATAGTGTGTCGATAATACCCGACCGTCGGGTATTGAGAGGCGTTAGAGTATTATTGACGTTGCACACGATACACATGGGACCTCGTGCACAGATGCTAATATATCTTAATTATATTTTAATATTTCAATTACATCATATATTTACAATTAATAGTTAAATTTAAACCATGAAATTAGAATGAAAAGGATAAAAGTGGAGAGGGAAAGACCAAAAATTGGCAGATTCTTTTCATATATAATATAAATAAATTGCAATTAAGATTCAAAATTGCAACCAATAATTATCCACAAGCAGAACAATTATTTGCAAAAATAATTGGCATAAAATATTGACCTAAAAGTCCTACATTATTTAACCTAGACCTATTTTCCTTGCTTGATGTGATGCATCAATTCTCCTTGCCCAAAAATAACGGGAGCAACATTTTTGTAGCTGATTTTGGGTTGGGTAGGGTTGGGTTTGGATTTGAATTATAGTTCATGTTCACCTCAAGAAAATATTTTCTATTTGGCTTAGGGCCCGTTTGGGAAGGCTTTTCAGCTTCGTTGCGTTTTCTGGAAAACGCCACCTGGAAAACGCCACCGCTCTTTCCAAATCATTTGAATTGTCTACCGGTTGGAAACGCCACCACCAAAAATTACTTTTAGGGCTCTTTTCGGGAAGTCACCACCGACCTCTAGTTCACGACTTTTCTTACAGCAGGCTTATTATCCCGCCGCAAAAAAAAACTAGGAGCCCAACGATCTTCAAGTTCAACGAACCCGTCTTCTTCGCGAGTTCGCGAGTTTTCTGTCTCCTCCCAACGAGATTCCAGTCCGCGAGTCTCCTTCTCCCGATCGTCTACCTCTTCTTCTCCGCGACACTCCAGAGAGCACAAAGCAGCGTCGATCTCTTCTTCCTCCTCCAGGTATCCTTCTTCATCATCCTCCTATTCCTCTTCTATTTCTATTTCCTCCTTTTTTCTGGATGTGCGAGAAACTGACGGGAGCAACATTTTTTCTCTAGTTTTTAGATATCCAGTCTAGGTATGTTTCTTCTTCTTCATCATCATCATCTTCTTCTTCCTCCCTTTCTTCTTCTTCCTCCTCATTTTCTTCTTCTTCCTCCTTGTTCTTCTTCCTCTTCTTCTATTTTCTTCTTAAACATCTTCTCATTTTTATCCCTGATTCCGCCCCCTTCTCATTCTTCCCCTGTTGTTTTGTCTAGATTTGCTTATTATAGAAAATATTGTGTAGATTTTTATCTGGATTTGTATAAATTGGCTTGTTCTCACAGAAATACAATAGGGTGTTTTTTCTTTAGATTTTTTTATGATTTTTTTTCCAAAATAGCTTGTTCATCCAGTGAATAATTACTTCCTTTGTGAATAATACTTGTGTAGATGTATATTTTTTTGGAATAATTGTGTAGATGTAATTGTCTAATAACAACAAAACTATGTTTATAAACTATGTTTTTATTGGAAGAAGACTATAAACATAGTTTTGTTTATATTCTATATAGCCTATATATTATGTTAATCCTATATATTAATTCACATTTTCACTCTCTTACATTATCTGAATGTTGTAATGGTTAAAGCTGCATCCACATTGAATTCTTAGGCCCAATTTCACAAGATTGTTTACAATTGTGCTATGCAAGGATCAGGATTCAGATATTAGGAATAGAATTCATATTGTCTTCATAAATTTCATAATTTCTTTCAATAGAATCATGTTTTTTGTTTTTTGTTTTCAGAGAATTCTGTTTAGGAGTTTTTATGTCTTCTTGGTTGATTAGAAATTATGTTTTAGGAATCCTAAAACAGTCACCGCAACGGAGTTTTGCCAAACAGTCTATAATGTGCTTCTCCGTTCTGAAAAACTCTGCAAACGGGATTCACCCAAACAGATCTCCATTCGCAATAGACATTTTCCAATAGCTTCTTTTCCTACCCTCCTTTTGTTACCACACCTTTTCGTACCGCCACCGCTCTCCCAAACAGAGCCTTAATCGGTGCGGATTTTCGGATTGACATTTGATTTTATTTGGGTAAGCTTTGAGGGGCTTTAGGAGCATGATACGATTTAAACATTGGTTGAGATCAATCACAACTGACAATGGCAAAAACTAAAGTGCAAAGGAGGTGGGGAAACAACTTGGAATGGGAGTGGAGAAATTTTAAATGATTGAGGACATAGTGGGAAGCAACGAGAGAATAGACAGACATGGTTGGCGTGAGGTTCGCTACAATTGGAGGAACGAGGTTGTTGGCTCCAGTGGGGACGCATCGTGTAGGGGAGTGGGGCTGACAACAAGGCCGTGGTGTGGAGCAACTGATTCTGAATCGTCACCATCCATGATCACAAAGTGTCGATTAGGAGAGAAGCGAGAGGTTAGAGATCACTTCTCCATGAAACTATAACTGCAGTTAAACCTTTTGCTCTCTTACAATCTTTCTGTCATGCCTGTGGCTCACATCACACAATTATAAAGGCAAGTACCAAAACGCCAATAAAAGTAAACCTACTACCTTTTGGTTGAATTGTTGAAATCAAAATTATAGCAAGAGTGCAAGACAACATCAATTCTTAGCTAGACAATGCTGCTTTTGGCTAAAACTGGCACTCGCCTAGATTAAGGAATCTTCTCTATTTATAATAAGGGCAACCAGAAACTACGCAGTTTAAATAGTTACACTACATCTTTGCACAAATTTACAAAAAATATTCTTCTTGTCAAACTCATATGGTGTCAAAATCAAATTACAATAATGAATATTCATGTACGCCTCTATCTTCCCCTACTCATATATGGATAAACGTCAGTACAAATAGCGCAGTATTGTCTGAGAAAATGACATATGGCAAAGAAGATATGTACTTGGGTGAGACAAGAAAGCCCGGCTATTTACCAAAGGACTATTCGATGAAAAGCATTCTCATTTATGGGAATGACCTAATGCAATTACTCCAGCAAGTGCAAGAAAAAATGTAGGATGGATGGAAATCGTAATATGCGGGTTATAAGGGAGTATTCATCGAATATAGATGAAGACAAACCGAAGGTCAGACTATAAAAAAACGCAAGAGTAAAGATCACTTGGAGTAAATGTTAATTAATGCAACAATTAATATACAAGACATTGATGATAGTGAATGCTCACTCCAGCTGTTCTCGTATTTTTAAGCACATTAATGAGATGTATTTCCTCATTAAAAGTCACGCCTCAACCCATAATCATGTGACAATTATCTCAAGTTGTCTATAAAAACTTGTCAATTCAAAATGGAAGGGGTCCAAAATGGGAGTTTCAAGTCTATAATCCTCTCAACTCTATTGTAATCATTTATGGCTCTCAGAAGAGTATTTCACATTCCTTGGTAAGAAGAGGGACCTTCACACACACAAACATATATTTTCATTGTTTACATTCAACATTGTATACATTTTATATAGAAAGTATGTTGTAAAGTAATACTCTCTGGAAATTTAAATCTCAACATCCTAAAAGGTAGTGAGCATGTACTCATTGGCTAAAGTATCAAAAGACAACATGTATGATTCACTTAGCAACAACCCTGAAACATCAAACTCCGTGAATACATAACAAGGCAAAACTTCCAATGATTGGTGAAAACATTGCACATCTCATGTAGATTGTGCAAACACTGTCAAGGATTGTTGTCTAAACTCCTTCCGCTACACTTGTAATGTCGATGAACTAGTATGCTCTAACTACGGGCAATCTCAAGACTACCCCAACAACTGCTCCACCAAGAGTCCCACATGGGAGGCTCACCTAGGCGCCACTAGATGTTCATTTGTAGCCCTTCCATGACGAGATAGATGTGGGCAACGATGATAAATCATCTCCTTTCAAACACATTTGTCTCGGCACATTCCAATCGGGCTCAAGCATCCAAAACTTATCTATTGAAATAGGAATGGCAGCCTAGACAATCACGTGAAATGAATTGAATCATCAATTACACTCTGCCAGCTCTCCGGAAGTCTCAAGTGTTGATTACTATAATTTCACTATCTTTAACTAATAGAATGAACCAAATTGACTACAACTTCTCTCTCTTAATTATTGAAAGATAAAGCAAATCTCAAATCTAAGTTAAAAATAATATAATTTCACATCAACTAAAGATTCAAGTCAGCTATTCACTTGATTTATAATAGGCAATCATCAATTCTAATTTGTCACATTTTAATCATATTATAATTCTTTAACTTTATCTTTGTAAATTATTAATCATTCTATGAAATTATTATATAGCATTTCTCATGCATTGCATGGATTACAATCTTAATAGACCTTATAAAAGACTTGTAATACTATGAAGTTGAATACAAAATAAAATTGGTAAATGACAGCATGAAGTTCATGAAGATTAGCACACATATAAAAATAAGAAATTGTAAATGACCACTGATGATATCAACCGTAAATATTGATTCGAAGTGGAAGCAATAGATTGCAACACATAAGACCAAGTAATTGCAGCAAACAATATATGAGTGACCTGTAACAGCGGTAATCTGTCAAATTCCCAGTTACGTGCCTAAAATTTCTTTTAATAGTTATGAACTTTAGGGTATGTTCAGTTAGACAGAATTGGCGTTCTGAAATTGGAATTGAAAGTTCAATTACAATTCCATTGATGAGTTGTTCATCCGAAGGAAGGAATTGATATTCAAAATGAATTTACATATAATTCATTTTAGATTTAACTCAATTATTACCTACCTATATCATAATTTGAGAATTCCACGGTCTGTGCTCGCAAATATCTAAGTCATTCTTTGCATCGATAAGTGTGAAGGCCTTTAAGTTCAAATGTAACACATGTTTGTTGCATTTCAGTTAACGTTCTCACGATTCGGCAAGTTCGATTCCGACCGACAAAAGTTGACCGCAGATGACCGGGGCACCTGGAGTACCTTGCCGAAAAAATTGGAAGTTATTGGATAGTCTTCAAATTTTGGGAAAGCTTCACCTCGCTATCCCGAGACCTCTTGTAGTGACGGTCCATTCATCCGATCATCAGATCTCAAGAATATCTGTCAAGCCACCGCCGTAGAAAAAATTGAAGTTGTCAGATTGTCCTCAAATCTTTCAAATAAGTTGCTCCTCGTCGTTCTGAGACAGTATGCAATGATGGTTCGTCGATCAGATTGCCAAATCTAAAGAAACTGCAGTCAGAAGGCCGGTTTGAGCGAATTTGGATGCCCGCCATAACTCTATGGAATCCTTTTATTGAAGGGCATACCTTGTGCATTTTTCTAAGAGGAGTCCAAAGCGGTTTTCATATACGGATTTCATCGAGTGATTGAAGAGAAACCAAGTGTACATAGAGAACTAATAACACCCACCAAACATCATCTAGGTTAATTAGCCGATAGTATATATTTTGCGCTGCGAAAGGCTTTGAAATCAAGCGCTTTCATGTAGATTTATGAAGAAGGTAATAAATTTATTTGTTATATGATGTATTTTAGTTTAAGAGAAAATAGTAATACTAGACAGAATTTTATCCTAGAGTAGAACATCATAATTGACTAGTTTCGATATAAAATATAGAAATTGGAATTGATCTCAATTCTTAGATCTAATTTCAATTCCCTCCAACTGAGCAGACCCTTAATTATTACTTATAAATTATAATTCACATATAACAACCTACAACTACAACAAGGCACTGATATGATTAACTCTGACCAACAAGTGAAGTACCACATTGTACAACGTCTCTTGCATTCACCAAAAATGGCTATCAATAGATATAGGTGTGTATGTGTTATATATTACTTGAAAGATTAAACTACTAAAATTTCAAAATAGATCAAAATCTTACAAGGTCCACACCAAGCAGCGGTGAAGTAGAAAATCGAAGGCAATTTCTCATCTGCGACATCAAAATATACATCAAAACCGATATCATCAGCCCCATTTCATATATAATATACATAGATCAGAAGAATTTTCGAAGACACTGACCCTTAGCCTTCTTAAGTGCCGTATTAAACCCTTCGTCGGATCCAACGTGGACAATGTTGGCAGGACCTGCAAATCAATGGTTAAACAGGTTTCAAGATTGTGCACCGATAACAAAGTAAGAACATACTCATCAAGAAGAGATGTTACTTGAAGAGGAAGATAGGGCGCGAGAGAACACAGAAAATGGGTTTATAAAGCAGCGGGAGGCAGAGGAGTGGAGAGAAGGATAGATCTCCAGCGGCGAGGATGGACAGGGTTTCCGGAGAAAGATAGGGTTTAGGGATGAGTGGAGAGTTTCGGGGTAGTGAGACACAAGCATTTGGCGGAGGCGGAGAAGAGGGGGAAACCGCCTCATCGTCGGGGAAGACGAGCTGACCAACGAAAAAGAAGCGGTTAACAGGTGCTCAATGTGTCGCGGGTGTATCCTACCGTTTATTTTTATAATTACGATTTTTGACGTGTGATTGGCTGAAATTTTTATTTTACACCCGCACGGCCGCACCTACATATTTTTCACTCAAATTAGAACATTCACATTCCCCTGGAGATCTAAAATTGAAAAATGTGTTCAAATTTATTTGTATACTTATTTATTTAATTATTAAAATTTACAACTTTATCAAACTATAATTAAGGCTGATTACTCATGTGTCAAATACTAATTAATCAGTTAGAGATAAATTATTACTCTTAAATGCATGCACATTCACCAAGTATTATTTCTCTCACGCCCAAATGTTCAATGCAAAAATTATAACTAAATAATTATATATCTATACTATATATATAAAGAAATATAATTTTTAAGGATTTTTGTAATTTTTTAATTTTCGTGTAATGGTGGCATACCATTATATCAATCTGAACCGTTCGATTTGATCAGATCATAAGATCTCGGCCGTTCGATCGCATGACGAATCAGGAGCGTTCATATTTTTTTCCTAGGTCTCCTAAACCTACCATGATGTCCTAAACCTATAAATTTTGTAGGGTACCCTACCCTACAAAGCAAACCGGGCGGGCCGGGCCGGTGGGCGGAGCGGTTCAGGCGGGCGGGCAACTCGGGCCGGGTGGGTCGGGCAAAAATAAATCCAAGGAAAATGCATTGGTCAGGTTTTGAACCCGAACCAACCATAGAACTTTAATAACTACTATCCACTATGCCAAGATGACTTTATGTTCAATCTTTGTACCTTCTTTTATATTAATAATAGTTAATTTGAAAAACAAATAGATTTATTTTAAATAAATAAATAAATTAAAAAATGAAAAGAAATAAATTAAATAAATTGAATTTAAAAAAGCAGATTTAATTTTTAATCTGTTTTTTTAAGTTAAGAAACGATGGGCGAAGCCCGCCGTGGGGCGGGCGAAGCCCGCCGTGGGGCGGGCGAAGCCCGCCGTGGGGCGGGCGAAGCCCGCCGTGGGGCGGGCGAAGCCCGCCGTGGGGCGGGCGAAGCCCGCCGTGGGGCGGGCGAGTACTGTCGCGCTTGGCACGGGGGGCCCCCCGTGCACTGTCACTCGTATATATATATATTTCTCTCACATTTATCTTTTTGTTTAATTAATATTTCTCTGGATGATGAGTGCTTAAATGGATCCCTCCCGCACTATGGAAAACTTGGGTTCAAGAGGGTGGAGGCTTTTCTTTAATCTCTGTTGCTTGTAGATTATTCGAGACTGGTGGAGGCTCGTAAATTACTATGCGCACGACAAAATCGAGCGACGGGCGAAATATATCACTCAGTTGATAAATTTTAGTCTGTGAACAGTGAAAATGCCAACACTATGTGTACTACAATTTTTTGTTTTGCCCTTCCCGTGCAGGTCAAGACATCCAAGCAAGATGTGCGCGCAAGCCAGACCCGTCCAACACACATGCGCGCCCGATAGCAGCCTGCGTGCACGTGCGCCCGCGCGCACGTTTGCCCGCACGCCAGGGCCCTCCGACGACCGTCGTCGCCATCCTCAAGTCGTCGCCACCTCGTCGGCCAATCCACTCAGGATGCTCTGGCCGCCTGGGTGCATCGGCGTCTTTTTCACAAAATTGGTGATGCAGGTGAACAGAATCGCACAGCCTCATTCGCCGTTTCAAATTCCAAGACGACGCAATTACAAATGCGCCCATCAAAAAAACTATAAAAAGGACATCTAGGCCTTCATTTGAAGATAAGTAACCAAGAACAGAGAACAAAGCTCTGAAGGTTTTCGTCGAGAAAAACCGAAAAGAAAAAAATGGTTGCGGCCTAGAAAGACAAATGATCGTGCGCGAAGAGAATCGCACGATCGTGCGTAAAAACGCATGATCGCGTACACTTAGGGGGTTCTCAGGATGATCCAAATAATGCGCGATCATGCGCGCGAAGAGCAGTTGCTCGTGCGAGAACAAACTGCGCATGATCGTGCGATGTGCAGATAAAACGACATTTGCTCGTACGTGAACAAACACACGACCGTGTGAGTTCAAAACGCACGAGCAGATGCATTTGTGCCTCAAAATCAACCACAGACCTCCCGAAACTCATATACGATCATGGCAGATGTAAACATGAATAGTGGAGCCTATAGGGCAAATAAATATGAATGAAAGGGGGAGATGATCTCCCTCATGCATGAAATGTCAAAATCACGCTCCATCTGGCATAAGAATATTCAAGTGACTACTTTGGGGATTTAATACTATATGATATTAAAATATAATAAGATTGAGCGATTATAATGTGAAAACAATGCTAGAAAGGTGTTTAAATCACTATACGAAAAATCGTTCATCAAATACCCTCAAATTTGAACGATTACTCGTCCCAAGCAAGACACTCTAGCTACTCGCGGGTACTAGGCGATGCTAAATTTTCAATTATAAAGTGAAAACAGGGAGTGGACAGAGGAGTTCTATGCTCGATGTGCAATAGGAAAAAAAACTAGAAAGAACTTATGTATACTTAATATCTACACTTTTCAAAACAAAAATATAAAAAAGTTATATCAATTTCTACGAAAGAAAAACGGATCGTCCTAGATATAGTGTACAAAGAAAGTAGCGCGGACACTGAGCTTAACATTATCCTCATAAGACTACGAGGTAGCCTCCAAAGAAATCTATCAATGACGATGGGGTCATAGGCTTGCCCGATCACACTCTCCACTGTGTTAGCTAAATGTAATTCTACAAATCGAAAGGACTTGGAATTGGGATGAAATTTTTAGGCTTGTGTTTAAGGTAAGGTGAGTCCAAGATAAACATGAGGGCTTGAGTCACACTTAAATCAATGATTAAATCAAATCATAAGAGAAAATACACTATAGAAATGTAAATCAGATAAAGACAAAACTCTCCTCTAAAAGAACCTTTGATTTTTGATGTCATCATGTTATAAAGATTCGATATTTATGACAAGTGATGCTTCCTCTTTGTTATCTTTACAATCCTTGAAAAACTTCACTTGATAAGCATTTGATGCATCGAGATGGATCTTCAAAAGAGAACTTCAAGAGAATGATAAGAGAAGACGCTTTTGATCACCTATTGATGGTCTTCAATCTTCTTGATGAATTTTCTTTGATCTTTCTTGAAGAAATCTCTCTTAAATCAATAGAAATGACATGTTCACTCCCTCTAGACGGCCAGGTCAAATACTCTTAGAAAATCTCATCAAAATCCGTCACTTCTGAGCCGTATAAATCATTATGTTTCTAGGATCTATCGTCTGTGGTAGTAGCTATCGCCAGGCAGTTGCTTCAAATTTCAAATATGTGCACCTTCTGACTCTTTTTGCAGTGAGACCTTCCATATGGAATAAAGAGCTAGCGTCTGACATTAGTCACTATCATTGGACGATATTATATAGATTTCTAGTCCACAAGCTCCAGACCACTCAGGGAAAACCTTATCCTGACCCATCTTCATACCGCAGGATGGTTGGAAGACTTTTGTACCACACCAGTACTCGTCCAGATATTTGTTTTGTTGTTCAACAACTTAATCAGTACGTCTCCATTCCTTTGCAAGCGCATTATGCTGCTGGTGTCCAGGTTCTCCGGTATCTCAAAGGGGCACCTGCAGCCGGCTTATTTTTCTCTAGTTCCTCCCAATTGAATGTCTCTGGTTTCGCAGATTCTGACTGGGCTTGCTGCGTTGATTCTAGACGATCTATTACCGACTATTGTGTTTTCATTGGCACCTCCCTTGTCTCCTGGAAATCTAAGAAACATACCATTGTTTCACGCTCATCATGTGAGGCTGAATATCGTGCTCTAGCCTCTCTTTCTTGCGAACTTCAATGGGTTCGTTATCTCTTGACAGATTTGGGTGTTACTCCTTCGACACCTGCAAATGTCTCCTGTGACAGCACATCGACAATCTACCTTGCCCATAATCCAACATTTCATGAGAGGACTAAGCATATAGATCTGGACTGCCATGTTGTTCGCGAAAAGATTACACAGGTACTTATTCGATTACTGGTTGTGCCCTCTTCAGCACAACTTGACGACTTCTTTACAAAGGCCTTGCATCCTTCCTCCTTTCACATTCTATTTTCCAAGTTCGGCCTACGGAATATCGATGGTCCAACTTGAGGGGGGGCTATTACCATTTAAGCTTGTGTTAGAACCTACGGGTCAAGGGACAGTCTCAGGTAAGTTTCTATGTGGCGTAGATGTCCCAAAAGATAACAAAGGCGTCTAAAGGGAACCCGTGCATGACTGCTTCTATAATATATAAACAAAATAAAAAAATGAAACTTAAGTAAATATATATTAGCTGCACGCATGGGATTCTGATCCCGGTGAAGCATGCAACTGTAACACTATATGATCATCGCTTAAGCTGCACGATGCGTTTAAAAATATAATATTATGTTAGATAAAGAAAGATTAAAATTGCATGACGCCTATTTATTTGATGGTCATATTCTAGGATCACGATGACCTCAAAATTTTCTTAATATAGTATTGATGAGGTTCACCTAAAATTCATCCGAGTCAGGACGGTCTTTAAGATCGTGATCTCGACCGGATCGCCAAAATGGACCGGCTCGACTGCACAAAGCCTCTCCCTTAACGAAACAGTCCCGAAAGCCGAAAGTCGAAAGCCCGCGCATGCGCTCCCCTGGGCGCGCGCGGCCAGACCACGCACTTGCGTCGGCATGCGCGCACCCGCACACACGCTGTCTGCACGCACACAGGCTGCACGGGCCGCTCTTGCACACACACATCGGCCGCGCGCACGCACGGGCCACGTGTACGTGCAGGCCGAGCGTGCATACCCCTCTCTTGCGCGCCTCGTCATCGTTCGTCGACGCCGCCCGCCACCGCCTTCCTCCACCATCGCCGCCGGCGAACCTTCCCTGACCGCCTGGGGGGGGGGGCATGCCCGTCATTTTTCAAAAATTGGTGATCCATGTGACCAGAATCGTGCAATCTCATTCGCATATTCAAACTCTAATACGGCGCAATTACCAAGGCACTTCTCAGAAAAACTATAAAAAGACATATATGCATTCATTTGAAGACAAACAACCAAGGAGAGATGAGAGAGCTCTGAATGTTTTTTGGCAAAGACTTGGATTAAAGGCTTTCCGACGAATACTTGGAATTCTCTTGCTGTCCGGCTCGAGTGCTCACTTTGCTCAAGTGTTCACTCAGCTCGCTCCATCACTCTCTTGCTCAAGTGTGGACTTTTTCTCTCTAAAGTGCATGCTCTAGTGTCTGCTCCAGCGCCTGCTCCAATGCCTGCTCCAGTGTCTGCTCTAGATGCCGCTCCTACGAGCGTGAAGTATGACTTTGCATCTTTTTTACCTTCAAGTACTTGTAAATAGAGCGGTGACATGTCACCCTCTCAAATATTCTAACACTTGTAACCTCAAGTAAACTAGTGGATTCGGTCGGCACAGAACCGACCCATGGTTTTTTGTCTTTTCGGGTTTTCCATGTAAAAATTCTTGCCGCCTCTACCGTTGATTCTCTTTTGACTATTTGCGCGTTTGGCCCACTCTCGAGCTAAGACGGTTTGATTCTCCGGACCATGAGAGCGCTTGTTGGGATCGCGCCACCTCACCGATCTGTGTGCTCTAGTAATTCCTAATTAGAGTGAATCCTATTTTTGAAGAGAATCATATTATTGGAATAATATTATGAGGAGGATATTCTTTAATGGCTGCCCTGCCTATTCCGGACAAGTCTGGTTTTGGATATCTCCTAATTAAGGAGATTTTCTCCTTAATTCGAGGTGGTTTCATGGCCTTATATAAGTGTGCAAGCAGTCATATACTAAACATGAAGCAATCCAATTTCTGAGGAGGCAGAGGGCCATCGTGCGGAAAGAGGAGACCTATTCAAGCGGCTGCTTCAAGCTTCGGCGGCGGCATCCAGTCGAGCTAGCAGCGGCAACTCCAGTCGGTCTAGGTGAGATCGGCATCTGGCCGAGCTAGCGGCGACAACTCCGGCCGGTCCAGGCGGGATCGACATTTGGTCGGGCTAGCGGCGGCAACTCTGGTCGGTCCAGGCGGGATCGACATCTGGCCAAGCTAGCGACGGCGCTCCAGTCAGCTCCAGGTGGAGCGACATCTGGTCGGGCTCTATTCCGACGGTCGGCTTCCGGGACTCCATTATTATCGGATTTCCATCAGTACTCTGTTTTCAACCTTGAGTTTGTCTACGACCGTGATTCGGTCTCTGTCTAACCTCTCTGTAATTTCTCATTTTATCAATGGATCTTTTCTGGCGCGCTCTCCCCGTGGACGTAGGAGCTCCTCTCCGAATCACGTAAATTTGCTTGTCGTCTGTGTGTGTGCTTGATATCTCGCTCGTACCATTTTATTTTGCGGAATTGTTTTGTGCTCGATTTCTTCCATTGCGCTACTGTGGTTCTCGATCCAATTTCATAACAAGCGCTAAACGACTAGCATCAAGTACATATATATTATCATATTATAAATAAATAAAGTGTAAAATAGTATAACTACAAGGAAATAAAAAAAAATTAAAAGAGAGCAAGTATATTAAACATGAAAAAATATAGAGCAAAAGTAATATCATTCAAAATTTCAAATAGAGTGATATATTATCATATTATCCGCACTCTTTTTGTATGAGTTATTACGCGCCTTTTGGAAATATGGCTTGTGCGTACATTTTTAGGAAAAGTGATCAACACGAAAGTTATAGATCTCGGTGAGATCTACAACTTTCGTGTTGAACACTTTTCTTAAAATTACACGCACAAGAAGTATTGCCGCCCTAATTAAAACATGTGCGTAACTATAACGAATTTTTGGAAATACGCCGTACACCTGCATTTTTAGGGATAGACAGATTCAACACGGATCAGCGGTTCAACTCGGGCCACGCTGGGTCAATAGGCTCTGCCTTGTTTATTTAGGCTAACGGGGCGTACGACCGGTTCAAAGATGGGCCGGCCTAAATATTTCCTGAGTTATAGCTAGCTCAAATTTTTCGGTAATGCAGGTTTGACTTGACAACCGACTCAAGGTTATCGCATTAAATATTTTGATATTTTTAACTGAGATAATGTTTGAATATTTATAGCAGGTTCAAATTAGTACAGGTTTGTTGAACCGGTCCGGATTAATATTATAGTTCGAGTTAATCGGCCAGCTGCTCTTTACATCTTTATTAATTATTTGGACTTCTTCGTTAGAGCCTAGAGGGGAAGAAGATTAATATAATTTAAAAACGATTAATAAAAAAAATCATATTCAAAAAATATTATAAAAGATGTACTTGACGCAATATTGTTCTTAATTTAAAGATCACCAAACCGCGTGTTCTACCATGTTTGACGCGGTGTTTTTGCTCCGGTGAGTTTGGAGAAAAACGACTCCGTCGTAGAATATATGCTGGGAATGACAGCGGCTATGACCGCCACAGAGAAAATAAAACTAGTTTTGAACATAAAAATGAACGAAGTTTCTTATATAGCTGACAAATTACAATCGTCGTGTTCACGACCACTGCCACCATTTCAAAAGGGCCCCTTCACACGAAAACGCTATTTATAAACGTACATATTATAATGTACGTATACGTACCAAATTCGGACCCCATTGTGAGGCGGCGACAGTACCAAACCATTGTGTTTGATGGCCACAGCAAAATTATTTTGCTTCAAACAATGAATACAAAGAAGTGGTTGTCGCCGATGGAGAGTTAATACTATAATTATCAAATATATTATATAGTAATTATGTAAATTATTTCATATTTATTATCATATAACATTAAAATATGAGCGATGTTAAATGCAGGTCGGTTTAGGCTATATGCAGGCCACGGATATATGCAGGCAAAAAAATTATTCGAGCATGCCAAATTTCATATGTACATACCATATTCAAAAATCAAATTAATATTTTCCTAAATAAATCACCAACCAAAATAACATTCATAAAATAAATAAGTAAAATATCATGCGTGGGAGGTTACGTTGAATGTCACTGTCTCGTCAGTAAATCTGGGAGATCTATTGATGGAGTATCCCTAAAGGCGCAAACCGACGTAACTACCCGAAGTATAACCATCGCCGTCATGGCCGCCATCGCCTCCATGGCCGCCATCTCCGCCATCGCCGTCATCGCCGACGACGTCGCGATCGTCGCCATCGCCGTCGTCTCCATCGCCGTAGCAAATACCTATGAATAGCTTTAGGTCAGTTGTAATTTAAAAACACATCGGACTCGGACAAACGAGTAAACTCCTTGGGGACACGGTTGCATGGAAGGAAAAAACAAATAATACATGAAGTATTAAACTACTCGAATCATTTTTCCTGAAGTTTTAAAAGGAAAAATGATATCTTTTTTTTAAAAAACTATGGTCTGCATATAGCTAAAATCGGCCTGCATTTAACATCGCTCTTTTTAAAAAACGATGGTCTACATATAGCCAAAACTGGTCTGCGTTTAACATCGCTCTTATAATATATAGTTGTAGTATTGTAGATAGAATAATGTGCAATTAAGAGAAAATGCGATGAATAAAATTAAAAAGGAAAAAACATTTGGATGGGCGTACTTGTGCTCGTGTATAATATAGATGATTGGTGATCAGTATGTATGTTACACTTATAGCTGTCACTTAAAATTGAGAACCGTAAATTGAATCAGACCAAACCGAAACCGCGAAGAACTGAACCAAACAGTTTGCAAATTATTTAGGTTTCAGTTTGAAATTTGGAACCGTAAATAACAATGGTCTGGGAGCGGGTTCATTTATTCTCTACTTCGTGCATGCTTATGATTGTCATTCTTCAACTACTTCCGTAAAATGACTGTTTTTGTTGAGCATCAAGTGTTACTGTAGAACCCGTATTCGGCGAGTAGGCCCAGTATTGACCTAGCTCGCCCAGGGTAAGGTGAGGCGGATACGCCCCCTTTCTCCTCTCGACGATACGAATGCAATCTGTCTATACGATGAAAACTCCTTCTCGCCCAGAGCAAGGCGAGGCGAGTGCGACCAGGCCCTCTGGCGAATTCGCCTCAGGGGAACTCGCCCATGGCGGGTTGGGGACGAGTCTGGTCGTCTCAGCCACACTCGCCCAAGAAGGTGCAAGGCGAGCCCAGACCATTGGGATCTGTGGATAGTAAGTTGGTTAACGCGAAGGGAGCTGTCCGCATGCCAATAATGACTATTTTGCCCTCAGAAGGATTTGCCTATAAATAAGACTCATTATTTCTCAGATCAACATGGATTCACTCCCCCCTCCCCCCCCCCCCCCCCCCCCCCCCCCCCCCCAAGAAAGCCCGAGCTTTCCTCCTGTTGCGGGTCGCTTAAGGCTCTTGGTAGACCGGTCGAATTGAACCACCTTAGCTCGAGAGCGAACTAAGCGCGCAAACAGTCACAGAGAAATTCGTTGAGTACACTGGGACGTTTTAACGTGGAAAAACCCGGAAAGAGTAAAAAAACCACGCGTCCGGGGCTGTGCCGATCAAACTTCACTATCTTCTGAGAGGTTACAATCCGGTGTTAAGAATTCGAGCGCGACAGACTGCCGCTCGTTACAATATTAGGGAGAGAGAGAAAGAGAGAACGTTCCGAGGGTGACAGGCCACCTCTCAAAAAAAACTAAGTCTTTTCCTTCTGAGAACGGTAGAGAACGAAAGTGAGAATGTCTTGTCCGCTTTCGTGAAGACGAAAGCGAGAACGCTGTCCGCTTTCGTGAGAACGAAAGTGAGACTGCCGAGTCGCCTTTCGGGACGAAGGAAAACTTCAAGTCCACGGAGGAGATCTTCAAGCACCGAAGGAGAAATCCGTGGAAATCTTCAAGGAGCTCTCTCTGGTCTTCAAGGCGGGATCCTCTCAAATGAAGCATAGAGGGTCCTTTTATAGCTTTGGCCGGGGGTAGCCCGGTAATTTTGCCGTTGTAACCACCATAACCACCTGGGAGGACGAATCATATTTTCCGGTTCCGAGCCCTCGGATCACCATTTTTCATAAATGACTATCCTGCCCTCCGAGGAAAGGCGACAAGCTGTTCCAGAAAAGTGAGAAACTGAAAAGACAAAAAGTGAGCGAGCCGAGTCGGAAAAGTGAGCGAGTCGGAAATGTGAGAAGTCAGAAAAGATAAAAAGTGAGATAAGCGCGCTCAGAAGCGTTCTGAGCACGTAACGAACGGAGAATTACTCCGAACGGAGCCCGGAGCCCAAAAAGCGGGCGGCGAGCCGGAAGAGGGAGGGCTCACCCCAATCTTGCTACGGGGAGAGCGGTTCGACCGCCCCTGAAGGCGGGCGCGGCGCGGCCGCGCCCGAGGGAGGGGGCGACTCCTCTCGGCCGCACCCCAAAAGGGGGGTGCGACTAGGCCGCACCCCAAAGGGGGGGTGCGGCTTGGCCGCACCCCAAAGGGGGGGTGCGGCTTGGCCGCACCCCAAAGGGGGGGTGCGGCTTGGCCGCACCCCAAAGGGGGGGTGCGGCTTGGCCGCACCCCAAAGGGGGGGGGGGGGGTGCGGCTTGGCCGCACCCCAATGGGGGTGCGGCTTGGCCGCACCACTCATGGGGTGCGACTTGGCCGCACCCCAAAGGGGGGTGCGGCTTGGCCGCACCCCACATGGGGTGCGGCTTGGCCGCACCCTGGCTTGGCCGCACCCCACATGGGGTGCAGCTTGGCCGCACCCCAAGAGGGGCTCGGCGCTACCGCGTGGTAGCGCCGGGCGGTCGTCGCACTTGCCGCGGGCGCTACCGCGCGCGGTCCTGCTTTGCGCGGTGGTGTAGTGTTCGGATGCGACGATCGCACGCGGTCTTGTACATGCGGTTGGTGGCGGAGATGGCGGGTTCGACCCTCTCAACTCGGGCGACCATGCGTTGACCGTTGTCCCTACCTTCTTTTAGTGGAGTTTTTCTTAGACGCACCCCAAGGCCTCTACGGGTATATAACACCTCTGTTTCCTCTCGTGCTACCTGAGATATAGGCTCAGCTACTGGTTTTGGGCGGTGAAGTAGAGTAAGATTTCTGGGTTAGTGACATGACCTCCTCGCTGCATGCAGCCAGTGGGTCTGTCCTTAGACAATTATCCATCAAACAGTGAGAGCTAGTTCCCAGCTCGAAATACTTAGACCTAGAGAACTGACGAAGAGAGAAGTAACTCAAGCTACTCCTCAAGTCTAGAACATAGTTGAACCGGTATCCGGGTTTCAACAGTTACATATTACTTGTTGTCTATCATGCTAATGATTATTTTTATGTTAATTATTTTTTGGATGAGGTGTATTGTAATCATACAATATTACCTATTCTTTTTCTATCCAGTGTGTCAAATCGAATATTATTGCATGCATATATGTATTAGCTCAGTTTTAACATATTTAGACTTAAGAAATCTTGAAAATTATTGCTCAAATAATTTGAATTATAATTCACTTTTCAAATGTGCATTTTTTACAAAGATAATAATATGTGTGAATGTGTTGAATGACTCAAATTATACAATTATAAAAATGATTAAAACTATAACACAAAACTGATTGGAACCGGATCGAACAGCATAGAACCGGAGCGAACCATTAGTGTTCGGTTTGATTTTGGTTCTTGTTGAACCGAAACCAGAACCGTTGACACGACGGTTCCAAAAATTATGTTGGAACCGGAACCGATCAAACCAAATAAGATTTTGGTTCTAATTTAAGAAACCATTACCTTAGTGGTTAGGTTCACGGTCCTAATAGAACCGGAACCGAACCGGAACCATGACAGCTCTAGTTACACTTATCTCACCGAACCTTTGATAAATAATGCATTTTAAATATGAGAGACAATGCACGGTCCCTGTGCGGCCGAAGCAGAACCCTGACCGCGACAGTACCACGACACAACTACACTCTCGCCGCTCGCAGTCTCCCAAGCGCAGTTGTGTTGGGGGACTGCAATCGTGCGCTCGGGGGTCTTAACAACAAAATTGAAATTAGACAATTAATTTCAATTCTAGGATCTCAATTCCGTCCAAACGAACGAACTCTTATGGATTGCCCAAGTACCAAAAGAAGATTCGCCGCACGGAGATCGACTTTGGGATATTGGAGATGCAATTCTAGATCTTATCATTGATAGGAATGTCGTCACTTGTGCTCACATATTTAGAGCGGGAAATATGATTGCGGATGCTATGACTAAATTCGCATTGAATCGCAATATTAGTTACAGTTTTACTAGCAGGACCAATATATTTCCCCCCGTTTGTATCCCTATATATTTCTTTTTCTTCTTTTCTATCTATATATAATTGGCCTCTAGATGCTTGGCCTTCTCGATCGGTCTAGTATTTGGTATCCTTCCAAAAAACAATTATTTAAATATAATAATAATAATATATATATAAAAAAAACTCTAAGAAGGATTAACTGACACGTACACACGCTACTATTCATCTTTGATGCTTGCATTATAAGTATAATAGATGTCGACCGATTATTTGGATGATTAATTATTACATTTTTAATAAGCTCTCACTAACAACTTTGAACGACTAATAATTTTCAAAGTAATGGGTGATTTTTTTTATTACTATTATTTGTAGATATTAAGAATTCATATATTATTTGTAGATATTAGTACTTTTAATCAGAAAATATTAAAAAAATATCTATATTATATTAATATTCTCTTTTCAGTGAATTTTATTGCATGATATATATCTAAATACAGAAAAAAAAAAAGATGTCTATATTTTTAATAAACTTTAGCTATTATAATCATGCATGATCTCACTGCAGAAATATTACTCAGTCATCGCTTATCCTTCTTCAAAACTACCTAACCAAAGAAGACTTGTTCATAAACGTGTCACCCCATAATCTCTCTCTAGCTAGCACTGTATGTATATCTCTATAAATAATACATGCTATAAACTCCAAAGGCAATCCACCAAAGAGGCCAAGCATTTATAGAAACTTAACAATGGCTGCTCACCATCTGATCCTCCTTCTTTTCGCCCTCGCCTTATCTTCCTCCCCTATAGCATTTGCCGCCGACCCCAATCAGCTTCAAGATTTCTGCGTTGCGGATAATACATCCAAAGGTAAGAGATACAATACATAACTTTATTCTAATACTAACTATGCATATATAACTTAATTATTCTATTTCTATATATATAAACAAATTATTGTGGTGCAGTATTCGTGAATGGATTCGTGTGCAAGGATCCCAAGTTGGTGACGGAGAATGATTTCCTCTTCAGAGGCTTGAACAAGCCAGGAAATACGGCGAACCTGCTGGGTTCGAGGGTGACGCCGGTCTTCGTGCAGCAGCTCCCGGGGCTGAACACCCTAGGAGTCGCCGGGGCCCGCATTGATTACGCTGCCGGCGGGCTCAACCCTCCTCACATTCACCCTAGGGCCACCGAACTGCTCGTGGTGGTCAAGGGTAGCCTCTACGTAGGGTTCGTGACCTCCAACCCGGACAACAAGCTCATCACCAAGGTCCTCTACGAGGGCGACGCCTTCGTCTTCCCGCAAGGCCTCAGCCACTTCCAGTTCAATAATGGGAAAACAGACGCGGTGGCGATGGCCTCTTTCGGCAGCCAGAATCCGGGGCTGGTCATCATCGCCAACGCCGTTTTCGGAGCGAACCCGCCCATCTCTCCGTATGTTTTGCAGAAGGCTTTCCAGCTTGACGAGAAGACGGTGGCGTCGCTCCAGGCCAAGTTCTGGATGACCAACTAATTCTAACTAATTATCAAACTGCTGCTGGCTGCACCGATCCTATCATAAGCAATATTTATGTCTGTATCAGAATAATATGTAAGCGTGTGTGTGTGTTATGACTAAGCTTACCTCATTTATATGTTTTTTTGAATGTTGATTTGGGTGATTACCAAGCCCATGTGTTTTTATATTTATATATTTGAATAAAATTATTGCAAAGAAACTATTAATGTTGTCTCGGTATGTGGTTGTCATTGGACATGTCAGCAGTATTTTAGAGAAGCTCTCGTTAAATTCATTAACTTTATTAAAGTTGATTTGACATTAATTAATGAGGATAATAATTTTTTAACAAAAATGTATAAATTAATTGATACCGCGTTTATTTTATGGTGTTCTTATAAGTAAACTTTATTTGGCTTCTACCAAACCCAAAATATATCCAAGAGATAATATTTTTCATAATTTTAAAATGCCCCTACAAGCAAACCCACCCCCTAATTCATTTCCGCCCCCATCCTTTTTCATTTCACGATTCCCAGGCGTCCTCTGATCTCCCGCTAACGTCCGACGGCATCCATCTTCGGCAATAGGCGAGACACTGCATCCATCTCCTCCGACTCTGGACGCCGCTTAGCCTCCTGGGCCGGAAAAGGAGAGGTCTCCTTGACTTCATCGAGAAACATTATGATGTCGTTTTTGTACTATGACAAAAGTGATTGGTGGCTCATGCTCGACTTAATTTTTGGGTCCGAATCCCGGATCCAAATTTGGATTCGGGATTCACATCTCACACATATTTTTGAGCTAGGCGGGACATCTCGGCGATATCTCGAAATCATCTCGGGGGCATCTCGGCTGGCTTACTGTTATCCCCGAGATGTCCCCGAGATTTCACGCCCGAGATGTCCTCGAGATTTCACGCATCTCGGTTGGCTTACTGGCATCTCGACTTAATTTTTGCGAAAAGCTAGAAAGCTGGTTGTTTTTAATATTTTCTAAGTTTTTCGCTTCCTAATACATTCAGTCCAAAAACTTCACTTTTCGTATTGCATCCAGTTCAAAGAGAAGAACTTGATAAAATTGTTCCTCGCTCACACCATCGGGGGAAATATTTGGCTCCGCTGCCCGTCCCGAAATCACAGTCCTGGAGATCTTAGGAACCATCAGATTAGGGGAAAAGTAGGGGAAAAGTGAAATACATTTTTGTGCGTGGGCTCGGGCTGGTTTAGGTGGCGGAACCTTACTGGCCTCGGACGATCCGAGCATCGGAGCCAAAAAAATCGCCACCATCGGCCTGGCCAAACATATCCTCATTGTTAATAACTAATTAGCATTAATAACTAATAATTAGCACCAATAACTACAAGAATAATTGACCATAATGAAAATCAACCATATCCCGTCATGTTTGAAAGATTGCAGTTGAAACTAGAAATCAATTGATAGTGGAATTTTTTTATGATAGTTTGCCGGTAAAAACATGGTTTTCAAATTGTCATTTCAAAATTCTTAGGTTTACTGGTAGTAATGGTTTGCTAGAAGTCAAATCAGGTTTTCTTATAATGCCACCAATATTTTAAGTTGCATTAATTAATTGATAAGGGCAGAGCCCCGTACCTGTCAGTGTCGTGTGCTTTAAAACCGGTCCGAACCAGTCCGGGCGAGACCGGACCGGGTCGGACCGGTTCGAGACCGGTCGTCTCTAGGACTGGTCCGGTCCCGGATCAGTCCTAGAGGTCTCGACGGTCTCCGCTATTTGGAGTTAGACCGGTCCCAGACCGGGACCGATAAAAGACCGGTCCGGACCGGTCTTTTACCGGCCCCAGTCTGGGACCGGCCTAACTCCAACGGCTCTTTAAGAGCCGTTATTAAAGGCTCTTAAAGAGCCGTTTGCTGTGTAACGGCTCTTAGCCGTTACACAGATTTCAAGCAGGCCGGCAGCGGCAGCAATGCTGCCGGCCTGCTTGAAATGGGCCTAGGCTGGACAGCCTAGGCCCTAGGCTGGACAGCCTAGGCCCTAGGCTGTCATTTTTTTATTTTTTATTTAATTTTTTTTTTAATGATTTTTTATTTTAATTTTTTTATAAAACCCTCCCTACCCGCCCACTATTCCCCCCCCCCCTCTCTCCTCCACTCTCTCCCCTCCACTCTCTCTCATTCTTTCTCACACTCTCTGTCACTCACTCACTCTCATCAAATGGCCTCCTCCTCATCCGCGTCGGCGTCCTCGTCTGCGTCTGTCGCTCACGAAATTTTGGAGCACCACCACAAAGCGCCAATATGGGAGAAGTTTGACAAAGTGCGGGTCGACGGCGAAATAAAGGCGAAGTGCAAATCTTGCGGGAAGTTAATGGCCGCTGCCAGCAGCAACACAACCCTCGCGCGACATTCGAAATCATGTATTGCCAAACAAGCCCCGGAGTCCACTCAAGCTCAACTTTCGTCGACCGGGCACATTTGGACGTACGATCAAGGTCGCCAACGGCAGCGACAAATGCAAACTGTCGTCAAAAAAGGTCTCCCATTCAACTTCTACGACGACAGCGAAATGACGTCGTACTTTCACGAAGAACTCCAACCCAAATATCAGCAAGTAAGTCTCACTACCACTAGACGCGATGCTTTAGCGGCTGATAACTTCTCAAAAAGAAGTTATTAACTCCCTTATTTTAGTAAATATTGAGAAAATATACGAAATATAACGATGAATTCACTAATATATCTCATATCTGTAATTGTGGACAGTTTATCGGCAAACGAGCAGCATATTTGTGCAGGAGTGCGAAAAATCCATAAAAGAACGGACAAATTTAAGCTGAAATTATATTGCTGGAAAGAATGGAGCAGTTTGGTCATAACCGGGTTGTAACATAGCGGTTTAAATTGAATTTTCTGAACCGAAAGTACAACATTTCTCGAAATACTAAAAAGAAAACCCGCGGATCCTTGTTGAAAGGACACATCCTTTCAGAGTTTGGACTGTAGCGAGATATTAAAAGGAGGATTTCGGCAGTTTCAAGGGGGAGTTACGAAATACTTTTTAGAGAGAGAGAAAGAGGAAAGAAAAGAAGAGCCTTTTGGGAAGAAGAAAGAGAATACAGATTTAAGCGGATTTGACAACAAAGAGGACGAATTCCTGCGCTAATATTTAGGATCCGAACAATGTCTTGTAAGATCTTTTCAATTTGGTTTTTCATTTCAAGAATCATGAACTAATTCTTCGTATCTTGTATGTCGTGAGTACTAGTTTTTGTTGTGCTGTTTAATTTATAATTTTTCCGTATGATTTCTTTGTTTGCTATCTTTATCAATGTTATGATTTATTACAAAAGATTTGAATAATGTTTATCTTCAACATTTCGTGGTGAGATTCGAGAGATGAATCACGATTTATTTAAGATAAATACTTAATGTTATGTGGCGAGATTCGAGAGATGAGTCGCATAGTTATCTAATTTAAATCTTTTACTTTTATACTACGCCGCGAGATTCGAGAGAGGAGCGGTGTGTTTACATCATAATTTTGATATAATAAAAGAGAGAGGAAGAGATTCCATCACCTTAATTATTAGCAAAAGCGATTTGAGCAATTTAATTTACCTAGCATTTTTCTAAGTTAGAGATAACTAGCGAAATCTAGGTTATGTGAATTCATAGATCGAGAGATTATGATTCCTAGTTTTTAATCGAGGAAGATAGTGAAACAAATATAATGCATCGGTATATTTAGCAAATATCACAACAAATCTAGGAAAGCGATATACAAGATTCCTTTCTCTAAAAGTTGATAAAAATTTACTTAAGTACTTTTAGCATTTTAAAAATTAGTTTTAAATATTCTGCAAATTAGTTTCGTCCAACCAATCGAATTATTTAACTTGGATTTAAGGAAAAGAGTAAACTAATATTCATAAGCGTTAGAGTTTTCACTTCTCCGAGGGAACGATCTTAACTCACTATTATATTACTTGAGCCGGCACGTATACTTGCGTATATACACTAAAGGCGTATCAAGTTTTTGGCGCCGTTGCCGGGGAAGCGGCTATCTAACGGTTTATTTCTTACGATATTAGTAAACTCTTAGTAATTAGAGACCAAGTCATTATTTTATTTCACTTTGACTTTTTGTCTAGTGTATGTCCCGATTCCGTAACATTGAAATATTACCTTTGAATCTAGAAATTGAACGTACTTGTAGACGGAATAGACAAACTGTTAGAGCAAGCACTATTATTCATCAAGAGATGGATGATAATCAGCACGGAGATGAAAATGATCATGGGGGTCAGGTGGACCCTAATGGTCAAGTCGAACACAATGGTCATAATATTCAAAATGCTGCACCACGAATGACTTGTCGAGACTATAACGCACCGTTAAGAGGAGGTTTGCAATTTAGTATAGCGCGGCCTACAATCACCGCTAATAATTTTAAAATGGACTCTACCACAATGCAATTAGTACAACATAATAAGTTTGGTGGTCTAAATCATGAAAATGCAAATGCTCATTTAAGAACATTTTTAGAAATCTGTGATATGTACAAGGTAAATGGGGCTTCGGATGAAGCTATTCAATTGAGATTATTCCCATTTTCTTTGGAGGGAAGAGCTAAAGACTGGCTTGATTCTCTACCACCTGGTTCCATCACTACGTGGGATCAATTGGAAGAGAAATTTCTGAATAAATATTTCCCCCCTTCTAAAACAGCTAAGTTGGTTAGGGACATTACCACTTTCATCCAAAATCATGGTGAAACACTTTATGAAGCGTGGGAAAGGTTTAAGGAGATGCTTAGGAAGTGTCCGCATCACGGGTTGGCCCAACACCAACAAGTAACCACTTTTTATAACGGTTTACAAACCACTACGATGATCTTAGTTGACGGAGCCGCGGGAGGGTCTTTATTAAAGAAATATCCAGAAGATGCTATGGAAGTTTTAGAAGATCTTACTTCCAACAATTACCAAGCATTCTAAAGGCAAGGTAATAACCAACCAGCCGGTATTCATCAAGTAGATCAATTCACTTCATTAGCAGCCCAAATGGCCACTCAGTTTAATTTAATAAATAAGAGGTTAGATTCTCTATCTACCCCTTCAACAAGTGCACCAATGACAGTGGAACAATTAAACCAAGTAACTGAAGAAGTACACTATCTAGGAGGCCAACAAAGGTAAGGACCTTCAAATTTCGGAAATCATTATAATCCAGATTGGCGAAATCATCCTAATTTTTCTTAGAAAAATTCACAAAATGCAATTCAACCACCAGGTTTTAATCAAAACATTAATCCTATACCAACCCATATGCTTAATCAACAAACCAATAATAGGAAATTGACTGATGAGTATATTATAGGTTTGTTTCAAAAGAATGACTCTAGGATGAGTGGTATTGAGTCTTCACTCCGATCTTTAGAATCCACAATTGGCCAATGCTTTAAATCAAAGAACAATAGGATCGCTACCATCTGACACCACACTTAATCCAACAAGAGAAGAACCAAATAATCATTGTAAAGCTATTGCATTAAGGAGTGGGGTAGAGATCTCTAGTGGGGATGGATTACTAGAGAAGTTAAGGGAAGAAGAAATAAGAGAAAATTCAATTATGAAAGAAAAGTCTATAGAAATTAAGGAGCCGGAGGAAGTGGATCCACAAAATAATAAGAAGAAAGAAATCATTTACCCTCCTCCACCTTTTCCATCAAGATTAAATAAAACAAAACATGACAAACAATTTCAAAAATTTATGGAAATTTTTAAGAAACTTACAATTAATATTCCATTTGCTGAGGCATTAGAGCAAATGCCTAGTTATGTCAAGTTTATGAAAGATATTTTATCGAAGAAAAGAAAATTTTTAGATAAAGAAATAGTTGCATTAACGGAGGAGTGTAGTGTGATTTTGCAAAAGAAATTGCCTCAAAAACTTAAGGACCCCGGTAGTTTTACCATACCTTGTTCCATAGGAGTAAAATTTGTCGGGAGAGCATTATGTTATTTAGGTGCAAGCATTAATTTAATGCCCTTATCTATATATACAAAGTTAGGTCTAGGAGAGATAACTCCAACAACTCTCACTCTCCAATTAGCCGATAGGACTTTAGCATTCCCTAAGGGAATAGTTGAGGATGTATTGGTTAAGGTGGAGAAATTCATCTTTCCGGCCGATTTTGTAGTGTTGGACATGGAAGAGGATAAGGATGTGCCCATAATCTTAGGGAGGCCATTTTTAGCAACCGGAAGGACTTTAATTGACGTACAAAAAGGAGAGTTAACTATGCGAGTTAATGAAGAGGAAGTAACATTCAATATCCTAAAAGCTATGGCATTTCCAAATGAAAAAGAAGATTGTTACTCTATTGAAGAAGTGGAGATTAAAAATCAATTAATTAAGGGTAATGATGATGACCTAGAACAAAGACTTCTCACAATTTTGACAAATGAAGAGCGGATGATGATTTAGAATTGGATGAATGCGTTAAAGTTTTAGAATCCCATTATAAATTGCCTATCTTTAGGAATTTTGAATCTATAACTAGGTCAAGTGAACCAAAAATTATGAAACCCTCAATTATTGAACCTCCAACTTTAGATTTGAAATCTCTTCCGGAACATCTTAAATATGCTTTCCTTGGAGAAGAAAATACTCTTCCGGTAATAATTGATGCATCATTAAAATTTGAAGATGAAGAAAAACTATTTCTTGTTTTGAAAGAATTTAAAAAGGTCATGGGATGGACTATAGCAGACATTAGTGACATTAGCCCCTCGATTTGTATGCATAAAATCATATTAGAAGATGAGGCTAAAGGGGCAATTGAACATCAACGTAGGCTTAGTCCACCTATGAAAGAAGTAGTTATGAAAGAGATAATAAAATGGTTAGATGCAGGCATTATTTATCCTATTTCGGATAGCAAGTGGGTAAGTCCGGTACAATGTGTACCGAAGAAGGGAGGAATTACGGTGGTAAAAAATGATAACAACGAATTGATACCAACTAGGACGGTTACCCGTTGGAGAATATGTATGGATTATAGGAAACTAAATAAATCAACTCGGAAGGATCACTTCCCATTACCTTTTATTGATCAAGTACTTGACAAGTTGGCGGGAAATGATTATTTTTGTTTCTTGGACGGGTATTCCGGCTATAATCAGATTATGGTTGCTCCGGAAGACCAAGAAAAGACCACATTTACATGTCCTTATGGTACGCTTGCGTTTCGCAAAATGTCATTTGGATTATGTAATGCACCCGCCACTTTTCAAAGGTGCATGATATCTATTTTCACCGATTTAATGGATGACGGTATAGAGGTGTTTATGGATGATTTCTCAGTGTTTGGGAAGTCCTTCGACTGCTGTTTAGAAGTCCTTAGGAAAGTATTAACAAGATGTATTGAGACAAATTTAGTGCTAAATTGGGAAAAGTGTCATTTCATGGTGAGAGAGGGAATTGTCTTAGGCCATAAAGTATCACGCAAGGGTCTGGAGGTAGATCGGGCTAAAATAGAAGTTATAGAAAAGCTTCCTCCCCCTAAGAATGTCAAGGGCATTCGTAGCTTTTTGGGCCATGCTGGGTTCTATAGAAGGTTTATTAAAGATTTCTCTAAAATATCAAAACCTTTATGTAACTTGTTAGAAAAAGACACTCCATTCTTATTTGATGATCATTGTTTGCATGCTTTTGACACATTAAAGCACAAGTTAGTTTCTTCACCTATTGTCACAACACCGGATTGGTCGTCACCTTTTGTTCTTATGTGTGACGCTAGCGATTATGCCGTAGGAGTTGTCTTAGGACAAATCCGGGATCGAATTTTTCATACTATATATTATGCTAGCAAAACACTTATTGATGCACAAATAAACTACACCACAACCGAGAAGGAACTATTAGCCGTAATGTTTGCATTCGATAAGTTCCGTTCGTATTTAATAAATTCCAAAGTGATAGTTTATACGGATCACTCGGCGATCCGATATCTTTTGGAGAAGAAAGACGCCAAACCTAGACTAATTAGATGGGTGCTCTTACTTCAGGAATTTGATATTGAAATCAAAGACCGAAAAGGAGCGGAAAATCAAATAGCCGATCATTTATCGAGATTAGAACAAAGCGATGAGAGGAATCAACAAGTAGGGATAAGAGAAAATTTCCCGGACGAACAGATATTAGCTGTCTCTGTGGGTAGTATACCATGGTATGCTGATTATGTGAATTACATAGTTAGTAATATAGTGCACCCAGATATGGACTATCAACAAAGGAAAAGGTTCCTCCAGCAGGTGAAATATTACCTGTGGGATGAGCCATACTTATATAAAATCTGTTCGGATCAAATTATCCGGAGATGTGTTGCTGAAGTAGAGGTTCTTAGTATCATAGAAAAGTGTCATTCATCACCTTATGGAGGACATTTTAAGGGAGATCGGACTGCGGCAAAAGTTCTGGAGTCGGGTTTTTATTGGCCCACCTTATTTAAGGATGTTCACTTATTTGTGAAGAGTTGTGATAAATGTCAAAGAACAGGAAACCTGAGTCGTAAAGCGAGCATGCCAATGAATACCATTTTAGAGGTTGAAATTTTCGATGTTTGGGGGATTGATTTTATGGGCCCATTTGTTAACTCGGATGGCAACTTATATATTCTATTAGCAGTCGATTACGTGTCAAAGTGGGTCGAAGCTATTGCTACGCACAAGAATGTCGTCAATTGGCGGTGGAATGGTGGCCGGAGGTGGTGGTTTCCGACGATTCCTGGAGGAAGCCCAAACGGAGCTCGGGAGGGAAAAATCCCATGGCTGTCGGCTCAATTGAGCCCGACTGCCCTTGCTAAGACCCTGGATGACTAGCACAGAGGGAGAGGGGGAGAAATCGTACAGCAGGGCGGCGTGGCAGCGGCTCCGGTGGGTGTTCACCATTGTTGGTGGCGGCGGCGGTGGCTTAGGCTCGATTCCTTGATTCTACAGCGAAAGACGACTTCCAGTAGTCGATTTTGACTGCCTTGGGGGTTCTGAGAGTGACGGTGAGGTCAGAACGGCATGTGGGTGGCTCTATAGAATTCTGCCATTGGAATTAACGACCAAGCATAGTGGACTCCGCCCATGGACAAATGGCACCCCCCCCCCTTGGCCCAATTCCAGCTGGAATTAATTCCTAAGCTCAGTTAGAGCCATCTGAAATGAAGGAGGAGGCCATGTGGCACTTCCCCATTGATTTCTCATTTTTCTCCCTCCAAAAATTGGGGAATTTCCCATTTTACCCTCATGCATGGCTGACTTTTTGAAACCAAAGGGTAGGGGGATGTGGATACACCCTATGGTTGGATTAGATCTGGTCTTAGCCCAATTGAATGGGTGGTTTAGCCCAATTTTGGGTTTTAGGTCAATTTTGACTTTTGGTCAAAATTGACCAATGGGTGGATCCACCCATGGGGCTTTTGGGTCTAATAGGTCCCTATTGATGCCCTAATGCTAGGGGTGGGGTCAATTTCATGATTTGGTGATCAATTGAACTTATTGGGGGAGGATTTGACCTATGATAGCTCAAGGTTGACTTTTGGTCAAATTTGACCAAATTGGTTGACCCCCAAGGGTCCCTAGTGGTCTACTCACCTCTTTCGATGGTCATAGGGGTCATGATGAGGTTTTGTTGATTTGTTGGAGTCTTTTGGTCACCTCTAAGCTAGGGCATCAAAACTTGCTAAAAGCACACCAAGGTGATTTTTACCTATTCCCTTAGTTTTTAAGGCCATCTTGGCCTCTCAGAGCAATGTCTTGACCTTGTCATGACAAAATGCAACTCAGGGGTCTGGTTGTTTTGGGGATGTTACACCTTGCTAGTCCCTAGCAAGAATTAACTCAATTCTAACAAACAAATATGCAAACTTCTATTGAAACAAGGCACGAATCATCTTCTTTACATATATCAACTTAGGCTTACCTAAGTATTTCAAATTTAACAAAAACAGATCTCTTAAAAAATAATTTCACACATTCTCAAATCTGTTAGTTAGATAGCAAGTAACACTCTCTCAATATTTCTAGTGTTGTGTGTGTTCTTCTCTAAAATCATTCACTCTCAAACAACTTAACTCATTAAACATACTCATAATTGAAAAGGATAAGAATATGCGTAGTCTTTGTTTTAGCCTCCACAAGAGTTTAATAGTTCAATTTGATAAGAAATCATAGGAGCATACAAAATGGATGACTTTGGCTTGATGAAAACTTTGTGGATAAATTTTGATAGAGAGCGGAATTTCTCTAGTTAAAATTCTTAATGACTCTCCATACTTTGAGGTTTATTTCTTTAACCATCATCAATTTTAAGATCATAGTTGGGATCATTCCAAGTAGGTGTACACACACTTAGGCCACATATCACTATGTCATTATACATTTTTTTTATAAGTTTCTTTTACTTTATGATCATAGTTGGGATCATTCTAAGTAGGTGTACACACACTTAGGCCACATATCACTATGTCTTTATACATTTTTTTTTATAAGTTTTAAACCCCCAAAGTCGGAAAGTTAACTAAGAAAGAACTAGTGAAATTATTGAAAGTTGTGTTTGGACAAATGGTATCAAAATGATAAATTCAAGCTCAAAGACTGATGGATAATCAAGAATAGTTTTGTGGTGGGATCTGATCCAAAGGTGAACCTACTCATTGTTATCAATTAACTACACACTCTATGTTTTAGAGACTAAACATCGTAGTGGAGGGAGGACATAAGTCGAAGTAAAGTCACACACTCACAAGGCGAGTGTAAGAATCCATCGAGTCTTATATTTTATAGTATGATGTCTTCGTAAGTATACAGTTCTCGATCCGGTGAGTACATTGTCACGTTCACCGTCAATGTCTTTAATACCATATCCTTACCAACACTTTGGATCTACTCTCCTGTGGTTCACAACCATTTACACGTGACATCAATACTCTTATTTATTAATTGTTTGTAATTAGAAATTAGACTTGTCTTCCAAGGTCATGGTATGTTTATGGCTTGGGCAATATTGATTCCCCTAATTTTCATGACATCTTCATTCTTTTAATACTTATGTAGACGTTTAATCATGTTTCTAAGATCCGACATGATATTTAGTAAATGTAAATATGTCATGATCGTTTACTGAACTAAAAGGATACCTTCGTAGTAAACAGGTTCAGTTCTGGTACTTAAATTCGTGTGAGTCTCAATTCCGAGCCTCGTAAAATCATATGTTGTAAATCCTCCAAGATTAATTCTTGAAGTGCACCCAGTCACATTAGCGTCCTGAAACCTCATTCCTGATTTTCACCCCAAATCATGTGTTATTAACGGTCAAATCTATAGTCCTCATTTTTGTTAAACGCGAACCAAGCTCAAATTTCGCACCAGACCTATCACCTACGAATCAACTAACGTGAATATGTCGTGAGTTGATCTCTGAATCATTCCCCAAGTCTTGTAAGTGATTTCAACTCTTCATAAAGTCATATTTGTTTTGGCCTCATTCCTACTTCTTTTCATAATTATGGGGTCTCCAATTTGTACACCAAGTATCAGTTATCATGGGCCAAAAGGTTTAACAGAATTTTCAGAGACTAAACATGATCCAAGATAGTGTTGAGCAGAAGCCCATAGTTCTCCTCCTTAAATAATTCCAGAAGATTAATTATGCGGTTAAGGGTGCAGAACCTATTTTGTGAAGGAGGTATGATAACTAACCAATAGTTAAGTATAATAAAATTTTCAGAAGTTTAATGGAGACCACGAGTCTATCTACTCATTTCTATAATATTCCAGGTTTTTACACTGATCTAGGGAAAAATAAAAGATGACCCTGGAATTCTCAACACTGCTTAATGCAACAAGAGTTCACAAACCCCAATTTCCTACGGAACTCAATCTTCAAAGTCCTTGATTCTTTTAGAGGTGAGGATCTCTTGATAACAAGTGCATGTTTCAAAATTTCAAAGAATTGACCAAGGAAATACTTATCCATAAAACTCTAAGTGTGTGTAACAACACAAATGTTATCATAAGCCACCTTGGTCTTATCAATTCTTAGGTCTACCGCAATCGTCTGCAATGTACTTATTTCCAAATCCATAGAACTTTATTTCCCAAAATTCTGATTCTTGGGTAGCATGTGTATCGTATTAAGTTTACAAGTACAGTGTAAAATTCAGATCATTAGATAAGTCGGATGGTGGGGGTGCACCGATTTGGGTCTGGGGTTCACTTATATACCCTGCACTAAGCTAGGTGCCCAGGGAGTTGTATTTCAGGGGCTTCTATATTTCTAAAACAAGCCAAGTCAAAAATTTTGTGGCCCAATAAACGAAGAAACAAGATTAGCCTCCCGTAATCTTGTGATGAGTTCCTTATATCCGACAATTTGGACATCTCGCGTATTTACATAAACCTTATGGGTATACAGTCCTTGAGTTTTTTTTTTGTATATGGTAGGGCTCTCTACCCTCAAAATGCCATTTGTCGTAACTCTTTCCCAAAGATCGTGTGCCTATCAAGTGGTCTTCTCTACGTTGAACTTCTCGTTCCACATTTGACATCCTTCCTTTGTGATGGTTTTCCGAGGGTGGGAGTGTGCAGTATCAGCTTCTAAGCACACAAGTAAGGCCTTACGAGTCTCACAAACACCAAAACCACTTAAGATTGTCCTATTTGTTTGTTGAGGAGTGTTAATATCACTTAGGAAGCGATGTGGGTATATCACCGAGTAAGCCCTGAACACTCACACACGCTTTCAACTCCTTCTTTTAGTCACCTTGGGGTATCCTACTACTTGGTCAAAATATACTTGAGGTTGATGTCGGACTAGGATACCTTATGAGTAGTCTTGCTAAGTCAAGCCAATATGGTGTACTAGTCGGGTTGGCCTAATCTCATCGTTAAGTGGACAAAAATTATGTGATTTCCCGTATAGGCACACCACTGCTTCCGCTGCTAGTTTGTCCTCAAACTAACTCGAGCGGGGGTTGCCCTAGGTTTTGTGGACTTCTTTTACTTGGATCGAAAGTCGGCTAAGCTGATACCACTTTGTAAGACCCTCTTTTTTTTTTTTTTTGCTTTTAAACCGGGTCTTACCGCCCAGAACCGCCGTCTTGCGGCGAGACCATTACACCCAATGGCCCCCGCCACAATACACCGATCCTGCCGGCTAATCAACATCATCCAGGCCAACCACAATTCTTAGTAATAGAAGCAAATAGAAGAAGAAAGTCCACATTCACATTAAATATACAAAATACATGCTTACAATGTCCTTGATGAGAAATGAACTAAAAGAGAGAAAGGGCTTAAGCCCAGTACATGTTTATGTATAGTGCTACAACACTCTCTCACTACATCTATGCGGAAGCCATCAATTCTGCCTTCAAACATCTGTAGCTGCTGCTGCGACGACGTGTAGGGGTTGACGTGCTCCATCTCATCGTGTACCTACGGTCACAACCGACCGTTAGTCATAAAGACTAAGCCGATTTTGTCCCCGCCTCCCCCCGCGACTCCTAGGCACCGTGTGGAAGGAGGAAGCGGAGGACATCAAAGGGTAAATCAAAAGCAGGTGACAGCGGAGAGACTAGCAAGTATAAAGATACTAAACAAGTAATGAAACATCTCTACTCTAGCAGGAGTATGTATATAAGCAATAAATAAAGAGTAGTACAAGTGAAAGAGCAGGTATAAGAAAGTAAGAGCAGCTACGAAAGTAACCTTAACTTATATGCTCACGCAAAAGCACATAAGCTAAGGGATCTGGCAAGAAGTAAACTCATCGTATAAAAGAGCCCACACCAATTTAAACGATGAGGTCTCTATTTGTGCAGAAATGCTATGCTATGATATGCAATGCAATGATGCAATGTTTGTATTATTAGTTCATACACATGCAACTCACCCACACGACTCTGTACGTACAGACCTTTAGTTCCCACTTTTCGGAGGTAGCTAACCTCTCGGGCACCTCCCGTCGTGGTCAAACGGTGGCAGAGGAGCGGGCGTCTCCTCACCTAGGTGGGTAAGTCACACTACCAGACCTAGGCCCAAACGTACGATGTGATACCGGTACCCGGTACTCACGAGCTCCTGCGTACTAAACTGAATTGGCCAAGCAGGGTTTAGGGAATTCGTTCCGACGGACGCGCAGTAAAACAACCTGGCCCCAATAAAACCACTAGCACTGCCGAGTCAACGAACTGCTGTCGGTGTGACGACTAAGACAGAACCGAAGACCCACCACATCTTATACACCAGCAACATGTATTAGCCATTTTACTACCGAGCTTCCAGCTCGCAATACTATATCAATATTTATAAAGTAGAGCTTACCGTTCGCCAGACTATACCAGTCTTATATTTAAACTACGAGCCTACAACTCGCTAGACTACACTAGTCTTATATTTAAACTACGAGCCTACCGCTCGCTAGACTACGCTAGTCTTATATTTAAACTACGAGCCTACCGCTCGCTAGACTACCTAGTCTTATCTTTAGACTACGAGCCTACCGCTCGCTAGACTATACTAGTCTTATATTTAAACTACGAGCCTACCGCTCGCAGGACTATCCCAGTCCTTCCTTATAAACCGAGCCTACCGCTTGCAGGACTATCCCAGTCCTTCCTTATAAACCGAGCCTACCGCTCGCAGGACTATCCCAGTCCTTCCTTATAAACCGAGCCTACCGCTCGCAGGACTATCCCAGTCCTTCCTTATAAACCGAGCCTACCGCTCGCAGGACTATCCCAGTCCTTCCTTATAACCCGAGCCTACCGCTCGCAGGACTATCCCAGTCCTTCCTTATAACCCGAGCCTACCGCTCGCAGGACTATCCCAGTCCTTCCTTATAACCCGAGCCTTCATAATTACTAAAGAGTTAACAGTTCTACGTGTGAAGGTCAGTGGTGGTCTAATTCATGTAAATCAGTTTCACTATTCGCAGACCGAAACAAGGTTGATCTAGATTAGACTCCTATGGTGCGATCTTGATCATATCATATCCAAACGAGTTCCAGTTATTACCATAGGTTCGCAATGAGTGGTGATCTAACAACCTCAAATCCAAATTTCATAAATTCTCTAGGGAATCTTAAGTCATAGTTTCTATTAAAAATAGGAGGTGTGCAAATAGAGATTTACACATCGAGTATTAGATTATGATCTCAATAACCTCAGGGAAAATTACCATGACATAACGCTGGTCTAAAAACACCAAAACCTGAATTTCACATTTTTAGCAGGAATATTTGACCATAATTTCTATTTAACCTAAATGGGGTGCAAATAGGGGTTTGCACTACAAGTATTAGGTTATGACCTAAGTAAATTCTGGGAAAATTACTATAGCACCAAATTGGTCTAAAAACACCAGATCCTAAGTCTCATATTATTCCAAGTGATATGACCGCCTTTTATTTTATAACCTAAATTAGGGGTAATTTAGTAAATTCCATATCTTGGGATTTTTGTACCCAAAAATCCCAAATAACTTTTGGGAAGGCATATTGCTGCCAAGGATCCATGTCCAGCATTTCAAGCCATTGGGTCAACCCCCAAGGCTTAGGGCTCACTCCACCCAAATTGCTAATAGACATAAAGAGCAGTCCTAGAAAAATGGCTCTACAAGGAGCTGTAGAGCTCCAAATCACTTGATCTCAAATCCTACAGAAAGTAGACATCAAGAGCTACAAAGTTGTCTATGCCAACTTTTCATGATATGGCCTCTAAGGCCTTCAAAAATAGCATGCAAACTACATTAAAAACCTAGGCAGGATTATGTGGTTTGCTAATAGACAAAAATGAGCAGTCCTAGAAACATGGCTCTACAAGGAGCTGTAGAGCTCCAAATCACTTGATCTTAAATCCTACAGAAAGTAGACATCAAGAGCTACAAAAGTTGTCTCTGCCAACTGTTCATGATATGGCCTCTAAGGCCTTCAAAAATAGCATGCAAACTACATTAAAAACCTAGGCAGGATTATGTGGTTTGCTAATAGATAAAAATGAGCAGTCCTAGAAAAATGGCTCTACAAGGAGCTGTAGAGCTCCAAATCACTTGATCTCAAATCCTACAGAAAGTAGACATCAAGATCTACAAAAGTTGTATCTGCCAACTTTTCATGATATGGCCTCTAAGGCCTTCAAAAATAGCATGCAAACTACATTAAAAACCTAGGCAGGATTATGTGGTTTGCTAATAGACAAAAATGAGCAGTCCTAGAAAAATGTCTCTACAAGGAGCTGTAGAGCTCCAAATCACTTGATCTCAAATCCTACAGAAAGTAGACATCAAGAGCTACAAAAGTTGTCTCTGCCAACTTTTCAGGATATGGCCTCTAAGGCCTTCAAAAATAGCATGCAAACTACATTAAAAACCTAGGCAGGATTATGTGGTTTGCTAATAGACAAAAATGAGCAGTCCTAGAAAAATGTCTCTACAAGGAGCTGTAGAGCTCCAAATCACTTGATCTCAAATCCTACAGAAAGTAGACATCAATATCTACAAAAGTTGTCTCTGCCAACTTTTCATGATATGGCCTATAAGGCCTTCAAAATAGCATGCAAACTACATTAAAAACCTAGGCAGGATTATGTGGTTTGCTAATAGACAAAAATGAGCAGTCCTAGAAAAATAGCTCTACAAAGAGCTGTAGAGCTCCAAATCACTTCATATTAAATCCTACAGAAAGTAGACATCAAGAGCTACAAAAGTTGTCTCTGCCAACTTTTCATGATATGGCCTCTAAGGCCTTCAAAAATAGCATGCAAACTACATTAAAAACCTAGGCAGGATTATGTGGTTTGCTAATAGATAAAAATGAGCAGTCCTAGAAAAATGGCTCTACAAGGAGCTGTAGAGCTTCAAATCACTTGATCTCAAATCTTACAGAAAGTAGACATCAAGAGATACAAAAGTTGTCTCTGCCAACTTTTCATGATATGGCCTCCAAAGCCTTCAAAAATAGCATGCAAACTACATTAAAAACCTAGGCAGGATTATGTGGTTTGCTAATAGACAAAAATGAGCAGTCCTAGAAAAATGGCTCTACATGGAGTTGTAGAGCTCCAAATCACTTGATCTCAAATCCTACAGAAAGTAGACATCAAGAGCTACAAAAGTTGTTTCTGCCAACTTTTCATGATATGGCCTCTAAGGCCTTCAAAAATAGCATGCAACTACATTAAAAACCTAGGCAGGATTATTTATGGTCTGCTAATAGAGATCAAGGAGACGAAATCAACGGCTGTGATTTCGTCTCCTACCTCTAGCCGACGGCCCAGAGGAAAAGCCCTTGATCCCGGCCAACCACCACCCTCCCCGGCCATCTGCCGCCGCCACCACCTCTGTCGAGGGGTTGGCCGTCGATTGGCGGTGGAATGGTGGCCGGAGGTGGTGGTTTCCGACGATTCCTGGAGGAAGCCCAAACGGAGCTCGGGAGGGAAAAATCCCATGGCTGTCGGCTCAATTGAGCCCGACTGCCCTTGCTAAGACCCTGGATGACTAGCACAGAGGGAGAGGGGGAGAAATCGTACAGCAGGGCGGCGTGGCAGCGGCTCCGGTGGGTGTTCACCATTGTTGGTGGCGGCGGCGGCTTAGGCTCGATTCCTTGATTCCACAGCGAAAGGCGACTTCCAGTAGTCGATTTTGACTGCCTTGGGGGTTCTGAGAGTGATGGTGAGGTCAGAACGGCATGTGGGTGGCTCTATAGAATTCTGCCATTGGAATTAACGGCCAAACATAGTGGAATCCGCCCATGGTCAAATGGCACCCCCCCCCCTTGGACCAATTCCGGCTGGAATTAATTCCTAAGCTCAGTTAGAGCCATCTGAAATGAAGGAGGAGGCCATGTGGCACTTCCCCATTGATTTCTCATTTTTCTCCCTCCAAAAATTGGGGAATTTCCCATTTTACCCTCATGCATGGCTGACTTTTTGAAACCAAAGGGTAGGGGGATGTGGATACACCCTATGGTTGGATTAGATCTGGTCTTAGCCCAATTGAATGGGTGGTTTAGCCCAATTTTGGGTTTTAGGTCAATTTTGACTTTTGGTCAAAATTGACCAATGGGTGGATCCACCCATGGGGCTTTTGGGTCTAATAGGTCCCTATTGATGCCCTAATGCTAGGGGTGGGGTCAATTTCATGATTTGGTGATCAATTGAACTTATTGGGGGAGGATTTGACCTATGATAGCTCAAGGTTGACTTTTGGTCAAATTTGACCAAATTGGTTGACCCCCAAGGGTCCCTAGTGGTCTACTCACCTCTTTCGATGGTCATAGGGGTCATGATGAGGTTTTGTTGATTTGTTGGAGTCTTTTGGTCACCTCTAAGCTAGGGCATCAAAACTTGCTAAAAGCACACCAAGGTGATTTTTACCTATTCCCTTAGTTTTTAAGGCCATCTTGGCCTCTCAGAGCAATGTCTTGACCTTGTCATGACAAAATGCAACTCAGGGGTCTGGTTGTTTTGGGGATGTTACACCTTGCTAGTCCCTAGCAAGAATTAACTCAATTCTAACAAACAAATATGCAAACTTCTATTGAAACAAGGCACGAATCATCTTCTTTACATATATCAACTTAGGCTTACCTAAGTATTTCAAATTTAACAAAAACAGATCTCTTAAAAAATAATTTCACACATTCTCAAATCTGTTAGTTAGATAGCAAGTAACACTCTCTCAATATTTCTAGTGTTGTGTGTGTTCTTCTCTAAAATCATTCACTCTCAAACAACTTAACTCATTAAACATACTCATAATTGAAAAGGATAAGAATATGCGTAGTCTTTGTTTTAGCCTCCACAAGAGTTTAATAGTTCAATTTGATAAGAAATCATAGGAGCATACAAAATGGATGACTTTGGCTTGATGAAAACTTTGTGGATAAATTTTGATAGAGAGCGGAATTTCTCTAGTTAAAATTCTTAATGACTCTCCATACTTTGAGGTTTATTTCTTTAACCATCATCAATTTTAAGATCATAGTTGGGATCATTCCAAGTAGGTGTACACACACTTAGGCCACATATCACTATGTCATTATACATTTTTTTTATAAGTTTCTTTTACTTTATGATCATAGTTGGATCATTCTAAGTAGGTGTACACACACTTAGGCCACATATCACTATGTCTTTATACATTTTTTTTTATAAGTTTTAAACCCCCAAAGTCGGAAAGTTAACTAAGAAAGAACTAGTGAAATTATTGAAAGTTGTGTTTGGACAAATGGTATCAAAATGATAAATTCAAGCTCAAAGACTGATGGATAATCAAGAATAGTTTTGTGGTGGGATCTGATCCAAAGGTGAACCTACTCATTGTTATCAATTAACTACACACTCTATATTTTAGCTTACGACATTGACTTAGTTCTTGCTTATCCTTCCACAATTATCTTAATAGGTTAATAACATTATTTTGTAGAGAGCAAAAATTTTTTAGAGAGTCTAGTGCATAATTGAAATGCTTAAGAGAGTTATAAACGCATCTTACTAACGTTAAATTCATTATGTGAAATTTCAATTTTAATTAATCTGCCAATTAAAGTTACATGAAATTACTTAGTTAAGCCGTCTGGTGATAACACAATGAATAACTTATTGAAATGTGCGCAGAATAGAAGTTTTATAAGTGAAAATAAACGGAGGATAACTGACGTCACCCCCACACTTAATTAGCTGCTAGACCCTAGCAGAGACCTTATGGAGAATGTAGTGAATTAAATAAATTTAAATAAGAATCTAAAGTAAATTTTAATTGAAAATACAATACTCCCCTGTAAATTTGGCAGGAAGGATGCCCATTGCACGTGTGGCAGCCTTTGGTAAGGTACTTATTCATAGCACAATAAGAACTGCATTTAGTGGAGCACAAAAATAGTAAAGCAAGAAGTGTGATAATGCTAACATAAGAGAGTAGAAAATTCTTATAGCACACTTCATAATTCACGTACTTGGCATCAAAATTAAGATAAGACTTATGCAGATATAAGCAGCACATTCCAAATCATTAAATAGCTAGCAGTCAATCAAACAACTCAATTATCCACATTGTCAATTCTTTTTATTTATTTAATTTTTGTAGTGGGAATGTATTCTTAGGAGTGGAACACAATCCAAAACGTTAAGTGACAATGTATGTAAGTCACGAAATCATGATCAGGGAAAATCAATAACACTGTTATTGTTGTAAAGAAACTAAAATATCAAATATTATTTTTAAACAAATTAATTGCAGCATAACATCACATATGAATAGCAAGATAGCAAGACATTTGAATAACAGGATAAGGGTAGCAGGGCAGTAATAGCAGCATATCATCAAATAAGAGGAGCATGAAAGTAATTGCAGGATCATAATAGTTACATAAAAATAGCAACATAAGAGTAGCATAAACTCCCTCTAAAATCACTAACATCATAGCAATATATATATAACAGCCATAGCACAAATAAAATTTGCGTAAAAGCAGCAGCAAGTAGAAGTAGCATAGTAACATATTAGGAGTAGCATATAAGTCTTAATAATAACAAAATAACAAAATATTAATCCACCGTTTTCTGATTAAAGCAATAACTAAGGAGAGCTAAGCATCGGGCATCTCGTCATCCATGCCGTGGGCTTCACTAATATCGATCCGCTCGCCATCTGGATAAAGCAAATAACCTTGCTGATCAAATCTCGATTTGTATTGGTAGACGGTCTTCACGGTATCCAAACCAGCATCCTCCATGAGTCGTGCTTGATTCTGCAGAAGATCATCACATTTTTCATTAATGAGTAGATGACTGAATCGCTGATAACATTTCATATATTCCCTTTCTTCTGTTGCGCTTACCATATTATCAATGATCTCTGATAAATCAACCTGTGCTGGTGCGGTGGAAGAAGAAGGAGTACTCGCAGCGGGCTTGGGGAGGGGATCTGTATTTCCTGCAGGAGGCGGTGTGCTCTCTAGAAAGTCCGAACTGTCCCTAATATTGCTGTTTATTACTACCTTAGTAATATGGTGTCCGACTCTTGTAATTAAGGTTTCCTTGTCTCCCCACATTCCACTAACACGGCAAAGTTCAGTTATTAGAGTAGGGAACCATAATTGTAACCTATCCATAGCAAGGATTCTCTTCTGAAGTTGATCTGATATTATTTTCCCAACATCAAAACGAATGTCCTTTAAAATGCAGTAAATTAAAATGGCACTGTCCATAGCAACGCGTGTAGTGTTTTTGGTAGGGATTACGCTTGTGTTAATGAATAAAAGCCATACCTTGGCATCCCGCTTTAAACTATTAGCTTTCAAATTAGCACCTTCCGTCGAAATCCAGGCCGAGTCGACATTATTACAAATCTCCTCCGCAATGACGGACGGTGGGGTTGTTGCTTGTACTCGCAGATACTCTTCTTCATTCGGCACCGTCATTCCAAAATAACTATTAATCGCCTTAGCGGAAAAATCTACGGAATGACCTCGCACATAAATTTTTCTCTCCTCAACGGTCAGTGCATTAACATAAAATTCATAGATCCAAGGCAACACTGCTTCCTTACGGGGGTGACAAAAAGATTCCCACCCAAAATCTTTCATTTTTGTGACATATTCCATACTCCATGCCCTCTTTTCGATCTCAAATCCTCTTTCGAAAATGAAAGGCTTATCATGTAAACCTTCATATCGCTGTTTGGCTTCATCATTTACAAATCAAAAATCCTTACGAGGACTTGGTGTGGATTTGCTCTTAGCTTTTCGCTTAGAGGACATTTTCTGATATATTAAAAAAATTGATACTAGTAAAAACTCTAGAATATTTCAGGATTTCATCATCTTTTTGTAAGGAAGATGGTTTATTGCGAAATGTTACCGACGCAGAGGTGAAATCGACGCCACCTGGTCTGGAAGAGAACTCGAATGGTGACGCCGCCGCGTTGCGAAGAGTATCCTAGCGCATAAGCTTCACCTTCGTACGAGTAGTCGCCGCCGTGAGTAGTCCTGCGCAGCGTTCCGTCGGGAGGGAGATAGGGATTCACAACAATCGAACCAGAGGTTGGGGAAGGCGAATAAGCCCTAAACCGGATTTCTAAAGTCTTCATATATCAAATGTTGGACCGGCGGTTTACTCCAAGGGGTTTGACATGTTTTATCAAGCGGTTCGAATAGTTTACAGCTGCCAGCGATCAATTTTAGACATTTTACCTTGGACCGGCGGTTTACTCCATTTGGTTTAACAGGTTATATCCAGCGGTTCGGGGAGTGCCAAGTCGCCAGCCGGTCAATTTTATACCTGCTATAGCTTGAACCGGCGAACTCGGTTTGCCTTTTTATTTAAATTTTTTTTTTTGCTTCTTCTCTTAGTCAAAAGAACAGAGAATAAAAGTTAGAACCTTGGTTGCAACCATGTCATTACATTTTAATGCAGAAAATTTTTATGGGCATTCCTACGTATGTCTACCTTTAACCTTTATAGATACTACTACTTAATTAATTTTAGTTGGGTTGCATCCCAATTAGCGCTTGATTTAACGTCTCGGCTAGACTCAGCCATTCTTTAGACAGATAAGTTCGTCACCATCACTTCTCGCGGCTCGTTGTTATGAAAGTAAGCCTTAAGTCTTTGCCCATTTACTTTGAAAATAGAACCGTCTTTGTCATTACAAATGGAAACTACCCCAAAAGGATGGACTTCTTGAACTCGAAACGGACCGGACCACTTGGATTTCAATTTACCCGGAAATAGTTTAAGGCGAGAATTATAAAGTAATACTAATTGATTCTGAATAAATTCCCTCTTTGCTATGCGAGCGTCATGCCATTTTTTTTGTTCTTTCCTTATATAATTTTGCAGCCCAATAAGCTTCCCAATAAGCTTTATGTTCTAACTCGACAGGGAGGTGGCAAGATTTTTCATAAATCATCTTGTACGGGGTCAGTCATATGGGCGTCTTAAATGCAGTTATGTACGCCCACAACGCATCATTCAATTTCTGCGACCAATCTTTCCTAGTGGCACTTACCGTTTTCTCTAAAATGGATTTAATTCCCTGTTGGAAACCTCGGCCAGACCGTTAGTTTGGGGATGATATGCTAAAGCGATCTTATGCGTCACTCCGTACTTTCTTAGTAATGTTGTAAATTGTGAATTACAAAAGTGGCTTCCGTCATCACTAATAATCGCTCTAGGTGTACCGAATCTTGAAAAGATATAGTTTTTAAAAATTTTAATATGACCTTGGCGTCATTCTTGTGCGTAGCAATAACTTCGACCCACTTTGACACGTAATCGACTGCTAATAGAATATATAAGTTGCCATCCGAGTTAACAAATGGGCCCATAAAATCAATCCCCCAAACATCGAAAATTTCAACCTCTAAAATGGTATTCATTGGCATGCTCGCTTTACGACTCAGGTTTCCTGTTCTTTGACATTTATCACAACTCTTCACAAATAAGTGCACATCCTTAAATAAGGTGGGCCAATAAAAACCCGACTCCAGAACTTTTGCCGCAGTCCGATCTCCCTTAAAATGTCCTCCATAAGGTGATGAATGACACTTTTCTATGATACTAAGAACCTCTACTTCAGCAACACATCTCCGGATAATTTGATCCGAACAGATTTTATATAAGTATGGCTCATCCCACAGGTAATATTTCACCTGCTGGAGGAACCTTTTCCTTTGTTGATAGTCTATATCCGGGTGCACTATATTACTAACTATGTAATTCACATAATCAGCATACCATGGTATACTACCCACAGAGACAGCTAATATCTGTTCGTCCGGGAAATTTTTCTCTTATCCCTACTTGTTGATTCCTCTCATCGCTTTGTTCTAATCTCGATAAATGATCGGCTATTTGATTTTCCGCTCCTTTTCGGTCTTTGATTTCAATATCAAATTCCTGAAGTAAGAGCACCCATCTAATTAGTCTAGGTTTGGCGTCTTTCTTCTCCAAAAGATATCGGATCGCCGAGTGATCCGTATAAACTATCACTTTGGAATTTATTAAATACGAACGGAACTTATCGAATGCAAACATTACGGCTAATAGTTCCTTCTCGGTTGTGGTGTAGTTTATTTGTGCATCAATAAGTGTTTTGCTAGCATAATATATAGTATGAAAAATTCGATCCCGGATTTGTCCTAAGACAACTCCTACGGCATAATCGCTAGCGTCACACATAAGAACAAAAGGTGACGACCAATCCGGTGTTGTGACAATAGGTGAAGAAACTAACTTGTGCTTTAATGTGTCAAAAGCATGCAAACAATGATCATCAAATAAGAATGGAGTGTCTTTTTCTAACAAGTTACATAAAGGTTTTGATATTTTAGAGAAATCTTTAATAAACCTTCTATAGAACCCAGCATGGCCCAAAAAGCTACGAATGCCCTTGACATTCTTAGGGGGAGGAAGCTTTTCTATAACTTCTATTTTAGCCCGATCTACCTCCAGACCCTTGCGTGATACTTTATGGCCTAAGACAATTCCCTCTCTCACCATGAAATGACACTTTTCCCAATTTAGCACTAAATTTGTCTCAATACATCTTGTTAATACTTTCCTAAGGACTTCTAAACAGCAGTCGAAGGACTTCCCAAACACTGAGAAATCATCCATAAACATCTCTATACCGTCATCCATTAAATCGGTGAAAATAGATATCATGCACCTTTGAAAAGTGGCGGGTGCATTACATAATCCAAATGACATTTTGCGAAACGCAAACGTACCATAAGGACATGAAAATGTGGTCTTTTCTTGGTCACTCCGGAGCAACCATAATCTGATTATAGCCGGAATACCCGTCCAAGAAACAAAAATAATCATTTCCCGCCAACTTGTCAAGTACTTGATCAATAAAAGGTAATGGGAAGTGATCCTTCCGAGTTGATTTATTTAGTTTCCTATAATCCATACATATTCTCCAACCGGTAACCGTCCTAGTTGGTATCAACTCGTTGTTATCATTTTTTACCACCGTAATTCCTCCCTTCTTTGGTACACATTGTACCAGACTTACCAACTTGCTATCCGAAATAGGATAAATAATGCCTGCATCTAACCATTTTATTATCTCTTTCATAACTACTTCTTTTATAGGTGGACTAAGCCTACGTTGATGTTCAATTGACCCTTTAGCCTCATCTTCTAATATGATTTTATGCATACAAATCGAGGGGCTAATGCCACTAATGTCTGCTATAGTCCATCCCATGACCTTTTTAAATTCTTTCAAAACAAGAAGTAGTTTTTCTTCATCTTCAAATTTTAATGATGCATCAATTATTACCGGAAGAGTATTTTCTTCTCCAAGGAAAGCATATTTAAGATGTTCCGGAAGAGGTTTCAAATCTAAAGTTGGAGGTTCAATAATTGAGGGTTTCATAATTTTTAGTTCACTTGACCTAGTTATAGATTCAAAATTCCTAAAGATAGGCCAATTTATAATGGGATTCTAAACTTTAACGCATTCATCCAATTCTAAATCATCATCCCACTCTTCATTTGTCAAAATTGTGAGAAGTCTTTATTCTAGGTCATCATCATTACCCTTAATTAATTGATTTTTAATCTCCACTTCTTCAATAGAGTAACAATCTTCTTTTTCATTTGGAAATGTCATAGCTTTTAGGATATTGAATGTTACTTCCTCTTCATTAACTCGCATAGTTAACTCTCCTTTTTGTACGTCAATTAAAGTCCTTCCGGTTGCTAAAAATGGCCTCCCTAAGATTTTGGGCACATCCTTATCCTCTTCCATGTCCAACACTACAAAATCGGCCGGAAAGATGAATTCCTCCACCTTAACCAATACATCCTCAACTATTCCCTTAGGGAATGCTAAAGTCCTATCGGCTAATTGGAGAGTGAGAGTTGTTGGAGTTATCTCTCCTAGACCTAACTTTGTATATATAGATAAGGGCATTAAATTAATGCTTGCACCTAAATCACATAATGCTCTCCGACAAATTTTACTCCTATGGAACAAGGTATGGTAAAACTACCGGGGTCCTTAAGTTTTTGATGGCAATTTCTTTTGCAAAATCGCACTACACTCCTCCGTTAATGCAACTATTTCTTTATCTAAAAATTTTCTTTTCTTCGATAAAATCTCTTTCATAAACTTGACATAACTAGGCATTTGCTCTAATGCCTCAGCAAATGGAATATTAATTGTAAGTTTCTTAAAAATTTCCATAAATTTTTGAAATTGTTTGTCAAGTTTTGTTTTATTTAATCTTGATGGAAAAGGTGGAGGAGGGTAAATGATTTCTTTCTTCTTATTATTTTGTGGATCCACTTCCTCCGGCTCCTTAATTTCTATAGACTTTCTTTCATAATTGAATTTTCTCTTATCTCTTCTTCCCTTAACTTCTCTAGTAATCCATCCCCACTAGAGATCTCTACCCCACTCCTTAATGCAATAGCTTTACAATGATTATTTGGTTCTTCTCTTGTTGGATTAAGTGTGGTGTCAGATGGTAGCGATCCTATTGTTCTTTGATTTAAAGCATTGGCCAATTGGCCAATTGTGGATTCTAAAGATCGGAGTGAAGACTCAATACCACCCATCCTAGAGTCATTCTTTTGAAACAAACCTATAATATACTCATCAGTCAATTTCCTATTATTGGTTTGTTGATTAAGCATATGGGTTGGTATAAGATTAATGTTTTGATTAAAACCTGGTGGTTGAATTGCATTTTGTGAATTTTTCCAAGAAAAATTAGGATGATTTAGCCAATCTGGATTATAATGATTTCCGAAATTTGAAGGTCCTTGCCTTTGTTGGCCTCCTAGATAGTGTACTTCTTCAGTTACTTGGTTTAATTGTTCCACTGTCATTGGTGCACTTGTTGAAGGGGTAGATAGAGAATCTAACCTCTTATTTATTAAATTAAATTGAGTGGCCATTTGGGCTGCTGATGAAGTGAATTGATCTACTTGATGAATACCGGCTGGTTGGTTATTACCTTGCCTTTCGAATGCTTGGTAATTGTTGGAAGTAAGATCTTCTAAAATTTCCATAGCATCTTCTGGATATTTCTTTAATAAAGACCCTCCCGCGGCTCCGTCAACTAGGATCATCGTAGTGGTTTGTAAACCGTTATAAAAGTGGTTACTTGTTGGTGTTGGGCCAACCCGTGATGCAGACACTTCCTAAGCATCTCCTTAAACCTTTCCCACGCTTCATAAAGTGTTTCGCCATGATTTTGGACGAAAGTGGTAATGTCCCTAACCAACTTAGCTGTTTTTAGAAGGGGGAAAATATTTATTCAGAAATTTCTCTTCCAATTGATCCCACGTAGTGATGGAACCAGGTGGTAGAGAATCAAGCCAGTCTTTAGCTCTTCCCTCCAAAGAAAATGGGAATAATCTCAATTGAATAGCTTCATCTGAAGCCCCATTTACCTTGTACATATCACAGATTCTAAAATGTTCTTAAATGAGCGTTTGCATTTTCATGATTTAGACCACCAAACTTGTTATGTTGTACTAATTGCATTGTGGTAGAGTCCATTTTAAAATTATTAGCGGCGATTGTAGGTCGCGCTATACTAAATTGCAAACCTCCTCTTAACGGTGCGTTATAGTCTCGACAAGTCATTCGTGGTGCAGCATTTTGAATATTATGACCATTGTGTTCGACTTGACCATTAGGGTCCACCTGACCCCCATGATCATTTTCATCTCCGTGCTGATTATCATCCATCTCTTGATGAATAATAGTGCTTGCTCTAACAGTTTGTCTATTACGTCTACAAGTACGTTCGATTTCTAGATTCAAAGGTAATATTTCAATGTTACGGAATCGGGACATACACTAGACAAAAAGTACAAAGTGAAATAAATAATGACTTGGTCTCTAATTACTAAGAGTTTACTAATATCGTAAGAAATAAACCGTTAGATAGCCGTTTCCCCGGCAACGGCGCCAAAAACTTGATACGCCTTTAGTGTATATACGCAAGTATACGTGTCGGCTCAAGTAATATAATAGTGAGTTAAGATCGTTCCCTCGGAGAAGTGAAAACTCTAACGCTTATGAATATTAGTTTACTCTTTTCCTTAAATCCAAGTTAAATAATTCGATTGGTTGGACGAAACTAATTTGCAGAATATTTAAAACTAATTTTTAAAATGCTAAAAGTACTTAAGTAAATTTTTATCAACTTTTAGAGAAAGGAATCTTGTATATCGCTTTCCTATATTTGTTGTGATATTTGCTAAATATACCGATGCATTATATTTGTTTCACTATCTTGCTCGATTAAAAACTAGGAATCATAATCTCTCGATCTATGAATTCCCATAACCTAGATTTCGCTAGTTATCTCTAACTTAGAAAAATGCTAGGTAAATTAAATTGCTCAAATCGCTTTTGCTAATAATTAAGGTGATGGAATCTCTTCCTCTCTCTTTTATTATATCAAAATTATGATGTAAACACACCGCTCCTCTCTCGAATCTCGCGGCGTAGTATAAAAGTAAAAGATTTTAAATTAGATAACTATGCGACTCATCTCTCGAATCTCGCCACATAACATTAAGTATTTATCTTAAATAAATCGTGATTCATCTCTCGAATCTCACACGAAATGTTGAAGATAAACATATTCAAATCTTTCGTAATAAATCATAACATTGATAAAGATAGCAAACCAAGAAATCATACGGAAAAATTATAAATTAAACACCACAACAAAAACTAGTTACTCACGACATACAAGATACGAAGAATTAGTTCATGATTCTTGAAATGAAAAACCAAATTGAAAAGATCTTACAAGACATTGTTCGGATCCTAAATATTAGCGCAGGAATTCATCCCTCTTTGTGCCAAATCCGCTCAAATCTGTATTCTCTTTCTTCTTCCCCAAAAGGCTCTTCTTTTCTTTCCTCTTTCTCTCTCTCTAAAAAGTATTTCGTAACTCCCCCTTGAAACTGCCGAATCCTCCTTTTAATATCTCGCTACAGTCCAAACTCTGAAAGGATGTGTCCTTTCAACAAGGATCCGCAGGTTTTCTTTTTAGTATTTCGAGAAATGTTGTACTTTCGGTTCAGAAAATTCAATTTAAACCGCTATGTTACAACCGGTTATGACCAAACTGCTCCATTCTTTCCAGCAATATAATTTCAGCTTAAATTTGTCCGTTCTTTCATGGATTTTTCGCACTCCTGCACAAATATGCTGCTCGTTTGCCGATAAACTATCCACAATTACAGATATGAGATATATTAGTGAATTCATCGTTATATTTCGTATATTTTCTCAATATTTACTAAAATAAGGGAGTTAATAACTTCTTTTGAGAAGTTATCACACCCCCACACTTGAGTCCTTGCTAGTCCCTAGCAAGAATTAACTCAATTCTAACAACAAATATGCAAACTTCTATTGATACAAGGCACGAATCATCTTCTTTACATATATCAACTTAGGCTTACCTAAGTATTTCAAATTAACAAAAACAGATCTCTTAAAAAATAATTTCACACATTCTCAAATCCGTTAGTTAGATAACAAGTAACACTCTCTCAATATTTCTAGTGTTGTGTGTGTTCTTCTCTAAAATCATTCACTCTCAAACAACTTAACTCATTAAACATACTCATAATTGAAAAGGATAAGAATATGCCTAGTCTTTGTTTTAGCCTCCACAAGAGTTTAATAGTTCAATTTGATAAGAAATCATAGGAGCATACAAAATGGATGACTTTGGCTTGATGAAAACTTTGTGGATAAATTTTGATAGAGAGCGGAATTTCTCTAGTTAAAATTCTTAATGACTCTCCATACTTTGAGGTTTATTTCTTTAACCATCATCAATTTTAAGATCATAGTTGGGATCATTCCAAGTAGGTGTACACACACTTAGGCCACATATCACTATGTCATTATACATTTTTTTTATAAGTTTTAAACCCCCAAAGTCGGAAAGTTAACTAAGAAAGAACTAGTGAAATTATTGAAGTTGTGTTTGGACAAATGGTATCAAAATGATAAATTCAAGCTCAAAGACTGATGGATAATCAAGAATAGTTTTGTAGGTGTGATCTGATCCAAAGGTGAACCTACTCATTGTTATCAATTAACTACACACTCTATGTTTTAGCTTACGACATTGACTTAGTTCTTGCTTATCCTTCCACAATTATGTTAATAGGTTAATAACATTATTTTGTAGAGAGCAAAAAATTTTTAGAGAGTCTAGTGCATAATTGAAATGCTTAAGAGAGTTATAAACGGCATCTTACTAACGTTAAATTCATTATGTGAAATTTCAATTTTAATTAATCTGCCAATTACAGTTACATGAAATTACTTAGTTAAGCCGTCTGGTGATAACACAATGAATAACTTATTGAAATGTGCCCAGAATAGAAGTTTTATAAGTGAAAATAAACGGAGGATAACTGACTTCACCCCCACACTTAATTCTTCCCCAAAAGGCTCTTCTTTTCTTCGTTTTGATGTTGGGAAAATAATATCAGATCAACTTCAGAAGAGAATCCTTGCTATGGATAGGTTGCAATTATGGTTCCCTACTCTAATAACTGAACTTTGCCGTGTTAGTGGAATGTGGGGAGACAAGGAAACCTTAATTACAAGAGTCGGACACCATATTACTAAGGTAGTAATAAACAGCAATATTAGGGACAGTTCGGACTTTCTAGAGAGCACACCACCTCCCGCAGGAAATACAGATCCCCTCCCCAAGCCCGCTGCGAGTACTCCTTCTTCTTCCACCGCACCGGCACAGGTTGATTTATCAGAGATCATTGATAATATGGTAAGCGCAATAGAAGAAAGGGAATATATGAAATGTTATCAGCGATTCAGTCATCTACTCATTAATGAAAAATGTGATGATCTTCTGCGGAATCAAGCACGACTCATGGAGGATGCTGGTTTGGATACCGTGAAGACCGTCTACCAATACAAATCGAGATTTGATCAGCAAGGTTATTTGCTTTATCCAGATGGCGAGCGGATCGATATTAGTGAAGCCCACGACATGGATGACGAGATGCCCGATGCTTAGCTCTCCTTAGTTATTGCTTTAATCAGAAAACGGTGGATTAATATTTTGTTATTTTGTTATTATTAAGACTTATATGCTACTCCTAATATGTTACTATGCTACTTCTACTTGCTGCTGCTTTTACGCAAATTTTATTTGTGCTATGACTGTTATATATATTGCTATGATGTTAGTGATTTTAGAGGGAGTTTATGCTACTCTTATGTTGCTATTTTTATGTAACTATTATGATCCTGCAATTACTTTCATGCTCCTCTTATTTGATGATATGCTGCTATTACTGCCCTGCTACCCTTATCATGCTATTCAAATGTCATGCTATCTTGCTATTCATATGTGATGTTATGCTGCAATTAATTTGTTTAAAAATAATATTTGATATTTTAGTTTCTTTACAACAATAACAGTGTTATTGATTTTCCCTGATCATGATTTCGTGACTTACATACATTGTCACTTAACGTTTTGGATTGTGTTCCACTCCTAAGAATACATTCCCACTACAAAAATTAAATAAATAAAAAGAATTGACAATGTGGACAATTGAGTTGTTTGATTGACTGCTAGCTATTTAATGATTTGGAATGTGCTGCTTATATCTGCATAAGTCTTATCTTAATTTTGATGCCAAGTACGTGAATTATGAAGTGTGCTATAAGAATTTTCTACTCTCTTATGTTAGCATTATCACACTTCTTGCTTTACTATTTTTGTGCTTCACTAAATGCAGTTCTTATTGTGCTATGAATAAGTACCTTACCAAAGGCTGCCACACGTGCAATGGGCATCCTTCCTGCAAAATTTACAGGGGAGTATTGTATTTTCAATTAAAATTTACTTTAGATTCTTATTTAAATTTATTTAATTCACTACATTCTCCATAAGGTCTCTGCTAGGGTCTAGCAGCTAATTAAGTGTGGGGGTGACGTCAGTTATCCTCCGTTTATTTTCACTTATAAAACTTCTATTCTTGGCACATTTCAATAAGTTATTCATTGTGTTATCACCAGACGGCTTAACTAAGTAATTTCATGTAACTTTAATTGGCAGATTAATTAAAATTGAAATTTCACATAATGAATTTAACGTTAGTAAGATGCGTTTATAACTCTCTTAAGCATTTCAATTATGCACTAGACTCTCTAAAAAATTTTTGCTCTCTACAAAATAATGTTATTAACCTATTAACATAATTGTGGAAGGATAAGCAAGAACTAAGTCAATGTCGTAAGCTAAAACATAGAGTGTGTAGTTAATTGATAACAATGAGTAGGTTCACCTTTGGATCAGATCACACCACAAAACTATTCTTGATTATCCATCAGTCTTTGAGCTTGAATTTATCATTTTGATACCATTTGTCCAAACAAAACTTTCAATAATTTCACTAGTTCTTTCTTAGTTAACTTTCCGACTTTGGGGGTTTAAAACTTATAAAAAAATGTATAAAGACATAGTGATATGTGGCATAAGTGTGTGTACACCTACTTAGAATGATCCCAACTATGATCATAAAGTAAAAGAAACTTATAAAAAAAAAAGTATAATGACATAGTGATATGTGGCCTAAGTGTGTGTACTCCTACTTGGAATGATCCCAACTATGATCTTAAAATTGATGATGGTTAAAGAAATAAACCTCAAAGTATGGAGAGTCATTAAGAATTTTAACTAGAGAAATTCCGCTCTCTATCAAAATTTATCCACAAAGTTTTCATCAAGCCAAAGTCATCCATTTTGTATGCTCCTATGATTTCTTATCAAATTGAACTATTAAACTCTTGTGGAGGCTAAAACAAAGACTAGTCATATTCTTATCCTTTTCAATTATGAGTATGTTTAATGAGTTAAGTTGTTTGAGAGTGAATGATTTTAGAGAAGAACACACACAACACTAGAAATATTGAGAGAGTGTTACTTGCTATCTAACTAACAGATTTGAGAATGTGTAAAATTATTTTTAAGAGATCTGTTTTTGTTAAATTTGAAATACTTAGGTAAGCCTAAGTTGATATATGTAAAGAAGATGATTCGTGCCTTGTTTCAATAGAAGTTTGCATATTTGTTTGTTAGAATTGAGTTAATTCTTGCTAGGGACTAGCAAGGACTCAAGTGTGGGGGTGTGATAACTTCTCAAAAAGAAGTTATTAATTCCCTTATTTTAGTAAATATTGAGAAAATATACGAAATATAACGATGAATTCACTAATATATCTCATATCTGTAATTGTGGACAGTTTATCGGCAAACGAGCAGCATATTTGTGCAGGAGTGCGAAAAATCCATGAAAGAACGGACAAATTTAAGCTGAAATTATATTGCTGGAAAGAATGGAGCAGTTTGGTCATAACCGGGTTGTAACATAGCGGTTTAAATTGAATTTTCTGAACCGAAAGTACAACATTTCTCGAAATACTAAAAAGAAAACCTACGGATCCTTGTTGAAAGGACACATCCTTTCAGAGTTTGGACTGTAGCGAGATATTAAAAGGAGGATTTCGGCAGTTTCAAGGGGGAGTTACGAAATACTTTTTAGAGAGAGAGAAAGAGGAAAGAAAAGAAGAGCCTTTTGGGGAAGAAGAAAAAGAATACAGATTTGAGCGGATTTGGCAACAAAGAGGACGAATTCCTGCGCTAATATTTAGGATCCGAACAATGTCTTGTAAGATCTTTTCAATTTGGTTTTTCATTTCAAGAATCATGAACTAATTCTTCGTATCTTGTATGTCGTGAGTACTAGTTTTTGTTGTGATGTTTAATTTCTAATTTTTCCGTATGATTTCTTGGTTTGCTATCTTTATCAATGTTATGATTTATTACGAAAGATTTGAATAATGTTTATCTTCAACATTTCGTGGTGAGATTCGAGAGATGAATCACGATTTATTTAAGATAAATACTTAATGTTATGTGGCGAGATTCGAGAGATGAGTCGCATAGTTATCTAATTTAAATTTTTTACTTTTATACTACGCCGCGAGATTCGAGAGAGGAGCGGTGTGTTTACATCATAATTTTGATATAATAAAGAGAGAGGAAGAGATTCCATCACCTTAATTATTAGCAAAAGCGATTTGAGCAATTTAATTTACCTAGCATTTTTCTAAGTTAGAGATAACTAGCGAAATCTAGGTTATGGGAATTCATAGATCGAGAGATTATGATTCCTAGTTTTTAATCGAGCAAGATAGTGAAACAAATATAATGCATCGGTATATTTAGCAAATATCACAACAAATCTAAGAAAGCGATATACAAGATTCCTTTCTCTAAAAGTTGATAAAAATTTACTTAAGTACTTTTAGCATTTTAAAAATTAGTTTTAAATATTCTGCAAATTAGTTTCGTCCAACCAATCGAATTATTTAACTTGGATTTAAGGAAAAGAGTAAACTAATATCATAAGCGTTAGAGTTTTCACTTCTCTGAGGGAACGATCTTAACTCACTATTATATTACTTGAGCCGGCACGTATACTTGCGTATATACACTAAAGGCGTATCAGCGGCGTACCTGCAAGCAAAACAAGGTTTAATAAATTTTTTTGAAACATTCGACGGTCGCGTTAGCTTAACGAGCGACGTTTGGACTAGTAGTTTAGTAGACGGTCATTCTTATATTTGCATTACGTGTCACTGGATCGACTTAGATAATTGGGAGTTAAATAAACGTATAATTTGTTTCCAAGGGTTTGAATTTCCGCACACCGGTAAAGCAATTTATCAGGTTGTTAGTAATACAATTAGGGAATTCAAAATTAAAGAAAAAATTATGAATATAGCTTTCGATAACGCGTCAAATAATGAGATGACCGTCAAATATTTAATTTCGGATTTGCATCAAATGTTAGAAGGAATTTTTTTTCATACGCGCTGCGTTTGTCACGTACTAAATTTAACTGTGCAAGATTGTTTAGATTATATGAAAGATTATATTAGTAAAATCAAGACTATGTTACGAGTTATTTATAGTTCCAAAAAGAAAAAACAAGATTTCAAAAAATTTGTAATTTCGCAAGGTAAAAAATTTTTAGGTCCATAGTATAATATGCCCATACGATGGAACTCCGCATATAAAATGCTAAAACGGGCTTTGTCACAAAAAACTTTACTAATTGAATTTTATAATAGTGTAGAAACACATGATTTATGTGAGTCGGACTGGGCCGTACTCGAAGATTACGTTAATTTATTAGAAAGTTTTTATCAGGCAACAATTATTTTATCTGGAGTTTACTATCCTACTAGCTCACTAGTTATTGAAAACATATTATTAATTTCAGAAACCTTTAAAAATTACAAAACGAACGAAATGTGGCGACCGTTAATATTAATAATGGAGGAAAATTTTTTGAAATATTACAAAGATATGTCTTCTATGTTTTCTTGCGCCGCGGCTTTGAACCCTTTAATGGGTGTAGACGGGGTAGAAAATTTTATAGAAGAAATTAATCGTAATTTAGATTTAGACGAATCCCGCAGTTTTTCTATTAATATTAGCGTTGCGAAATTTAATTCTGATTTTACTCGCCTTTATAATTTTTATGATCATATGTATGGAGCGCGTCCTCGCGAAGAAACAACCCAGCCAAAAACAAAAGACGCTTTAAAAAATAAAATGTTAGAATTAGCATCTAGGAAAAAACAACGAACGTCAAGCACTTTAAATGAATTAGGTTTATATAGCAAAACACAGTTTCAGGATTATATGACCGCACACGAAATTGAAAACTTTGACATTTTGAAATGGTGGAAATCTAAAACAACCGTTTATCCTATTTTGGCCTTAATGGCCCGTGATTTACTAACAGTCCAAGCTAGTAGAGTAGCTTCGGAGTCTGCGTTTTCTTTGAGTGGCAGGATTCTGAACGAGCGGAGAAGCCGGTTGACCGAGACGTCTTTGCAGATTTGCATTTGCTACAAGGATCATTTGGATGCTCTGAGGAGGAGACAACATGTTTCGTCATTCGAAAATAGCGAGGAACTTGAAGACGAAATAAGCAACTTAAGCCTGGGCAGTACTACCGAGGAATAAACGAGCAAAATGTAATTTTATTTTCTTATTTAGTTATTAAATGTATTTTTTTTAATGAAATGCAGTTTTTTTTAATTAAATGTAAATTGCAATTTTTTAATTTGTAAATTGCAATTTCAATTTGTATTTTTGTATTTTTAATTAATTGTAATATTTTTGTGTAAATTTTAATAAAATTTGCAGTTTTTTTATTTGTTCTTTTTTCCCTATTTTTTTTTTTAAAAAAATTTCCCTATTTTTTTAAACCGGTCCGGGACCGGTTAGGACCGGCTCAGACCGGTCAACCGGTCCCGGACGGTCCTCCTCAAAAGGAGGAAAACCGGTCCCGGACCGGGACCGATTTCGGTTAAACCGGTCCGGGACCGGTGGCCAAAAAGACCGGTCCCCCCTGGGACCGGTTCAGCACCGGACCGATGGTCCTTTTACGCAGACTACCTGTCATGGTCGGGCAACTATCACGATTGGTCGTAAGGGCGGAGCCCCGTGCCTCTCACTCGTCTCTCTCTCTCTCTCTCTCTCTCTATATATATATATATATATATATATATATATATATATATATATATATATATATATATATATATATAGACACGAGCAGCTCCGCACGGGCTGTGCCTGCATTCGAGCGGGTTGTGTCTGCATACGACAGTACCCGACCGGCGACGGCGAGCTTCCCCCGCAACTTATACATATGTGTACTCAAATTGACCGTAAAAAATATACATCAATATTTTATGATTATTTTTTTCGAAAATATTTATATTTTAACAAAAATTATTTTAAAATAAGCTATTATATTTCGAAATTAGTTTTTTGAGGCATAATGATTACCTATCATAGTAGGTGTAGGAGGTCTAATATTTTTTGTGAATTTTATAAATTTTCATCATTATTTTTATTATAGTAATATTGTGTAATTACACAAATAGCCATTATATTTTATGAATTTTAATATTTTTCATAATATATGTTAAGTCGTTGGAGTAAAAGAATGAGGCTATATTTGGCAATTTTGAATGTTGCACCAAAGACAATTTTTTGTATATAGTAGTTAAATATATATATATATATATATATATATATATGTGTGTGTGTGTGTGTGTGTGTGTGTGTGTGTGTATATATTGAATTTTAAACTATATTTATACATAATAATCAAAGTGTGTGTATATCTTAACTATTATAAAGGAAATATAAACTCATGGCTTCGAAATTAGAATAGTCGTTTGATCACGGGCTCATAATTCTGCTGCCGTCCGATCGAGACAATCAAACTACACTCTCTCTCCACATTTTACTAGGTCTCCTAAACCTGCTAGTAGGGTGTCCTAAACCTCTGTAAAATTACGTTTTGCCCATTTATAAGACATAAAATATTTCAAACTCGGGTTAGCTGACACTCCCCCACTACCAGCCCGAATCAGCCCAAAACAAGCCCGATAACAGCACTTCAAAAAATAATCATCGGGGCTGCTTTATATATTTTAAACTGCAAACAAAACAAGCCCGCTACAAGCCCGATAACTGCTTTTTTGAGCTCGATTTATATCTTATTTGAAAAACTAATCAACATGAAAGTTTTAGATCTCATCGAGATGAATAATTTTAATGTTGATCATTTTTTGATTTGAAGTCGTTTAGACTCCCGATTCGGCGTGATCTTTTTTGAGGCCTAAATCGGGAGCCTAAACAACTTCAAATCAAAGAGTGATCAACATGAAAGTTATTCTCCTCGATGAGATCTACAATTTTCATGTTCATCACTTTTTCAAATAAGATACAATTCAGGCTCAAAATCATAAAAAACGCGACTCACATTATAAAAGTCTAATTTAAATTATTTATATATTAGAGAGAAAGAGAGAAAGAGAGAGATTATTCATAAAGTGTAATATTGATGTATATTTTTTTACGGCCATCTTGTTGGATCTTGTGACGCCTTTATGGCGGGGGGTGAATAAGGGCCTTTTTAAATTATGAATTTTTACTTAAGAATTTTCAAAACAAATTTTGTTTTTCTAAAAATCACTTATAAAAATTTACAAACTATGAAAATTTTAAATTAGTTCAAGCACAAATTTCTAAGTTAAAGATTAAACAACTAAATTTGCAATTAAAGAAAGACATAATATTTTAATCATGAAATTCTCATACAATAAAAATGATCTTAACAATGCTTAAGATCAAGTCATAAATAAGATAATAAACTTTTGACAATTTTTGTTTACCAATCCTTCTCCCAAGGATCGGAAGGCTATCACTTGTCTTTCCCTAGACCAAGCCCAAACCTATCCTCTAGATCTTCCCAAGATCTAGACGTAGCACACAAGGCCACGATTTCCTACCAAGCCACACAAGGACTTGGACGCTCCGCACAAGGAAGCGATTTTCCCCTAAGCCATGCAAGGACTTAGACGTCGCACGCAAGACGACGATTTCTACAACGATTACAAGATGAATGTAAATATAAATGAAATACAAAATAAAAACCCCCTTTAAAATTTCTGGACCAAAGCAGCGAAGAATCCTTGAGAAAATCTCCTTGGAACGCGTGTACAATCTTCGGCTTCGCTCTCTCTTTTCTTCTTCAAGGATAGGGATTTTCGTTCTCTGGAGCTCTCTGGACGATAACACTCAGGAAGAAGGCTTGAAGGTCTGAAAGCATGAAATCCACGAAGTTCTGAACCCTTTTAATAAAAAAGAGCTGTCGCCGTCCGTTAGCTAGGTATCGCCAGAATCCGATATCTCCAGAGGCTACCACGTGTCCCACTAATTCGAAGTTTCTGCGCGAAGTGGAGGTCGTGGTTGAGACGTGGGCTGTCGGATATCCGATAGCACTATCGGATATCCGTTAGCTTGCATAACTGCTGCACGTCTTGGAGTTACGGGAAGATCGTGCACTGTCGGAAATCCGTTACTGCTGTCGGAAATCCGTTACTGCTGTCGGAAATCCGATAGCTCTAAACCGTCGAGTAGAGATCGGAAAACGGAAGAAATCGTGCGCTGTCGGAAATCCGATACTGCTATCGGAAATCCGATATCTCCAATTTCTGGAAAATCATTATTTTGCTCCAATTGAAAACATGTTATTCTTGCACCTGTTATCTGCACATCATTAATCAAAAATAGGATCAAATACATTCGGGATTTGTTATTTTCAAAACGGACGAGTGCGGAACGCATGCTCCAACACATCTAAATGGGGGCTGCAAATAGCTCTCTTTTTTACATAAATGATTATTAATTTTTTAGAATTTTAGGGTTGCAAATATCCATTTAGGGCTTGTATTTATTATTATTAACGGTAATGCTTTTTAAATAAAATATATAATTAAAATGTATATTGTTAGAAATAAAATAAGCGATATATGGCCTTGGAGTGATGATCGAGCTAGCAGGTTTTGCCTTCCTCACTTTTGATGCTTTGCAGGTTACGTACTGAGGGACATTTTTTGCTGCTTGAAATTAAGAAATTAAATTTACTTTTATAAAGCTCTGAAATGTATTTAATTGGTTATTCAGTTTAATTTAGTTTTGCTTTTGACAAAAATACATGTTAGGCGCCCAATGAATAATATTTAGGGAGTTGTTAAAAGCACCGCAGTTTTGGCTATGCGTGCCTTTTGAAAATACATTTTGAACATGCATTTTTAGGAAAAGTGTTCTACAACTTTCGTGTTGAACATTTTTCCTAAAAATGCACGCACAAGACGTATTGTCGTCCTGATTGAAACATGAGCGTAACTATAGCGATTTTTTGAAAATACGCCTTGTGCGTGAATTGTTAGGAAAAGTGTTCAACACGGAAGTTGTAGATCTCGACGAGATCTACAACTTTTGTGTTAAACATTTTTCCTAAATATGCATGTACAAAGCGTATTTCTAAAAGGCGCGTAAAAATATGGTGCACATAGTCAAAAATGCGGTGCTTTTAACAATTCTCTAATATATATATATATATATATATATATATATATATATATATATACTAGCATCTTCGAACAGGCTTTGCCCGTTCTCGATGCGTCGTTGCGGGCTTCGCCCGCTTGGCATTTATGACGGGCTTCGCCCGCCCCCTCGGCCCCGTCAGTTATTTAAAATTTTAAAGTTTTAATTTTTTCTAAATTTTAATTATCATAATTAATTATCAAGAAATTTCATTTAATTAATTAATTATTAAAATAGAAAATTTTAATAACATATACGTATGAGTACTCAAAATGACCGTAAAAAAATATAAATGAAGATATACAATTTTTATTTTTAAAAAAATGTACAATTTGACGTTAATAAATTAATTTCTCCCTCTCTCTTCCTATCCCTCCCTCTCTCTCTCCCTCTCCCTTCCGTCATCTCTCTCCCTCTTTCTCTCTCTCTCTCCCCCTCTTCCTCTCCCTTCCGCCATCTGTTTCCTCTCTCCCTCCCGCTCTCTCCCCTCTCTCTTCATTATGAGCCCCACCGCCTGCTGTCCCTCTCTCTCTCTCTCTCGTTCTCCCTATCTCTCTTTCTCTCTCTCTCCCCGCTGTCCCTCCCCCACGCGCTCTCTCTCTCCCTTTCGCCATCTGTCACTCTCTCTCCCTCCCTGTCTCCCTCACACTCTCTCTCCCCTCTCTTTCTTCATTAAGAGCCCCACCGCCCACGTTCTCTCCCCTCTCTCTTTCTCTCTCTCTCCACGCTGTCCCTCCCCCACGCGCTCTCTCTCTCCCTCTCTCTCTTCTATAGGTTTAAGAGGCCTATTAATATTCTGGTTCTCTCTCTCCCCCTCTCTTCTCAATCTCTTTCCCTCTCTTCATCTAAAGGATGAGATTTAATATGCTTTTTGATCAAACGGTTGAGGAAAAATGTTCGGTGTGCTTGGCAAGATATGTATATTGACATGTATAGTAGAGATATATATATATATGTATGCATGAAAGTTAATATATTAAAACAAGAGTGATGTTATGTGCAAATCGGTTTTGGCTACGTGCAAACCATCAAAACTTGCGCATTTTGAAAATACGCCTTATAGGTGCATTTTTAGGCAAAATATTCAACATCAAAGTTGTAGATCTCGTCGAGATCTACAACTTTCGTGTTGAACATTTTGCCTGAAAATACACCTATAAGGCATATTTTCAAAATGCGCGAGACAATTGTGTAATGTTTCACGCCTTTTGAAAATACGCCTTATAGGTGCATTTTTAGACAAAATGTTCAACACGAAAGTTGTAGATCTCGACGAGATCTACAACTTTAGTGTTGAACACTTTTCCTAAAAATGCACTTATAAGGCGTATTTTCAAAAAAGCGCGAGTTTTGATGGTTTGCACGTAGCCAAAACTGGTTTGCACATAACATCAGTCTAAAACAATGCCTACATATGAAATGCGAGCTTCTTTAAGGTTTACTATTTCTTACATCTGTTTAGCATACACTATCAATTTAGCAAAATTCTTGGGAGGGGAGATCCGCCCATGTATACAAACAATTGTTGAATGTGGGCCCGACCAACTCATGTGAGTATACGGGCCGGCCCATGTATGTCCGGTCCGCTTGCCCCAATCCCTCTCCGCATGCTGGTGTGCAACCCCATCCAAATCAGGGTTCATCCTAATGGACTACGGCGAGCGGCGGATTGTTGAGGTCGGCAAGACCAACGCCTGACCTCAATCCCCCGGCCTCCTTTACGAGGGTGCTATTTTAGGTGTTTAATTTCACAACAATATCTATGTATTAGATAATCAATTTGTCGAAAAATTAAATTACATTGCTCCTACACACCAACTAAAGCGTGAGTCAGAGGAGTATATATGTTAGATCGTACGTGCCCCTAATTAGTTATTTAGTAAGATTGCATTAAATTAATGCTTCTACTAACTACTGCTCATGAGTTAGGGATGGTATGGATTAAGGACAGATGAACAGTAACATTATTAAGCCCACTCATGGGGGTAGAGTTGACCGGCCCGGTACTTGTGCTCATATATAATATAATATAGAAATAAGCAGGTGCGCGTGCGCACATAGCGTATCAGGTGTACCATCCGTAATTCGTCGAGATCAGAAAAGCCTAAGGAGACGCCTATTCGCAGACCTCGCTAGGCGAACTTGGGCGAGCAAGAGGCGAGCTTGGCGAGCAAGGGGCGAGAATAACGAGCAAGGGGTGAGCTGAGCTTGACGAGCAAGGGGCGAGAATGACGAGCAAGAGGCGAGAATGGCGAGCAAGGGGCGAGCTTGGCGAGCAAGGGGCGAGAATGGTGAGCAAGGGGCGAGCTTGGCGAGCAAGGGGCGAGCATGGCCGAGCAAGGGGCGAGCATGGCCGAGCAAGGGGCGAGCTTGGGCGAGCAGAGGCGAGTATGGTCAGGTAACTACCCCCCCCCCCCCCCCCCCCCCCCCCCAGGATTTGTCTATAAATAGACCCCCAGGAGTACAAGAAAAAAGACTTTTGGACGAGGTTGACCCCCTCAGGCGAGATACTCGCCAGGTCCCTGCCTTACTTGTATCAAGCTCGGCTATTTTTGATTTTGGAGGGGAAGACCCCCTTGAGCTTCCGGGTACGTGGTGGGACCTCCCTGCCGCAGCACCTGGGGTCTTATTTGTTGCTCTTCTAGCTTCTTCGTCGTTGCCAGCCAAGTCATCTCGTTGGACTGCTAGGCGAGTAGTCTCCGGCTGCATTAGTCCGAATCTTGAAACTGGGATTTTCCTAATGTCAACATCAGGATCCTCTCCATTTGGAGTGAAATGGATAGTATCAATTTCATGTCCCAGATCTTATTCTGGCTGATCCGACGGGTTCATTAATCTCATCCTTTTATATTTTTCTTTTAATCAAAAAATTATGCACCATTAGATCAAGTGAGAATGCATCATCACCATGAAATGAACCTCCATTAAAGACCCCAAATGAAGAGGATCCTGATCCGTGCATAGCTCCTCGTGCCAAGTGTAGGTGGTCCGTTTGATTTGTGATCCAGCGGTCCGCAAAAAGCAGGCTTTAAAACAAAAGTTAATAGAAAAAACAGCAGATGAACGGCGTGGATTTCTAGCGCAGGTGGCACATAATTTTTTTTTATATAATATTTGGTTGGTCATGCAATAATCTCACCAATCCCACCGGATACATATTTTATAACTAACGCATTTTAAAATGTCTCCCTACCTGATTATTTGAACGACTACGTACCCTAGCTAGCTAGAGCAATCACACAAGACTATTGTTACTTTTTTAATATGCTTGAAAGAATATCGTTATCATCAAATGAGTCTGAGTTCTTCAATTTTAATATTCTTGATCTAACGAAAAAAAATTATATATATAGAGAGAGAGATGGATTTTTTAAAACAATGAGTAGTATATAAATATTAGTGATCATGTGCATGATCCCTTAATTATGCTCTCACTAACACCTATCATTGAACCACTATTCATCTTCAAAATCATATATAGTGGGCTATTATTATTATTATCAAATGAGTATGAGCTCTGTTATACACCCATAATGGCTTTCGGGTGCGTCTAAAGGAAACTCCACTGAAGAGAGGCGGGGTCAACGGTCAACGCATGATCGCTCGAGTTGAAGAGACCGAACCCGCCATTTCCGTCGCCAAGACCAGAGCGCGCATGGAGCAAACCGCAAGCGCATGCGCTACCGCACGCGCGGTAGCGCGCGGTAGCGCGTGGGCAGCGCCCCCCGTTGCGGGGGAGCGGCCCAAGCCGCACCCCTCAGGGGGTGCGGCCCAGCCGCACCCCTCAGGGGGTGCGGCCCAGCCGCACCCCTCAGGGGGTGCGGCCCAGCCGCCCCCCCCTTGGGGTGCGGCCTCGCCAAGCCGCACCAACCTCGGGTGCGGCCGCGCCGCGCCCCCCTTAGGGTGCGGCTGGGTCACTTTCCCCCATAACGGGGTTGGGGTAGTTTCCCCCTCTCTAACTCGCCGCCCGCTTTTCGGGTTCCGGATCCCGCCAAGAATGATTCCCTGCGCGCTCAGAACGCCTCTGCGCTCACGCGCGCTCAGAACACTTCTGAGCGCGCTCAGAACACCTCCGCGCTCACGCGCGCTCAGAACGCTTCTGTGCACGCTCAAAACGCCTCCGCGTTCACGCGCTCTCAGAACGCCTCCACGCTCACGCGCGCTCAGAACGCTTCTGAGCGCGCTCAGATCGCCTCCGCGCTCACGCGCGCTCAGATCGCCTCCGCGCTCACGCGCGCTCAGAACGCTTCTAAGCGCACTCAGAATGCTTTTCACGCTCGCGCGCGCTCAGAACGCTTCTGAGCGCGCTAAAAATGCTCTCACGTTCGTTGCGCACTCAGAACGCTTTTTGCGCTCGCGCGCGCTCAGAACGCTTCTGAGCGCGCTCAGAACATTCTCACTTTTCTGACTTGCTCACTTTTTGTCTTTCTGACGTTCTCACTTTTTGTCTTTCCAGCTTCTCAGAATTCAGGAACAACCTGTCGCCTTTTTCGCCTCCAGCAAGGCTGCCCGGACTGCCCGAACTGTCCGAAGGGCAAGTTGGTCATTTACGAAAAATGGCGATCCGTGTGTCCCGAACCAGAAAATATGATTCGTCCTCCAGATATTTATGGAAACTGCAAACGGCGAAATAACCGGACTACCCTCGACCAAAGCTATAAAAGGAGCTCCAAGGCTTCATTTGAAAGGACCTTGCCTTCTGGACCCGGGAGAGCTCCTTGCAGACTTTTGCGGAATTCTCCTCCGGACTTGAAGATTTCCACCGTCACGAAAGGCGACGCACCTTCTCACTTTTGTTCTCCGGAGCCTTCTCACTTTTGTTCTCCGGGGCCTTCTCACTTTCTTTCCCCACAGTTCTCAAAAGGGAAAAGGACTTGGTTTTTCGAGAGGTGGTCTGTCACCCTCGGAGCTCTCTCTCTCTCTCGATTATTGTAACGAGCAGCGGCCTGTCGCGCTCGAGTTCTAAGTACCAGATTGTAACCCCCAGAAGTTAGTGAAGTTTGGTCGGCACAGCTCCGACCGCGTGGTTTTTTACCCTTTCCTGGTTTTCCACGTTAAAAAGTCCCAGTGTACTCAACGAATCTGAAATTGACTATTTGCGCTCTTAGTTCGCTCCCGAGCTAAGGCGGTTCAGTTGAACCGGTCTACCAAGAGCCCTAAGCGACCCGCAACAGTTTGACGCCGTCTGTGGGAACATTCTCAAAAACTCTCTGAAGGCCAACTGTAATGGCAAGAATGAGTGCTCGCACTACTGAAGGATCAATGCTGGAAGGACGCGTTGACCCAGCTCCCTCCCACTCGCTCATCAATGCGCCTCCCGTGGAGGAGGCAGTGCCTGCGCCCGCAGCTGGGCTGGAAGTGCGCATACAGCAGATCGAAGAGCATCAAGCCGAGATGTTGGCTCTCGTAAGGAATCTCGGGACTCCTCAAGTTCCGATTCAACCGCCAGCCCTGAACGCGCCACCGCCCCCAGTTTCGAATCATGCCCCGAACGAAGAGGCCGTTCAGGAAGAAGAAGCCTCAGAGGGATTCTCCAACGCAACAAGTTCCGCTCACCATGCCCCGTCAGCCAGAGACCCAGAAGCTGACCACCGTCATCATCTCCCTGGAAGAGCTACCCTGATCAAGCAATGAAAAGAACCACGCGAGAAGAAATACGCGATATGATAGAGGAAGAGTATGTCCAAGCAGGGCGACGCGCAGCTCTTGCCCGACGTCCCGCGCACCACGGCTCCCCACTGTCGCCTCAAGTCCTGGCGCATCCAATTCCGAATGGTTTCAAGCTTCCCAACATCGAGACATTCGATGGGACGGATGATCCATTGGAGCATGTCAATCACTTCACCACCGTCATGAGGATTTACAACGCCCCTGACCAGCTCCTCTGTCAGGTATTCCCGGCAACCTTGAAGGGACAAGCACGCACTTGGTTCCACTCCCTGCGGGATGGGGCCATCAACAACTTCGCAGAAATGGCGCAGCAGTTCGTGGATCAGTTCGTCGCCAATCGTAGGATTGTCCGAGATCCCTCCCATTTCTCAGGAATCCGCCAGAATGATGGCGAGACTCTCAAGGATTATTTCCGACGCTTCACCTCGGAAGCTCGGCAAATCCCGGGGGTCGACCCCGAGCTCCTGCGAGGAGTCTTCCTTGGAGGACTCCGCCCCGGTGGCTTCTACTCCGCACTAATGCGAGAAACTGTGTCTGGATACCCAGACCTCGTTCAGCGTGTCGAGGCCCAGATAGCGGCAGATGAGGCAATCGAAGCACACCGCTGGCAGTTCGAGGGGAGCTCGAAAAGAAAGAAAGAGGAGCCGCTACCACAGACGGTTCCCAATAAGAACAACAAGCATCACAACAACTCCAACCAAGACCGAGGATCTCGCCAGCACCAGGACTACACTCCCCTAAACGCAACTAGGACTAATGTCCTCCTCACTATCCACGATCATCCCTCTCTTCAGAGGCCTAGGGCTCTTGCGCCAAATTCCGGAGACCAATCCAAATACTGCGACTACCATCGAGGTCGCGGGCACAAAACAGAAGATTGTTCGCGACTGAGCGCAGAAATCGAACGATTCGTACATCGCGGACTCCTTGAAAACTTTCTCCAAACCAAGGATCCTGAATCAACAAGTCAAGAATGATCCGGCAGGGGAGCAATCCCCAGGGCGACAGTCCCGAAGAATAGCATGTTCTACGCCCAACGTATTTACTTGTATCTCGTGTTTTCAGCATCAATGTAACAAACAAATATCATTCTATTTATTACTCTTCATCATGCACCCAAACCACAAGCGCCATTTTCAACAGACTTTGACCTCTCCCAGAACAGAGTGTTCAGATTGTCCGACAAAGGACTCTGCCCTCTCCCAGAACAGAGTGTTCAGATTGTCCGACAAAGGACTCTGTCCTCTCCCAGAACAGAGTGTTTAGATTGTCCGACAAAGGACTCTGCCCTCTCCCAGAACAGAGTGTTCAGATTGTCCGACAAAGGACTCTGCCCTCTCCCAGAACAGAGTGTTCAGATTGTCCGACAACGGACTTTGACCTCTCCCAGAACAGAGTGTTCAGATTGTCCGACAAAGGACTCTGCCCTCTCCCAGAACAGAGTGTTCAGATTGTCCGACAAAGGACTCTGCCCTCTCCCAGAACAGAGTGTTCAGATTGTCCGACAAAGGACTCTGCCCTCTCCCAGAACAAAGTGTTCAGATTGTCCGACAAAGGATTCTGCCCTCTCCCAGAACAGAGTGTCCAGATTGTCCGACAAAGGACTCTGCCCTCTCCTAGAGCAGAGTGTTCAGATTGTGCGACAACGGACTTTGACCTCTCCCAGAACATAATACTTGGATCGTCCAACAAGGGACTCTGGCCTTTACCAGAACAAAGCACTTATATATGCTATACAGAAACGACAAGCTCGATCTCCAACAAACCACTAGGCAGCAAGCCCACAACGTAACCGTTCAAGGCGAGATAGAAATCTCTCCCACAACTAGAGCCGAGCAACGACTTCCGGCACGTCACACGAAGATGACAGTGATCCAAATTGTCGTGGAGGAAAATCAAAACCTCCGAACTCCTCCGCACCGAAATTCAGACTCCGAAGCTTTGGGGGGCTTATGTTATACACCCATAAAGGCCTTGGGGTGCGTCTAAAGGAAACTCCACTGAAGAGAGGCGGGGTCAACGGTCAACGTATGATCGCTCGAGTTAAAGAGACCGAACCCGCCATTTCCGCCGCCAGGACCAGAGTGCGCATGGAGCAAACCGCAAGCACATGCGCTATCGCACGCGCGGTAGCGTGTGGGCAGCGCCCCCCGTTGCGGGGGAGCGGCCCAAGCCGCACCCCTCAGGGGGTGCGGCCCGGCCGCATCCCCCTTGGGGTGCGGCCTCGCCAAGCCGCACCCACCTCGGGTGCGGCCGCGCCGCGCCCCCCTTAGGGTGCGGCTGGGTCACTTTCCCCTATAACGGGGTTGGGGTAGTTTCCCCCTCTCTAACTCGCCGTCCGCTCTTCGGGTTCCGGATCCCGCCAAGAATGATTCCCTGCGCGCTCAGAACGCCTCTGCGCTCACGCACGCTTCTGAGCGCGCTCAGAACACCTCCGCGCTCACGCGCGCTCAGAACGCTTCTGAGCGCGCTCACGCGCGCTCAGACCGCTTCTGAGCGCGCTCAGAACGCCTCCGTGCTCATGCACGCTCAGAATGCCCTCACCCCTCAGGGGGTGCGGCCCGGCCGCATCCCCCTTGGGGTGCGGCCTCGCCAAGCCGCACCCACCTCGGGTGCGGCCGCGCCGCGCCCCCCTTAGGGTGCGGCTGGGTCCACTTTCTCCCATAATGGGGTTGGGGTCTAGTTTCCCCCTCTCTAACTCGCCGCCCGCTCTTCGGGTTCCGGATCCCGCCAAGAATGATTCCCTGCTGCGCTCAGAACGCCTCTGCGCTCACACACGCTCAGAACGCTTCTGAGCGCGCTCAGAACACCTCCGCGCTCACGCCGCGCTCAGAACGCTTCTGAGCACGTTCACGCGCGCTCAGACGCCTCCACGCTCACGCGCGCTCAGAACGCTTCTGAGCGAGCTCAGAATGCTTCTGAGCGCGCTCAGAACGCCTCCGCGCTCACACGCGCCCAGAATGCTCTTAAGCGCGCCTCAGAATGCTTTTCACGCTCGCGCGCGCTCAAAAACGCTCTCACGTTCGTTGCGCACTCAGAACGTTTTTTGCCGCTCGCGCGCGCTCAGAACGCTTCTGAGCGCGCTCGGAACATTCTCACTTTTCCGACTTGCTCACTTTTTGTCTTTCTGACATTCTCACTTTTTGTCTTTCCAACTTCTCAGAATTCAGGAACAACCTGTCGCCTTTTTTGCCTCCAGCAAGGCTGCCCGGACTGCCCGAACTGCCCGAAGGGCAAGTTGGTCATTTACGAAAATGGCGATCCGTGTGTCCCGAACCAGAAAATATGATTCGTCCGTCAGATATTATAGAAACTGCAAACTGCGAAATTACCGGACTACCCTCGGCCAAAGCTATAAAAGGAGCCCCAAGGCTTCATTTGAAAGGACCTTGCCTTCTGGACCCGGGAGAGCTCCTTGCAGACTTTTGCGGAATTCTCCTCCGAACTTGAAGATTTTCCACCGTCACCAAAGACGACGCACCTTCTCACTTTTGTTCTCCGGAGCTTTCTCACTTTTGTTCTCCGGGGCCTTCTCACTTTCTTTCTCCACAGTTCTCAGAAGGGAAAAGGAATTAGTTTTCCGAGAGGTGGCCTTGTCACCCTCGGAGCTCTCTCTCTCTATTATTGTAACGAGCAGCGGCCTGTCGCGCTCGAGTTCTAAGTACCAGATTGTAACCCCCAAAGATAGTGAAGTTTGGTCGGCACAGCTCCGGCCGTGTGTTTTTTTACCCTTTCCGGGTTTTCCACGTTAAAAAGTCCCAGTGTACTCAACGAATCTCAAATTGACTATTTGCACGCTTAGTTCGCTCCCGAGCTACCAAGAGCCCTAAGCGACCCGCAACAAGCTCTTTAATTTTAATCTTCTTGATCTAACAAAAATATATATAGTTGAATTTTGTAATACACTATGAGTAGTATATAAATATTAGCCGTGTGCCGAGGAAATATTAGTTAGCATGCATGTGCATGTACTTAATTTGGTTGAAAAGATAATCATAAAACCTACTTTGTCATATGTTTTTTAATCCTCCCTCAAAACCTAACCAAAGAAGACTGCTTATTCATGCATGAAGACTTATCACCACATAATTATCTCTATATATCTAGCTTTCTCCAGCTCTATATCTCTATAAATACATGCTATGAACTCCAAAGGCAATTCACCAAGAGGCCAAGCTTTTATAAAAACTTAACAATGGCTGCTCACCACCTGATCCTCCTTCTCGCCCTCATTGCCTTATCTTCCTCCCCTGCAGCATTCGCTGCCGACCCCAATCAGCTCCAAGATTTCTGCGTTGCAGATAATAAATCCAACAGTAAGATAGTACTATATTTATAACGACTCTATTCTGATTCTAAGTTCCGAGTGTAATTACATATTTTCTATATATGTATACAAGTAGTCCATGATCACAATTCACACACATGTATAAATGAGTGGCAGTATCTCGACCGTGATAGTACTCCGATCGTGACAGTACCCCGACCATGAAAGGCACCGGGCTCCGCACCTATCAATTAATTAATGCAGTTTAAAATAAACACACTAACAATTAATTAATGAGGAAAATAGTTATACATTATTTTCGATTTTTGATAAAAAAAATCTCATCATGATTCATATATTATTAACTTTTCATCATTACTTTTCCAAATTAAATTTATGAGTTTTTCATCATTACTTGTCCAAATCAAGTTTAATAAATTTGGCATATGCCTAATGCATGATAAACTACCATAATTAGTATACGAGTTCTACTATTTTTTTTTCAATTTTATTAATTTTCATTCTTACTCTTCATTTGCGGATAGAGAGTAATTACTTAAATGAGCATTGTGTTTTCTTAAAAACAAATTATAGTATACGAGAAAACAATAAAGCTATATTTGACACACCAAATGCAACTTTTTCCCTTATATACAAACAAATTATTTTGGTGCAGTATTTGTGAATGGATTCGTGTGCAAGGACCCCAAGTTGGTGACAGAGAATGACTTCCCTCTTCAGAGCTTGAACCAGCCAGGAAACACGGCCAACCAGCTGGGGTCGAAGGTGACGCCGGTCTTCGTGCAGCAGCTCCCGGGGCTGAACACGCTCGGCGTCGCCGCGGCCCGCATAGATTTTCGCTTCCGGCGGGCTCAACCCTCCTCACACACACCCTAGGTCCACCGAGCTTCTCGTGGTGATCAAGGGTACCCTCTACGTAGGGTTCGTGACCTCCAACCCGGACAACAAGCTCTTCACCAAGGTCCTCTATGAGGGTGACGCCTTCGTCTTCCCGCAAGGCCTCATCCACTTCCAGTTCAACATTGAGAAAACGGACGCGGTGGCGTTGGTCTCGTTCGGCAGCCAGAATCCGGGGTTGGTCGTCATCGCCAACGCCGTTTTTCGGAGCGAAGCCGCCCATCTCTCGATATGTTTTGGAGAAGGCTTTCCAGCTTGACGAGAAGACAGTGGAGTCGCTCCAGGCCAAGTTCACGACGACCAACTAATAACTAGAACTGCTGCTTTGCTCCGCCGATCATATCATAAGTAATATTTGCGTATGTACCAGCAGAATAATAAGTAAGCATGTGTTGCTTTGCTGCGTACTAGGCGGCAGACGCATCTGTTTTTATATTTATTTGAATAAGATGCGTGCCAAGGACCAATTAATGTTGTCTCATGTTCTACACACATACGCGAGTAATGGGCACGTGGCTCCGCCTCTACGGCCAATCATGACAGTGCATGGGATCCCCCAATGCCAGCGCGGCAGTACTCCGGCCATGCTGTTAACCCGGTCCAAGGAATATAAGAATCATCATCGCGCATATTATATACATATTGCTTCATAATTTCGTTCTCTCGCACGGCCATCAAATATTGCGTGGCCTATACGAATGCGTATTTATATATAACCTAAGCGAATTAAACATCAATCCATTGTCGTCTAGTCCGGTTAGGATATCTGGCTTTCACCCAGACGACCCGGGTTCAAATCCCGGCAATGGAATTTTTTTTCTTTTATCGATGAACATGTTATATATATATATATATAAGAAATTATAATAAACTTAATTAAAATATTTTATCACGAGGTAAAATTGAAGTTATCGTGGTTCCGGACGCCAAAAATGAAATATACAATGACCCGAGCTGGACATGCTCGTGTGAAATACCTTTTTTACCCCGATGAGATAGTATTATAGATAAACATAAATAATTTCTCTAGCCGATGCTAATGTTATTCAATATTTGTCATCAATTACATTATTTTTTTATCTATTAATAAGCACGAAAATGGAGAGGTGCATGTAAATTGGAGTTAATGCCACTTCATTAATATTGGGGTTTTTCGTAATAAACATGACTTGTCACCCATACATATTGAGTGACAATAATCGCTCACGCCGCTCTCCGTGCTCATAGACAACATGTAATTACGACGTAACAGAACTGCCACTTGACCATCCGTGCACAAATAGTACCCGACGCTATGCCATGATATTTTTCTGGTCCCCAAACTTATATGTTCTTTTGCAAGTCGGTCCCAACACTACACCATATCATGCATATGGTAACATTTAATTTGTAGCGGTTAAGTAAACGCTACCAAAAGATATTTATGGTAGCGTTTATAACCGCAACTGAAGATAAATAAGCGCTACTATAACATATCATACTGAAGATAAATAACTGAAGATTAATTTGCCACTGCCCGCTCTTTTTTTCTGCCCCTAACTCGGTGGCTTGGCCTCGACGCGAGAAAGAAGTAGGGGCGAGCGAAGCGATCCTTCTCTAGCGGCGAAAGCAGGGGCGACTGGCGTGGGCGAGCGATCCTTCTCCCACTATAACAAATTAGACTTATTGCAGCGCTTTTTTATGCGGCGTTTATTGAAGTGCCGCCGTTATTTTATGTTTCCTCGGCGCTTTTAGTTACAAAACGCCGCGAAAAGCATAAGTATAGAATCCACGGCGCTCTTATAGATCAAACACCACAAAAACAGTTTTATTTAGCCGGCTAGGGTTTATTTCGCATTTACGCTTTCTTTATTCTCTCCCAGCCGTCTCCCGTAGGGGGTCGACATCGCCAACGCCCGCGAGCGGACAGACATTGTTGCGGTGATGAAGCTCTTCTGCGTTCTGCTAAACTACGCCCGCCAGATCTCCGTCTCCCCTCCATCCATGGTCCTTCATGGCATCCGCTTCCAGCGAGCTTGGTGTCAGGTATCCCCTAAACCCCCCCTTCAATTTCCATCCATCCGTGAACCCTAGGCGAGGTGCGGTAATTTTTCCCCCTAGCTAGGTCATTTTTCGGATGCCCCCCCCCATTTCGTCGTCTGCGAGCGAGTGCGAGCCGGAGACGGACCAGACGTGAGACGGTGTGCGGCGATCGGGCAAACTAGGAAGAAACGACGGCGTGACGACGGTGTGGACCTGCAGGTGCTGTGGGTTTTGATGCAATTAGAGCATAAATCTTGTGTGCTTTCTTTGAGTTGTTAGCTTTACCCGCTGCTTGGGCTATTTTTTAACTGAAGGAACATAAATCTCATGTGCTTTTAACTGAAGGTTCATAATCCCAAATAGCTAAGGGTCCGTTCGGTTGGACAGAATTGGCTTTCTGGAATTGGCATTGGAGATTAGAAATCCAATTCTAGTGTTCGGCGCAACGAAATTTAAGCGGATATTGGCTTTCATGTGAAAACTCATGGTTTTTACTATGAACTAAAAAAATCAAATAACAATTCTTACCCCCGTCCATAGGTTTTCCGCATAATCAAATGTTTACACTAGAGTTTTTCAACCTACGCGCGAGTTATTCGCCCTGAGCGCGCTTTTTCATGCAGGGTGTTTTTCGTCCGGGCGCGTTTATTTCACTCGGGCGCATATTTTCGCCCGGGCGCGATTTATTCGCCCGGGCGAGTTTATTTCGCCCGGACACGTTTTATTTCGGCCGGGCACGTTTATTGCGGCCCGACGCGATTTTTTTCTCCCGGGCGCGATTTTTTCGCCTAGGGCGCGATTTTTTTCGCCCGGGCGCGATTTTTTCGCCCGGGCGCATATTTTCGCCCGGGCGCGATTTTTCGCCTGGGCGCATATTTTCGCCCGGGCGCGATTTTTCGCCCGGGCGCGTTTATTTCGCCCGGTCGCGTTTTATTTCTCCCGGGCATGATTTTTTCTCCCGAGCGCGATTTTTTTCGCTCGGGCGCATATTTTCGCCCGGGCGCATATTTTCGCCCGGGCGCGATTTTTCGCTGGGCGCGTTTATTTCGCCAGGTCGCGTTTTATTTCTCCCGGGCACGATTTTTACTCCCGGGCGCGATTTTTTCGCCCGGGCGCTATTTTTTCGCTCGGGCGCGATTTTTTTGCCTAGGGCGCGATTTTTTCGTCCGGGTGCGCGATTTTTTCGCCCGGGGCGTGATTTTTTTTCGCCCGGACGCGTTTATTTCGCCCGGTCGCGTTTTATTTCTCCCGGGCGCGATTTTTTTTCGCCCGGGCACGATTTTTTCTGGAATTGGCATTGGAGATTAGAAATCCAATTCTAGTGTTCGGCGCAACGAAATTTAAGCGGATATTGGCTTTCATGTGAAAACTCATGGTTTTTACTATGAACTAAAAAAATCAAATAGCAATTCTTACCCCCGTCCATAGGTTTTCCGCATAATCAAATGTTTACACTAGAGTTTTTCAACCTACGCGCGAGTTATTCGCCCGAGCGCGCTTTTTCATGCAGGGTGTTTTTCGTCCGGGCGCGTTTATTTCACTCGGGCGCATATTTTCGCCCGGGCGCGATTTATTCGCCCGGGCGAGTTTATTTCGCCCGGACACGTTTTATTTCGGCCGGGCACGTTTATTGCGGCCCGGCGCGATTTTTTCTCCCGGGCGCGATTTTTTCGCCTAGGGCGCGATTTTTTCGCCCGGGCGCGATTTTTTCGCCCGGGCGCATATTTTCGCCCGGGCGCGATTTTTCGCCTGGGCGCATATTTTCGCCCGGGCGCGATTTTCGCCCGGGCGCGTTTATTTCGCCCGGTCGCGTTTTATTTCTCCCGGGCATGATTTTTTTCTCCCGAGCGCGATTTTTTCGCTCGGGCGCATATTTTCGCCCGGGCGCATATTTTCGCCCGGGCGCGATTTTTCGCCTGGGCGCGTTTATTTCGCCAGGTCGCGTTTTATTTCTCCCGGGCACGATTTTACTCCCCGGGCGCGATTTTTTCGCCCGGGCGCTATTTTTTTCGCTCGGGCGCGATTTTTTTGCCTAGGGCGCGGTTTTTTCCACCGGGCGCGATTTTTTTTGCCCGAGCGCGATTTTTTTCGCGCGGGCGCGATTTTTTCGTGCGGACGTGATTTTTTCGCTCGGGCACGATTTTTTCGCCCGGGCGCGATTTTTTCGTCCGGGGCGCGATTTTTTCGCCCGGGGCGTGATTTTTTTTTCGCCCGGGCGCGTTTATTTCGCCCGGTCGCGTTTTATTTCTCCCGGGCGCGATTTTTTTTCGCCCGGACACGATTTTTTCTCCCGGGCGCGATTTTTTCGCAGGCCGCGATTTTTTCGCACTGGCGCGATATTTTAGCCCGGGGGCGCATTTTTTGCCCGGGCGCGCACTTTTCGCCCGGGCACGCGCTTTTAAAAATTTGAATTTTAAAAATTTTAATTCCAGAAAGCCAATTCCATCGTGCAGCGGAACAACTTACAGATATCAATTCCAATTCTGTTCACTGAATTTCATCCTGCAACCGAACAACAGAATTGATTTTTTGCACAAAACCAATTCCTGCAGATATTGGTTTTCTGGCCAAAGCGAATTCTAGAAAGTCATTACCTGCGCGCCGAACGGACCCTAAGAGATGATTTTGTTCATTCTATCATTGTTAGCATTGGTGTACTAATGTTTCCAATCTCATGTACTTGTATTCGAACTGTTATTTCCTTGATGTAAATAGATTATAGATTTTTTTAAATAAATCTGATCATGTAACTGTGTTTATTTGAGTATTTTGTTCCCCTACTCATTTTACTACAAAGAGGATGAAGTGTCTGTCAGCTCTAAAAGGCTTATTGCTAGAGATGCTTTCATTTTTTTTTATGGCCAGCTCTTTATTTCTTTGATTTGAACTTTGTTTATCTTATTCAATTGCCTTATACATTTCAATTTTCAAGTATCTATAAAGTTTAATTGTTGATTTTTGTATTATAAGTTTGATGCATTCTCTATTGTATCACATTGCACTGGAATGTTCATTCAATAAATCTGTTAAATTCCTTAGTGCAAGAAAACTTATAATTTTAATTGATTTATAATTTTAATTGATTTATAATTTTAATTAAATTTGCCCTTGTGTGCTTATATTCCATCGACGCATTCCCCCCATTAGAATTCTTCCCCAACTCCGTCTGGAAAAAGAGAGAGAAGAAATTGTTCTTCTTTACGAGCCCTATCAATAAAATGTGGTATTTATAAAATGTTGAGTGATTTTATTCTTTGTTTGGCATACAATGAATAAAACCACTCAAATGCTCACCTTCCACACCTTCAGGTTCAACATTTTTTGTATTAAATATGGAAGCAGTGGATTCAGTCCACTTAAAAGCCCTCTTTTTTTATCAATGTAGCTCTTATTTACATTGTTTATCCCACCTAAATGGAGTTAAAATGCACACACAAGCAGAGTAGTCATTTCAGTAATCTTTTCTTGCAGGAACATCGACCAAGGCCTTCATGAAAGGCGTCGAAACTTGGAAGAAGGAGACGATAATGAAGAAGGTTTGATTACTTCAACATACTCAATCTTGCAATTCTTTTGGTTTCTAAATTGCAAATTAACATTATTCTCTCTAATCCAAGAGAATTCCAAGCAAGCTAATGCGATTGGTAATAACTGTCGATAATCTTTGATCGGCGTAGTTCCATGTCAAAATGTCTGTTTATGTTTTGATTTTGATCATATGCGGGGAACGAAGGAGCAGATTACAGGCCACTACCCGGTGGACCAACCAGTGCTGCTTCCAAGATATTGATAAAGGAGACCAGAAAATAAGAGGTGATCCCAGAAATATAAGACTAGCTGTATATCTTTTGAAATATTCGCCTTAACATGAATGTTCTATTCAGGTTTCAGCCATAGAAAATGTCATCTGGAAGGAGCTTGGTCTTCTAGTTTTTGTCTGGGTCGCATTTCTTGTGCTGCAAATTGCAAAGGTATGAGGATGCAAGTGTTTGGTGTAGTCTGAACTCAAGTTTAACCATTTGTTTCCTTTGAAAATGATGGAATTTAGCTATTATTGTTTGTATACCCATACATTTATTCATATTTATAAAGCTCAAGTGAGTTCAATTATGAGCCTGCATGAGAGGCCTTTTCAATTGATTTAGGTTCAGTTTATCGAGCTCTCCTCTAAGTTTGCTAAATTACAGTTTGCACCCCTCTTACTTTTGAAATTATAAAAACCTCCTCTGTAAGATTACATTTCATAACATCCACGCACAAAAAGACCCCTCTTATTAATGTTGTTTCATTCTTATAAGGTCCTATTTGGGACTAATTCTTTACTGAATTAGTATCAAAATATTGTCGGTGTTCTCATATCTGGATTGGGCATGTTGTGCCAAATAACGGGACATCTGTTAGAAATGTTTCATGCCAAATACTGTCCCATAGAAATGTTGTAAATTATGTTTCATGTTGATGCATTCAATGGGATCAATGATAAAAATTATTATTTTTTTGTTTTAGGTTTCTTGCTTCTAATTTATACGTCCTTTATTTTGTTTTAGGTATTAGAGAATAAGGCACCAAAGGAGGATTCGAAGAAGAAAGAAGGCAAGAAGGATGAGCTCGTGAAGAAGAAAGAGAATAATTTTCATGAGCAGATTATTAATTAATTATATATGTTTTTTTCATATATTGAGTTTATTAAAGAAAATTAAGTGATTTATGTGTTGATTGTATTGAAGGGTTTTGGCTATCTCCCACCTTCTTTTTACTATTAATAAAAAAAATTTATTTGAATTCTTTTACAAAATAGATATTATCTCCATTATTGTCTCATATGTTTATTTTTATTCAATTTAATAGCAAATAAATGAATTTATTAAAATGCACTTTGTGCATTATTAAAAGGAAAATCGATACCATATAAAATCATAAATGTTGCAAAATGCAAGAATAAACGCCTTGCGATGGAGTATCGTAGTCGTTGCTGTAGAATGGTAGCGCTTAATAACAGCTATCATTGAAAACCATAAATGCTACAATATATGTACCTATGGTAGTGGTTTCAAGGACGCCACAATACATTGTGTAACTGCTACCATATCCTACGACCACGGCGGTAGATGCAACACACGCGCAACCGCTACTGTAGCCCTACAGTAGCGTTTTTTTTAATATACAGTAGCGATTTTTGAGCGCTACCATATGAATGATATGGTGTAGTGCAATTTTTTTATTTGATTTAAGTCATAAAAGTTTGGGAACCAAACGCTCTTGCGTGTGCTGCTGATGAGATTGATGGTATCCACAACGAAGGAGATTCAACAAACCAAAGGGGGATGAAAGAACCATGCACCACAATAATCAAGCTATTATTTCCTTTGTTTACTAGATGATCTCCTTGGACATCTTTCGGAGTTTGCTCATAGCCTGGAGCACGTCCTTGATGGTGATCTTCTTCTGTTGCTCGCGTTGGCACATGCATGCCGTTGTCATCCCCGATGATGAAATGTATGTATCTGACAGCGGCTCCTTATGAGTTGGAGAGATTGGCTGGAGGTGCCTTCCCAGGAGTAGCCGGGTCGGGACAATGGGGTTTCTGCCATGAAAAAGAAAGCTGAAGTGCAGAAGAGGAAAAGATGTAGGCACTGGTTGGGACGATTGTCGCTGCAGGAAAATAGCATTGGGAACCAGTGTTGGGATTAGAGTTGTTAGAAAAATAGTGGTAGAAAAAGAGCAGAAGAATGAATGGCCGGGTTTCTTTCCCATTCTTACGGTGCGACTTCTTCTGGCGATCGGCATCCAACAACGAGCACTCCAACATCCTCGACGTCCCTAAACCATAGTACAAGTATACAGATTGCAAAGCCTAACTCTTGGAGTAGGTCAAGTTGAATCCCATTAATCTTTTATTGCAATAATCTATACATAAATAGAGCAATCATATCAATATTTTTTTACTAACTAAAATAACAAATAAGATTTCCAAATGTCATTTTTATTAAAATAAATCCATTTATTACTGACCCTCACCAGTAAATACCTTATTTAAAATATTTTCACAAAAAAAAAATACTTTTTTAGATAAAAATTTAATAAACGCCGTCTGTGGGAATCGAACCCACGACCACGTGGTTAAAAGCCACGCGCTCTACCAGCTGAGCTAAGACGGCAATGTGTACTCTGTTATCTATAAGATAATATATTCTGTTAATTAATAATATTTACTACACAAGATATAAGAGTATTTATATTAAAATATTCTAAGAGCAATGTTATATGCAGTCCGCTTTTGGCCTGTATACATGCCAAAAAACTGTATATTTACAGACCATATTCAAAAATCAAATTAATATTTTCTTACATAAATCACCAAGCAAAATATAGCATTCATTAAAACCAAATAAATAAATTTTTTACAGTTAATTTGATCCACAATAATAGTCTAACAAAATACATTATAATCATTTTGATTATATATATCACAAAAACACCGGGCTTTATTTATGCAAAACACTATATTTTCATTAAATTCATATGCATAGCACGATTTATAGCATTTTGGATAAATGAAGCCTTTTCAAAAATAGAAAAATAAGTTATAGAGGAAGACAAAGGAGCTCGTCGGCCGGAGAAGGGAAGGAGGTGGTCGGCCGGAGAGTATCACCGACCGGAGGAGGGAGAGGAGATCAGAGAGGAAGCTCGGTCGATCTCGTCCGGCGGGTGTAGGTTGAAAAGAAAAAATGATATCTTTTTTAAAAAACTGTGACCTGCATATAGCCAAAATCGGCATGCGTTTAACATCGCTCTTTCTAAAAATTGTGGCCTGTATATAGCCAAAATCGGCTTGCGTTTAACATCGCTCTATTCTAATACACAGAGTCGATAAAGGCTTCCTTTGACACGGCTTATTTGCTCCGGTGAGTGGGGGTCAAAAACTCTACTATCATAGATTGTATGTTTGACAAGACAAAGGTTATGACCGCTATCAAGAAAATAAACTTGTTTTGAGCATAAAATGAATGCATTTTTGTAGGTGAGGTCGGGCGTTCAGGAACGACGGTTTATTACCACCGCATTCACGACCGCCACCACCACGCCAAACGAAGCCTAAATGTAAATAGTATTCTCAACATGAATTTAGCTCAAATGACTTCAGCTCCATTAATGCGATGGGCCAATAATACAATTCTAGCTTGCCTAATGTTGAGTTTGGGATAGCTATATCATTTGAGTGACGGTGTGAAACTACATTAATAAATGTAGCAATGGCGGTTTACATGCATGCATTTGAAACTTTCGTGACACCACTGAAAGTTTAATTCTTGGCGTTTACGATCACCAAAGCTAGCTTGATCATATATGCATGATTGCGGTGATGTTTTTGCCTAAAATATCATTTTAAAAACATAGCATTCATGATCGCACCATACATTTTTCATAACCGTGTTCACGTACACCTAGGACCAATCTATGAAACTTGACCCAACTGTTCGGATCGTCTTCTTTTCCCATCACTGATTCGCAAATATGACGAAATAGCACACCCCAAGTCTACGTTCAACACGCTCAAACTTTCACTGCTCCGTCAATGTTTTCAGTCAAATAATATAAGTTGCATTTAGCATGGTATCCGGCCACCTTTAAAAACCATGAATTTAGCACATCAATACAAGGATAATAAAATAAAATAATTTGTAAATATATGGTTTTTTTTTGTTGAGAGCAATTAATTATTTGAATTTGAGTACCAAATTATTAGCATCGCATTTGATTTGCTTTTCGCATTTGTGTCTACAATTTCTTTTTTGTTTGATATACAATGGATAGCCATGTAATAATAAATGTTATTTCTTATTAAAAATATTTTACTAATAACTAATTTATTTATTACACTTTTTGGGGGTTATTTATTGGGACCTCCACTGAAAGTTTGTGTAATTACAGCTTGCATCCCTCTAACTTTCGAAATTACAAAAACCTCCTTTGTAAGTTTACATTTCATAACAATATTCATGCACAAAAGTATCCCCTTAATTAGAGTAAATTTCCAGGGAGATCTTTTTGTGCTCGGATGTATGAAATGTCAACATTGAGAGTTAGGGGTAATTGTAATTTTAAAAGTTAATGGGATGCAAGCTGTAATTACACAAACTTCTAGGGGTGCCGATAAATAACCCTTACACTATTTGCTATAATGTTATTTGTGCATTCCCTTTTAATTCTTTTCGTGTAACTTCTTTTTTTGTATGTTTTAAAGGAAGGAATAAGAGAAACGGCCGGAGATGAATTAAGCGAGAGAGTAAGAGGTTGGGGTCCGGGGTCATTGTGCGTAAGCACACAGTTATTTCGAGGGCAGCTCTGGAGCTAGCAGCACATAATCGTTGAAGAAAGATTAAATGCGAAAGTATATCCAAATCTATGTTTCGTAGATGGACATGAGTTCGTTCTTCCAAATCAAAGTGATTCAAATCTATGAAGATAATCCCTTCTTTTAAAGAACACGATTTCTAAAACTAGATGACGAATTCTCTCTTATCGCGAGATCTGTGGATCACAACCTGCCTATTGATATATAAACTCTAATAGTTACATAATTTCCATTTAAACTCGTTAAAAAATAGAGATTGCGTCTTATATCTGCACATTGTAAAAAATCTCAAACTATGTGATGGCGACGGCCTCCACGACGGCCAATTTGGTGATTAAGATGACGTCCATGGCGCACTTGATGATGATGTTGAACCGCCGGCCAAAGACTTGCGGCACCGTAGCGGTCACGACTACAATCTACGCTCACGCAACAAGAAATTAATTTAGTTTATTTTGCCGATTTGTGGTTTGCAATTATCTATTTATGGGGTTTGCATTTAATTATTTATTCTGTCATTTTTAATTTATGATGTGCGTTTAGCCACTGTTTTGGGCTGCTATTAAACTTTTGGATGTACGCCTTATATAAGGTCAAGAACTCTACCAATGGTATTAGATTTTGATGAAATTAAGAATTATTATTCTCCCCTCCAAAACCTAAACTTCCCTCCCTCTTCCTCTCTCATTGCCGCCGCCCCCCTTGAGGGATTCTTCCAAGGTTCGGCCGCCCCCCCTCTCTTTCTCTTCTCCCCTCCTCCAAATTCTCTCCTCCACACTATTCCTCCAAGGCCTTTCATCTCTCTATTTCCACTTTCATCCACGGTTCCAAAATATCTTGTGCAAGAAGGTAAAGATTGTGGTGATCTTCTACGGCGTGAAGCGGGGAAGACGGACGTGTTCTTCATCCTTGGTGCACTTCCCGAGAATCTCGACGGAAGGCGATCATTTCTTGTTGATCCAACATCTCGGAACTACTTTTCCGAGAGGGGTAACGAAAAATACTACTCAAGAGATCTTCCTTTCTTTGATAGTTCTTGTGGTGGACGATTTTTGCGTGGATTTACGAAGCTTTAATTATCGCGGTAGTTTTTATAATAGATCTGTGATTTTCGTTTGGTTTTCCGATAACTCTCGAGAGGATTGACGACCCTCGTTCTTTTTTCTAGTTGGGATAGATCCTACCACTTTCGAATCGTGCTTTATTTTTGGTGGATCTGTTTTGGTACAACTCCAAGCTCGTCGGAATCAATATTATTCCTTTTAGCCGGAGCAGATTTTGGCCTATAGTCATTCTCCGAACCAAGTGCGGTGTGGCTACCCATACGTTAGCGCGAAAGATAAATAAAAATAATTGTGACGGCTGTGTTTCGTTAGCGTGTGGTAAAGTGGGCGTAGAATGTAGCGAGAGAAGTTGTTGCGTCGTCCGTGTAGGATCGATTTAGTCGGCCTACATCACTATGGCTCCGTTTAGTGTAGTGGTGGGGTCGATCACAAACACGGTGGTTATGAACCGTCTTTTGTGAATGCCCAACCTCACTTAAAATTTTCATTTTATGTTCAAAATTAATTTTCTTTTTTGATGACAGTCAAAAACCGTTGTCACGCCAAACTCATACATTCTATGGCGGTGGAGTTTTTGTACAAACTCACAGGAGCAAAAAAAGTCAGGCCAAACGGAGCCTATATATGAGCAAGAACTTGCATTATAAGATCGAGTTTTAATTTAGTTCTAGTTATGATCAGCTACTCTAGTAAAGTCAAATAAAAAGAAGCTAGCATGATAAACTTTAGATCATGAACAAAGTCCTTATCCAATCAATTAAAAAATAAAATTTATTAAAATAAAGAAAAAGAACAAAGTCCACATCACAGCACACTCATTCACAACATCAATCTTCTCTTTTACAACTCATCCATATCAACACAATTGTCGGTGCTATATACGGTCGTAAAGATCGAATGCGTACGTCAAAAGTATCCCATCATCTTTAACGTATAAAAGATTCCAGCCCATGAAAGTAATCTTTGCATATGTCATAATAAATATGGTATCAAAGCAGTCGACAATCAATTAAAAAAGTAGCGACACGTTAGAAACTAATGAACCCACGCGTATGAAAAACTCATGTAGTCGTGCACACTCTCAATTAATAAATATATAACCAATTGGTTTAGGGTTTGATGCATACATTTTAGGGAATTGTTATATGCAGAACAAAATCATATATATATATATATATATATATATATATATGTGTGTGTGTGTGTGTATTCAGGGTTTTTTTTTAGTATCTGCAACTCTAGTAAGAACAAAAATTATTATTCACAGATATTTTGTTATCCGTAAATTAATACAAAAAAAATAAAATAAAAACAGAATATATTCACTCATGCATTTATAAGCAATCTACCTCAGCAAAAAGAGTATTGGATTTTCTTAATCCAATTACTGAGTGTATAAATTTATTTATAAGTCTCAAACATAAGAGACTAACTAGCTATTATACGAACACATAAAATCTTAAAATAAATATAGTGATTTCAATAAGAACTATTTCTAATTTCGTGAAGAACTACAATAAGACTAAAATTACATCATAAAAAGAAATGGAAAGCTCGCATAACTTTTTATTCCTTAAATATGGTTAGAAATTCAGTCTGCGGATAGAGAATATTTAATTCAAATAAACGGTTAGATATTTGGTTTTCCTGCATAACAATTCCCTAATTTAAATATGATATTATGTGGGCTCAGGTCTAACGACCTACTCTCGCACGCACAATTGAGAAAAGAAATCTACATATTAGAGGTCAGGTGAAGGGGGGAGCTCAGACTATATATAGCCTAATTAACATTAAGGAACTCATTCGGGTTCGCGCTCCCAACTTATAACTAGCTAGTTAAAACTATGGGCATGATGAATAATATGATAAAATACTTTTCTTTATATATAAAAAAAGGAAATGTGCTCAAGGTTGCTTGCTCAATAGTTAAATAGAGAATCTGTCCTTTTGTTTTCTAAATTTATATAAAGGTTAAGTTGCTTGGTCAAGTTAAATGTGGAGAACCTCTCTTTTTGCTCCCTATATATATAAAGGGACTCTAGAAGAAGAGCAAGGAGGCATGCAAAGGTCTTCTATAAGAGCAAGGGGGAGTGGAGAAAGCTGAAACAAACAGGAGTTAGCAAATCAGCTTGTCATGAGTTCTCACTGGCCTGGTGATCAATCTGTAAGCTTACTAGCTTTTTGCTCTTTGTTCTCAGAATAATATAAGAGCTTAATTTAATTAAGCTATTACAAATAATTATTTCTCTTCTCTAGCTAATTCTTCGCTCTTAGGTTAATTTCTCTCTTGCCCGACGACCATGAAGAGTGGCCAAGATCATTTTGTTTTTTACAATAATATATAATGGTGTGTATATATACATATTAACATATACGTATAAAAAATATTTGCAGGACGAATGCATAAAAAGGGAGAATGGTGGGATACATATCTCGGCGAAAGCTTTGAGAATCGTGTGGGGCAATGATTCCCGATTTTGGCAATGGACCAAGATTTCTGGAGAAGACTCGTGGTAATTAAGTTGTCGTACCTGTATAATACTTATATGTTACGTAAACGAGAGTGGAATGAAAAAAAACAAAAAATCAACAACACAGAAGATACACATATTTATGTGGTTCACCTCAAGATAGGCTATGTCCACGGGCAGCAGCCAGCAGTCCGTTTTTCACTTCATCAAGAACATAGACGGTTGCAGAAAGTGGCTGGATTTCAGTTTCAGAATGACAAAGAGTTAATATATATAACGCTTCATTAATTTACAAAATACCCCTGATAACTACCCCGAAGATCCCACGGTTCGTGATCAACGCCAATCATCGTATTTGCATTAGGAATAGATCGAGGAATATAATTAACAGAGGATATATTTTAATCTTTATTATTTCCTAATAATTTTTTGTCTCTAGAATAATTTTACATGTAAGTATAAATATGTTGTATATCGCACACTACATAGCATGTAATATTATGTTTATATGCATGCATGTAAGTAATTAAACATGTAGCTAGGTCAAGTACAAATGAAACTTCGAGTTGACCTTGAATCATACTTACTGGAAGTTTTGTAATTTTAAGAGATAGAGGGGTGCAATATGTAATTTCAAAAGATCAGAGGAGTCACAGATCTAGGGCGGTTCCGCTCAAAGTATTCTACAATACCTCATCAGACATCTGACATGAGTATTTATAGTACCTCCAGCGTAGAGCAATGCCCTATGACGTACAACACGGAACCCATTAGCCCTTTATCGGGTCAGGCTTGACACGTGCGGACATAAACACGGAATATTCAACAAGATCATCTTCCTCTAACCCTCAAAAAAATTTGAACACATCCATCACACCAGAGCTGTTTCTCTCTCATCCGACTAACGTTTTTGACGTGTAAATAGTCAAAATTCATTGCATCGACGAGAGAAATTCAAATCCACTAATCAATTTGTAAAATTCTTGAGGGGTCCAGCCTCAGCCTCCCCCCACTTAGATCCGCCCATGTATGAGAGGTCCCGATAAATGACCTTATTTTCATGAGAATAAAGTTGGATCCCTTACTTGAGTAATTATCATATGCTCGCTTTTTTAAAATAAAAAATAAGCATTTTACTTATAGTTATTATCAAATTGTCTTGTGCAAATGTTATGCTTCAGTTTACAAAAAAAAGCGATTGTTAACTGCAATTCGTATTTGGCTATTCTCATCCCAAAATTTTAAAAAACACTAAAAAAATTTAACCGCAACCCGGATCTTAAAACCCTAGCCCTCGCTATGTAGAATGAGATTTCTCTCATTTTATGTAGCCGGCTACGTAGAAATTTCATTCTACATATTGCGTTAGCAATTAAAACCCCAATAATAATAATCTTCTAGCCTCTTCATATTAAAATTCGGATTGCGGCAAGCCAAATATTGAGTTGCGGTTAAAAATTTCAAATTTCTGAGTTACGGTTAACATTGAGGCACCAGAAGCCAAAAATCGGTTAATCGCCTAAAAAAAGATATTTTAAATTATAAATAGATGCAATGTATTATGCATCAAGTGTATGGATGAATTAATGATGGTGTGTGGTGCAACCATCCCCAGCTTTGAGATTGGTGCGGAGCTGATTCAAGTGAATTGGCTGGAGGTGACGGGGTCCTTGGACTTGCAGAAATATCCTCTGGATCCGCTGAAGGTTTATGAAATAATATACGTGATGAAGTTCATGGCGGACGCATTTGGCTGGCATGCTCCGCCGATCACGTTCCAAGTCTGCAGCAGCAGTACTACTTGGGAAGGAAAGAAGAGCAGACAAGCAGCTGAGACGACGACAGAACTGCTGCTGCAGCATTATTTGAAGGAGGAGAAGAAGAAGAAGAGCAGCTGGAATGAGATTCATGGCGGAGAGTTCAGCCTGCCTGCTTCTAATTATCTCATGGCCGGGACGACGAAGATCCAATTCGGGATGAAGGAGGTGAAGACCGAATGGTGGAAAGGCGGCTTACTTCTCGAGGGCGTCAAAATAAGACCAAAGCACCCACAAACTGCACATTAATTAATTGCTTAATTACTCATTAAAAAATACTTTATTATATTATTAATAATTGTGTGTTTGTATGTGTCTGCGTGTGTCTGTGTGACGAGCAAGACTGCTCATTTATATTACTCTTGTAATATAAATGAAAAAGAAATAATGTGTGTGTGTGTGTGTGTGTGAGGATTACATTTGCATGTACTTTTTGAAATATGAATAAAATATATTTTGATTGTTGTTCTATCTGGGTTATGAATAAATAAATAAAAAGAAGATAGATGCATGCAAATTTTCAAGAAGAAAGCGAGTGTATGTAATATGAAAAACGAAGAGTCATCATAGAATATATCACTCTAAGACTTTGAGAGCGCTACTGCTAACCGGTTGCTTGAAGTGGTTGGTTGCTTGAAGTGGTTGGTTGGCAGAGGTGCTTGACACTTTTTTTTTCAACCAGCACTAACTGGCGGACGGGAATCACGGCCGGCATAGAAGTCTCTTGCACGCAAGGAGATGCTGTTGCTGGATGTCATGGTTCTGGGGCGCCATGATCCTTCTATCTGGAACAATTGAGGGCACCGACTGACTGCATCAATCATCACTCAGTGAGCTATTCATTGCCGCCAATAGCACTTCGTTCGCTTGCATGCAAGCTCGTGCGAGCAGGAAAAAGCACCAGGTAGACGCGTGTGGGCGAAGGAGATGCATTTTGAGTCATTGTATTGTACAGTTGGTACTGGACAAGCTCTAGGGGGTCATGAAATCACTTCCAATGAGAGCAAGAGCAATCAAGGCACGATCACCCGACGGTGTCCGGAATATGAATAGACAAACTGGGCTTTCTTTAGGCCCTGATATCACGATAACATATCGACAATTCTACAGAGAGGGAATACGAAGCTCAAACAATTTTTATTGAACCTTAAAAAAATACAATTATTTGTTCACATATATAGAAATGATGAGTGATATCTTTAACTCTAAATCAAAATATGAGACTAATCTATATAATGGCGGTGACCGTCGTGAACAAGGCGGTTATGAACCGTCGGTCATAAACGTCCGACATCACCTAAGAAGCTTCATCCACTTTTATGTTCAAATTAGATTTTTTTGGGAGGCGGATATAACCGTGGTCACGTCAAACACACATTTTATGATATTGACATTTTTGTCCAAACTCATCGGAGCAAAAACACCACGCCAAACAGACCCTTGGTCTCAGCAAAGACTCGATGCAATAAAAATTAGATGTGGCGAAACTCATCCCTGGTGAGACCGTAGATCCAAATCCGCCGAAATATTACTAGCATATATATATACATTTTGCAGCTACACTGACTATATCGAGTAATGCTAATGCGCCCGAGAAACTGTCCCAATAGACGCAAAAATAACATTTTATCTCTTTTGATTACAGTAATAATACAAAAACATATACCAAAATAGTTTTTTTCCTATTTTCAAACAGATTCTCAGGCATAACAGCATTACCCCTATCAAGTGTAAGGACTTTGGGAAAGAATGAATTGCTTCAGTGCCACAATTAGCAAGCAGTGAAATCCTAAAGTTTTTTCTTCTATGCTGTCTTTTCCTTTCTACTCTCCCTGTAAAGATCTGTACAACAATGTGAGAAGAAGCAATCAACTGCAAGGCGCTGAGTGCTGGATCGGCGGAGTCCGGTCTATAATAAAATGGTCGACAATTCTCACAGAGTTCACAGGATCGACGGAGGAAGCCGCCTTCCACTTGCTGGGGAATCTCCTCAGGTAGCTCAGCTGAAGTGGTTGTTTTGGCTCAGAATCCCACTCTGGATCCAGTTTCCACTCCTTTGGCACCTTGAAAAACAAATTAGGCATAAATGAAATCTCGCAATCTTTATAAGCAGGTTCTGTAAACAGTGTCGGAGTCAAAATAATATGTAACAGGTGAGAAGAAGGAATGGGCGAGTTCATGAAGAAAAACGGAAAGTGCAACCAGAGTTTTCCTGGAATTATTTAGTGAAACTTGTATGAAAATACCAGCTTACAATTGAACTCTAGTGTCAGTGGATTCTATGTACTTCAATGCCCATAGATTTATCATCTCTTTTAATAGACATGTCAATCCCAACTACCATTGTGTTGAAGACACATCCTTACAATGGATTACATTCTTATCATACAGTAGATGCATGAATATAAAAAATTAATGGTTTTTTTTTTTTACTCTGACCAAGCTCTGACTTAAATGAGGCAACATATAGACATGGCATACCTTTGTCTAACTCATCTCATGATCTAACCAAATGATTTTAAGGCTCTGTTTGGAACGGCGGTGGCGGTCGTGAACGCGATGGTTATGAACCAACGTTCGTGAACGCCCGACCTGACATAAGAAACTTCATCCGCTTTTATGTTCAAAACTAGTTTTCTTTTTTTGGTGGCGGTCATAACCGTTGTCATGCCAAACAGATATTCTATGACGGTGGCGTTTTTGTCAAAACTCGCCAGAACAAAAACGCCGCGCCAAACGGAGCCTAAGTGGATCTAGATCCGAGGTTATATCAGCTCAAAATAGGATAGAACTAGTTGTTGGATGATAAACCTCACATGCACAAGTATGGAGGAGATGTCATAATGAAGAATGGCCAAGACCACCTAATGTGATCTTTCTATCCATATCAAAAGTCTTGTTGGAGATTACAAAAATGTTTGTATCATCTCATAGGGATGGGGTTTGTATTAGTTTATTTTATATGAATATGGGCTTGTGTTTGACCCATCCTTTGTAATGATGTGCTTGGCCTCTATATAAAGGTCATTCCTTCCATTGTAATATGATCACTTTTGAATCAATGTAATCCTCAAGTTTTTTAGCTTGTCTTCTCCCCCACCTCTCTAGTTTTTCGTTTACTTTCTTTTTAAAATGCCAACACTAGGCTCACTAATAGTGATCAAACATTCATGTTGCATTAACAAAATATAGATCAGTAGAAAACGATCATCCATAAAATTGAAGATATCACATCTACATAATGTTGATTTCCAAAGGGTTTCATGCAGATAAGAGCCGTAGTTGGATCGATGGGAGGCATGCGCTCCCAGAAGGTATGCAGTCCGCTGGGGCTTCTCATTTTCTACATTTTGAATGAACAGATAAATTTTCGTCCATAAACTTTGAAGAAATTTTGATTACGATTAATTTTCTTCAAAAAAAAACTTAAATTTATGCAAGCGAGGGCGAATAATTGTACCTTATCTACTGCAAGGGTGAAAACCTCTAGTTCTCCAGTCTTCTTTAAATGGAAACGAGTGAAGGCTTTATAATTTGCAATACGAAGGGATGAGAAGGCTTCATCAAAGTGAATGTGGAACCAATTGATGCAGATGTAGAGATAGCATCCAAATATCAGTGAGACAACAGGAGTTGACAATACCCAGAAATAAAGGAAAGTAGAAGCATAATATATGACAGATGCCCCTCGAGATAGGGACTGCATTCCCTTCTTACATATGGCTTTTCTGGTGAGAGCCATAAGCTGCAAAAGGAAATCATTTGAGGATAAGGCAAAGAAATATTCTAAAGGACATCGATTACGTAAATTACAAAACACGACCTCCGGTATGTCAAAAGCAGACATTAGGTACTTTATACATGCAGGATAGAGTCCAAATGTCCACTTCTCCATGCGATCTCGTAGCCCAGATGGATCTGGAAAGTGCTCAATTTCCATGGATCGATACCATTCATAAAGCGTGTGGTAACCTGAGAAGAGGTTGATTTTTATTAAATCAACTATTAAATTTACCGAGGTGTAAAATAAAAAAAACTATGGTATCAAAAACAAACGTATTGCAATGTAGCATTGTAAATAAATCACAACATGCGAGCAAATCAAAGTACCTGAAGTAGCTAACAAGTGATTACGGATACATATCTCGATACCCATTTCCAGTAGCATCATTAAAACAAGGGCTGCAGCTATATGTGCTGAAATATGAAGCAATCCAATAACAACACGACTTTTCCACGAAAGCTTTGTGGGAATAAATGAATATGATAGCAATATCAACAGCAAAGTTCCAGCTGAAGACACATAGGAATGTTCTATCATGTACTTAAAAGCGCTCCACATTGCAATGACGAAGCTCTTGAGGCGACCAGACCAAGAATCATCATGAAGGATTTTAAATACACCACACTGAAATGAAAAGGCTAGTGTTAGCCTTCTTTCATCCAATTCGGTAAAGAAAAGATCAAAAGCAGCTCCAAGAGCCAAGCACTAATACAAGGCTATTAAAGAATTGGAGGGTTGCAAATGCAATTTAGAGGTACAATGATTTTAGGGATTAAGGATGTTCGAACATTTTAGATTTACTGATATCATAATAAACCAAAAAACACTAAATTATATCAATTTGTTGTTGACCTGCTTAGGGTTAATACTGAGCATAACACAACAACAAAATTCATGGAATCAAAATTGAGACAAACTTATTATAGTTATGTCAATTCTTTTTGTTTTCACCGATCAAGTTAATCCGAAATGTTAAAAAAGCTATAATAACAAAATAGACATGCCTAAATTTTTGTGAGACATCGCTGGGTATAGAATGAATGTATCAGGGATAAGACAAGAGTGGCACCAATTGCAGAGAAGATGCGAGAAGCTCGACTAAGATGGTTTGGACACGTACAAAGGAGAACATTAGAGGGAGCTGTTAGGCGTTGTGAGAGTTTAGTGACTAGACATGTTAAGTGGGGGATGGGTAGACCAATAAAGACTTGGAATGAGACTATAAGGAAAGACATGATGTACTTAGGCATTAGAGAGATTATGACTAAAGATAGGGCACAATGGCGACAAAGGATCCATATAGCCGACCCCACTATAGTGGGATAAAGGTTTGAGTGTTGTTGTTGTTGTATCGTTGGGTATATATATGGGCTTGTGTTTTATGCCAGTAACAGGGAATTGCCTATACAATTTTGAAGCCAATAAACCAAATCATATTCTTAAAAAACTTATAAAATCTTATCAAAGAAATTAATACAGTGGAAATAGAAAAAAAATCTATAAAAGCTTAATCAAACAATAATAGATAGGAAAAGGATATTTTTTTCTTAGAAGCAAACCTGAGGAAACATGGAAAATACAATTATGAAGTATATGAAACCACCAATGACATCAAATTGCCAATTCTTCCTCCTGAACTTCAAAATGTTTCCAAGTGCTATCTGCAAATGTAATTTTGCCAAATCGAATGGATAAAAACGATGAATAAATAAAAATACAAAAAGTGAAGTGAATGAAAATATGAAAAATTTGTGAGCTGAGCTAATCAAATAATTTAAAGAAAAAGGGGAAAGAGACATAAGCAACTTACCCTACTAGAATCCTCATATGAAGGATAAGTAGCCTTGCATTCATAAGAATTGCCATAAAATTTGTTGAAGTTTCTGAAGACATGTGTAGGGTGCAAAAAGGCCCCACCACAACCATTAACAAGTAGATGTTCTGCATACACAGGCTGATCTGAAGGGACACAAGAATGGCGCATATAATGGTGCAAATCTCCAGCCATACGAAGCCTACATCTTCCCTTCATGTAATCGCGTATTAAATGAGAGACATTTTTACCGGTATCATCATTCCAATACCAATTGAGAAGCCAAGTTGGTTCATGTGTTATCACAATAATAGAGTCATTGTCCCCAACCTGCAAAACATTTCCATGAATCTAAGCAATGTGTGTGTGTGTGGGGGGGGGGGGGGGGGGGGGGGGGGGGGGGGTATGGTGATTTAACATTAGAAGTGTCAATGAAAGAAAGAACATACATTAAATATGAAAATAAATTGAAGTGCAAAAGCTCAAACCCTACAAAAAGTCAAGTGATTTAGGACTTCATTTATTATTTTGTTTATTCTTTGACTTGAAAGGCTCTGTTGTTCAATGCACCGGAGATGGATAAAACATAGCTCTTCAAGAAATGGGATATCAAGAAAACTACAAAATAGAAAATCAACGGTTTATTGCTGAAGCTTAAAGGCATGCACATTTAACCCTAGGCTCCGTTCGTTTAGCAGGAAATGAGATGCAGGAATTGGAATTGAAGTCAATTCTGATTCCCGCAGGAATTGGAATTGACTTCAATTCCAATTCTGCTGTTCGGCTAACTGCAGGAATTCTGTCATCAGAATTGGAATTGGTAATTCCGCTGTTCGGCTGTATGTCAGAATTCAATGGACGGAGTTGAAATTTAAAATTTATAAAATTAAAATTAAATTTTAAACATGATTAAAATATCAGAATTAAAATATAAGTCTGCATTAACATCATACAAAACATAAGTCCACCGCATAAAAAAAGTCCACAGCATACAAAACATAAGTTCAGATATAATCAATCGAGTAAATGTAAGCGGAGCCAGGTCCTCCTAATTGGCACCGGCAAAGCGATGAACACATCGCTCTTCGTGTCGTCAACACTCAGCATATCGATAGCCTGTATGACCTCTGCCTCAGTCAGATCTGTAATAGCTGCAATGGCCGCATATATCCTGTCTGCCTTTGAGATCGGAGGCGGTGGCTGGGAAGGCAAACTGTTTTCATGCTCCATGTTCCTCGCTATTGAAGTAATAGCATCCGCAATAACATCTACCGCAGATGTCTTCTTCTTCTTCTGGGGATGTGGCTCGACCTCCTCAACCACATTGTCTTCCACCGAATCATCAATGTGGATCTCGTTCATTGACTCCGTTGCAGTAGCAGCATGAGCTCCAGTAGCTCTATCAACCCCACATATCATAGCTAAGTCGCCCCAATTCACGATCACTTTGCCCCGATAATGTTTTACTGTCGGGTGTGCCTACAAGTTTAGTTTAAATTAGACTTGTAAATTTTCAAAATTTCTAAACATGCAAGTAATTGTCAAATTAAAATATTACCTGAACATAGTTGGCCCAGACATCTTCACTGTCTACCTTCACCACATTGCGCTCCCAATCCCAGCCAAATCCACTAGTATCTAGCATTGCTGATATCTCTTGGTAGTACTTATTCCATGTTTTTATTCGAGCCATTATCTTCTCCTTACTTATTTCGACGTTGCAATCCTCCTTTAATGCTTGAATTGCCGCTGTGTAGACAACACTTTTCCATCCACTAGCCGCCTTGTTTCCCAAACTCTGTTGTTCGAGGAGAGCCGTGGATAAAGCACAGTCCATTTGTGATGTCCAGGGAACATAAGATCGTTCACTAGCTTTGACACCTTTTCCTTTGCTTTTATCCATCTACTGTCTGCACTTTAGTCATGCATAGAATAAAATAAATTGAAGTGCCTACAGTAATCATTAAAATTACACCATATTTGTGTTGTACGATATCATATTAGAAACAAAAATATGATTTAAGAAACATCAAAAAACAACAAAAAGAACGATATGATTTAAGAAAATATCAAAATATATTTTAAGTTGCACGATACTCATATCCCACGGCGAGCACGATACTCATTAAACATGTTTATAGCCATAGTATCTCTAAATGTGCTCCACTCGGGTGTTGCTTGAACTGCACCAACTGCGTCCACGTACTCAAAACTTTCCGAACTTGCATCTTGCGCTAATATCTCAGCATCTACTTCGGCAAGTAATCTAGCATGATTTTTTAGTCTCCTCTCTATGAGAAAATTATGTAGAATGCAACATGCGTTTATAATCTGAACCTGTTTAAAATTATAAGCAATTTAAATCTCAATAGTAATTAAATTATAATTAAGCATACAATGTAATAGTCATTTACCTGTACTTTGATATCAAAGAAAGATGGTCCACGCAAAATTGCCCACCGTTTTTTAAGGAGTCCGAATGTCCTCTCAATAACATTTCTGTCCTTAGAGTGTCGAAGATTAAACAATTCTTTGTAATTGGTGGGATTATTGCCCTGTGCGGACCACTCTTTTAGATGATATCTAGTTGACCTATATGGAGCAAGATATCCTGGACCGTTGGTGTATCCAGCATCCACAAGATAGTATTTTCCTACTGGCACCTCGAAACGATCTGTCCTTTCAAGTGCATTACGTAACACTCTAGAGTCCGATGATGACCCTTCCCATCCAGGCAATACGTACAAAAACTTCATATTTGAATCACATACGCCCATGACATTTGTTGTAATAGCTTGTTTCCTGTTCCGATACCTACCCTGTTCTTTAACTGGCACTGTTACTTCAATATGAGTGCCATCAATTGCACCAATGCAGTCCTATAAGATAATACACAAATTAATTTACGCATACTACCTAAACACAAACTTTTACAATAATAAAAATGCTTACAGGAAAATGACGCCATCTTTGTGTTGTTGTTGCATTAGGGAGCTTTATAAACTCAGGCCCTAACTTCAGAATTGCCCACAACACCTTGTTGAAATGACGGCTGATTGTATCAATTGAACGAAGATATGTGCCACCAACAACCCGGAATTTCTTATTGTGAGCTAAGACATATAAAAATATACTAACTGACTCTCTAACTGCAACATACTGGGTGTCTCTTAATAGTCTACGACCGATTAGAATGTTACATAATGTTTCAAAAGAGCTTTTATTCATACGCAGTTGATTAAAACAGTTGACATCTGTTCCACTATATAATCGAGCAAACAACGTCCTCCTTAAAGTAGTCTTAGCATCGGCCTCTATAATAAGATCTCTTGAAATCCTGGGTTTCATCAAAACTACAGTGGTCGTAGCAAGAGCCGCTGCCACTGCTCTTCTCCTACGTCTACGACGCTTCTTTAGTTCATCCATCTACATATAAACAAATATGCAACAAATATTCAAGCAGTTTTATAAGCCATGTAAATTCAGAGGGGCTCACACATACACAAACACACACATTCATACACAAACACACACCACACACCACACAAAAAAAAATACACACACCACATTCACATTCATACAAACACACACACACCACACACATTAAAAAAAATACACACACTACACACATACACATTCATACCCACACACACCACACACAGACACATTCACACACACATTCATACCCACACACACCACATACACACACACACACATACATACACACAGACACATACACACACACCACACACACATTCATACACACACACACACCACATACACACACACCACACATAAAAAAAACACCACACAATTACACAAATACACATTCATACACACACACCACACACAAAAAAACAAACACCACACAAATACACATTCAAACACACACACACCACACACATACACTTTCACATGCACACACACCACCACATACACATTCAAACACACACACACCACACACATACACATTCATACACACACACATACACACATACACACACACACCACACATAAAAAAAACACCACACAAATACACATTCATACACACACACACCACACACAAAAAAACAAACACCACACAAATACACATTCAAACACACACATATCACACACATACACTTTCATTTGCACACAAACCACCACATACACATTCAAACACACACACACACACCACACACATACACATTCATACACACACACACACCAAACACATAAAAAAATACACACACACCACACACATACACATTCATACCCACACACACTACATACAACACCACCACATACACATTCATACACACACACACCACACAAAAATACAAACACCACACAAATACACATTCAAACACACACACACACACACACCACACACATACACTTTCATATGCACACACACCACCACATACACATTCAAACACACACACACCACACACATACACATTCATACACACACACACATACACACATACACACACACACCACACACATAAAAAAAACACCACACAAATACACATTCATACACACACACACCACACACAAAAAAACAAATACCACACAAATACACATTCAAACACACACATATCACACACATACACTTTCATTTGCACACAAACCACCACATACACATTCAAACACACACACACACACCACACACATACACATTCATACACACACACACCCCAAACACATAAAAAATACACACACACCACACACATACACATTCATACCCACACACACTACATACAACACAACACACATACACATTCATACACACACACACCACACAAAAATACAAACACCACACAAATACACATTCAAACACACACACACACACACCACACACATACACTTTCATATGCACACACACCACCACATACACATTCAAACACACACACACCACACACATACACATTCATACACACACACACACACCAAACACATAAAAAAATACACACACACCACACACATACACATTCATACCCACACACACCACATACAACACAACACACATACACATTCATACACACACACACCACACATAAAAAAAATACACACACACCACACACATACACATTCATACACACACACCACACACATACACATTCATACACACACACACCACATACACATTCTACCTGAGCATAAGACCCTAAACCACATTCTACCTGAGCACAAGCATTGAAAAAAAATCTATGATGGAGATAAAAAATGCGTATGGGGGCAAAAATGAAGCCATGAAGAAATCGATGATGAATGAGATAAAACCTGCATACACACACCACACCAAGAACAAATCCATGAACAACACATAAGCTCTAGGGCAAAAATGAAGCCAAAAAATATTTACCTGCTGCCGGCGAGGAAGGTCGACGACGGAAAAAGGAGGCGCAAGCAGCGTATGAAGACGAGGACGAGCGGTGCTGGAATCGCGGACGAAGACGAGGACGAGCGGCGCTGGAATCGCGGAAGAAGATGAGGACGAGCGGCGCTGGAATCGCGGAAGAAGACGAGGACGGGCGCTGGAATCGCTGAAGAAGACGAGGACGCAGTGCGGGAATCGCGAATGAAGAGGTCGGGAGGTCGGAAATGAAGCTCACGGAAAGTAACCTACATCTAATATCGATGGGAATTCATACCAATTCCGATTCCGCCTTCTTTTTAGGGCCGCCGAACAGCATAAATTGGAATTGGCAAATGAATTCCAATTCCAAACCCCCAATTCCGATGATCCGAACGGGCCCTAAGAGAATGCATGTTTTAGGTGTTATTATATTATACCTCAAAAGAGAATTACAGAGAAAACAGCGAGGATCAACTTGAGATGCCTACGGCTTTGGGGATGGTGCTGGAAGGAGCTGCAAGGATTCTGATCAGAGCGTTGTAGTTGTACACAAAAAGATCAAGTCTGGAGCGGCCTGGTGTCCGGCCCGACCAGGCCCTTAAGGGCCTGGCAGCCTTATGGTAGCTGGGCCGCTTGCCAGCTGTAAAGCTAGGCACCCGCCCATCACTAAATGTGGGCGGCGGCCTAGCAGTTACCCTTGGGCCGCACCTATCAGGCTGGCCCAGTCAATATAACCCATGCAAGCCCGCCTTTCAAAGAGGAGCTTGAGCCCGGCTTGGGTTTGGCAAAAGCTAGGCCGAGGCCTGATTGTAATAAAACCTGGACTCAGTAAACCCAAGTTTGGGCCCAGCCCTGCAAAGCTTTTTGTGCACCCCTAGAGAGCAGTGCCCTCACTGGGCATACCCACAGCTTTATTGCTTCTTTTGATCTGAAATAAAAAGGGTGCTTGCTCCATTATGCATGCTAGTATAAAGACTACTATACCCCTGATATAACAATATCTTTTAGCATTCCTCTCTCAAGTTGAGCCTGGGAATCAATCCTATTTAACTTGAGTGCACTTTTCATAAAGGCCGTTTCACTCTATACTTCTGTAAATACAATTGCATGTCAATTCTAAGACAGAAAAAAGTGGCACTAATGATCATCAATTCACTTTTGATGAAGTTTTTGTCAACTTCAGTGTGATTAGTGCGATAAGCCGAAAATGTTTACAACTTGAGCGCACTTTTCATAAAGACCATTTCACTCTATACTTCTATAAATACAATTTCATGTCAATTCTAAGACAGAAAGAAGTCGTACTAATGATCATCAATCCACTTTTGATGAAGTTTTTGTCAACTTCAGTGTGATTAGTGTGATAAGCAGTTTACATCTTTATTGAGATAGTATAACTGGACGGCCAGCTTCAACAGAAGATTGAAATCTCTCATAAGAATCATCAACCATAAACTCTCGCATCGGTCTTTGTGCTAGTGCAATGACATTTTGTTTATTGTTTCACCAAGGTACAAGATTGCCTCCTACAAGTGAACAGTAGCTAGCGATCAAGTCTAACTAAGGGGGAAACAATACGGTCAACATTTGTATGTGTTGGTAATTGGTGTGCTTTTAGCACCAATTGGTGTGTGTTTAGTGCCCTCCTCCTTTTGTATTTAGTCTCACATCTCCAATCATGTATTTGGTTCCCCTCTTGTGTGTATATATAGGGGAGCAATGTAACCGACTTGAATATAACAAAAATAACATTTTTCCTATTTCTACTTGGTATCAGAGCTAGGTTCGATAAACGATTCCTCGAGCCCGTACATCTCATCAAAAACTTGCTCGGATCAATCCCGCCGACGAAGCCCCTGAGTCTAGCGAGCTCTCTCCAGCGAGGAAAACTTGGTGTGGCGATTTGGGATTGCAGTACGGGCGAGGAGCGACAAGGAGCATCGGGCGGCTCTTCACGCGGCACTGCGCGTGAGATTGAAGCGGCAAGGAGCTTCTGTGGCAATGCGCGTGAGATCGGAGCGGCACAACGCGTGAGATCGGAGCGGCAAGGAGCTTCCGCGGCACTGCGCGTGAGATCGGAGCGGTTCTTCACGCGGCATTGCGTGTAAGATCGGTGCGAGCGCGACACTGCCCGTTAGATCGTGCGGCTCTTCACGCGACACTGCGTGTAAGATCGGTGCGGGCGAGAAGCGCAACACTGTGGGTTTCTGCGGGAACGGCACTGCGGGTTAATCCATTGCGGCACCGGGAGGATCGAAACAAACAAAGCCTAAATAAGCGGTGCGGATAAAAATTGTTGTAGTGGGGTTGGTGGCCGATCATCATTTGCGTGGAATAAAATTTCGTTGTATCTGTGGTTGCTTGGTGCAACCATTCCGGTTGGTTATTCTTCATGGAGAAGTTGGTTGCCAAGATGGAAGAGACAGACTTAAAGGTGTTCTTTGAGTTTTTACGGATGTCCAAAGGCGAGGGATCAGCTCAGTCGCTGCCGCCTCCAGTGAAGCTGGATCTTCCCCCTGTGGAGTTGAAACTTGATGGATCAACTACATACTTAAGTTGGTCGCGTCGGGTAAATAGCGCACTCTCCGGAAGGAACCTGGAAGGCTACCTGACTGGTGAGAAGGGGGAACCAGAGAAGGACTCTGATGGGTATAATGAGTGGAAGACTACACATTGCCTGCTACACACTTGGTGCCTAAACTCGATGGTCGCGTCTATCGTTGTCACGGTGAATGGCATATAAACCGTGCGTGATGTTTGGGGGAAGTTGCAGAGGATCTATGCAGGAGTCGACAACAACATGATGGTGTTTCAAATCGAGAGGGAAATGGAAACGGTAATACAGGGAGATCGGTTGATTCAGGAGTATGTCGCAGATCTAGAGCGAATGTGGGCAGACTATGATCATTTCTAACCAGCCGCATGTTGCAAAGATTCTGAGTGCACGAAAGGGGAGCGAGAAGCTCAGAGACGGACTATGCACTTTATGAGGGGGTTGAACCCGACATTTGAGCCAAGGTGTGCAATGCTGCCAGCTCAGCCGAAAATTCCGTCCCTAAATGAGACAATCTCAGTTATGATGCAGGAGGAGAGCAAGATTAGGCTTCAGTCTGGTGCAACTGTCCTTTCAGGGCTGAAATCGGCACTAGTGGTCACCAATTCAGGGCACATTGGATACAAGGGTGAGACACGACAGTGTTTCAATTGTGGTGAGATAGGTCATCTACGACATGCTTGCCCCAAACCACCAAGGGAGCGTAATGCTGGTGGACAGGGAAAGTTTGGGAGTCGTGGTCGCAGACGTGGAGGTCGTAGGGGTGGTAGAAGACGAGCCTACTAGGCAAATTTGATGATAGCAGAGGGAGAGACAGAAGGGAGCATGGTTGTTATGGGTTACTCAGAGTAGCAGTAGATTTTGGATGCTTACTGCAGCTGATGCGGAGGAAGCAGAAGGGTATGATTGATGACGCACTCACTTCAGTTTCATCAAGGGGTAACGTTGCCTCTTTTGCTTACTTAACCGCAGGTACTTGTGATACACTTGCCCTCGCATCTATACCCACCACTAGATCAACAGATTGGATTGTCGATTCAGGCGCTTCTCGACATGTCACTGTGGATGCTAGGGAATTATGTTCATATGCTCCCCTAGCCGTCCCAGAGTGCATTCAGACTGCGGATGACACAGCTCATCCAGTAGTTGGTAAAGGTGTTGCGCAATGTACCAACATGTTGACACTGTCCAATGTTTTGCATGCTCCTTCCTTTTCTATGAATTTTTATCCATTAGTGTCATTATATCCCAACTAAAATGTGTTGTTTTGCTTGATATCCCGAAGGTGATCTTACAGGAGAAGGAGACTGGCAGGAGACATAGGACTGACACATGTCATAGTGGCTTACGGTACCTGGACAGGGAAAGTATGGGCTCAGCTCTTTCAACCATTATAGAGGGTGCTACAAGAGATGAGAGGAGCATGGAGGGCTAGCTACTAGTTCATCATCGGCGTTTGGGTCACCCTTCTTTTACTGTTTTGATTCAGATGTATCCCTGATGATTGGTATTTTAGTCATCGTTTTAGGCGAATATCTTATTATATATTTAAATAAATTAGCACATTGGTTCGTTGTTTTTATAAATTTTCGTAAAAATATTATTTTATGTTCAAATCATATAGATATTTTTATTTTGTAGGATTACGGCAGGCCTGGGGGAATTTATGTGCAATGTCCCGTTGTCGCGTCCAAGGTTCATATGCAAGTCAAATTCATCGACGTGGAGCTCGGCCGGATATTTTCAATGTTGCTCCGGCTGCCACCTTTGCATGCATGGTGTGCTCTGCCACTTCCGCCTCCTCCAAAGTCCAGCAAGCAGGAGCTGTCGGCCACCACCCTGCAGCAACCCGTCCACCTTTGCATGGAGCTTCCGGCCACCACCCTGCAGCAAACCGTCCACCACCTTTGCATGGAGCTTCCAGCCACCACCCTGCAGCAGCCCAGCCTCCTCCATACAGCCTCCTCCGACCGAACCCTCTCTCTCCATGTCATGCAGCCACGTCGGATAGCACGAGCCCGCCGCTGCTGCCGTTTCGTCGGAAATAATGCCCGCCGTTTCGCCTGGAATAACACCCGCCGTTGCTGCCGTTTCACCCTTAGCAAGCCAGTAACGCTCCTCCTCCACAGATTCCGCCTGACATTATGCCTCCACAGTAAAACCCGGCCACCACCGCCCGTACCTACCAATGAATTCATTGTTTAGCACCTATAAAGAGGACACCTCGGGAAGGAGGAGGGAGTCATTGGGGGAAGAAAAAAAAGCTGTTAAGAATAGATTATTATGAAATATTTTGGATTTAGAGAAAAAAAAAAGAAATTCATTTTCTATTAGAATTTCATTTCTATTCCGAGGAGAGGTATTATGGTTGTTTTTCTTGACACTCAAATTTAATCGTGTACTTCTCCTCTTTCAATTTAGAATTTTCGTGTAACCTCGCACTTTTATTTCTCGTAATCCCTTTTTCTACTAGCAATAAAATTTCATTTCTATTTCACTTGAAGTATTATTCATATTTCAATTTGTTTCTTCTCACTTTCGTTCTTCTTCATGATGTCGCATTTTTATAATAATGACTTTCCCCATCTCCATGAGTAACTAAATTTTATAGTGCTCGATTGCGATGAACCAAGGATGAGATAATATTGTTATGATTTTAAGTTTGTTTTTCTCAAATTGTTGAACGCTTGCGATTTACCTTTGATCAAAAAAATTGCTATGAGGCTATATCATCGATATATAGTTTTCATATTGTTTTTCGTTCTCTGGTTAGCCGAGAGGCTCGTGAAACGAATCGATCGCTCATAGGTAAAAGGAGTAGAACGCAACCCTCGAGAGAGAACGACGTAACTCTTCTGGATTGGAGTAAAATCCAATAGCGATGTTCACAACCTAAAGCAAGTCTTAGGTAATGCAATTTGAGAGCGAGAGCTCGGTCGATGCACCTAAGCTTAGTTGAACCTAATCCTCGAAAGAGGAGTGTTCATGCTTCAGGAACCTCCACGGTCAAAGCCTTTTTAACAAGAGAATTGCATTGCTATTTTTCATTTCGTAATTTTATAAACCCGAGGTGGCTCAAGGATCGAGTACTAATTTATAAACCATCAAATTAATTCTGTTAGCATTTCTAATTTTTACTATTCGCAACCTAACTCCAAATTTCATTTGATAAGATAATAACGATTTTCAAAGTAGAGTTACTCAACCACCCCGAGTCTAATACGAGCTTGGTTTCTTTAAACCTATTCTACACTCGATACGGTACACTTGCCGTTGTCGTTTGCAGGCATAGTTTTGTGCATCAATCCCCTTTTGTTTAAGAAAGTTAATCACGAAAAACTTGTATGTGATGCGTGCGAGTTAGGAAAACATACCAGAAACTCTTATTCCAGTTCTAGTAGTATGAGTTTTTATCCATTTAAACTAGTACATTCTGATATTTGGGGACAATGCCCCACACCTACTGTGAATGGATTTCGGTATTTTGTGTCTTTTATTGAATGTTTCTCTCGTGCTACTGAATTCTAAAAGGACGGTCCGGTGCACAAAGCATCCCCGCGCAGCGAGAGTCCGGGGAAGGGTCCCACCACAAGGGTGAAATGTAGGCAAACCTTACCTTGCATTTTTGCAAGAGGCTGCTTCCAGGAATCGAACCCGTGACCTCAAGGTCACACAGCGACACCTTAACCGGAATCTATTTAATAAAAAAATAAAAACGATGTGTTTTACTTCAAAGATTTTCATAAAGGCATTCAAACTCAATATATTGCAGTGGTAAATGTGTTGAGATCTAACAATGAGACAAATTACATTAACAAGGTGTTTGGAGAGTACTTGTCGTCACAGGGAATCCAACATCAAATCACTTGTCCATACACACCAGAGCAGAATGGAGTAGCCGAACAAAAGAACAGACACCTTTTGAAAGTAACTCGGAGTATGATGATATCAATGAAGGTGCCAAAGTACTTGTGAGAAGTTGTTCTAACAACAACCTATTTGATCAATCAGATGCCCTCGCGAGTATTGGATTGGAAGTCTCCGATTGAGATGTTGCAAGGGAAGAATAGAGACATTATATCCCTCAAGACCTTTGGTTGCAAGTGCTTCGTGCAAGACAATAAACCAAATTTGGGAAAACTGGATCTAAGGGCACTGAAGTGTGTGCTTGTTGGATATTCAGCTACCCAAAATATGTGTGTTGGAGTCCAGTGGAAAGAAAATTATTCGTCGGTATGGATGTCACATTTAGAGAGCGTAAACCCATATTATTCCTCTATAATTGACTCGCCACTTGGGGACTCACTCGTTACTGACAGTATGAGGCGAGAGGGGGAGGATAGCAGTGGTTGTGAGAGGCGGATAGTGAGTAGTATCTCATGTCCTCGTGTGCAAAAGGGCGTGGAGTCAGCTATGACGCCGGTACATAAAGAGAATGAATTTGTGGATGGTGGACCTCAAGTTCAGTGGGAGCTGAGAGTGTATACACAAAGAAGACAACAGAGTGAGGCTACAATACCTACAGTACCACTTGTGGCAAGTCCTTGACTCCTACTCTAACTCCTGAAACACCTACTCCATCCACCTCAACCTCAGAATCCACAAGTGATATTATTCCTCATATCACTACTTCCACTCCCATACTGGTAAGGAGGAGTTCCCGCAGGAATGCGGGAATCTCACCTGATCAATATGACTTTACCTGTGATATTGCCCAATTTGTTTCTTACTCTCATATATCACATATACATGGAGCATTCATTGCATCTTTGAACATTGTATCTATTCCTAAGTGTTGGCAGGTTGCTAAGGAAAATCCAAAGTGGAAAGCTGCAATGCTAGGAGAACTTGAGGCATTGAAAAAGAATAAAACCTGGGATCTTGTATCGTTACTACCAAGAAAAAGGGTAGTTTTGTGCAAGTGAGTTTTCACTGTGAAACAAAACCCATAGAGTTGGGTTGAGCGCTACAAGGCTCGATTAGTAGAAAAGGGATACTGTCAGACTTATGACATCGATTACGATGAGACCTTTGCACCCGTCGCAAAGATGAGCACAGTACGGACACTGATATCCTTGGCGGAAAATGGGAGATGGAAACTACACCAGCTCGACGTGAAGAATGTCTTTCTTCATGGGGATTTATTGGAAGATGTGTACATATAGGTACCACCAGGCTTTGGCACGAAACAAATGGCAGGAAAGGTGTGTATACTCAAGAAGACTCTATATGGGCTAAAGAAGTCTCCTCGAGCATGGTTTGACAAGTTTAGAAGACTTATGGTTAACATGGGATATCAACAGACCAATGTTGATCATACAGTGTTCTTTATGCGACGTGGAGTTCACACTACAATGCTCGTTGTGTATGTGGACGACATGATTATTACTGGTAATGATAAAGGCGAAATTGCTGAGCTGAAGATCAGATTGGGCAAGGAGTTTGAAGTAAAGGACTTGATGTCGCTAAGATACTTCCTTGGGATTGAGTTAGCTCGTGGTGCAGATGGGATCATCCTATCCCAACAGAAATATGTGTTAGATCTGCTCAAAGAGACAGGTATGCTGGGGTACAGGCCTGCAGTTGCTCATATTTATCAGAAGTCCAAGCACAGTACTGAGGCAGAAGAGTAAATTAATAGAGAGAGGTACCAGAGGTTGGTAGGCGCTTGATATATCTGCACCCGTCCCAACATATTTTTTCCCGTAAGTGTGGTGGCCCGCTATATCACATATGCATGATCTTAGGATGGGTCATATGGATGTCGTATACCAGATTCTTAGGTACTTGAAGAGTGCACCAGGAAAAGGGTCGATCTTCCGAAAGAAATGTCATTTAAACATTGAAGGCTATTGTGGTTCTGACTGGGCTAGTTGTGTTGATGACAGGAGGTCCACGACAGGATATTACATGTTTGTAGGGGGCAATCTAGTCTCCTGGAGGAGCAAGAAGCAGACTGTAGTTGCGAGATCTACAGCTGAGGCAGAGTACATGGCAATGGCCTTAGGTGTGAGGGAGATGCTATGGTTGAAAGCCCTGCTGGTTGAACTCAAGACAGATCAAGGAGGGCAAATGACAATGAGCTGTGATAGCAAGTCAGCTATTAACATTGCAAATAATCCCGTCCAACATGACAGAACCAAACATATAGAAATCGACATATTCTTTATCAAAGAGAAGTTGGATAGTATGATACTGAAGCTTGGACATGTTAAAAAAGACCAAGTTGTTGATTGTCTAACTAAAGGACTTAGCTCACTGGATTTATCGAGGTTGTGTGGCAAGATGGGCTTAGTGGATATCTTTCGCCCTCCTTGAGGGGGGTGTTGGTAATTTGTTACGATTAGGAAGGAAGAACGAGACAAGATTGCATTAATCAAGAACACGGATACAATCCGGAGTGAACTCCGGCCAAGATCAAGGAGGCTGGGTCCTCCTATGATCCCTCTCTCAAATGAGAGCCCAAAACCTAAATGATCAAAAGATCTCTTCTACTCCCAAACCACCTCCTTATATAGGGAGGGGGGCTCACATGACAAAACCCTAAAACAGTAAGAAGTACAATAATAATACGCGCGTACGCGTAACAATCCATCCCGCCAGAAAATCAACCTTGACCCCAAGGTCGAAGTACCGCCCGCCATCTAGTAGTAATGTGCCCGCTGGTGGGCCGCCGCAGAGGTGCCCGGATCTCCGTCCGGCGGTACATCCGTGAGCAGAAGGGTGTCCAAGGCAGCCGCGCCGATCTCGTCCAAATCATCCCCGATGAGGGCCCAGAACTCCTTGGTCGGACAATTATGATTAGGCGAGTAGGGTTGCTTGCAGCGGTAGCACAGACCCTTGCTCCGCAAGTCATTGTACTCTTGGTTGGAAAGACGGAGAGTGGGGATATGACGGTTATTGTGTGCGCCCAAAATGGTTAGCCGAGGAGGATGAGGTGGTAGTGGTGGAGGTTTAGGCGGGGGAGGGAAAAATGGTTGGTAGGGAGGGTCCCCGGACGTTGCCATGAATTCGGCTTCCACCAGTGGGGAGAGGTTCATGGCTTGGTGGACAGTTGACGGTTGCAGGGTGCGGAAGCGGGCTCGGATATGGGGTTGTAAGCCGTGCATGAAGTAGGCCAAGTAATGGTCGGGAGGGAGACCAGGAACATGGGTGACCAACTCGATGAATGCATCAACGTACGAATCAATGGGGCCGGTCTGACGGAGTCCGCAAAGGCGTTCGATCATGGAGCCGGGGTAACGGTGATCAAACCGCTGAATGAGGGCCTCTGTAAGAGCTGTCCAAGTGAGGCCGGGAGAGGATTGGCGGAGCCAGCGGACCCAGTGGAGGGCAGAGCCCTCCATGCCGATCAAGGCCGTGCTGACCTTCTGTGGCTCCGAGATCTGCTGTAGCTCGAAGAACTGTTCGGCCCGAGCAATCCATCCTATAGGATCGGTGCCATTGAAAGAGGGGACATCCAAGGAACGAGGGCCCGGTGAGCACACCCCGGGCAGGGGGGCTGTTGCATGGAAGAGTTCCGGGGGGTCCCGAGGAGGGGCGGCGGATCCGCCACCGACGTTGCCGAGGTGGTAAGGCGGCCGGACAGGAGGGAGTCGAACTTAGCATCCATGCGTAACATGAGGGCCTGCAGCGACGCGATGGAACTGTCGTGGTCATCCAAGCGACGAAGAATGGCGGGATCGGCGGTTGGGTGAGAAGGCGTGGGATCTGGGTTGCCCATTAGACGGCGGGAACGGCGTGGCATGCACGTAAGAAACCGCAGGGGCGGAGGAGGACGCCGACTGGGGGGGTGCTAGATCGGCTGCAAGACTGCTATCCGGCGAAGGCGCTGGAGTGACGGTAGGAGCGGAGGCGGAGGGAGGCGCTGGATCGATGGCGATGGCACAGGAGGCGCTGGATCGATGACACAGGAGCGACGGTCAGAGAGGGAGGAGGCGTTGGATCGATGGCAGTAGCGGAAGCGGAAAAAGGCGCGCGATCGGGGATCGGAATCGGGATCGGAAGCGGAATCGCGGATCGGAAGCGGAAGGAGGCGCGGGATCGGGACCGGCAACAGGAGCGGAAGCACGATGCGGAACGACTTTTGGCAACAGGATCAGAAGCGGAATCGCGGATCGGAAGCTGTACGTGATCGGGATCGGGGAAGGAGGCGCTGGAACGACTTCTGGCGGCGGAAACAGCGGCCGGAAGGCGGCAGGTCAGACCACTTGTTACGGTTAGAAAGGAAGAACGAGACAAGATTGCATTAATCAAGAACACGGATACAATCCGGAGTGAACTCCGGCCAAGATTAAGGAGGTTGGGTCCTCCTATGATCCCTCTCTCAAATGAGAGCCAAAAACCTAAATGATCAAAAGATCTCTTCTACTCCCAAACCACCTCCTTATTTAGGGAGGGGGGCTCACATGACAAAACCCTATAACAGTAAGAAGTACAATAATAATACGCGCGTACGCGTAACATAATTGGTGTACGTTCAGCACCAATTGGTGTGCGTTTAGCGCCCTCCTCCTTTTGTATTTAGTCTCGCATCTCCAATCATGTATTTGGTTCCCCTCTTGTGTGTATATATATGGGAACAATGTAACCAACTTGAATATAATGAAATTAACATTTTTTTCCTATTTCTACTTTATGCTTCCACATCTAACTTGGTGTAAGTAGTCTACTTTGTGGCAATTTCAATTCCCAATTGATGACGAAGGAAAACAAGATTCCCTTCACCTCGAAAGATTTCAAATATTGAGGGACCCAATGAGCAGCTTCTTGTGAAAAGTGTTAAGTATGCATAAACTAGCTTAAAATACCAATGACATAAACTATATCAGGTATAGGATGAGAGAGATAAAGGGAACTAAAAATTCAAAACATCCTCAATAAAGTCACCGTTCTCTGCTAATTTGATGGTTAGTCTCGATAGCTGACCTGATGGGCTTGCACCCTAGAATCCAAGGTTCTTCCAAGAGATCCAAGATATATTTCATATACTTTATCTATAATAAGAAAATAATTGCATGCTTCTCAATACCTTTAATGCCCAAAGAACATCTTAAAAATCAAGGTTTTAAACCTCAATTCTTTCGTTGGACAAATGATGTAGGGTAGGCTACAGGGTGCACAAAACCAAGACTTCTAGGGATGAAAGTAGACTTGACATACAAACCCAAATCTAAAAGAAATGATACTGTCGGTAACGGCGACAGAGTTATTAGAGCAATAAAATTTCAACTCACGCAAATATTTAAAAGAACAGGAACAACATTCAGTAAGCAAACGATTTACGACTTTCCTCCGCTCGGAGGATAAAGGCAAAGCGCACGGCGAATGAATCTCACCTGTAAGTAATAAGCGTATCGCAGCAAACTTTCACAAACAAGATTCCCAAGCAAAATAAAGTGTCCAATCCAATACAAAATGCTGAATAAAATATTCCAATACAACAGTCTCATCAAGTAGTGGACTGACCAAGACAATAAATAAAAACCAAAAATACTAAAATAATATATCAAAACTGTAGAAACGAAACTTGAGTGTATATTTCTCATTACTAAATACAAAGAGTACATATATATAGGAGAGAGGAGGAGAAAAATATTCCTATACAAGGTGTGGGACTAAAGAGAAGAATACATGGGCCCAAATATGGGCCCTCTATATGGGCTATTCCAACACTCCCCCGCAAGCTGGAGCGTACAAATCGTAGGATCCAAGCTTGGACAGACATTGATAGAAGAGAGTACTGGATAGGGCCTTTGTGAGGACATCCGCTACTTGTTCAGTACCTGGAACATGCTTTAACTCCAGCTTCTTGATTTGAACTTTCTCCCGGATGAAATGGCAATCAACTTCAATGTGCTTTGTTCTTTCGTGGAAGACTGGATTCTTGACAATGTGTATAGCAGCTTGACTATCACACAAGAGGAGAGCTGGTGACGGAAGTTTTACACCAAGGTCAGTCAGGAGGCTCTCGAGCCATGTGAGCTCAGAGACCACAGATGTCATTGCCCGGTATTCTGCTTCAGCTGAGGATCTCGCAACCACAGCTTGCTTCTTACTTCGCCAGGTAATCAGGTGTCCTACAAAGTACGTGCAGAAGCCACTTGTTGACCGTCGATCGTCCAGGGACCCAACATAGTCAGCATCAGAGTATGCCACCAACCTTGGAGTTGACGATGATGTTTTATAAACCAGTCCCTGACCAGGAGCTGTTTTGAGATACCTAAGGATCCTTTCGACGGCCTGAAGATGAGATTTTCGAGGAGAGTGCATGTATCTGCTGACCATACTCACGGCAGAGGATATATCAGGTCTTGTTATCGTTAGGTAAATTAATTTTCCAACAAGACGACGATAGTATTCTGGGTTTTGTAGTTGCAGGTCTGAGTCGGAAGCTTGAGCACATAGTTTGTGATTGACATCCATTGGAGTGTTCGTTGGTTTGCAGCCTGAGTATCCTGCATCATGAAGGAGATCGAGACAGTACTTTCGCTGAGAGAGGACAAGGCCATCTGGTCTTCTGGCGACCTCCAGACCCAGGAAGTAGTGAAGGTGACCCAGATCCTTTGTCTGAAATACAGAGCTAAGATGTTGTTTGACCATCTGTATTCCTTTGACATCATCTCCAGTAATTATGATGTCATCCACATAAACCAGAAGAATCACTGTTCCCGTCGCTTGTTTACGAGTGAACAAAGAGAAGTCTGCCGAGCTCCGAGTAAAGCCAATCTCCCGAAGAGCCTTGCTGAACTTGTCGAACCAGTTGCGAGGTGATTGTTTGAGGCCATAAAGAGACTGTAATAGACGGCAGACCAGAGGAGACTCCCCCGTGGTCTCAAACCCGGGAGGTTGCTCCATGAAAACAGTTTCATGGAGATCGCCGTTAAGAAATACATTCTTAACATCCAGCTGAAATAATGGCCACTGACGATGCACGGCTACGGAGATGAGAACACGAACAGTGTTGAGTTTAGCCACCGGAGAGAACGTCTCGTCATAGTCGATTCCATGTTGTTGAGTGTAGCCACGAGCAACCAAGCGAGCTTTCAGCCGGTCAATGGTTCCATCAGGAGCATGTTTGATAACAAAAACCCATTTACACCCAACAGGTTTCTGTCCTGGAGGTCGGGGTACCAAAGTCCAAGTCTTGTTGGCCCAAAGAGCAGTCATTTCTTCCTCCATGGCAGCGCGCCACCCAGGATGTTGTAGAGCCTCCTGCACAGAGTTAGGAATAGCAATTGTGGACAAGGAGGTAGCCAGTGTCTGGAGTTGGGGAGAGAGACGATGGAGGGACACATAGTTCGCCATCGGATGAGCGGTTGAGTCTGTTACCTGATCAGCCAGACGCTGAGTACCTGAGGCCGAGGCCGACTGCGTAGGGGCAACGGGAGTGGGAGGGCGGCGAGAGTAGACATGGATGAGAGGTGGCTTGGAGGGGGCAGGAGCAGAACTCGGTGAAGGAAGAGCCGATGTGTGTACGGGAATGATAGGTCGGATGATAGGCAGTGGGGTAGGTATTGGTGTTGGTGTGGATACTGGAGCAGAGAAGAAGGGTTGATCCTCCCGGAAGGTAACATCCGGCGACACAGAGACTTTGCGAGTAGTAGGAGAATAACAAACGTAGCCCTTCTGGGTACGGGAGTAGCCAACAAAAATTTGCTTGGCTGCCCGGGGGTCCAGCTTGTCCGTAGACGGTCCCAGGATATGAACGTAGCACGTACATCCGAAGATTCGAGGTGTGAGGGGAAAGGCCCGAGTAGAGGGAAAGAGAAGGCTGAAAGGTGTGGCATTGTTGAGGACAGAGGATGGAAGACGGTTAATAAGAAAGCAGGTCGTGGAGACCGCAAAGTTCCAATAGGTTTTGGGGACGTTCATGTGCAGCATGAGAGAGCGGGCAACATCAAGCAAGTGTCGGTTCTTCCGTTCAGCCACACCATTTTGTTGTGGGGTGTAGGGACATGAAGTCTGGTGGATAATGCCAAATTCAGAGCATAACTTGGCAAACTCGTTGCCTGTGTATTCACGAGCATTGTCGGTTCGTAGAGTTTTGAGGGTGGTGGAGAATTGTGTGCGAGTTTCAAGGATAAACGCCCGAAAGATACGAGGGAGCTCCGAGCGATCGCGAAGTAAGTATAACCAAGTAACCCGTGAGTAGTCATCAATAAACGTAAGAAAGTATCGAAACCCAGAAATACTCGTAGTTTTATAAGGTCCCCATATATCAGAATGTACGATATCAAAAGGAGCAGAGCTCCGAGTACAATGTGCGGGAAAAGAAGAACGGGGCTATTTGCCCAAAATACACGAATCACATTTAAAAGCAGGAAAAGATACATCAGGAAGTGCCTTCTGGAGGACTGGAATGGGAGCATGTCCAAGACGCTGATGCCACTCAGCAGAGGAGACCGAGGAGAGGATATTTGGAGAGTCATCGAGAAGGTAGAGCCCGTTACGCAGTCGCCCCTTACCAATGGTAGTCCGCGTCCGCCGATCCTGTATCAGAAAAGAAGAGGATGTAAAAGTTAGGGAGCAATCCAAGTCCGAAGTAAGACGGCTAACAGAAAGTAAATTGAACGGGGATCCCGGAACATGAAGAGCCGAACGGAGAGAGATGGAGGGGCTAAGAGATAGGTCCGCCGAGCCGGAGACCGGAACCGTCTCCCCATTGGCAACAGTGATACACTTCGGATGAGGAGCATTCAAATACTCTGGTGGTTGTCGCGAGGTGATATGATGAGTAGCACCAGAGTCCACTATCCAGCGTGGACTTGTTGAGAGACAGGTTATACCTGAATTGGAGACGGAGGCAACGGAGGCAGGTGGGGACATCATCCCTTGAAGCTGTTGGAACTGTAGGCGGAGAGCGTCAAGATCGGCGCGGGAGACCGAGGAGCTGTCATCAGCAACAGCGACAGTCGGACGAGGAGGATTCCCAGGCTTCCGATAGCAGGTCGTCTCGAAGTGGCCATCTCGCCCACAGAATGAACATTTTGGTCGAGACCGACCGCCACGTCCCCTTCCCCGAGAGGCAAACCGTCCACCACGAGCTGAAGGAGGCACAAAGAGTAAGGGAGCAGGAGTGTGCTGGAGAAGGGCCGGTGATGGAAGAGGAGGAGCCGTCATAGGTGCTGAGGTTTTGAGGAGCATGGAGCACACATCGGAGAGGGAAGGAGTGATGGCTGAGGCCAGAACCTGATTACGGATGCTTTGTAGGTGTGGCGGAACACGAGCCATGATCATAGCAATGATGACAGCTTCCTTCTGAGCTCGTTGAACTGCGTGATCATTGGTGGACGGTTGATGCTGGATCCATGCCTCGGCAAGAGTCTTGGTGCGAGCAACGAAGTAGATCATGTCAGTAGCCACAGCCGTATCTAAAGCCTGGAGATCTGTGATGATGTCGTATAGATGTTGAAGGCTGTCCTTGCCCGAGTATAGAGAGTGGAGCTCATCCCACATTGCTTTAGCAGTCTCGTGATACATCACCATCTGGTATGACTCTCCATCCATCGAGTTGAGGAGCCAAGTCTGAACTCGGTCGTCATTACGGAGCCAGGTGTCCGTAGCAGGGACTGGAGGCCCTTGGGTGAGATGACCCAGAAGTCCCTTTGACTGAAGGACGCGCCGGACCGAGTGAACCCATTGGATGAAGTTCCCTTTCCCGGAGAGGGAGATGGTGGTGATTCGCAGCTCATCACGAAGTTCGGGGGGCTGACCCAGGTTGTCAGGCTGAGGTGGAGCATGCACCGTGGTGGAGTCAACGGAAGATCCCATTAAACGATAGAGATGGGGCGAGCGGGCTGCTGGAAGTAGTCCGGGTGAGCTTCGGACTGGGGAAGGCCGGGCGAGCTGCTTACGAGACCTCTTGGGCGACCTGGCAGTGAAAAGGGAAGTCGACCGAGAAGCAGGTCGCTGGAGGAGACCGCTGGAGACGGGCTGCGAGCTGGGAGTATGAGATCGCTGCGAGTAGAAGATCGCAGGAGACGGGATGGCGAGCTGCGAGTGTGAGATCGCAGGAGATCGCAGCGTGCAGAGGATGAGACCGCTGCGGGCTGGGGAGAGATTGCTGTGGGCTGGGGAGAGCACCAAGACTTGCCAAGATTGCTGCGGGCTGCGGTCTGGGGAGAGCACGCGGCAGGCTGGGGAGAGCACCAATAAGTACCAAAAACACCAAATCGCGAGCGGGCTAGAGATCGCAGATCGTGAGAAGGCAGATCGCGTGCAGCGAGTTGAGGAGCAATAGGAGCCCGACAGTCAGAGACCGCGGGGAAGAGGCTGGCAGCAAGCTGAGGTCGCACGGCTAGAGGCAGACCGCACGAGAGATCGCAGAAAAAGGAGGAGAGAGTGCTCAAGACCGCTGGGGAGACCGTTTCTTCAGACCATGCGAGCAGGAGGAGCGCGCGGTAGCAGGGCGCAGAGATCGAGCGAGGATGCCACGCGAGTAGCAGAGGAGATCGCTCCCGCAGCAGACCGCGTGAGCAGGAGCGCGCGGAGAGACGAAGGCAGCAAGCGGGGCCCACTTGGCAGACGGCAAAGGCTATAAAAGAGTTACGAAGAGGAGGAGAGGTGGAGGCCACGGGAGAGAGATGAGCAGGCGGTCAAAAAAAATGGAGATCGCAGAGGAAGGTTGCGGTTAGAGGGGGCAGGCGAGCCAGCAGGTCGCAGACCGTGATATTGAGACCGCAAGTTTGGATCGTATGCTCTGATACCATGTAGAAACGAAACTTGAGTGTATATTTCTCATTACTAAATACAAAGAGGAGTACATATATATAAGAGAGAGGAGGAGAAAAATATTCCTATACAAGGTGTGGGACTAAAGAGAAGAATACATGGGCCCAAATATGGGCCCTCTATATGGGTTATTCCAACAAAAACGATTCGCGACGAGGATCCGGACGCAACCACGGAGTCGGATCAACGATCCGATCAAGTCCTCCTGTGCAAGTACAAGAACGAGGGTCCCGCCTTGCGGCGAACCCATCCTGGTGCATGATCTGATGGATCCCCATCAACAAACCTTCAAGAGAGATACTGACGTAGGATGAATGTAGTGAGTATAATCGTGCCCTAAGGAACTCTAACGAATAGGTGCTTATGGAGTGTCGTAAAAATCTAGAATGATGTAATGCATAAGCAATTGTCCAACAATTAATTAGCAATAAATTCTGAATTTAATAAAGGAATTCGCAAACAACCACAATTGATATTAGAGTATTAAATAAACGAGCAATTGTAACTCGAATCAAAGTTAAGAATGTTTCAACTAAATGGTAACTAAATAACCCTTTCAAGTAGAACAATAAATGGGCAAACTAGTACAAATTAATATCACAAATGATATGTTGTTCACCAAATATTCAACAATAAGTATTAAAGACTTCACACAAGAACTTGCATAGGCAATCAGAGCACGGAAAGGTAGAATGAGGCTGATTCCGTGGGATGTCCAGCGGCACCACTTGGATCGGTGCTGTTTTTGGAGCAGGGAAATATGAGGGGAAGGGGGATGGGGTTCGTAAGAAAGATGGAAGGGAGGAGACGACTGGTTAGGAGCAGATTTAAGGGAAGTAGTGATTTGGAGGTCGATAGGCTGCTGTTAGGCAGTTATGTGAGGAAAACCAAAGTTAATATGCTGGAGGGAGAGGACGAGACATCTGGAATGCAGGTCTGCAAACAGAGAATTGAATTTAGATGGAAATTTAGACAGCTTTAGTGGATATGGGGGCTGTGGACTGTTCAATTGGGTTGGGAGGAGAAATCTGAGGCCAATTGCTGCAGGATGGAGGAATTAGGAGTAGTTGTTGGGAGGGATGTGAGTATAGGAAGTGGAGCGGTGGCTATAGGAAGTGGAGCGGTGGCCACCGGGTAGTTATATGACAGTTAAGAGTGTTGGATTTTAATTATATATTCGCGCGTGTCGAGACCGATTTGTAGTGACCTAATGGATTTCGTGTCATCCTAGGGATAGACTCTACGATGGAGATACTATATAAACCATATTCCAAACTTGATAGGGTATGTAGAATGTCTTGAGCTAGAGCCACTCAAGATACATTCCGCTAGGGTTCGCTCCCGTCGCGCCGCTCTCATTTTTTTCTGCGCTCATTTGCTGCCGCCAGAAAAAGGATCGTGTCTCCCGCTCTCCTTCTCATTTTCTCGCCCGCTCTCCTTCTCGTCTTCTCGTTTTCTCGCTCACGTTCTTCGGTGTTGCACGAACGAAGGACCAAGCCGTTAGTGTCTCCCGCAGTCGATCGGAGGAAATACTTCCCGGAATTTTTCTCGCTATCGTCTTGATCGAAGGAAATAGTCGTCGTTGCTCTGTCATTTTTTCTGCTGAGCAGGTCCGAGTCACTGGGCGGTAATGTTCTTGCTCATCGTCTTCCCCGTACGTGGATCTTCTTCCGGACGTGAAAAAAATTTCGCCGTTGGTTCTTGTTTTCACGTCGTTGGTGTCGTTCAACAATAAAAAAAGGTGGGAGTCGTCTTCATCTTCACTGAACGGAAGGTGCAACTCCAGTAGTGAAGCCACCACTTCCTGTCCTGTGCATCGGTAAACCCGGAAGGCTAGATACGGGGCAAAGACATCCCTACAGATATCAAGATCACTGCAGATCTATATCTCATGCGATCACTGTTGCTCATTGGATCTTGTTTGTCGATCTCTACAGCCGTCAGAATCCTTTGTTGTCACCGGATTTCACTGCTCGTAGGGAGGGTATCCTACAGCTGAGATCATCGCTGAATCTCTTGTTCGCCGCTGAGATCGTCGTTGAATCTCTTCTTCGCCGTTGAGATCGTCGCTGAAATCGCCGTTGGTTGAGCCAAGCATTGTTTTTGCGAGTTTTGCCGCGAAATCTCTTGGTCGAGCTGAGCTTAGCTGTGGAGTTTTTGTTGCTCGGATCTAGTCTTCGGCATCTGTGTTCAAACGGAGATGAGCAAAAACACATTTTCTGGATTGGATCTGAAGTGACTAGACCGACTTCGTCCGGATCAAGTGATCTCATTTCAGTTTTCTGTCTAAGATTAAATCAAGATGTCGAAGCGAAGTGCCTACGACATAGTCAAATTGCGGTCTTTTGATGCCACTGACTTCCACGGTTGGAAACTGCATGTCCAACTGGGAATGAAAGAACGTGAAATCTTCTACACCATTCTTAGTGATTTCGCCACGACTCGTGAAGAAGTGAACGAATATCAGTGGAGCAAAGACGAGGATTTCTGCATGGACTATCTACTGAACTCCATGAATCCTCGACTTGCCATGACCTACAGTGCGTATAAGACCGCAAAAGAGATTTGGGATCGCTTGAACGCACACTTCCAGAAGGAAGAGGGACTGTCGAAATTCTCCTCGGAGAGAAGTTTTTCAACTTCAAGTTCAATGTGAACTCGTCAGTCACTTCTCAGCTCATAGAACTGGAGAATATGCGTCACAAGCTGGAAGACGATCAGTCTGAGATGTCTGACAATCTTTTTGTGAGTCTGATTTTAAGCAAGCTGGCTCCTGAGTGGAACACTTTCAAGACTGAAATGCATAGACTGAAGGAAAGGATCGCACTAGATGAAATCAAAAGATTCATCCATATTGAGGATCAAAACATTGCAGGTAAAAGCTTGGAGCAAGTTAGTCAATCCTCACAGGTTGCCAACTTCATTTCTCGATCCGGCAAGTCTCATCAGAAACCACCGGCACCTAAAGGTGAAGCATCTGCACAGTTGCCGACCAAAAAACCTTCTTTTAAAAGAAAGAAGGGCAAGTGTCACAATTGCGGCAAGTTGGGTCACTGGGCCACAGAGTGTAAGGCTCCAAAGAAGAAGGAGGAAGCCCCACAGAATGCTACAAACATGTTGGTCGATATCTCTGATCCCAAGTCCTTTGTGGCTATGATTGGGAGTAGTCACCGCAGTGTCTTCGGAGTGGTGGTTGGACAGCGGTGCTACCTGTCACGTGACAAATGACAGAGGTCTTCTAACTGAGGTCACGAAAGTCAAGACGAAGTGGAGAACTACAATGGAGGAGAGACTGAGGTTACTCATGCTGGGACAGCGGAGCTGGTCCTCTCATCAGGTATAACTTTAACTTTAAAGCATGTTAGAGTAGTACCTAGCTTAACTAAAAATTAAATTTTCATGAGTTTGCTAGATAAGGTTGGAAAGTCCTTCACAACCCAAAACGGTAGAATAACTTTAACGGTTAATTCACATTACTTTGGTTGTGTGTATTTGATCAATGGCATGCATAGACTTAGTCTAGACAACGATAGCATTAACCAAGTGAGTTCAACCCTAATTGATCATAAGTTATTACACAATATACATGGACGTGTGAACTATAGGAAAATGTGAGATCTAGCTAAGAATCATAACATCCCCTCAGATCTATCTATTCGATTTGATAAGTGTGAGGTGTGTGCACACCTTTCAAGTCGATTTCTAGAAGCACACAACTTCTTGAATTGATACATTCCGACCTCTGTGATTTTTGGAGTTGTCACTAGAGGGGGAAGGAAATATCTCATTACATTCATAGACGATTACTCTAGATATTGTCATGTTTACTTATTGAAATCGAAAGATGAAGCATTTGAGACCTTTAAGATCTTCAAATCTCATATAGAAAACCAGTTAAACTTAAAGATGAAGAGATTTAGAAGTGATCGAGGAGGAGAATACACTGCAACTGGGTTCAAGAAATTTTGTGTATCTGATGGTATAATACTTGAAACCACGGCTCCTTACACACCACAGTCTATAGTGTTGTTGAGCGAAAAAATAGAACTTTAACAGAAATGTTGTATTTTATGTTACTCACAGCTGCCATGCCTAATTCATTTTGGGGAGAAGCAGTCCTAACTGCAAATCACATTCTGAATAGAGTGTCTCACTCAAAACTCACTTCAACTCTTTATGAGTTGTGGCACAGTCATCCTTGTAGATATAATTCTCTAAAGACTTGGGACTGTATTGCTTATGTTAGAGTACAAGACCTTAAAAGACCTAAGGTGAGACCTAGAACGACAACCTGCGTTTATCTAGGTCGTGCAGAAGATAGTGCGGTTGGTAGGTTCTAGATCTGTCCACTAATTCAGTGATAAAGTCTAGAGATGTCGTATTCTTTGAAAATAAATTTGGCAAAGATCATGATTTAACTGTCTCCAAGTCTACTGACATGATTTCAGAATCTACTGTAGAACCTGAAGCTGACCCATCTGGCACTGCTCCCCAACCTTTAGAGGTTGAACCTGCTCCATTTAGAACATTTACAAGAGATAGAATCTCTAAGAAGTTTAGTGAAAGCTTTGTCACTTATAACTTAGAGGATGATTCATTCTCCTACCAAGAAGCAATAAGATCTAGAGATTGGTTGATGTGGGATAAGTCATTGATGATGAAATGGACTCGCTGCTACAGAACAACACTTGACATCTAGTTGATCTGTCGAAAGGAGCTAAAGTCTTAGGATGCAAGTGAATGTTGAAGAAGAAATTACATAGTGATGGGTCTATAGCCAGATACAAAGCGCGTTTAGTAGCTAAAGGTTATAAACAGCATGGGGAATAGACTACTTTGATGTTTATTCACCTGTGTGTCACTTGTCGATTATAAGAATTCTTTTCGCTTTAACGTCTATCGAGAACTTTATAATTCATCAGATGGATGTAAAGACAACCTTCTTAAATGGAGAGCTTGATGAAAAGATCTACATGATACAACCCGAAGGTTATGTACATAAAGATCTAAAAGATAAAGTGTGCAAACTAGACAAATCAATTTATTGGCTTAAACAAGCGCCTAAGATGTGGCACATGAAATTTGACCAAGTGACAAAGAGTTTTGGATTTCAGTCTAGTCTCTCTGACAAATGCCTTTATCACCGCTCAATGTCAAATATGGCAGTCATCATATGTCTATATGTGGATGACATGTTGATTATGGGGTTGGATCTTGCTTTTGTGAGGAATATTAAATCATTTATCACAAAAGAATTTGACATGAAGGACATTGGTCATGTTGATACCATGTTAGGTATGAAAGTTAGAGTTGACAAGGGTCGTGTTACTCTTAATCAGGCTCATTATGTAGAACAACTTCTTTCTACCTGGGGATACAAAGATTGTAGGTCAGTGGAGACACCGTTTGATCACAACGTTAAGTTAAGTCCTAATGTAGGGACCAGCGTTGATCAAGTGAAATACTCGAGGATAATTGGTAGTCTCATGTACGTCACAAGTTGTACAACACCAGACATTATCTTCTCTGTTGACATGATGAGCCTTTTTACCAATAGTCCAAGCAAAGAGCATTGGGATGCCCTAGATAGGCTGATGAGATACCTGTGCGGTACTAAAGATCATGCTCTGTGCTACACTGGTTTCCCTCCTACTGCGGACGGATACTCTGATACCTCGTGGTGTTCAGAAGTTGGAAACAGCATGTCTACCAGTGGATATATACTCACTTTGGGCAGAGCTGATATTACTTGGAAGTCTGAAAGACAGATTTATATAGCTTTGTCGTCTATGGAAGCCGAGTTGTTTGGCTTAGCTTCGACTGGTGAAGAGACAGATTGGATCGGGAACTTGATTCTAGATATTCCCTTGTTTAGGTTACAAGTCAATTTGTTGAGCTTGTATTGTGACAATCAAACAACAGCTCAAGTTGTTAAAAATGCTCTCTATAATACTAAGATGAGACATGTACGACTGATGCATGTTTTGCTGAATTATCTGAAAGAACAAAGAATTATTACTTTGATCGATGTGCGATCGAAGGATAATCTGGCCGATCCATTGACGAAATGAATGCATAAAGATCGACTAATCAAAATAGTGGAGGAAATGAGACTAAAAACGATTTAGATCAGTCTACTCTAAGTCGAATGTTTTGATTTTTCAGATTTCCTTTGTCAAAGCAAGAATGGTGTGCTCTGTTGATGCTCTTGGTTGCTGAGCACAAATCTGTTAAGTTATTTCATTCCAAATCTGATGTTAATAACTTTACCTGGATTCGTCTTTCTTACCTTGGAGGAGAGTGTTATTCCAAATCTGGTAACACAATCTGACTCAGTTTGACTCTTCTCCTGTTAATTGGTTTCATTCTTGACTTGCTGATTTCCAGTTAACTTTAGAAGAACTGTAACCGTGACATTCCATATTGGAACACATATATAGTTGCGGTGTCCAGAAGTCCATAAGATCGTTTCGTTGGAAACAGATAATGGATTCTGAGGTAGAACCTATAATACTCTGAGTAGGTGTCCTTCTAGCTAATTATAAATTACTACGTTCTTACAGTAGAACTAGATGCATATACATCTGAGGATGATGACAGTTAGAGTGCTATTTATTTCATTTTTGTTTTATCTCTGCTTGGAGCATTGTTTAGCTCTCTTTGATACACTTGTTTGATTGGACTGTTATGCTCTTTTGTTGATCTTTAGCCACTAGGTATGTTGAACTTGTGTTATGATCGTACTTTAGGTTCTGATGTGATCTTGCTTGATTTATGTTATTCTTATGCGTGCATACAATTTTCTTTTAAGCCTAATATGTTTAACAGGTGTTGGACATGGTTGTGGATGATTCACGTTTGGCTAAACATTGCACAAACCACCCAATCCGACGTCGGGTTATGCGGAGAACATAGGAGGAGATTGTTGGATATTTAATTATATATCGGCGCATGTCGAGACCAACTCGGAGTGACCTAATGGGATTCGTGTCATCCTAGGGCTAGGCTCTACGCTGGAGATACTATATAAACCCTATTCGAAACTTGATAGGGTATGTAGAATATCTTGAGCTAGAGAGACAAACCCTACAGAGAATGGTGGGAGGGAGTTATGGTGGTTTTGGGAGTGGGGTTGCAGTAGTTTTGTAGTCACTCGGTAGTTGTTGAGTGGTAAGAGGGAGTTGTGGTGGTTTTATGGAATGAAAAGGTAGTTATGATTAGGGGGATGGTGAGGAGACATAGAGTCTGTTTGGGAGAGCTCTGGCGGATTGAGAAGTGATTTTTCAACAGCCAGAGCTGTTATTTAGGTGTTTGGAAGAGCTCTCCTAAAGTGCTATTTGGGAAGCACTTATTTTAAATACCCAATTTTAGGGCTGATTGAGAATCCGGTTCGGTGCAACTTTTGCGGTTCAGGATTCGCTCCCTGCTGAACTTCTTCCTTCCCGATCCCCCCTCCTCCCGTTCTCGTCCCGATTCTGCGCGACCAGTGAAGATCCCTCCCCTCCGGTGCTCCTTCCTCCTCCGGCAAGGTCGCCCCCGTCGTGGCCGGTCTCTACATCGGCTCTCCTCCCTCCGACGAGCTCGATCCCGCCAAGAAGCACGATCTCCCCATTTTGCGGTGACTTCTCTGGTGACATCGCGCCCTCTTCCATTTCTCCGGCGATAGAGGCGACGAACTACTCCAGACCTCTCTTCCTCCAGATCTACCTTTCTCCTCCATCGCCTGGAACGATTCTCGTTCTCTTCTCGTCGTACAGGTGACCATGTTCTTCCCCCTTTTTTAATTGAATTTCTGAATGTGTTTATTTTGGGAAAATTCTTGTTGCAAAATCAGTTATGTGTTGTGTTATGACTTATGAGTGTTTGTATGTGTGCGTGTGTGTTTACTATGAGTGTTTGTATGTTTGTTTTTGTGTGTTTGTTTGAATGGGTGTTTTTGTGTGTATGGTTGTGTGTGTGTGTGGATGAGTGTGTGTGTGTGTTTATTATGAGTGTTTGTGTGGATGTGGATGTGTGTGTGTTTATTATGAGTGTTTGTGTGGATGTGTGTGTGTGTGTGGATGTGTGTTTATTATGAGTATTTGTATGTTTGCAGGTGAAGTAAAATGATTGAATAAAGTGGAACGAACGCACCGGAGAACCTACTATTTCATGTTATGTTTGAGAACAATATATATTTTTATTGATATGTTTAAATGTTTGAGAACAATATATATTAATATTTTCGTTTAGAAAAAAACAGCTCCCAAAAAGTTGTTCTACCAAACAGTCTTATTTGAAAAAGCTCTGTTCCATCAGCGCTTATACACAGACTCTCCAAACAGCCTACAGCTTTTCAAAACAGCTCCTCAAAGAGCTCTGTCTAAAGAGCTCTGTTCAATCAGCAGTTTTTCAATCCGCAGCAGCTCTCCCAAACAGACCCATTACCTTGGCTTCGGTACTAAGGGTCCACGAAAGCATCGTGGAGGGATTGCAAAAGCCCCGAAATCTGTCAAAATTCTGTAATACTAGAAATCAGCCCCTAGACCCCGATTTATAGACTTACAATTCACTACGGACGGTCTAGATCTTCCAGAACATAAAACCACTAATTGTATATGAAATAAAATACAAAAAATAATAAAAATACAGAGAAATATCTCATCATCGCTTGACCATAACCACGGGCTTGGATCGTCCATACGACGATCCTAACTCTGCCTCCTGCATGCGTAGACCCGTGCGGGTTCCGATAAGGGTCAATCCGCTCACGATCTCTGATCCCATCAAATACTCCTCTTTGTCTACTGAATTGCTAATGCTCTGATATTGGCAGATCAAGAATAAGGTATATTGAAAGTTTAAGAATCTTTAATTTTTTTATAATTGAATGTTCATATATTTGCAAATTATCACATATGAATGTTGTTATATTTAGCAAAATTTTATTTTTAAATTAGTGTATGTTTTGTGTTGTTACTTATTTGTATGAGTTTAGTAGATTTAAAAGCTAAACAAATGTTAAATTGGTAATAAATCAATATATAACAAATACTTCCTATAAATTATTATTTTTATATAATTACATAGATAAATATTGAAGCCAAATATCTCAAATATCTTTGATATATCCCCCGACATAAGAAATCTGACATAAAATTCGAACCGACATGTTCCCAATATCTGACATCTACAACTTTGGTGGTAAATGGTAATAAAATAAGGCACGTAAAACCTCAATGAGGAAACAACTTTTTCAAAAATCAAGTACAATAGTCTTCTAAATGTTCCAAAAAATAAAGTAAAATAACGTGGTCCAATGTTCATACCAAGGGAGATCAACGGATTGGTCTCACAGCCTTAAAGTCTGCAGTAAGGCTATTCAAACATCCTATAACTTCGGATAAGAATCTAATGATTGCATGCAAAATAGTTTATGCACCAGCAGAACATGATCAGAAAGTAAATTTACAAAGAAACAAAAAATATAAATAACGGAGCTATCATAGGTGGAGGATGGTTAAGCAAATATACCTTCTCTTGACACAACTCTGCAAAAAACTTGAACTGGTAGACATCAATATCACCATGCAGAGCTTGATCAAAACCAAACACCCACCATCCATTTGGAAGCTGCAGGGCAAAATAACTTTTTTTCTGAGGCATAAACCATCCACCCAACCAGCTCTTATGGCATATGTACCTCATAAAAGTGTTGAGTCCATCAAACCAGTCTGTAGACACCATATAAGATCATGGTTAAGCATCTATATCATTCAAGGCAATCAATATTTACTCAGATTACACGACCATTTTTCCCTAAAAATGTGTGATCTATATTATATATAAAAAAAGGGCAGCCCGGTGCACAAAGCATCCCCGCACAGCGAGGGTCAAGGGAAGGGTCCCACCACAAGGGTGAAATGTAGGCAAACCTTACCTTGCATTTATGAGAGGCTACTTCCAGGACTCGAACCCGTGACCTCCCGGTCACATGGCAACACCTCATCCGGTGTGATCTATATTATATATAAAGAAAAAAATAGTGTAATGATACAATGGAGAGTATCCTGAGACTAATTTTAGTCGTTGATTTATTTCAAAGTCAAATACAACAACAACAACAACAGAACCCATATAGTCCCCAATCATTGGGGGTATGGGCGGGGGAAGATTGGAAACAGACCTAACCTTTGGCACTATGCACAAAGTGGCTTCTCTCAGAGGAGAAAGACCTAACCTTTGACAATAAATGCACAAAGTGGCTGCTCACAGAGTACCACTGAAATAGTGGCCCCCTATACCATCGCGTTTGCTGCGGAATCATGCCCTCAAATCAAAGCCAAAGACATCAGAGAGGGCAGACCCAAGAATCCATTTTGATTTATGTGCACATAACCATGCTTCCTTCATTCAGCATCCAGAGCATTGGTGAAGCACTTCTTATTTCAAAGTCAAATATTATTATAAAATAAAAAAATATAACCTATTTATGCTAATTACTATATTTGATTACTTTAATATAAGTAGTCTTGCACAGAGTTTCTCATGTTCCAACAATGATGGTGCATCACTAGCAGTCCCTTGTTTTGTATTTGCCAAAACAAAATTTTCCACGGGGAATGGTGAGTGATGAGGGTACTATCCTTGTTAGGGCACATGGAAACTTCATGCAAGACTGCTTGTTAAGAAAGTACTCGATACTCCCTAGATGACTGGTTAGGGGACAGCAAGTATTAGCTCTAAAAGAATAATCACAAACCATGGTTTCCAGGAATCAGAAAACACTGGGGTCCCTCATATTGCTCCAGCTTCAGGACTCCATAAGGTAGCTCTGGTTTGTTTACTGCTATATGCTCTGACCTATACCATGCTGGAGGCTGCAAAGCGTACTCAAACGGAAGGAAAAGGCGCCTCTCATATGTAAACTCAGACGGATTAGGGTACCTAATCAAAATGCAAAAGCCTTTAGGAATTTATGATTGCTTAGTCTCAACACTTGAAACGTAGACATGGAAATTACTGTCAAGAGGCAATAAATTATTCAGTTCAACTGATAAAGTACATAGAAATTTGTAAGTGCAAAAATACAGTAAAAGGGATTCCCCATATTTTATAAGTTTAGGCTTGGATATACTGTAATGACAAACAAATGAAACTTGAAATACACAATTTAACTGTGCAAAAAAGAAATAAATAGCCAGATTAGGCATATAAATTTATGTAATCAAAGATAAACTTACGCAAGATCTCCTCCAACAAGAAGGAAGTCTCCACGTGGAAGAACACGCTTAGAACCACCAGTCTTCACTCGAATCCAAGGTTGAGCCAGTAAACGGGTAACTGCGTAGGTCGAATTTCCGCCATCTCCTGTGTCGGCCATGAAATCAAACCAGAGTTCCTCTTTATTGCAGAAATGATCATATAAAAGATCACCATTTTTAGATTCATCGGGAGTTTTATTCATCGCAGCCTAGGAGAAAAAACAAACACATGCTGAATCAAAATATTACTATGTAGAACCATATTAACACAAGGTAGAGCTATTTAAGATTAAGTAAATAGAAGATGTTACAGCTTAAACATAAAATTGAAGGAAGCAAAAAAGTTTTAAATCAGATGGGCTTAAACTATGACAATTATTAATGTTGGTATTTGATGATTGGTGTGCGTATAGCATCCTACTCCTAGTATTTAGTCACACATCTCCAATCTTCTATTTGGTTCCCCTCTTGAGTGTTTATATAGGGGAGCAATGTAAGCGAATTATATATAATAAGAAAAATAACATTTTATTCTATTTCTACTCGGTATCAGAGCGAGGTTGAAAAATCGGTCCGGAGAAATTCCGCTTTCGTGCCTGCAACTTTGATTCTCCCGCGCCCGCACCTCCTCTGCTGGCATCGGAACATCCGCGGCGTGAGGAAAGGAACCGCGCACGCATGGCCTGGATCTAAGTTGAGCAGTAGGAGTGCGGCAGCAAGAGGAGCGTGACTATGTTGCGTGGAGGCTTGGGTGTGCGCACTGTTCGGGTTGTAGAGGGAGTGTGACAGTGCGAGAGCTTGAGGTCCGGGAGTGCGGCAGTAGGAGCGTGCGGCAGTCGCAGTAGGAGGGGCGCGGCATTGGGAATGCGACGGCGCGAGGGCTTCTTTGTGAGGTTGCTTGGTGCGGCAGCTTGAGAGGCAAGCAGGCGAGATCATCTCTTCCGCAAGAGGCAAGCAGGCGCGGCACTGCGGCATGGAGAACTCCCATGCGGGCATCGTTGAGGAGCGCGACACTGCGGCATGAAGATCTCGCTTGCGGTGAGCATGAGGTGTGGCGGATTAGGGTTGCGAGCATTTGCGATTTGCTTGGTGTTTTGAGCGTGGAGATCTCGTGTGCAGCTGTTTGCGTAAGGGTGCAACATTGAGAACTCGCGTGCGGGAGGTGCGGTCTGCCTGGTGAGGTGGGGAGGAAACGCGCTAAAGTTGTTTTTGCGGCAAAACAAAAACAAATCAAAGGAGCGGCCCAAATCAGCGGTGCACGCCTTGCAAATCAAGTTGCAGCTTGCAGATCAATCAAGAGTGCGAGTGCATGCTCATGGACAAGTTGGTTGCCAAGATAAAAGAGGCGAACCTAAAGGTATTCTTTGAGTTCTTGCGGATGTCCAAAGGTGAGGAATCATCTCAGTCGCCGCAGCCTCCGGTAAGCTAGTCGCGTCAGGTGAAGAGGGCACTCTCCGGGAGGAACTTGGAGGGTTACTTGATTGGTTAGAAGGGGGAGCCAGAGAAGGACTCTGATGGGTACAATGAGTGGAAGACTACACATAGCTTGCTACACACTTGGCTCCTAAACTCGATGGTCGCGTCTATCGCTGTCACGGTGGATGACATGGAGACCGTGACTAATGTTTGGGGAAAGTTGTAGAGGATCTATGCAGGAGTCGACAACAACATGAGGTTGTTTCAAATCGAGAGGGAGATAGAAATGGTAACACAGAGAGATCGATTGATTCAGGAGTATGCCGCAGATCTGAAGCGACTGTGGGCAGACTATGATCATTTCTCACCAACTACATATTGCAAAGATCTCGAGTGCACGAAAGGGGAGCGAGATGCTCAGAGACGGACCATGCACTTTATGAGGGGGTTGAACCCGACATTTGAGCCAAGGTGTGCAATGTTGCTCGCTCGGCCGAAAATTTCGTCCCTAGATGAGACAATCTCAGCCATGATGCGGGAGGAGAGCCGGATTAGGCTTCAGTCTGGTGCAACTGCACTTTCAGGGCTGAAATCGACACTAGCGATCACCAATTCGGGGCACACCGGATACAAGAGAGACACGACGGTGTTTCAATTGTGGTGAGATAGGTCATCTACAACAGGCTTGCCCCAAGCCACCAAAGGAGAGGGATGCAGGTGGACGGGGAAAGTTAGGGAGTCGTGGTCACGGTAGTAGGGGTCGCAGGGGTGGTGGAGGAGGAGCCTACCAGGCAAATCTGATGATATCAGAGGGAAAGGCAGAAAGGAGTATGGTTGATGTGGGCTACTAAGAGGAGCAGAAGATTTTGGACGCTTACTCGTAGCTGAGGCGGAGAAAGCAATAGGGTACTTGTGAGACACTTGCCCTCGCATCTATATCCAATACTAGATCACCAGATTGGGTAGTCGATTCAGGTGCTTCTCGACATGTTACTAAGGATACTAGAGAATTCCTTTCGTATGCTCCCATAGCAGTCCCAGAGCACATTCAGACTGCCGATGATACAACTCAGCCAATGGTTGGTAAGGGTACTGTGCAATGTACCAACACTTTGACTTTGTCCAATGTTTGCATGCTCCTTCCTTTCCTATGAATCTCTTATCCATTAGTGTCATTATATCCCAACAAAAATGTGTTGTTTTGTTTGATATCCCGAAGATGATCTTCCAGGAGAAGGAGACCGGTAAGAGACTTGGGACTGGTGCATGACATAGTGGCTTATGGTACCTAGATAGGGAAAGGATGAACTCAGCTCTTTCAACCATTATAGAGAATACTACATGAGACGAGAGGAGCGAGAAGAACTTACTACTACTTCATCATCGGCATCTGAGTCATCCTTCTTTTACTGTTTTGAGTCAAATGTATCCCCTTTTGTTTAAGAAAGTTAATCACGACAAACTTGTATGTGATGTGTGCGAGTCAGGAAAACATACCAGAAACTCTTATTTCAGTTCTGGTAGTAGGAGTTCTTATCCATTTAATTGAGTACATTCTGATGTTTGGGGACCATGTCTCACACTTACTGTGAATGGATTTCGGTATTTTGTGTATTTTATTGATAGTTTCTCTCGTGTGACCTGACTCTATTTGATGAAAAACAAAAGTGATGTATTTGTCTGCTTCAAGGATTTCCACAAGGGGGTTCAAACTCAATACGATGTAGTTGTAACGCTGATTCATGAGGAGAATGAATCTGTGGATGGTTGACTTCATGTTCAGGCAGAGCGAAGAGTGTATACAAGAAGAAGACAACATAGTGAGGATACAGTACCTACAATGCCTACATTGCCACTTGTGTCAAGTCCCCTGTCTCTTCCTACTCTGGCTCCTGAGACACTTACTCCATCCACCTCAACCTCAGAATTCACAGGTGATATAATTTCACATCCCACTACTTCCACTCCCATACCGATAATGAGAAGTTCCCGCAGTAATGCGGGAGTCTCACCTGATCGATATGACTTTCCTCATGATATTGCCCAATTTGTTTCCTACTCTCATATATCACATATACATGGAGCATTCATTGCATCTTTGGACATTGTCTCTATTCATAGGTGTTGGCAGGTTGCTAAGGAAGATCAACAGTGGAAAGTTGCAATGCTAGAAGAACTTGGGGCATTGGAAAAGAATAAAACCTGGGATCATGCATCGCTACCACCTAGAAAAATGGCAGTTGGGTGCAAATGGGTTTTCACTGTGAAACAAAACCCAGAGGGAAGGGTTGAGAGCTACAAGGCTCGATTGGTAGCAAAGGGATACAGTCAAACTTATGACATCGACTACGATGAGACCTTTGCACCCGTCACAAAGATGAGCACAGTGTGGACACTAATATCCTTAGCGAAAAATGGGGGATGGAAACTACACCAGCTCGACGTAAAGAATGTCTTTCTACATGGGGATTTGTTGGAAGAGGTGTACATGGAGGTACCGTCGGGCTTTGGCACGAAACAAACTGCAGCTAAGGTGTGTAGACTCAAGAAGTCACTGTATGGGCTCTCCTCGAGCCTGATTTGACATGTTTAGGAGAGCTATGGTTGACATGGTATATAGGCAGACCATTGTTGAGCATACATTATTCTTTGGGCGGTGTGGAATTCACACTACAATGTTTATTGTGTATGTGGACGACATAATTATTACTTGTGCTGATGAGAGCGAAATTGCTCAGCTGAAGATGAGATTGGGCAAGGAGTTTGAGGTAAAGAACTTGGGGCGGTTAAGATACTTCCTTGGGATTGAGGTAACTCGCGGTGCAGAAGGGATCGTTCTCCCAACAAAAATATGTGCTAAATCTGCTTAAAGAGGCATGTATGCTAGGGTGCAGACCTGCAGTTGCTCCCATTGATCAGAAGTCCAAGCTCAATGCTGAGGCAGGAGAGTCAATTAATAGAGAGAGGTAACAGAGGTTGGTAGGTCGTTTGATCTATCTGAGTCACACTCGTCCCGGCATATCTTTTGTCGTAAGTGTGGTGGCCAGTTGTATCAGATTCTTAGGTACTAGAAGAGTGCACCAGGAAAGGGGTCGATCTTCCAAAAGAATGGGCATTTAAACATCGAGGGCTATTGCGATTCTAACTAGGATAATTGTGCTGATGATATGAGGTCCACGTCATGATATTGCAAGTTTGTAGTGGGAAATCTAGTCTCCTGGAGGAGCAAGAAGCAAATTATAGTTGCGAGATCTTCAGCTGAGGCAAAGTACAGGGCCATGGACTTAAGTGTGGGGGAGATGTTATGGTTGAAAGCCCTGCTGGTAGAACTTAAGACAGACCAAGGAGGGCAAATGGCATTGTGGTGTGACAGCAAGTCAGTTATTAGCATTGCAAATAACCCCATCCAACATGACAAAACCAAGCACGTAGAGATCGGCAGGTTTTTTATCAAGGAGAAGCTGGATAGTGGGATACTAAAGCTGGGACATGTTACATAAGTGGCTGATTGTCAAACTAAAAGACTCAACTCACTGGGTTTATCTAGATTGTGTGACACGATGAGCTTAGTGGATATCTTTCACCGTCCTTGAGAGGGAGTGTTGGCATATGATGATTGGTGTGTGTTTAGTGCAGATTGGTGTGTGTTTAGCACCCTCCTCCTTGTATTTAGTCTCACATCTTCAATCTTCAATTTGATTCCCCTTTTAAGTGTTTATATAGATGAGCAATGTAAGCGAACTATATATAATAAGAAGAATAACATTTTATTCTATTCCTACTAAAAATGACCGCAAGAACTATAACACCTTCTCATAGTATTGCATTTATGTAAATCTACTCGCATACCATATTAGAAATTTGGTGATTATCATCAACACTCAAGAAATATCTTGAAGCACCAAATAAACACCAAGAATAAGAACCTCACCTGCATCATGCGCATATCAAATCGGCCAACAAAAAGAGTCACTGACACCATAAGATCAAACAATGTCTTGAATAAATCTGTTGATGTCCTTCAAATGCCACAAACAAAAAGGTTAACATCACTCTTAGCATAATAATAGGGTAGAGAAGAAATAAGAAGTTATGTGGGTTAGAGAGAGATGCCGTTGGGGATGTCATAAAGTATGTAGAGTAGTACCCTGAATACCACGGAACCATATCCAGGAAATCGGGTTTCATTTGTTTCTTTATCTTCTCGTATTCTGAGATACTTAGTGGGTGGGTAAGAGCCCAGCTAAAAAAATAAGTAATAGCAAGACTGTAAGAATTGTCAAGGAAGAATTTAGAAACAAAAAATGAAACAACTTATACTGGAGTGAATATCACCATAACTTTCTAAGCATTTCCTCAACATAGCATCTGAGTAAGCCAACAATCAAAAATATAGAAGATGATAGGTTCTTCATACCCAGTCGAACACTCAACCACATGATTGGCAATATAAAGGCCGATAAATGTTGCCCATAGAGAATATATTGGAGATATTTCCTGTGAGGAACCAGTACATGCTCCATTGCAAGCTAACTGAATAACAGAATAATGAGGATGATGTTAATGCACAGTAAAAATATATTACTTGATCAGAATTTACACAAGATGTAGAAAGAATGAAGTACTTCGCCATAGATAACCCACTTAGAGAAGAAGGGGTAATCACTGGCAGATCCAACAGGAGCAAACCATGATGAACAGACTTGTTCTTTCCATTCATGCATGCGCATAAATTTAGATATCCAAGTGCTTTGCACATGTTGTCGCCAAAATACAGGGGTAAACCAACTAAAGCTCCTCCGATCAAGAGAACTCTCTCTTTGGACAGAGCGATTCCCACAGTGACTGTAAAATACACAGCATGCTATACTTATAACCTGCAACATGATAAGTGGCAATAATGAGAGGGCTTTTGAAGCATAGGAAAAAGAATTGCAAGGCAAAACCATAAGATGTGAGGATTTTAAACAATTACTGCACAATTTTGAATAATGGTAAGAATTTCTGGCCTCTTTCCTGCTACACGAGAAGCAAGACCAACATACCAAAGTCCAAGAAATATTATGTGGAAAACAATCAGAAAGAGGACAGAAGAAAGGTATATAGTAAGAAATAACGAGAGATTCATTCTGAGATCAACTCCCATTGATTGAAAACTAGGAAGATGATATATAGCTGCCACAAATATCCAAGCGATGTACCTGAAGTACATTCAAGCAAATAAAAATTAAAAGGTAAAACATGGCATGGAAAGTTTATGGCATATATTCACAAACTCTCAAATAAAACTCTGGAAAAACTTGTTGAAAGGACTAAAGCAACCCTCTTAGAAATGACTAATGAGTCAAGTAAACATACCACCGACTAAAGTTTGAGTAGTTTGGCTTTATGGTCTTTCGAACAAATGGAGATGAGAAAAAGTAGAAGAAACCAAACAGACAAATATACATAGACCACCATTTGAAATTCTTGTCTAATTTCTGAATGAGGGTCTGTATGTTATCGGAAGATATGAAGAAAAGACATCCAACAATTACTGCAGTCAAAGCATGTCTTGAATGCTCATGCGGATATGGGTAAGTATGAGTCAGAATTGTCCTCATCTTCTCCATTTTGAGGGTGTCCAACAATGGACCAATTGAGTGCTTGTTTGTACGCATTGATAAATTGGCAATCTATATTAGCTCAAATATTCATACACCTACAAGTACAAATTCAAACCTGCAAGGAAAATACATACAATGAGCTGCCACATCGAATGAATTCATCGATGGCTACTAAATAAAAAATAAAATGTTGTAAATCGTATAAAGACAGATGAAAGCATAATAGCAGAAAAAAATTAGGTGGGGATGGACTGGTTTACTTCATCTGCAAAATATCAGGCAGTGGAATTGAACGGTCAATTATTTTGACAGCTTCAAAACACTGGATGTTCAGTAACTGTTTAAATCTACAATTTAGTCATGACTATACAAATTTGATAGCCTTTCTTGATTCAAGTACAACAACAACAACAACACTCAAACCTATCCCACCATAGTGGGGTCAGCTATATGGATCTTTTGTCTCCATTGCGCCCTATCTTGAATCATAGTCTCACTAATGCCTAAGTACATCATGTCTTTCCTTATAGTTTCATTACAAGTCTTTTTTGGTCTACCCCTCTTCCGTTTAACATGTCTAGTGACTAAACTCTCACAAAGCCTAACAGGTGCCTCTAATGGTCTCCTATGTATATGTCCGAACCATCTTAAACGAGCTTCTCGCATCTTCTCTACAATTGGCGTCACTCCTGTCTTATCCCTGATACATTCATTACTAATTTTATCCAGTCTTGTGTGACCACACATCCACCTAAGCATTCTAATCCCCGCAACTCCCATTTTTTGCTCATGTACACCATTCACTGCCCAACACTCAGAACCGTAGAGCATTGTTGGCCTAATTGCAGTACGGTAAAACTTGCTTTTAAGTTTTAATGGTACTTTACGATCACATAAGATCCCATACGCGCCTCTCCACTTCAACCAACCTGCTTGAATTCTATGTATCACATCTTTATCTACACCTCCATCTTTTTGAATTATCGATCTCAGATATTTAAAGCACTCACTGTGGGACCTTTCTTGATTCAAGTAATCAGCAAAAAAAGTTCATGGTTGCATTTAATAGACAAGTTTCACAGAGTATTAACTAATTAATTACAAAATATTATATTCCACCGTGAATTTATCATGGCGGATTTCACATCCGCGCTCTGGTGGTTCCGACGCGAGGGGTCTATTGGAATATGCATTTCACATTTCTTTGTTTGAGAATAACAAATCTCATTATGTATTTGATCAAGCTTGTTTTGTGTTTATAGTGAGAAAAAAATACAGATACAATACCACACTGAATGCTTATATGTAATGTGATGCAAAAATGGAAACGATGCTCTGAAAAATGTACTATCGCGGGGTGGTAGCACCTACAGCTGGTAGTAGCGATCGCGACAATGGGACAGGTTGCACAACACATTCAAATGAAATCATTGGCGGGAGCAGCGAAGCCAAATTGTAAAGAGGCTAATGTGCGACGTTAACACTAACGCGCGGCGGTAGCTGAAAGGCAAGTCTGGCGATCATCTGCTGATTTAGGAGCCAAATGGAGCAAGAGATCAATATAATGGCGGGAACGTATATTGAGCTATCGCGGCGCAATAATCCTATCGCGACGTGGTAGCGGTTGTCTAAAATAAGAAACACGCATACCATTCCTGGTCGGCCAGCGCGTAGATCTCTTACCATTATGGGTACCACAGCACGGTAGCACCTAACCGTTGACGCTAGCTCACAGTTCTATTTAATTGGCCGCTCCGCTATTTCGTTCCGAGAGGACTTGAGCCACAACTCTGAAGTTACTTATGTGAAGCTTCGTCCCAGATATTCAGAGCTATCCCTACAACACTCTTAATAAAAAATGGGAGATCTTGAAGGAGTTCATCAACGATCATTCTACACGAAGCACGAGCGCGACTACAACGCCAATCTCTCTTGTGCCTTCGTCCTCACCTTCAGATCTCTCATAGGGAGTTTTACTACATAAGTTTTTATTTCTCTATCTTGTATTTTCTCCTTTTCTTTTGTGACTCTTTTGTTGAGTGGAGAAATTCGCCGTGTGTAGGCGACTAGGTCCGTGAGCGACTTAGGGGGAATTCTCCTTATGAGTTGGCGACTAGGCCCGTGTGCGACTTAGGGAGGAATTCACCGCGTGAGTTGGCGACTAGATCTAGGAAGTAGGTCTAGGGGCGGCTTGAGGCCTATCTAGGGAAAGATAGGCTAGGACCAACCGGTCCTTAGGGAGAAGGGTCGGTATAGAAAACCCAAGAGTAAGAATCATCGTCTTGATTTCTAGCGATATTGAAATCACAATTTTGTAATCGTTTTGATGAAATAAAATCATGCATCTTACTTTTTATTACTTCGAGGATTTTTTTTTATTCTAAAAAATATTCAATGAATATTTTTGATCTAAGTTTCAAGTTAAAATGAAATTTTAAAACACCATTATTCACCCCCCCCCCCCCCCTTTGAGGGTGTCTAATGATCCAACAAGTGATATTAGAGCTAAGTTACTTAGACTTAACAAGCTAGAGTATTAGATGAAGACCCTTAGAGATCTGTTGAATAGTGATGACAAGTCTATTTTAATTCATCCTCTATTCACCGGAAATCATTATGCTAAATAGAAAGATTTAATGAAAAATATTCTTATTTCAATTGATATTGAAGTGTGGAATATAACTATAAATAAGTATATTGCAATCTATTTTAAAGAACAATATTATAATTCCTAAGCCTATAAATGATTATAATCAACTTGAGAAAAACGAATGTATTTCAAATGCTAAAGCTATGAATTGTTTGTTTTGTGGTATTGATAAAAATATATTTAAATTTGTTCATACTTTTAACACCACTCATGATAATTGGAAATTCCTTGAAGAAAATTATGATTCTCCATCAACAGGTTTGGAACAATTACAAGAATTGGAGAATTCACACACTTGCACAAATATTCAAGAGACTTCTTGTTCGGACGGCTCCATGGTGTGCACATCAAGTGGAAGGGAAGATAGCAATGCATCTTACTACTCAAATGACATCTCTTCAGATTACGTTGTAAGCACAAAGAATTCTTCCCCTTTTGAATCTAAGTCAATTTCTTCATCTTGTATGCTTGATATTGCTAAACGTAAAATTGAAAAACTGAAAAATATTAATTCTATATTGCATTTAGAAAATAAAGACTTAAAAACAAAACTTGATGAAAAATCAAAATTTGATGTACCTAGTATTGAAACTCCCCCATGCTCTACACTTGAAAATAGTATATCTTGTATTAATTGTAATGAACTTAAAGAAAAATTTAAGGTATTTGAAAAAGAGTTTCTTATTGCTAAAGAGTATAGTGAAAAACTGATAAATGAAAATAATGCTCTAACAAATAAACTAGATTCACTAAAATCATTTGTCCAAAAAATTCCAAGTAATAATTTTTTTTTATTTCTAGTTTATCTACAAATTTGTGTAAGGTCTCTACTAATGTTACAAAACTTGTAAAACAACATACATCTAGTAGAATATTAATCATGAAAGCGTACCATACATCAAGTGCATCATATATGTTCCAAAATTAGACATATATCATCTTGTTGTAAAGATAACTCTAAACCTTGCAATCTCACCAAATTTGGGTTCCCAAAATTTCATTATCCAAAACTTTTGGATCCATGTGGGTACCCAAATCTTGTCTTTATGTACCTTGAGTTTGTTGATTGGCTAGGGAGATATTCATCAGGCTATGGTTTGATTACATAAAAATTATGTCAAATCAATCAAACCTACTTTGCTCCCTAATCAAATATAAAAAAACATTTTTAAGCATTTTTGTTGTATGTTGTCTTTCTTTTTATTGAGTCAAACATATTCACATTTGATATATGTTATGACATATTCACCTTGCTTAAGCATACACTATAATAAATTAAAAAGGATTAATATGAATATTCATGTATTACATCACATACATCACTATAAACTATCAATATCATATTATGAATACTTGATATCTCATGTTTATATAACTCTAATCATGTGTTGTAATTTATCATGAATCTATCTTAATGAATTAAAAGATCAATTATTTTTATAACATTTAAGTTTTCAAACATTTGGTATATTCATCATTGGTACTTACAACTTTGTGTGTTTAGTTTATTTACATTTGAATTATATTTATCTTGTTTGATAAGTTTCATCATTAATGCATGAATATTTCATTTCACACATATTTGTTGAAAAATCATGCATCATTATTGTGTAACTTACATTTAGGTATAAACTCATGCATTTCACCAATCTTATCATAATGGGGTATCTATATCATTATGTGAATACATTAGGTCTTGTGATTGTTTGTATCTCATTTAGTATCATGACTTTAGAATCAATCATGTACTTAACAAAACAAATCAATAGATTAATCACTTCATTCTAGGTCTATGAAAAATTACATTGAAACACTATTTTGAATACATGCAACATTATCACTTAATTAATAACATATATTGAACTTGATCATAAATGGCATAACTTTGCATTTTGTCATCTTAACTCATCATTCTAGCATCACCTCTTAGTATATGTACAATTCATTGTCTATGCTAGTTGTTTCATTCATAATGTTAAGTTATGCTACATTAAAAAGTTGAGTATTGAAATTTGAAAATTGTGATATCTATGTCTTTGAATGTATGAAAAGAAAATTCATAAATGACTTTAAAATCAACTATCTCCATTATAACAATATATCTAAAATTCATCATGCAATAAAGTCATAGTTTATGAATCGCTAGCATGTTAAATGTTTAGTATGTCTATGATCATTTACCCATGTTATGTGTCACGCAATAACAGGGGGCGCAGGGTTGTGTGCATTAGAGGTACTAACCTGTAATTCATGTTTTTTCCTTGACCGGGGAGAGTTCCGGTGAGCCTTGAGAGGCACTGGGGGGAAAGAGTACTAGGTTGAGCGACCTCGTGTGTATGCATATGGGACTCACATCCCAACCTACGGCATGTGTGCAGCTCTTCATGCTCATCCGTCACTTAGTACGGAGCTAGTGTGTTGACATGTCTTTGGGGTATCTTAGTCTTAAGTCTAAAGATATCATATTCATTGTATGTAATTTATTTTCCACCTCATAATTATACATTTCATGCATATTTGGTTTGTTAGAACATGCTCTTTAATGTTATTTTTAAATCTCATGCCTTGTGTTTGCCATCATTTTCACTATTTCATCTTTTTGAGCTTTCATGAACATGGAAAACACATGAAATTGAAAAAGAACCTTTTACTAAAATTCTTTAGGCCAAAACTTACAATCTGCAACTTTTTTAATAATTCTCCAAACTATTTACTGTAGTCGATGCCCCCTATAGTGGAGAACCATAAAAAGGGTAGGGCAGCCCAGTGCACAAAGCATCCCCGCGCAGCAAGAGTTCGGGGAAGGGTCCCACCATAAGGGTGAAATGTAGGCAAACCTTTCCCTGCATTTTTGCAAGAGGCTGCTTCCAGGACTCAAACCCGTGACCTCAAGGTCACACTGAGACACCTTAACCGGTGCGTCAAGGCTCCCCTGCACAGTGGAGAACCATAATAAAGAAAAATTGGGACAAAAAAAATTATCGAAAATCATGATTTTTAAACAATATCAAAACTCTGTCTGATACCGCCCGACGGTAACTGTTACCGTTGATGGTAGGTCTGAATTTTTTTTAATGCTTTATCTTCTGCATTTATAATTTTTGCTGGCATAGAAGATCATTTCACTGATATACTCGACTATGGCTTATGTGTTGCCATCCCTATTTTGCCACCCGAGAGCAGCAGGGTTGTTGTCGTAAGGTCCTTTGTCAAGCTTCTACCTCCTATCAGTGAAGGGTGAAAGAGAAGAGGATTCGGGTTGTTATGTTCATTATTGCTACCTAGTTACCCCAAACTCATTATGGTTATGCCGTCAGAGGAGAAGAAGAGAGTCGAGGAACCATAACCTTCACCTTGGCAGTGGAGATTATTGTTAGGGCGCGTTGCCTCTACGGATTGTTCGTGCCAAGAATTGCAGCGGAAAATTGGTTGGAGGTTGAGGGCATCGAGAGGAGCCCAGATCCGCAAAGAGTAAGCCATTGCAATCGTGCTCCGTCGTGTTCGTGCGAATCCAATGCCCTTGAGACGCGCTTCAAGGTCAACGATCTCTTTCCCTAGTCTTAGGACCGTTATTTTTGCATTTTAATATTTTCCATAAATGAAAGTCCCCTCACGCCATTTCGATTGAGGACGGGGATTCCGTCAGGGCGTGGGATTGCGACCTCAGCATATGTTTGTGTGATCTGCACGTAGAGTCCCTCTCCTACAATGTGGTAGAGAGCAAGGACTTCTCTAGGCCACGGGATTGCGACCCCGGCGTAGCTTTTCTGTTTTACTTGCATATGAGGGCCACACCTCACTAATTGGCGGTGGTGTGTTTCCTTCGGTTCATTGCGAACCACTTGGTCGATTGTGTCTGTCCCCAACATAGAATTGCATTAGAAATCCAACGCGCGAGTCTGGATTTAGGCATGATGTGTGAAGCCTACTCGTGACAATAAGCTCATATCAGTGATGTTTATATTGATGTGCATTATGATTAGCCCTAAGTGTGCAAACGAGAATGTCCCGTATCGTTCGTCTTAGTGGTTGCGGGAATCTGTGAGTTTTCTTCGTGAAGGCCCCGTTCCTAGGTGGGTCTGTGTTGGGCTTGATAGAACGACGATCTTTGAGGGTTTTCGTAGGACGGGAGAATTACCCGTCAGTTTGTAGTTGCGTATAGGAGCTTTTTAGTCTATGACACGTTGTTTGTGTATGTTAGAGCCGTGTCAGGCTATTTAGGGAAATTATCGTTTGAGACCGGAGATGGACTCATATCTCCTGTCACTATGCTTCAGGGACGGAAGTGGAGCTTCACTTCATGTCATTACGTTTTAGGACAGGTGACACGTTTTCCTATCACACGACTCAAGACGGAGGGTGAACACCCACCTCACTACGTTCGAGGACAGGGGTCAAACTGGTCCCCTGTCACTTCTGATTGGACAGCCGTAGATTTCTGTCACCACGAATAAGGACGGAAGGCGATTTCACGCCTCTCATCGATGGTACTATTGACCGGTTGTCTTTGGAGCTTAGGGCGTACGACTTTTGGTGTCCACGACATGTGTGTTGCTCGTAAGTGTCATGCGACGCTTAGTGTGTTCTTTTATATGCACGTTTTATGTGCGTAATCATTTAGGTCGTGTGGTTTTGAGTGCCCCCGAGATGTGTGATGGTCGCATGCGTTATGCGATACTCCGTACTTTGTTTGTCATGTTTTGTTTGCGTGCGTACTTGCAGGAGAGCGATGATCTCACCCCGGAGTACGCTAGGATGGACGGGGGGAGGGGTCGTTACGTTGTGTTGGACAGCCACATGCTGACCTTCGTTTTCCACTCGTGTGCTTTTGGTTTCAGGTGGAGTAGCTCATAGTGGACCTTAGTGGGTCGTAGCCTAGGTTGTGCCGAGATGATTAGAGTTTTTCGCTTTCTTCTTGTTGGAGAATAGAAAATAAGGATAGATTTCATTGAAAGGAGGCTCTCTCCTACATATAGGAGGGAGATACAACAAGTGCAATAAAGGAAAAATACAAGTAAATAACATAATTCCAACACTCCCCCTCAAGTTGGGCGCGTGATATCTTGCATGCCCAACTTGCACATAATTTTTCCAAACACGTTCTAACTCAACCCCTTGGTGAGAGCATCCGCTAACTGTTGATCTGAAGGAAAAAAAGGTGTGCTCACAACTCCTCTTTCTATATTCTCTTTGATGAAGTGACGATCAACCTCCACATACTTTGTGCGGTCATGTTGGACAGGATTGTGAGCAATGCTAATAGCGGCTTTGCTATCACAGTAAAGCCTCACGGGATCCTTATTTTCCATGCCACGATCTTGTAGGAGAGATTTAATCCACAGTCCCTCGCAAATCCCATGAGTCATGACTCTGAATTCTGCCTCAACACTAGACCTGACAACCACATGTTGTTTTTTACTCCTCCACGTTACCAAATTACCACCAACTAAAGAACAATAACCAGAGGTGGACCTCCTGTCGTCAACTGAACCGGCCCAATCAGCATCAGTATAGACTTCAACGGTCAGCTCTTTGCCCGGGGAGAATAGGATACCCTTTCCAGGAGAGGACTTGAGATACCGAAGGATTCGACGAGCAGCTTCTAAGTGACGGGTTCGTGGTGAGTGCATAAACTGACTAATAACACCAACTGCATATGAAATATCCGGACGAGTATGAGATAGATAGATAAGACGACCTGTCAATTGTTGAAACCCAGTGATATCATCAACCACTTCCCCATCATCTCTACCCAATTTGTGGTTAACTTCAATTGGGGTATCAGCAGGTCTACACTCACTCATCTCACATGATTGGAGCAAGTCAAGAATGTACTTTCTTTGAGATATGAATATGCCATGATTTGATCGAGCGACCTCAATTCCCAGGAAATATTTGAGATTTCTCAGGTCTTTTACTTCAAACTCCTTTGTCAGTCTTTGTTTCAGAGTTTGAATCTCTTCAGTGTCATTGCCCGTGATAATGATATCATCCACATAAACAATAAGAGCAGTGAGTCTCTCATGTTTGTGTCTTACAAATAAAGTATGATCGGCATTGCTCTGGGAACATCCAAAAGCAACCATAGCTCTGTGAAATCTCCCAAACCATGCCCGAGGAGACTGTTTTAATCCATATAAGGCTTTCTTCAACCTACATACCTTTCCACCAAATCCGGCTAGGGTAAGACCAGGCGGTAACATCATGTAGACCTCTTCTTCCAAGTCCCCATGAAAAAAGGCATTTTTCATATCTAACTGAGTCAAAGTCCACCCTTTGCAGGCAACACACGAGGGCAAAACTCTTATAGAATTCATCTTCACCACAGGAGCAAAGGTTTCTTGATAGTCAATCCCCAAGGTCTGGGTATAGCCCCTAGCCACCAGGCGAGCCTTGTATCGCTCAACAACACCTTGAGAGTTCTGTTTGATGGAGAACACCCACTTACACCCTACCACATTCTTGTCAGGTGGCAACGGGACCAAGTCCCATGTGCAATTCTTCTCCAGGGCCACCATCTCCTCAAGCATAGCATCTTGCCACTTTCGGTTAGCGATAGCATCCTTCCAAGTTGATGGAATAGAAATGGAGGAGAGAGAGACAATAAAGAGTTTATGTGAAGGGGATAATGAGTTATAGGACACAAAGTGGGACATCGGATGTTGGGTAGAGATTCAGTTACCTTCAGTTCCCAAAGAAGGATCAGATGTTGGGGCGGGTAGCCTGAGAGATGTCGATGTACCTTGACCCCTTTTTCGCCGAGTATACACATGTAAAGGAGGAGCGGTCACAGGAGTAGGAACAGGAGTAGGCAAGGATGTAGGCATATCAGGCATAGGCAGAAGAGTAGGAAGATATGAAGGAGGAATAGGTAGGGGAAGAGAGCTCACTTCCTTTGGGTAAGTCTCCCCCTGAAGTGAGGGCTCGTAGAACGACTCAGACTCCCGAAACGTGACGTCCATAGTAACGAATATCTTTCGGGAAGCTGGATGGAAGCATTTATATCCTTTCTGGGTAGGTGAATACCCAATAAAGATACACTTGAGGGCACGAGGGTCAAGTTTGGACGTGGGGCGAACATGGACAAAACACGCACACACCCAAAAATACGAGGAAGGAGATGTGTGGGAGAGACAGAAAGAGCCGCAAGAGGGGATTTGTAACCAAGGACACGAGTCGACAAGCGATTTATAAGATACGCCGCAGTAAGAACAACATCCCCCCAAAAATACTTCGGGAGGTGCATCTTCAGGAGGAGGCATCGAGCAACCTCCAGAAGGTGGCGATTCTTACGCTTGGCGACCCCATTCTGAGCTGAGGTGTAGACACAAGATGTCTGATGTATAATGCCCTGATCACTAAGATAACGCTCAAAAGAAGAGTCAACGTACTCACGGCCATTATCACTGCGCAAAACTTTAATGGCAGCATTGAATTGAGTGACCACCATCTTATGAAAACGTTGAAATAAGGGGAAGACATCATTCTTGTTTTTCATTAAGTAGACTCATGTACAACGAGAAAAACAATCAATAAATGTAACGAACCAGTGAAAACCCGAAATAGAGGCAATCGGGCAAGGACCCCAAACATCAGTATGAACCACAACAAAAGGAGAAGAACTAGGAGTGGACACATGATCAAGAGAAGCACGATGATGTTTACCAAGAGCACATACATCACATTTAAAAGTATTCAAAGATACATTTGACACATTCGGAAATAAAAGATGCATAGTAGATAGAGAAGGATGGCCCAGGCGGCAGTTCCAGGAGTCCACAGAGATCTGAGCAGCAGAAAGAGCCTTCGAAGGTGAAGCAGAGCTAGAAGGGTCGAACAGGTAGAGGTCATCCCGCAGGCTACCAGAGCCAATCACCGTCCCCATCTTCAGGTCCTGAAAGACGCAGGAGGAGAGAAAAAAGGTTACAGAGCAATTCATGGAATTAGTAAGGTGACTAATGGAAAGCAGATTGCGGGTAAACTTAGGAACATGAAGCACCGAAGAGAGGGTGAGGGAGGAGCAAGGAATGGACCCTTTCCCGGCAATGAGAGAGAAGGAACCATCAGCAATGCTCACTTTGTCCCTACCAGACAAAGGGGTATAAGATACAAAACCTGTAGCAGATCCAGTCATATGGTCTGTGGCGCCAGAGTCAATGATCCACTGGGTGGGAGAGCAAGCGGAGGCAGAGTGAGCACCTGGAGTTCCCTGGTGGGCATATGAAGAGCTAGCAGACTCAGATGAGTGGTCAAGCATGAAGCGACGGAAGGCTTGAATCTCCTCAGCAGAAAGGGCAGAAGGAACCGCAGGGGCATCAGATCCTTCATAAGAAGCAGGATCATCAACAACATCGGAGAGATGAGCCGAGCGAGACGGAGTAGACCGACCCAGGGTGCGACCAAATCCACGGCCACCACGAGGGGCAGGTCCACCGCGAGGAGGAAAGCCATGAAGCTTGGAGCAAGTGTCCCGAGTATGACGTGCTTTCCCGCAATAATCGCACGGCAAATGGTCCTTGTCCATAGGTTTAGACCTTGTGTCCCGGATAGAGCGACCACCAGGATTGAACCGAGCAGCAAGAGCAGAGCCCTCAGCAACAGTATCTGGTAAACGAATCTGTCGGCGATCATATTATTGTTGAACCAAGTTGTACACCTCAGGTAAGGAAGGCAGAGGAGAACGGACAAGAATCTGAACACTGATGGGATCGAGGTCACGATGGAGACCATGAAGAAACTCGAAGATCTGATTGCGTTCCTCTCGGGCACGGACCAGCACTTCATCCTCAGGGGAGACCAGAGTAAGTGCATCGAAGTGGTCATACTCCTGGTAAAGCTGGGTAAACTCCAAGTAATAAGCAGCAGGAGGTCGATCCCCTTGGCGTAAAAGAAAGATCTGTCGCCACAATTGGAAGATCTGAGCGGCATTCCCACGACAGGAGTAAGTGACCTCGGCCCGTTTCCAAATGTCGGCCACCGTATCCAGAAATAGATAATTGCGGGCAATAGACCCCAGCATAGAATTGGTCAGCCAAGACATCACCAAGGAGTTCTCGGATTCCCATTGGGGCCAATCAGGAGAGGTAGCAGTGGGAGCCCTCGTAGTGCCATTGATGTAGCCAAATAGACGGCGGCTCTTGAGGGCCAGAGTAACGGAGCGAGCCCAGGGAAGATAATTAGTGTCATCCAACTTAATAGTAGTAATCTGAGGAGTCCCGTGATCATGGTGGGCACGAAGAGATCCAGTAGATGGCAGAGGATCATGAGGGGCACTCCCGCCGGAGGAGACATCCGGAGTCTCACCACTTCCTGACATAGCAAGCGAGGGAAAAACATACAAATCCGGGTGTCAAGAGACGAGAAATCTCACTCATAGAAAGAGGAGATGCGTCGGGAAGACACAATACGCAATAAAAGACAGATACATTCCCACAAGAAGGGAAAAACGGGCGCCGGAAGAGCAATCACGGACCCAAGCCTGTATAGATCCGGCGCCAAGAAAAGGCTCAAACAACCATGAAGAGGACTGAGCCGACGGGCGCTGGAGGAAGTCGACGGGACCGGGGCTGAAGCTGGCCGACTAGGTCTGGCTGGCTGGAGGAAGGCGACGCCGACGCTGAAGGCCCTACGTTGGAGGACGCGAGATCCGACGCCGACGCTGGACTGGGAAGACGCGGGCCTGGAAGACGCGAGATCCGACGCTTGGAAGACGACGATGCCTACACTGGATGCGCTCGACGACGACTGAAGATCTGGACGCGGGATGCGCTCGACGGGGAGGACGCTGGACGCGCTCGACGGGGAGGACGTTGGATGCGCTCGACGCGGAAAGGAGAACACAGACGAGAGGATTAGGTCACGCCAGGCTCTGATACCATGTTGGAGAATAGAAAATACTGATAGATTTCATTGAAAGGAGACTCTCTCCTATATATAGGAGGGAGATACAACAAGTGCAATAAAGGAAAAATACAAGTAAATAACATAATTCCAACACTTTTGCTGTGAGTATCTTTTATTTGAAAGCGATGTAAAGTCTTAAGACCGTATTTTATTTCAGTACCTTATTTCCTTTTCTCTAGTTGTGGACATTCAGTCAGTTGGTTTATTGTTTAAGCTTCGGCTGTGGTTTTAACTCTGAGATGATTATTGAGTTTTATTTCTTGTATCAATTATTAGCATGTTACGCCGCCGCACCCTTTACAGTTCTCGGGACACACATATGCGCGGCGTCGCAAGGAGCCTATGCAAGACAACGGAGCTGAACCATCTGGTTCAGCCCCCATCCAGTAAATAGCAAAGGAAGAGGGGTTGAACCGCCCGGTTCAACCCCTATGGGGGCCGGCCGGCCCCCTCTTGGACCCCCTGGTATTAATAAACCCGGGGCTCCCTCTTTTGGAGCATCAAAGATCACATTCAGGTTTCTTTCTTCTCTAACCCTAGCCGTCATCTTCTTCTTCTTCTCTAGTCTATCCGTATTTCCTAGATTTCTCCAATAGTTGTAGCTGTAGCATAATATTTGGTATCAGAGCACCTTTCCTGCGACCATGGTCACTCGCACGGAAGCGGAGATGGCACGCTTGGCCACCATCGAGGAGAACTACGCCGCATTGACAGATTCGGTGGCCGGAATCGAAGAACAAGTTAGAAACTCAACAAAAAATCTGGAAGAACGTATGGAGGGGCGCATGGACGAACTCAAAGCGCTGATCACGCAAAACCTACGTGGAAAGTCGACGGAACAACGAGATTTCACGGGGGAATCGTCGCAAGCATCGCCGTCGGCCACCGGAGGTGCCACGGGAGGACCGGGGACGGTGCCCTACGGCGGCCTGGGAACGGAAACCGGACGGCCAACCGGCCTGGGGCCGGCAGCAACTCCGCCGAACCCTACAGGGCCGATCGGCCTGTTTCCGCCCGGATTGGGAGCGGGGCCTCCTGCCGCCTGGCAGGGGCTTGGCCAGGGACCACACCCCCATCAACAGTCCTCCGGGGGGTGGTCCGGCCCAGGGAGGGTGGTTGCCGGCGGTGGGGTCGCCGGAATGGCCGCCGGCCGGCCTTTTGGAGCTCCGGAGCAGCTTTTTCGACCCCCGCTGCACATGGGGGCCCGAATGGAGGCGGAAATGGGGTCCTGCCTAGGCCTCCAGCTCTAGGGGCTCAACCGAGGGGTGGACAAGGCGAACAGTGGAGGGGACAACCGCCCAGACATTTTTTTGAGGAGGATGGCCCTCCGATCGGAGGGGGTTATGGTGGGGGACTCCAGCAGGATTATTATGGGCACCCGAACTTCGCGGCGGAACCAGTCAGACCAGCCTGGCACGATCCAGAGTTCGGGAGGAATGGGGGAGCAAACCAGCGCGCATACATGCAACCCAAACCAACTCGGATGCATTTTCCGAAATTCCGAGGCGGCGACGCGCTGGAGTGGGTCCAGAAGGCCGAGTTGTTCTTCACATATCAGGAGATACCCAAGGACCAATGGGTACAGTTGGCGTCGTTTCACCTGGAGGAGGACGCGTACCAGTGGGCACAATAGTTCGTTCGGAACCATGGCCATGCACCATGGGAGTACTTTGTTGAGGGCTTCTCGGCCCGCTTCGGGCCCTTGGAGTACGAAGATGTGGAGGCCACGCTACAGAAACTCCGACAGAAGGGGACAGTGATGGAGTATCGCGCGGAGTTTGAGCGCCTGGCCAACAGGGTCAATTGGGGAGAGAAGACCCTCCTCAGCTGTTTTGTTTCGGGGCTGAAGGATCACTTGAGAGATGAAGTCCACGCCTATATGCCCTCCAGTCTGAGCCATGCCATCAGTCTAGCCAGGATAGAGGAGGAGCGGTTCAACCGCCAACGGACCCGAGGGGCATTGCGAGCACCAGCAGTACCAGCAGCCCGAGTTGCGGGGCGACGTGAGCCGCCACAGGCAGGACGGCCGACGGTGACACGACTGACGTGGCCAGAGCTGCAGGCCAGGAAGGATAAAGGGCTGTGTTTCAACTGCGATGACAAGTACACGTCGGGACATAAGTGTCAGAAGGTGCAAGTTTTTATGCTAAGGGAGGAGGATGACGAGGAGGAGCCTATCAGTAGTGAGGAGATGGATAGCTGGGATCTGGAGGAGTTTGGAGTATCCCTTCAGGCCATGGAAGGATGCTCAGCCCCACTCACGTTACGAATTTCGGGGAAGCTAGGACAGGAGCGGGTGACTATTCTGATAGATAGTGGGAGCACCCACAACTTTATTACTCTGGCAGCGGCACGGAAGGTTGCGCATGCAGTTGACCGAGAGGCTTCATTTCAGGTTATGGTTGCCGACGGCAGCAAGTTGAGGTGTGAGGGCCTGCTGAAAGGGGTAGAGCTGCGCATACAGGGCTATGTGTGCCAGACCGATGTCTACCTCTTGCCGATTCAGGGGTCGGATATGGTGTTGGGCGTACAGTGGCTCCGCCAGCTTAAGCGGGTCACTACTGATTGGGAGAAGATGACTCTGGAGTTTTCGCACCTGGGGACGGAGCATTGCCTGCATGGGATTCGATCGTCTCCGCTGAAGGAGATCTCCCTCCGGGGCCTGCAGCGGATGGAGGAGGAGGGCAGCATGATGGCCATGGTGTTGGGCGTCGAGGCTCGGGGACCGACATCAGAGCCACCCCAGATGCAGGATTTATTGACCCGGTTTGATGATATTTTCCAGGAGCCACACTCTCTACCTCCGTCGCGATTTCGAGATCATCAGATTCAGCTGAAGGCAGGAGCAGACCCGACGAATATCCGTCCGTACCGGTACCCTCGCATTCAGAAGGCGGAGATAGAGCGCAGCGTCCGAGAGATGTTGTCCTCCGGTATCATCAGACCCAGCACCAGCGCGTTCTCCTCTCCGATCATCTTGGTCAAAAAGAAGGATGGCTCATGGCGGTTCTGTGTCGATTACCGAGGACTGAACCAGTCCACCATTAAAGACAAATTCCCCATTCCGATGATCGAGGAGCTGCTAGACAAGCTGCATGGCGCCAGCCTCTTCACCAAGCTGGATCTTCGATCAGGTTACCATCAGATACGGATGTGGGAGGAGGACATCCACAAGACGGCGTTCTGCACTCACGACGGTCACTATGAGTTTCTGGTGATGCCGTTTGGGTTGGCCAACGCTCTGTCCACCTTCCAAGCGGTCATGAACGAGATTTTCCGACCACTGCTTCGCCGGTACGTGTTAGTTTTCTTTGATGATATTCTGATCTATAGCAGGAGCTGGGATGAGCATCGGGAGCACGTTTGCCATGTCCTTCACATTTTGCGGGAGCACCAGTTGTACGCCAAGTGCTCCAAATGCTCTTTCGGGCAGGCGGAGGTAGAATACTTGGGACACTTGGTCTCCGCCCATGGCGTTCGGGCGGATCCGGGGAAGATCGACAGCATGGTGAACTGGTCGCAGCCCACTACGATCCGGGCCTTGCGCGGCTTTCTCGGGCTGACCGGCTACTATCGTCGGTTCGTAAAAGATTATGGAAAGATCACTCGACCATTGACCCAGTTGTTGCAGAAGGACTCCTTCCAGTAGCAGGCGGAGGCCGAGGCGGCATTTCAGGCCCTCAAAAGGGTTATGACTACGCCCGTACTGGAAAGAGACGGACGCATCAGGCGTCGGCATTGGTGCGGTCCTCATGCAGGAGGGCCGGCCGTTAGCATATTTTAGCAAGGCTCTTGCCCCCAGGACCTTGGGGCTCTCGACATACGAGAAGGAGATGCTAGCCATCATTCACGCGGTCGCCATGTGGCGTCCCTACCTACTGGGCCGGCACTTTCAGGTCCGGACGGACCACCAGAGTCTCAAGCACTTTTTGGAGCAGCGGTTGGCTTCGCCCTTACAGCAGAAGTGGTTGACAAAGCTATTGGGTTATGACTATGAGATTGTGTATAAGCAAGGGCGGGAGAATACGGTTGCTGATGCACTATCTCGCCTTCCAGAGCAGACTATGGCCGCCATCTCTGGGCCTGTGATTGATTCCTTGGCGGAGATACAGACAGAGGTGTACCAGGACCCCGATTTGCGGGTCATCTTTGAGGCATTGCAGCGAGGACAGCCTACTGAGGCCGGCTACCACCTCCAGGGGGACCACTTGTACTATCACGGTCACCTCGTCATTCCCCCCTCGTCGACATGGCGTACTACTATGATGCGGGAGTTCCATTCTTCGCCGACCGGCGGACATACTGGTCTCCTTCGCACGTTGCAGCGGCTGCGCGCGAACGTCTTTTGGAAGGGCATGCGCCGCGATGTTCAGCAGTTTGTTCGGGAGTGTGATATTTGCCAGCGTCAGAAGTATGAAACCACAGCACCGGCCGGCCTGCTCACACCCTTACCTATCCCTCATCAGGTTTGGGATACGGTATCCATGGATTTCATTGACGGGTTGCCCAAGTCCCAAGGCAAGTCCGTCATTCTGGTGGTCGTGGACAAGCTGTCCAAATATGGACATTTTTTGGCCCTCAGTCATCCCTATTCGGGGGAGACCGTCGCTGACCTGTTTGCTCGGGAGATTGTTCGGTTGCACGGGATTCCTCGTTCCATCATTTCTGATCGTGACCCGGTCTTCATCAGCAGTTTCTGGCAGGAGCTGTTCCGACTTCAGGGTACTACTCTCCGCATGAGCACCGCCAATCATCCACAGACCGACGGTCAGACGGAGGTCTTGAACAGAGGGGTCGAGACATACTTGCGTTGTTTTGTGATGGATGAGCCACGCACATGGACTCAATGGCTGCATTGGGCTGAGTATTGTTACAACACCTCCTTCCATACCGCCAGCCGGCTCACGCCATTTGAGGTGGTTTACGGCCGACCTCCACCCACTCTGCTCTCTTACGAACCGGCCAGCACCGCTCTCCCCGCGGTTGATCGGACTCTTCGCGATCGCGACCAAACCTTGTCCCTTTTGCGGGACAATCTTCGGATAGCTCAGGAGCGTATGAAAACTCAGGCCGACAAACACCGCACTGAGCGGGAATTTGCAGTGGGAGATGAAGTGTTCCTCAGACTTCAACCGTATCGCCATTTATCAGTCGCCCGTCGGGCTAATCAGAAGCTGGCCACGCGTTACTACGGCCCCTTTCGGATCATTCGACGAGTGGGACCCGTGGCTTACACCTTGGCTCTCCCGGAGGGCTCCCGCATACACCCTACGTTTCATGTCTCTGTGCTGAAGAGGAGGTGTAACATCCCCAATCCTTCTAGACCCCTAAATGTTGTTAGGGCATGGGTGGTGTGCAGAGTGGCCACTAGGGCCCTTGGGCCAAGTGGAGTGTGCTAAATGCACCCCAAGGGCACAAAATCAACATAGCCCAATACCACTCCCTTAGGCCAATTGACCCTCAATTCACCAAATTGACCTCCCCCATACCACCCTAACCACTAAGGGAGACCTATAGGATGAGAAGTGCACTTGGGTGGGACCCAATTGCATGAAATTGACCATGGTCAACTATAGGTCAACATTAACCAAACCAAGTCAATTATGGTTCAATTGACCCCCAAATGTTCAAATTGACCCTACCCCCACACTCTAAACACTTTAAGGAACTCATTGGACCCAAAAGCCCCATCCCTTGGTCACCCTTTTGACCAATTTGACCAAAGTCAACTTTAGCTCAATTTAGGTCAAAATCACACCTTAAGGCAAAATTAACCCAATTGGAGCCCCACCATGGACCAACCTATGTTGTGTGAGGTTAAGGAACCCATGAACCCCAAGTGGGGTCAACCTACTCACCATGGTTGACCAAAGTCAACCATGGTCAACTTAGGCCTTTAAAGGTGAATTTCAAGCCTAAATTGAAATGAACCTTAGCACCATCATCAAACCATTAATCATGGACCTTAGGCCTTGCATTCAGCCCTTAGACTGAACCCTAGACTATGGTAGGATTGATCAATGGAGGGGGGGACCAAAAGCTTGATCTAAAAGCAAAAGCAAAAGCAAAAAGGAAAAAAGCTATCATCCCCTCCTCCTCACTCAATCTCCAATCAACCTAGGGCCCTTCCCTGATTGCTGGGGGTCTGCCCTTGACCCAGGTGGAAGCAGGGAGGCTGGCAGTTGCAGGAGGGTGGAAGCCATGGGAGAACCGAGGAGGCCCAAGCTCAAAACCAACCAAGGAGCCCTCCTCACGACAATCTACCCATTCCATTAGCTTCAGAGCTCTGAGAGCAGACGGAAACGATACCTGGAGCTAAGCTTTTGGTGGGGAATCGGGATCGGGAGCAGGATCGCCGGAGCTGCACACTTCCATGGCAAACCGCCGCCGGAGCCGCCGCCACGCGCCAACAAGGGTCCGTTTCTCCTCCCCTCCCCTCATGCTAGCTTCCCATCTCTTAATGCTGAAGGATCGGGCTCAATTGAGCCCGGATCCATTGCCGAAATCCATGGATTTCGGCTCGATTCGTGACACCCAGAACCGCCGGGAAATGCCTCCTCCGGCCGCCATGTCGCCGGGAGTCGTAGCCCCGACCACCACGAAGGTGGTAGAGGTGGTGGCCGGCCGTGGTGCCCACCAGGTGGCCGGGAAAGGAGGAAGGAAGATGGCCCAGGTCGGTTCGATCCCAGCCGTCGGCTGAAGGAAGAAGATGAAAGAAGGGGGTTGGATGTGCTTTAAGATTCGTGTTGATCCCTTTTTCTGGCATTTAATTAATTCCCTTTATTTGATATTCTGCCTCAAATATTCAGTCATCTTCAAACAGAAATTAGGGCATCTTAAGGGCTGAACTAGAAAAAGTGCCCAACATGAAAGTTGTAGGCCTTGGTCTTATCTTTCATTTGGCCTTGAGTTTAGGTCATTTGGTGACCTACAGCTCCCTAGGGAGCTGTTTTACTAGGACTGGTCCTACACTAGGTCAGTCCATTAGAAAAATTGCCTAGGTCAAACTCCTCCATCTTTGGAGCTGTGCTTTTAACCATGGGTTGGTATACCCTAGGGGCACCCCCTGCCAAAGGGGCAGCCCTTGGTGGTCACTTTTGCATAGGGTTTTTGTGGTAATTAGATTATTTAAATTATGTTGATTTTTGGAGCATATGATGTCCAAATGACACCAAACTTTGGTGGATGGCTCTTTGGTATATGTGTAGTGCCTGCCTAAAATTTCACTCCATTTGGAGTTGATTTGCTATGGTAAATTTGAAACCCTAATGAGGACTTTTAAGGGTCAAGGTAGGGTTTGCATCAATTTGAGGAGTGGAGTGTGTTAGCCTCCTCCTATCTGTTGGATATGTTGGTATGGACATGAAAATGCTTGAGACTCACCCTAATGGTCCATTTGGAGCCATTAGGGTGGTGTGACCTAAAACCCTAAGGGTGAACCCTTAAGGGTGCAAGGTGGGGTTTGAGAGGAACCTAGGATCAAATGTTCTTGCCATGGCTTAAGACTTTGTGGATATGTTTGTGGGGGCATAAAATGTCTTAGGAAATTTAAATGGGAATTTTAGAGGCATTTAAGTATTTTCTACCTAATAAATGAAATAGCCACCCCTTTCCTTAATAAATTGAAATTCATGGTCATAGGACCTTGTATGGTGTGGAAACTCCATCAGTGGCTGATTAGGGATGAAATTGTACTATAGTAATTTTGTTATAAGTTATTGAGGTGTTATTCCTTGTGTAGGAAATTTTAAGTACTTGCTAGCTTAGGTGAATTTAATTTTGAAAAAAAATATCAAATCATGAGGCAAAAATGTGATATTTGGTTATCTGTGATTTTAGGTTAACCTATACCCATGATAATTGTTTGGAAGCTATTGGAATTGTATTTCACATACTTCATGTAGAAATTGAGATTTACATCACTTGAGTATTTAATCTTTTTAAAATATCAAATCATAGGGCTTTGTCATGATACTTGGTTATCTGTGATTTTAGGTTAACCTATACCCATGATAATTGTTTGGAAGCTATTGGAATTGTATTTCATATACTTCATGTAGAAATTGAGATTTACAACACTTGAGTATTTAATCTTTTTAAAATATCAAATCATGGGGCAAAAATGTGATATTTGGTTAACTGTCATTAAATGATATTATATACCCATGATAATTGTTTGGAAGCTATTGGAATTGTATTTCACATACTCCATATAGGAATTGAGATTTACATCACTTGAGTATTTAATCTTTTTAAAATGTCAAATCACTTGGTAATGACACATTCTTTTGGCAGAGGACTCTAGGTCCCCATATGAACATTGGGTAATTTCTGTAGAATTTTCAGAAGTGAAATTACTATTTTTCCTAATTATAGTGGCATTTTGGTAATTATACAATTATGATGTTATGGTAGGCCAAATGACATCCTAGGGTCATGATACTCAGTGAACCACCTTTATTGGGGATATTACCTTACTGAGAATTTTCATGTAACATGAGGAATCATTTTGAGGGTTGTTCATGTGTAATTTGGCTTAAGTCCTTAACTATTTTGAATTAAAATAAATACCAAATTAATATGGAAAATTATGGAAACTGGACAATACCTTATTAAGGTCAGTAGTAGCCTAGGATAATTATACCAGACCCTGGAGATGAGTTTTTAGAGGAATTCCCTTATGGGGGTTGAGGGATAGTTCAAATTGGTGGACTGCGTTGAGTAAAAACTGAATTTGGTGGACTGCATTTAATAAAAACAGAATTTGGAGTTTTTGACAATTTAGATCCCTAAGTAGTGGGTAGGTGTTATACTCAATCAGTAAATGAGATATAGCCCACCAGGATTCAAGGAGGGTCAATTTTAGGGATAGTTGTGAGGTTGTGCTGAGGTCATTGTAGAAGGAAAGGAGGTACGTCCAACCCAATTGAGTGGGACGGGAGGATGAGCTAAATCACTTTACTATATGAAATGATTAAGGGTGAACCAAGTGTTATCCATCAACTAAAATAATTATCTTGAAGAGGATTGTGGGGTTGAGCCCATTGATCTGTAGTACCGTTAGGGGCCCCTTACGGAGTACACCGCGGGAAGTCCAAGATTCACTCTAAATATAACACGAACTAAATTGTAGGCAAGAGTAGCCTAAGTGGATATGCAGACTGGTATGGATCCCCTCAGTGAAGGAGGTGGGTTGGATCAGTTGGTGTGTTAGTCCCTGAGCTGGAAGCTCGGGTGGACAGGTTAACACCTATTACTTATTCAAATAGTGGCGAGTCTCCGGTACTAGGCTAGTCGTGTCACCGACGGTAGTACGTTGACTCAGGTGAGGGTGAGGTTTAGAGGGCCGGTAAGTTTGAGTACCGCGGTCTGGAGGACAATCCCTAATAACTCACCCCGACCTTAAAGTCTGGTGGATTCCAGCAAGAGTACGCAGGAGCTCCGCTGTTGTGTTATTAGCGTTGAGGCGTACATGAGGTCTAGGCTTGGTAGTGACCATACCCGCCTAGGATGTGGAGTGCCCGATCCACTGCCACCGTGAGCCACGACGGTCGGTACCCGAAAGGTTGGCTTCCTTTCAAACAAATTGGGAACTATAAAGGTCTGTGCGCATAGAGTCGTGTGGGTGAGTCACATTGCATAAATTCATTAAAACATCATAAGCATAGCATAACATAACATACACATAGCATACCCCCATCATATAAATTAGTATGGGCTCTTTTATATGATGGGTTTCCTGGAAATCTTAACTTATATGTCGTACGGGCGTTCATATAAGTTAAGGTACGAATCTGTGATGGTAGTTTAGATTTACTTACTGCACTGCTTTTCTTTCCATTTACTGCTTACTTCATTGCTCTACATTACTGCCTATTACCTGCACTATACTGCTAGCTAGATTTTACTGCTTTACTTATACCTGCTAGAGTAATGTCATGCCACCACCTTCTTGTTTACCCCTTGTTTGTCCTCCGCTTCTTCCCCCCGCTCGGTGCCTAGGAGTCGTGGGGGGAGGCGAGGACAAAACGGCTTAGTCTTTATGACTAACGGTCGGTGTGACCGCAGGAGTCCGAGGAGATGGAATTGTTCCCTGCGCAGCAGGACGAGATGGCAGGACCTGAGCAGCAGATGCAACGCACTACCACGACGCCACAGGTTGATGATTAGATAGCTAGTCTTCCGCACTTTTGAGAGTTTTGATGTAGTCTTCCGCATGTTGTAGTGAGAGAGAGATAGTACATTATTTTGGTTATGTATCGGGCATAAGCCCCTTTTTGCTTGTACTTCTCTTTTGGACTGCTGTTTTCATTATATATATATATATATGATGTTGTGACACTGTGGACATGCCTTTTCTTCTGTTCTTACTTCTTTGGCATATTTTACTTATGATCGTATAGCCGGCAGGGTTGGTGCTAAGCGGTGTTGGTTAACCCGAGTGTTGGCGACACCGCGAGGCAGCGATTCTGGGCGAAGATCCACCTCAACCGTGCGATGCGGGAGAGGTTCGAGTTTTCAAGTACCCGATCGGGTTTTGGAAAAAGAGATCTTACAGGAGGTTGGGCAGCAAAGTGCAGTCTAGTCCGACTCTCCCTGATGCCACCACTTGTGGCGAACTACGGCCATCACCCGAGTCCGTTCTGATGATCAAATGGAGGAAGCACAGTAGGGAATATCGGCCAGAGGTGCTTGTCAAGTGGAGCCGCTTGGATGCTACCCACAACTCTTGGGTGGACTTGCTGGAGTTTCGCGAGTGTTTTCCCGATTTCCAGCTTGAGGACAAGCTGACTTTTGATGGGGAAGGGAATGTTACGCCGCCGCACCCTTTACAGTTCTCGGGGCACACATACGCGCTGCGTCGCAAGGAGCCTATGCAAGACAACGGGGCTGAACCATCCGGTTCAGCCCCCATCCAGTAAATAGCAAAGGAAGAGGGGTTGAACCGCCCGGTTCAACCCCTATGGGGGCCGGCCGGCCCCCTCTTGGACCCCCGGGTATTAATAAACCCGGGGCTCCCTCTTTTGGAGCACCAAAGATCATATTCAGGTTTCTTTCTTCTCTAACCCTAGCCGTCATCTTCTTCTTCTTCTCTAGTCTATCCGTATTTCCTAGATTTCTCCAATAGTTGTAGCTGTAGCATAACATAGCATTTTATGTTTGTGGATGTTATATGTTGTGGGGGCCCGACCGGACCCATTCTATATTATATGTGCAGGCCAGAGATGTTACAAAAGGCCTCTCCATGCCGCCGTCCCCTCCTCTTGCTCCGGATAAGGCCTATGTTGTTAAGCATGTGCCCCGAAATATGTGTTTGTTCATGATAATACACACCTCCCACCCCCCTCCAATCTGTGGAAATGGTTGCTGATAGAAGGAACTTGGATACTATACCTACTTCTGACCCCTCCTCTACTATCCCCTCTCGAGATGCTACAAACTCCTCTTTATATTTAGTTAATACTTATTGCATGGATTTCTCTAACAATGTCTCTTCCTCTTCTTTAGCTTCTCTAAATATAGATACCGTTATTACTATGGCTGGTTCTATGGGTTTTGCAGGTTTGCTACAGGTGTAGCAATCGGTCTGATATTCTAATTTCTAAATGCCATAAAAGAAGATGATTTACTTGATGAGGAAGATGGTGCCAATGTGTTTGTTGACAGCGTTACAATTCCACATCAGGCAGGTCAAAAACACATGGTGGTGCCTATACTGATATTTTGCCATCTCCTTCCCCCTCTGAAGATCTTTTGGATGCCTCGGTTTGCACAACTGCTTCTATCCCTTTTCTTCTTCTTCTCTTAATGCTGGCGGTTTAGTTAGTTCTTTACCTATACCTTCTTAGAGCACTGCTAATATCCCCCTAGTGCCTATATGAATGTTGGAAAGTAGTATACTCTAAATACGTTTGCTTCTCCTAATGATAATGCTATAGACAGCACTGTGGCTAAGGTTAATTATATAGCAAATGCTGCGCCTTCTAATAACCCCTTGCCTGATGCTAAGCATGCTAATGAAGCAACCACTTATTGGTATCTACCTCAGCTACAGTCCCGGAAAATGATAACCAGATTGTGGCTAAGAGTTTCATGCCCAATTTAAATGTTACGCTCATGTTATTACTTCAGGTGATGAAAATAAAAACAATGTTGATGTTGAAGCTCAGGGCAATTCCTCCTCTACCCCTAATGACACAGGTGGATCCTTCTTCCTCCCTTGGTGGTAAAACTTGGCAACGCGGGAGGAAGCCCAAGTCAAAAAATCGTACAATTTTTAAATGACTTTCTTACTTGGAATTGCACGGGATTCATTGCTCTGACACTATGAATAGAATTAAACACATGATTAGAGATTACCATATTGAAATTCTTATCATCATTGAGCCTAAAGGTAATCCTAATAAGAGTGAGTATATTAAATCGAAGCTTAACTATGACTTTTGCTTTACTTCAAATGTAGAAAAACATATTTGGGTTTTCTGGAACAAGCCCTTTCTCTTAAAAATTCATTCGGAATCAGAACAAATCCTACACTTTCTTGTCGATGTCTATCACTACCATTTATCCCTTTCCATTGTATATGGTAAGCATACCCCTAGGCTGAGAAAAATCGCATGGAATAATATCCTTTAGTTTAGTGCTTCCAACATTCTTCCCTGGTGTGTTCGAGTGACTTTAACACAATTCTTGATATTCCTGAAATGTAGGGAGGTAGCTCCCCATGTGTTTTAGAAATAAGAGATTTTTGTGAAACGATTCTGGCTGCAAACCTAATCGACAGTGGTTTTATTGGCAGCCCTTTTACTTGAACTAATCGTCGGGTTGGGCCTTCTAATATCCTTCAGAGACTTGATAGGGTATTGGTAAATCACTTATGGGCTAGCTTGCCTGATTTGGCCATAACTCACTTAAAACACACCTGTTCAGACCATTACCCTCTGCTCATAAATTGGTGTCTTCCCTCCTAAACTAGTTCCAAAACATCCTTTGCATTCCAAAACATATGGAGTTCCCACCCCTCTTTTCTTGAGGCGGTTAAGGCCAATTGGAACTCCCCTTGAGGCCCATGTAATCATCTCATTACCCTTCAACACAGACTTCAAAATATTAAAAAAAAGTTCTTAGAAAGTGGAACATAGACACTTTTGGTAACATAAATGAAAAAAAAATTAAAGAACTTATTCCCAATTCCCAGAGGGGACGGAGATAGAACAATCTCCATAAATGTTGAATTAAGAGAAGAGGAGAAAGCAATGTTGATTTGATGCCTCCTCGACAATATCGATATCTTTGCATGGTCAGCGACTGACATGCCCGGGGTAGACACCGACGTTGCGTGTCATCGCCTTAACATCAGTCCTGGCTTTAGACCAATCAAGCAAAAGAAACGAGTGGTAGCCATGATGCTCGTTGATCCGATTCAGGAGGAGGTCACCAAGCTCCTCAAAGCAAACTTCATCAAGGAAATCCAATACCCCGAGTGGGTTTCTAATGTGGTAATGGTTCGTAAGGCCAACAATAAGTGGAGAATGTGCGTTGATTTCACAAGACTCAATAAAGCATGTCTCAAATATTGCTACCCTCTGCCGAGGATAAACTCTCTTGTCGACTCCGCAGTAGGTTTCCCCGTCATGAGTTTCCTCGACGCTTTATCGGGATATCATCAAATACATACACGCAGGTTAGACTCTCTTGCCGGGAGGACACACAGGTTGAGTCCGCGTCTGGTTATCTATTATGTCTTCTTTGTAATATCTAAGCTCAATGCGCGAATAATAATTATATTATCAGTCTTTGTCCTTGAAGTATATTAATGAAAACATCTCAGCACTATTCACGGTAACGCGCGGTTACTAGCTAAAGCATTTGGACGATCTTACAATGGTTTCTCTCGGCATTAAAAGATAAGCTCACCCGAAGGTACTCTACGAAGGATCTTGTTTTTCACCTGGGTAGGTCGCGGTTGTTGTTCTATAACCGCGTACGTTATGCCTATTTCAAGTCGGATCGAATGATATACATCAGGCAACCATCATTCAAGTGTTCACACTCTCCACAACGAAGATACGTCGCAATTTATTAAGTATTTCAATATATGCATAAAACAAGTGTTAGCAGGTCAGATATAGAAATCACAAAGAGCAGGGAAGGGAGGAAATAGTATTTCATTAATATAGACCGTGGTTACAAAGATACCCCGCGCGGTCATTCAAAAAATCAAAAGGAATTACAAAGTTACTCTTCCTCCTCGGATCCCGCTGGATCTTTATCCTTAGGTTTTCCTTTTCTTCTTGGGCCTGGATTCAAAACTAGGGGTATAACTGCTCGAGCCGGTCTTTGCCCGGGGAGATAAGCCTTCTTCTTCACCCTCCGGACAAGCACCCACGCCAACTTCAGCGACTTCGCCCTCCGAGTCAGAAACTTCGATATCTCCAAAATCTTCGTAAAGAGTCGCGTAGTCGATGCCGACGAATTCATCCTTCGGGACACTTTTCTCCCTTAGGAGCTCAAGAGTAAGCTCCGTTGAACCCTTGGTAGTCCGCAATATGGCATGCCGGTATTTTCGGTTCTCGAAGGTAAGAGCAACTTGGAAGGAAAAAGCAATAAAGGGTTAGCTAGCGCGAACAGGTATGTGTAACCGCCACTATGTTAAATATGTTTGGTTTGTAACTTCAACTTCTCGCGCAGGCGAGCGTTCGCCGACAATGCCTCGTCAAACCCGCACCAGGCCATGTGATTAGAAGCAACCGCATGTAGCGTCGTCGTCACTGCCTTCCTGGTGACGGCCCCCACCGACACCTTACTCAACATCCGAAGATTTCCTTACCGAACACGGCAGAAGAAACCGCGAGGGAATCACTGTGTCATCCTCCCGCCAAGAAGGGAGGTCGGTACTAATGGTGACCGACCGGCCTTCGGGGTCCCACTCCATCAAAGGATTACCCCCATCGTCGAGGAGGTCCTCCCCCAAACCGTAGAAGGTGAACGCTTCACCCTCGCTCGCAGGAGGCTAGGCGGGCTTCTTCCTTCTCAAGAAAGAAGTGCTCGCTCCACCAGCCGCGTACGCGACTTCCCTCCTATGTTCTCGAAGGCGCCTCTTCTCTCCTGCAGTCAAGACGTTCCCAACAAGCTAGCACGGTCTCTCCGCGGGGACCATCAGAACGACTGCAAAGGAGAAACAAAGTCAGCACAGCAAAGTAAGTACGGTTATTTATTTTACTAACTGCTCATACTTACAAAATCCTTACCAGAGATATTCCTTACTTCACATACTCCCGGGATGTAATAATCAACATCCAAGGGAGCACGGTGGATGAACTCGACTATTCGCCTCACCGTCTTTGTTGGCACGAACACTTGAAAACCGTCCTCATTGTGCGTGTCTGGAACTGTAGAGAGACCGCCGAAATCTCCCTTGAAGAAAGCGAACCGATCTTGCCAGTTCCGAACCTTGTTGGGAAGGTTAAGAACCCGCATCTTCTCCGAGCAGAAGTACATTTGCTCCGCGGCACTTGCGCGCACATAGAAGAGGTTCCGGAAGACCTCCAAGTTGAACTGTATTCGCTTCGTTCTGAGGTATACGATGAAGGAAATAACGAACGCCACATCGTTCAACGACAGCTGGGTGGGCACTGCCCCTATGTAGTTCAATATCTCCACAATCTCAGGGAAGATGGGGAGCGTCAACCCGGAGTTGAATGGTCAAACGGCGCAGTGATCTCATCATCATACACCGTGGTCAGCCTTTCCTCGCATTGGGGTAACTGCACCTCATATCGATCGTTTATCGGATGTCGTGATGGAAAGTGGGAGAAATCAAGGTTAGAAATGGTCGGTATCGCAGGTTCGTCAGACAGGAAGGCGACAGCACAGTCAATGCGCTTAGAAACCATCGTTCGTAACCGCAGCAGCTAACCTCAGTTTCTCTCGCGCGGAGCAGGCTATCAATGAGCGGAAGGCACACCCTATTTATAGGCGGACCGTTGTACTTAGCCTCGGAAGCCGAAACGCCATTAATATCAAGCATGTGTGGTCACTCGCCTAGTGACTGCGCCCTCCAGAACATTTCCCCTGCAAAAGTGTAAAAAATAAAGAAAGCATCCGCACTAACCAGAAATAACAGCAATAACATAAACTAGGTATTTCTATAACCTTAGTTGCAGCCATTTGTTTCTGTTGTGTACTTTAGTTATTTTTCTGCCATGTAACGATTTTATTAGTATTGTCTAATCTACTTCATATCGCAAGAGGCGACTGGGCTTTTGAATTGTTGTTAAACTAGGAATGGGTGAAAAAAAGCACGCTCATGCGGTCGTATCCTCTTCTTCCACCCTCGTTCGCGGTCTCAAACATGCGAGCGGTGTCTGCATGCGACATTAATGGGAGAACGAGGCCCCGATTTGCCTCGTCTGTTCTAGCCACTATGTCCTCTCCTTCTGCCCAATCAACACAGTCGACCACTGACCTCTCCTTATCGGCCTCCAATCACAGTTCACGACATTCCCACACATGCTTTGCTGCACGACGCTCTCCAGCAGCCGCAGTTTGCCTCCACTATGGCATCCACGGTACGCCCATTCCAACATTCATGTCGCTTCATTCTCCTCTTCGGCTCATTTGTTACATGTCCCAGACCCATTTCATGACCCTCCGCATGAGGAAGCCTATACTTCAGTCCCCACCAATTCCACTGACTCGGATCAGCTCGAAGCTCGGCTTGAAGATCTCACTCTCGTTCGCGAGGTCGCGGACCCCGCTGTCCACCATCCACCGACAACTCCAGCACCCCCACCGCCTCCCTCCACTCGGTCCGCCACTAACTACATGGGGTTCCTCCACCCGCCGCGGACATCCACCCATCCAACCTCCGTCGGATTGATATTCCAGTGTTTGACGCTCCCGACCCCCTTGATTGGATCGCCCGCGCTGAACAACTTTTCCGACTTCCAGTCTACACCCGCCAACCAAAAGGTTACCATGGCAACTATCTATATGGAAGCTCATGTGCTCCATTGGGCTCATTGGACGTGTCAACATGTCTCTAATCTCTCTTGGCCCACATTGAAGGAAGAACTCCTCTGCCACTAAGACACGCGCAAAGCGGTAATGTCTACGAGCGATTCAACTCCGTTCACCACTCCGACTTCGTCGTCACCGACATCACTTTGTTTATCGAGATCGTCGCGCACGTCACCGGATTATCCTTTGATCATTATCTAGGATATTTACTCGTGGACCTGTAGCTCCATATCAGAGCGCGTCTTACACAACCTGGCGTCTCTCTCTCTCTCTATGGAGCAAGTTCGTTGCCTCGAAAAGGAACTATATGCAGTCTGTTCGTCCTCCTCTACTCGGACTCTTCATCATTTGGAACACCTGCCTCTACCTGGACCCCATTGAGCGGGCCACAGCCACCACCGTCAATCCCATCAATTTTACCTCCGCCGGTACCCACACGGCCCCACCACTCCAGCGCTTATCTCACTAGCAGTACCTCGAGGTTCGCTGAAAGGGCCCCTGTTTTCGCTATCACCAGCCATACTCTCCCGCCCACAAATGCCCTCTCAAGGACTTGTGCTTGTTTCTTAGCGTTGAAGACAACGATCCTGACTTCGCTGACTTGGATCCTTTGGTGTTCGTTGATGACCCTTGTGTACCTCCATCTTGAGGACAATGCCGATTTTCGGGAGGAGAGTGTTGATGCGAAAACGACTCGCCGAGTCAGCCACGCATCCTTCTATCTACCTATGTAGCCTTAGGATATTTCTGTAATTATGTATGTCCCACTCCTACTTATATAAGGGAGTGATGGTGAGTCTTTTAGAGTTATGTTGAATCATTTTGGTTGTTTAGGCTTTCATTTGAGAGAAAAGCTCTTAGATGGATCCTGCCCTCAAGAGTTATATATCGAGTATAACTCGATATATGGTATTTCGATTTCGATTAATCTTCTTCATGTTTGGTTTGACGATAGCGAGCGTCTATAAACATACGAGAGTTGAAGCTTGGTGGTTAAACTTTTTTGTTATTATTCCTAGACCATCAATTGTAAAATTTTAGTCCAACTTTGTGATGAGGATTATGAATCCTCTTCACATCCTCCTCCAATCATTCCACTTGATAACTACATCAAATATCAATTTTCTTTGTCAAATTTTTGTACAACTTCTAGCCATGTTAGTTTTGGTTCATCAACTTTCTTCCTAGTAATAAGATTCATCTATCTTATTATTGCATCCCGCCATAGTAAACGCCCAAAACAACCATGACTAGTTTCTACTACCATATATTCAATAGGTCAAACTCCTACAATATCTCAGTCCGGGAGACCATTACTAAATCTAGAATTCAGGAGTAAGGAAAATGAAATCATATTCTTCTCAAGTAATAAACTTGCTTAAAAGGTTTTTAGCCTCAAAAATTGTTGCATGAATCTTATTATCATCAGCAGTCCTAACAATGCCCTTATCGCACAAATGACAGTTACATGACTGAAAGGGAGAGAATTAAATATGAGATAGAGGGATCATTACCAATCGCTAAAATTTGAGCTTTAAAAAAATCAAGATCTAATTTCACTCACCTCCAAATAGGGTATAGAATATAGATAACTTAATACAATCTAAGATCAACAAAACAAAAATATAACTTGCGATATTAAAAAAAATCAAATGCAAATCATCCATAAATCTAATAATCTAATAATTACATAAAAACATAAATAAAGTGAAAAGTATGATAAACATCTGCATATTTGTTCAAAACGAATCAATGACTTCATTGCAGACATCCATGGGCAAAAAACTATAAGATTGCGGACCTCAGGGGTAAGTGTGGATGCTCGTGGTGCGAGGGAGTGGAAACTAAAGGGTGATCAGAGTTCAGCTAGATATATTAGCGGTCAAACATATATTCAACCCAAAAGTTTAAGCACATGTGTGAGGGACAATCACATGGTGTACTTATTGATGGGGATCGCATCACTCATAGGCCTACACGACGATCAAAGCCATCTGTTTTGCGCGGATTGATGATCCGTGAATTTTAGTTATTTTTTAATATTTTTTATTATTTTTATTGTATTTGGGGTCGTCATGATCGGAGAATCATGACCGTCCATGATGACCCCTTAGTTTATAAGTAGGGATAGAAGGTTCATTTTGAGGGCATTGAAAGTTGGAGTAAAAAAGAAATTGCTCATTTCGATCACCCGGTGTCGAAGCAGGAAATCCAAGTACGAAGCTTGAAATTTATCCCTCCCCTCCCCTTTCCATCTAGCCGGCCCCTACCATTTCCCCCTCCAAAAATCCAACCAGTCCCCGTTCCAGCCCACGCCCCCACCCCCAACAAACCTCCAGCAGCTGCCCCGCCATTTCACCCTCAAAATCCACAACTGGCAGCCCTCATTCACCCCTTCAAACCTCCAGCCGCCCCCTTTCCAACCCCTCCTTGTTCCCCTTCCAAAATCGTCCATAACCCCTCCCCGATTCCCCAACTTTTTAGCTTCCGACAATCACTGGAAACCTTTCCGGACCCCTCCCGACCTCCGTCAAGCCTTCACTACCACCCCTCAAAACCCTTCAATTTCAGTGTTCCGGTGATCACCGGAAACCACCTTCAGCCATCTCCGGCCAGCCGCCACCCTCACCACCAATATACCTACCATAACAACCTTCTCACTACCCCCATTTTCCCCACTCTCCTAAAATTAAAGATTTTCTCCTAAATTCCCACCACATCTCCCAACCACCCCCTCCTCCATTAACTCCCCTAATTTTCACGTGGATCCACCTATTCAGTCCCTAACCGAGCCTCCACCAGTTTTCCCTAAAAGACGGCCACTCCGCACTCAACCGAGCCCCCCACTACTCCCACTTAGGGCTGTTCACAAATAGTATAGTTCGTGAATAGTTCGAGATTCGATTAGTGAAGATTCGATTAAAATTCGTATTTTTCGAATTCGAATTCGAATTCGAATTCGAATTCGAATTCGAATTCGGATTCGAATTCGGATTCGAATTCGAATTCGGATTCGAATCCGAATTCATATTCGAATAGTTATAAAATTATATAAAACATTATAAAATTATATTTAAACATTATAATTTGAATTTAAAATTATATTTAAACATTATAAAATTATATTTAAGCATTATAAATATTAAATATAATTATAATTAAACATTATAAAATTAGAATTCGAATTCAAATCCATGTTCAAATCTGAATTGATTCGATTGAATAGTTATTCGATTAGTTATTCGATTCGATTCGATTTCGGTTCGAATTTGAATTGATTGGATTCGATTGAATAGTTATTCGATTCGATTCGGTTCGTGAACACCCCTACTCCTACTCAGCAACCCCATCTCCCCCCATGTGGAACCACTCCTCCAGCTAATCCCCACCCAAAATCCTGCAGCCGGCAACCCACTTTATCCTCCCCAGACCTCATCCAGTGGCTCAGCTGCCAGGACAGGACAGTTGCCAGCCCTTGATTTCCCTGCGCAGCCATTGCAGTCTTGTGCCTTCCAGAGCTCTCCCGTCTACTGTCGGCCTCCGCCCTTCCACTATCCTCCTCCCTTCATACCAATAGCAACATCCATCTTCCTCCAACCTTCAAGAAGCTTATTTACAGCCCAGGTTCGTGCTGTCAAGCAGCCCGTTGAACCTCTGGGAGCCAGGAATTCAGTGCGTCCTTTAGCCCCGACTCCGGGAAATTCCACCAAGCCCTCTACTACTTTATTGTGTGAGTTTTCTAGTTTGAAGTCACTTATTTTTATGTTGAATTATGTGTTAATTTTCCTGCTTGAGGAATATTTGTTTGTAATATTTGTTTCCGAGTTTTGAAACGGTGTACATTTCCATTTACTTAGATATTTGATTTTGAGCACCTTCACGTTCATACAACCCCACGTGTCTCCTTGTTTTCTAAGCTTTAACTATTGTGGTTTATCCTATATTTTGATTTGTAAAACAATTATTATACAAGTGTTAAAGTTGTCGGATTCGTATGGTTGCATTTAGGATTCATCCATTATTCACCCGATAGGACCGCCTTGCGTCATCTATACACCAACATATATTCCACATACTCAATGTGGGGACTAAATCACTACTATGGCGCTTGAATAATCTCACACTCATGTTAGATCTCTCCATATCGATTATCACTCTCCCTCAAATGAAAACTTTTTTAAGCAGCATCAAGTATCACGCAATAGAGCATGCTCAACCACGTGGAGCGTTGGTGGGATCCAATCATCAATGAACCTTGCTCAACCACAATTGAAGGTACCAAGACCTATAAGAGACACAAATCGCATGAACATACTCGATCGCAGCAAAACCTTCAGATGCAGACGTAAATGTGTCCAAGCTAAGGCATGGATCCTCCTGCATTTGGAGATCAAAAACAATGCACTTGAAAAACAAATACTCTTACTTTAAACATAGTTATTCACCCAACAAAATAATTTAAGAAACTAAGCAAGCATTAGAATCCATTTTTAGGCAATTACTAGCAAATAAAGCAGCACACCGAAGTACCAAATGCCACAAAAATAAGAAAATGTTGAGAGGTAATTACAAATTACAAGCCAAAAAAACGTAAGCTATGATTGATAGCTATAGCCGTAACAGCAAAACTACTTGAGCTAATAATACCATGATTCCGCATACTAGTTCATCATCTATAACCTATATTAAAGCTAATGTTGAGTGAATAGTGTTTTAGTATCACCGGCACTTTTGGGCTTCCCATAAATACCTCTCCTTCGACCTCAAATTTACCACCTGCAATTTCAATTAAAAATAATTCAATGGGTTGCTACATCAGGAGCCATTGAAGTCCACAGATCTTACATATAATTATACTCCGCATAGCTCCCAATAAAAATAAGGTGTTGTCAATAACAATACTTTTTTTCCAAAGATGACTAATTTATTGTGTATTAAACAGATATACACGGATAATTTTTTTTACCTTTGCTCTAATAGCATTTTTCCGTTCCAAGGGAATATGGATAGCAATCAGGATGGGAGGAATTAACTTATAATGATCCAACTTTAACTCTCTCCATGGATTTTCAGCATCGTCTAAGAAAATCATGCATTCATACAAGTTCAGTACAGATAAAAAGAGCATGTAAGAACCTTAGTCTGATGCTAAAAATGTCATCAGGTAGAAGTTCTTGAAGTCTTCTATTTAAAGATTCTCGTATTCCACTTTTTTCTCATATACAAAAGCTAAAACCATCGTCAAGCTCACAATATTTTGTATAGGCCAGATTCTAGCCGGGTCGACTTCTTTATTATCACAAAACTTACAAGTTTTTCAGTCTACAGGTTCCATTGGTGACAAAGGTTAAGACTTTCGCCATTCCAATTATATCACGACTTATTGAGCCCGGTAAGCTTCACACTGAAAGCAGGTAAGACAGCAAAACTCTCCAAAATTTCATAATAAGGCTCCATTTGGCGCGGCTTTTTGGCTCCGGTGAGTTTGGACAAAAACGCCACCGTCATAGAATGCATGTTTGGCATGACAACGGTTATGACCATCACAAAGAAAACAAACTAGTTTTGAGCATAAAAGTGGATGAAGTTCCTTAGGTGAGGTCGGGCGTTCACGAATGATGGTTCATAACCACGTTCACGACCGCCACCGCCGTGCTAAACAGAGCCAAAATCTATAAATGAAACATGCATGGAAACCTTTATAGTGATTTCAGTACAGTCTAACAATCTTGTTGGACACTAAGTGAAGTTTGGTTCGAAGTTATTTAGATGCAATGTTTTTTAAGATGCCAATCTTATTTGCCAAATAAGGTGTGTTTGGTTTAATGCTACTGCATTTTATAGATGTCGGTTTTTGGTGGCATTGTCACACTGGAGCCATTACCCATTAATATTACTAGCTAAACAAGCATAGACTGATGCTGGGTACAGTTGATTCTTTCCTAAAGACCCAAATGGATGAAATTGACAAATTTATGGCCTGGAAGTCTCGGGGACTGGAATGGCTCTCAAAAGTAGCCTATCATGTCTATTAGTAAGTTATGTATGCTTAAGCAGTGGCAAAAGGCTTCTTTTCCAGAGTCTGGTATAGAAATTAGGGCATAGAACGAAGAAATAAATGATTTGTGTGAAAAAATGAGAGAGGAAATTAAATCATATATTTCTTCCAGCGGAAATATAATTCAAACAGAGTAGTGCTTGGGAAAAGTGTATGCCTTCTCTTTTCGTCTTCAACCTAACAAACCAAGACATTCATCCGACATGCATGCATCATAAAGGAGGTATAGAGCAATAAAGAAATGAAAGCAAGCATTACCGCAAGATGCAGGGCGATGAGCGGCTACTGCACGGAAAAGTTGAGGCGGTCGGACGGCGAGCAAGCAGTTGGAGGGCGACCGATGATTCGGGGGTCGGACAGAGACCAAGGAGTCGTGGAGAGGGCGACGGTGAAAGAGAAGCGCAGAAAGACGGGGAAAGAGAACTTGGAAATTGTGTGTGCGACGAAGAGATGAAGGGCGGAGGAGAAAGTGAGGATGCTGGGTTTTGTTTCTCAGATTCTTCGAATTGGGGGATTTGGGCGGTGGGGAAGGAGCGCAAGTTAGCATATTCCCCACAGAATCGTAGAGAAGGTACCAATTCTGCAAGTAGTTGGAGGTTTCCCCACTTCTACGTGGGTGGACGATGACCGATTTTTCCGCCCTCATTAATAATTTTTCCCACCAATGTGACATTCTTAGATGATTAATGATATATGATATATACTTAATTAATATTTAATATACGCGCTGCTGATCGCTGAATTTTAATTTTAATATTTTTCAAATAGTTTTATTTAATGTTTTCCTATTTTATTTTATTTAGCTTTGTGTGACTATTGTTAAGATCTTTTGTGATCTAAAAGTAATCAAAGAGTTAGACTCGATCAATGTATTATGAGTTTATGAGGTCGCACATAAGTACGTACAGAAAATTGGACAAATGACCGTGTTGGCTCTACTTATATTGGATTTGAGTGAAGAGCCAAGCTTGAACTGATTGGGAGTTAGTCTGTGTCGACTTGAACTCAAGTCGACATATGTTTGTCGACTTGATTGTATCGACATATATAATATATGTCGACTTGATCGAGAGAAACGTTTGTCGATTTGATCGACTGGAACGTTTGTCGACTTGAACTCAAGTCGACATAATGTTTGTCGACTTGATTGTATATCGATATAATGCATGTCGACTTGATATCCTATTTCTCCCACTCTCGATATTATAAGATAATATCGACCTGAACTTTGTCGACTTGATATCGACTTGAAACAATTTTTCCGAAATTGCTATATATAGCAGGATTAGGGTTAAGGATCGAGTGATAGACATTTTCCGACAGTTCAAATGTTGATAGCGGCGGTTTTCTTTTGAGAACTGAGACCAAGTGCTGCATCCTCTCTTGAAATCGAATCTAGCAATTCATGGAGGCGAAGAAATAAACCATCCTTTAGCCTGCGATCGTTCGACGAAAGCAAGGAGTTTTTTTGCGTTAGTGTGGATACTCCTAAAGACGTGGATCTAGTTCTGCGTATTGAGTACTCAACGACAGTCAGCCTCAGATCTTAATTCCGACGCAGGTATTCTTTAGTTCTTGATTTAATGGTTTTCGTAAGATATACTTTGCTTGGGTTTTCCTAAGTTTCCGCTGCACATGTGATGTTGATGAGAAAACCCAATAGTGGTATAAGAGTCAGGTTGTGCGATTACTTTTTTTTTTGAAGTTTCTCTCTTCGCAGTACCCGTCTTTCTCTGTGTAATTTGTGAAACTAAAGCACATAAATGTGAGCTTGTCTATTATCTAAGGAGAGTTGATTATGTTTGGATCTAGTGCGTGTAAATCAGAAGATTTAGAACTATTCTTAGAAAATGATGGTAGTTTTTTCAGGAACTTTCTTGCGCTTTGTTGTAGCCTTTGGGCAAGTTTTGTACTCTGATATTCAGGAACTTTCTGTGTTCCTGCTTTGTTTTTTTTGTGGACTTTATATACTTAGTGTGAATGTGACTTCTGTGGTTTCTTTTATTATGGGTTGGCACATTGATATTGGTTTTAGCCGGCAGGATATGCGTCTTGGGGTACAGGTTAGCCCGTGCGCTGACGCTACCGCAAGTCGGCTGTTCTGGGCATAAGACTCCCCTCGGCCGTGTTTTGTGTTCCGGGAGGGGGTCTTACACCTGATACTCGCCCAGAGCAGCTCGTTGAATAGGGGTTGAATGATTCTTTCTGAGCTATTTCGTTGCACGCAAAGAGCGGAGATTGTGTACAACTCATATTCTCCGAGGGTGGGACCCAATTTAAGACGCGTAGGCAAAAGGTCAAAGTCAAATGTCACCACAGAGGACAGGAGTCAAAGACTGAAGACAGCCCAACAAACAAAGGCAGCAGGAGGCCTGTGCGAGTATAGGTGAGCATGTGCAAGCAAGTCCCTCATACTCGCCAGGTGTGCGATCATTGAGGATACTCGCCGAAGCCAGACGAGATCCCCTCAATATCGCGTAGTCATCGGGCAGGGCTGGGCTATAAATAGCCCCCTCCCATTTGGTTTTCCTATAACTAGGACCTCAGGGGTACTTGGGTTGACACATTTGGCTGAGCTTTCAGAACCCCTTTTTCGAAGACTTGTCTCCCTGAGTTCTTGACCGTCACCAAGTTAGTGTCTTCCTCGTACCCTGCTCGTCCATCTTTGGTTGTGGAGGAGAAGTCTCTTCTGAGCTTCTGGGTACGTGGTGAGACCTCCCTGCCGTAGCACTTGGGGTCATGTTGTTGTCGTTCTAGTCCTTTCGTCGTTGCCAGTCAAACCGTCTAGTCGGACCGATAGGCGAGTAACCTCTGACTGCATTGATCCGAATTTTGGAGCCTAGAATTTTCCTGGATTCAACAACGGTCACTAGCTTTCACTATCCCTCCTGGTCTCGACGAATTACATGTTATACAACAGTTATCCATCTCAACTTACGTCGCAACAAGTGTCAAGAATAGTGGTGTCCAAAAGGCTCGACAGGCCCCGGTCGGGCCAAGGCCAGGCCTGGGTATGGCCCGACCTGCAATTTAAATTTTATTAATTTAGCTTTTCTTAATATTATTATATTATTTAATTTTAAAATATATTTATTTAGTAATAGAACATGAAATATTTAAATATACATTGCATGAATCATGAAATATGTAAATACAAGCTTGCTAGTTAACAAAAATGAGATTTGAATAATTAAAATTTATTTTATTTACAAAATATACAACATTACAATTTACATGTATCATTAAAATGTAAAATACCAAATATTTATATCAACAACAACAACAACAACAAAGAACCCATATAGTCCCCAATCAAAATACCAAATATTTATATAAGTAAAAAAATTACAAACATATAAGTTACAATACCATTTTATCAAATACTCATGTGTGTTACAAAATATACAAGTTTTCGATCTTCATCATTTAAATTTAATATGTTTAATTCTTCGTCAACTTCTGACGAGCTTTATTCAATGAATAAAATGTTGTGTTCTCTTCATAGCGTTTAAATGATCATTATAGTGTATGTAAATTTTTAAAGATTCTTCATTGAGTCAGCTCCTTCGCTCGTTCAAACTACTGACACTTAAAGAAAATGCAAACTCCAAAACTATGATACTAGAATGGATAATTAGTATATCTCAGATCATTAAGGCCAAAATAAAATATATGTTCGATTTACTTTTCTACCATCGTAAAGAATAACATTTTTTATTTTATTAGTACTCATGAAATCTAAAAATTGTATTTTTGTGTATAGTTTATAATTAAGTTATTTTTTATTTTATTAGTACTCATGAAATCTAATAATATGTTCGTGATTTTTTTACTAAAACCTACTTCATAAATATAATTGCAGTTTTGAACTCATCCCTTATTTGAGTTTGAATAGCTTTTTCTTGTGGTTACGAGCCAAATAATTGATCATGACAATTACAAAAAATTATAAAATAGAATTTAATTTAGAAATATTTAAATTACCATAATCCATAAAATTTAAAGCTAAGATTAGTTTGTTATTAATATCTTTTAATAGATTTTCAACACTTACTAGGCCTAACAAAAGATTCAAAGTTGTGGCCGCCAAGATACATGTTGTTTAAAAAAATAATTATTTTTTTAATCGTTACAAAATTTTCAATAACTATGCTAGGATAAAAGTGATCTATAAAAATATTCTAATAAACACATATAATTTTCAATTATTTTTCAATCAATATCAGTTAAATCCCGAATTTCATTAACATAATAAAATTTCATAAGTAGCAAATTTTGTCGCACTACTCTTTTAAACATATTATATATTGAATTTTATCTTAACGGCATGTCAAATTCTGGTTTCAAATATTTTGTCCACCGATTACAATTTTTTAAAATTCATGTAAATTATAACATAACATTAATTTTATTAATATAAAGTTTAATAATGGGAATTTTAAAATGAGTATGAAAAAATATATCATTAAACATATGTTGTAAATCATTTTTAACGATTCAATTGTGATCGTATTATTAGTGACATTATCGAAAGATACCCTAATAATTTTATCTTTAATTTTAAAATTTTGAAAATATTTCATAATAATTTGATATATTGCTTGACCGATATGTAAAACTTCAAAATTTATAATACGTCTGCATATGACCAATGAAACAAGATTGATCCAATGACGAGTAATACAGATATATGAAATTCCTAATTTTATACTGCTACTGTAAATATCGTTCGGTAAACTAGCTCTACCTTTTAATTTATCAAATTAAATAATTAATTAAATATTTTTCACTTTTAAATAAAATGTGTATGCATCGCACCTAGTCGTACTTCTACTTACCGGGTGATATTTAGGTTTGATTGTTTTGTGGATACACGCGGTTTCATCCTCATTGTCGTAGTGACTGAATGATAACTCATGTCGTTTGATGATATTTCTCATATGCAGCTCTCGTTGTCGCATTTGGTCATACACCCAGAATTGTCGGGATTATAAGAGTTGTGTTTGGCTTGATTCCGATCGAGGCCTGTTTAGCTACACACGATTTAATATGACGCATGAGTGTAGAGTTTCTGCTAACAGTTAGCAGCTTCACACCGTGTCTATATTTCACCTTAAAATCGTCACCGACTTGCACTTTGTCAAAGTGCTCCAAAACTGAAGTTGTATGCTTGCTGTTACAGGCTGCTAGTCCATGACACAACCGTGACCATCAATACATATGCAAACAACACGATCGATGAGCCACATGATAGTGTGTCAAAGCTTGGGTGTGGGAGCCCTTGACACAAGTATGACCAGTGGCGGACGCAGGAATTTTTTCCAGTGTGGGCGGACTTAAAAATTGCAAAAAAAAATGAAAATATGCAATAAGTACATTAATCATTAATATGACAAATATTATACAAAAGTTGTACATACAATAGTAGAAAGATATAAATAACCTTGTTTACAATACTCCTCTTCGAGCATTCATGTTTTGAAAGCATTTCATAATGTCCCCATTGCTGATGGTGGAAAATATGTTTTTTTTTAATATATGTCACTAAACAAGCATTCAACCATTCATCCCCCATCCGGTTACGTAATGATGACTTGATAATCTTCATTGCAGAAAAAGCTCTTTGTACAGTTATTGTTGCGACGGGTAATAGTAGTGCTAGCTTCACAAGTAAATATACCAATGGATAAAGAACATCCTTCTTCAATTCAACCAGTCTTTGTGCTAATCCTCCAAGCCCAACCACCTCTGAGAAGTCATTATTTAAACGGACGTCTAAAATATAACATTCAAGTTGATTATCAAGCTCCATTAATGTAATTGGAGAGAAGTCCATGGGATAATGTTCAACAAATCGTATCAGTTTGTGTTTATCAAATGCAAAAAATTCATTGTTCGGATCTAAGCTTGTCATACATAAAAGCAAGTTTGTGCTCACCTCATCAAATCGATTGTGTAGCACAACAAGTTGTAGATCTATCACTGCATAAAATATATCGACACGATAGAAATGAAGGTTTGTAGCTTCTTCAGTTTTACGTCTTGATCTCCCTCGAGCAACGAATTTGTCTACCATATTCAGAACGACAATTTCATGTTTGTTACAAAAGAAAGTTACCTCGTTAAATAGAGAATCTCATCCATTATTCCGCATTTCTTGTAATATTGACTTGAAAATTTTGACAAGAGTCATGACATTTACAAGATCCTGATCATTCCTTTGCAATGCTTGTGACAACTCATTGGTGATCCCCAGAACATTCTTCATTAAGTGGGTCAAGAATACAAACTCAAAATATTGCATATCATTCAATAAATCACTAGCTTCAGCTTTTTGCTTTGAAAGTGTGGCATCCACTTCAATGACCTCAAGAACATCAATAACTGATGAAAACAAACAAATTAAACTCAAGAGAGTTCTATAATGAGAGTTCCATCTTGTGTCTCCTGCCCTTTTCAAAGTTCTTTCTTGATTCAAGTCTTATCCTGTAGCAACTTCACCACTTGATATTTCTTCAATAACTTGTATAAATTGCTTCTCTCGAAGGATGTCTCTACGTTTGCAAGATGTCCCAATAATGTTTGTAATAATTGATACCAAGTTAAAAAAAACAATTTTTCTTATTTTTCTTTGCGACCGCAATAAGTGTCAATTGAAGTTGATGAGCAAAGCAATGTACATAATGTGCGGATTGATTTTCTGTTATAATCAATGCTTTTAGACCATTGAATTCACCTTGCATATTACTAGCTCCATCGTACCCCTGTCCCCGTAAACTTGTTATACTCAACCCATATTTAGAAAAAAACATGTTCAATCCCTATCTTCAGTGTGAAGCGTTTGTATTTTCAACATGAACAATTCCCAGAAAGCGCTCAATTATTCTTCCTTTCTGATCAACAAAGCGCAAAGCAATTTAATGCAATTTAATGTCGGGGACGGACACAATCAACCCGGTGAAAGAGATTGTTACCCTTGAAGCGTGCCTCCAAGCAATTGAATCGACCGTAACGGCTCCCACTTTGCAAGATCCGAACTCTCCTTAAAGAGTCATGGCTGGAAATACAAAGAAATTTTCAATCAGATTCAATAAAAACTGAAGCAAAATCAAGAGCTTAATAAGCTAATAACTCACTATGCTTGCTGCAAATTGCATAATAAGAAAAACTTTGGATAATTTTGGATAACATCATGAATAGCTAAATAAAACAGATTCTCATCTACAAAATCAAGATCTACCAAAAAATTTGATGAAATCAAACCTTCAGAGGCATTGGACTGAGAGGAGGCCGGAGGGTCGGAGTCGGACTGTCAGAGGGATTCCGTTGGTCGGAGTCGGACTGCCGGAGGGATTCCGTCGGTCGGATTAAGAGGAGGAGGGCCTTCGTCAGTCCGATTGAGAGGGTGAGGGCTTCCGTCGGCCAGAGAGGGGGAAAGGATTTCGCTGGCTTGGGACTTGTCGCAAGCGGTCAGGGGGGGGGGGGTGGAGGTTGAGATTAGGGCTTTCTTTTTATGAATATAAATATAATGTTTTCTTTTGCAGAATAGACCTTTAGCTCGTCGAGCTCAACGAGCTCTACAGGCTCGCTGTAGTTCGTCGAACGCAGCTAGCTGCGTTCGACGAACTGTAGGTCATTTTTTTTAAAAAAATTTGAGTGTGGGCAGCCGCCCACACTCGCCCCAAGGTGGGTCCGCCCCTGAGTATGACTCCATACTCAAGACATGCATGCACAAGGAGAGCATGAAGAGAATAAAGCATCACGCAACAAGATTACCACATGGGCATCGTGAGATCTTAGCATTGTGGAAACAACCGCATGGCAGAGCATGGACGACATGGATGGCACGACGATGGAACAAACTCAGGCCAAGACTTGGCAAAGAAGATGCACGGCAAGGGTGTCACATATATTGGTCAAGAAAAAGGAACTTTTATGTTCAAAATTAGTTTTTTTTATCGTTGTCATAACCACTATCATGTCAAACACATATTTTATGACGCCGGCTTTTTTGTCCAAACTAAACATAGCAAAAACGTCGTGCCAAACGGATCCTCAGTAGGACTCGTCGACATTGTTTCTCCCATTCAATGCCACTACTGCTTCTTCGTTGTTGCCTAGGGTGCTATACAAGAAAACAGACATTTAGTGATGAAAATTTTGTGACGAAATATATTTCGTCACTAAAAACATCTTATTAGTGACGAAATAAATATTTGGTCACTAAAGACATATCTTTAGTGACGAAATATAAGTTCCGTCACTAAAGTATTTTTTCTAAAGTATTTAGTGACCAAAAATAATTTAGTCACTAAATTATTTATTTAGTGGCCCAAAAAATTAGTCACTAATTATCAAAAATTTTGAGTTTCTTTCGTAAAAAAAATCATTTATTCCTCCTAATGAGAATGCGCTTCATGTGCCTATCAAAAATCTTATTTCTTATGAAAACATCATTGGAGGTAATACGATTCATGCCGTCACTGCCCCAATATTTTCATATCTTCGTCAATGTTGGGGGAGCCAACGGATGGGGTACTGTGAGAGAATGAACGACAAAAAGAGTTGACGTGAGAATAATATGGCACGATCAGAGAGGCAATGTATATTGGTTGTCGGCTTAGGAATATCCGGCGGTGAAAGAACTTTTCATGAAGACGGAGTGAATATTGTTAAATGCTTTTAAATTTTTTATAAATTATGTCTTATTTTTACATTATATATGCAAACTATATAATTTTAAATAAAAAAATCTAAATGAAATAATTTTATAATGCGATTTTTATCATGGCAAAGCAAAATGACATTCCCTAATAACTTGTTTAGCCATTTCACATTCCGCCTGTTCTTCCTCAAAGCCTCGACGTGCGATTTTATCAAAGCAGTGATGTGCCCTAACTTCTTCAGTCATTTGGCCTTCCGCCATCCTGCTTCCTCGAGGCCTCGACGACGCATCGGCCGTGAAGACGAGCATCCCGACCAAGTCCGTAACTCGTTCGACGAGGTTAAAATTTCCTCAAAAATTACTAATTATTAGTGACTAAATAATATTATCGTCACTAAATATTTTAACTTGTGACTAAAATAATTAGTCACTAATCTAATCCATCACAAATAAAAATATCTTCCCACCAAAATAAAAAATTTCCCTCGTAATTACTAATAAAATGATAAATTATTACCAAATATACTTCATAACTTTTGTTTCTCCCCTTCCAAAATCCCGACCTCTTTATTCGTAACCATACAGTTTCTATTCCAGAGCTTCCTCCCCCTCTCGCAAATCCCGACTCGATCCCCTTCTGCGATCCCTCTCGACGACAGCCCCCTTCTGCGATCCCTCTCGACGACAGCCCCCTTTTACTCCCTCCACATCGCCGAGGCGTAATAGGCGTTCATTATCACTAATGCTATCGAGCCCTAAGTTCCCTCTCGACGACAACGCGTTCGAGCCCTAAGCACGATTTGAGATTTCCTCCGTTGTGGCTCCTCCCGCCTGCCCTAATTTCCCTCTGCGCCGCCTCCCGCCTGTGCGTTTGCTTGCTTGGGTATT